>JADLZK010005218.1:0-602717 GCA_015847255.1 Hyparrhenia diplandra | reverse complement strand
GCCATGGTTAATAAATTAACCATGGCGGGCATCGTTGCGTGCGCCATGGTTAATTTATTAACCATGGCGGGTTTTGTTAAAAAACACGGTTAATTAATTCAGGATTAATAAAAAATAATTCAAAAATATTTTAAAATTATATATTATGATTTAAACCACATATTAAATAATAAAATAAGAGAATATTGACATAAATCTTGAACATGCATGACAAGTCAATATTCAACTAACATGGAGATTCAATTAAGCACTTAGAGTTTAAAAGTGATCACACCCACATCACAATTTACAAATTAAACTCGATCGAACGATCGATTGATCAATCAAGAGTTTAGGTTACAAATCAATGTCATCCCACAAATAGTCCTTCATGTCTAGCTTATTTCTCCGGTCGCGTAGTTCCCATAAGTCGCCGTTTGTAGCGCAGGTCGCCGTTAGGGTCGAAGAATTTGCCGGGTAGGTAGCACAACGTCCTCAACGACGGCCCTACGGATGGCGCCAACCATTTTCTTGAACTTAAGGTCGTCCAAGTTTTGGTTCGAAAAAACCTTGCGTGGTTTTCTTTCGTCATTTCGCGCCACGTAGTACGGTACACATCATCGCTGCGGGATATGAACGTACGAGCATAGAAACCACCCTGCAGTTTGTCTGGCGAAAAGGTCGCTTACCGCACTTTACGCATCGATATATGTACCGAGAAAATGGTTAGAATATTATGAGACCATTCAATATGGACGAGCAAGCGAGTAATGCGCATATACCTCGTAGTCTCGCCTTGATCTTCATTTCGTCCTTATGTTTTTCTTTTTGCGTATGCTCATCCTCCGATCGTATGACTCGGGGTCTTTCAAGTAATCCTTGTAAGCCCCTGTGCGAAAACCCTACAATGTCATGACTTACGAAGTTTATAGTATGAAATAGTATACAAGTGTGGTGACTTACATTTGCGGGGCCTCTTCAAAATGTTTGTAGAGGCCTTTTGGCGTATCATGCAACGAGTCCAAATTCCTAAGGGCCGCTCCATCCCGAGGGAAGATTAGCCAAGTAATCCAAAGGCCACGGTGTCTTTGTTGTTTGTATACCGCCATGCTACACCATTTTTTTATTAGAAATAGATTCCAAGTGTTCAAAAAATAAAAAAAAGTATTGCTTTTGACTTACTTGATATGTTGGGCGCAATGAGACAACCGGCGTCTGTTTTGATCTTCTTCATGCACTTACGGATGTAGTGCGCCATCTCTCTAACTCTTGCATCGCACAATGTTTTAAAGTGTTTATATTGTTCGCCTTGCCCAACGCCCGAGCTTTTCGTTCCTCCGGGTCTCCATCCAAAGATCCGAGAAAATTCCGCCACGCCTATATACTGCCGGACATAGAAACACAAGCTGGGCCGATCCAATTCTTGGGCTATCAATGCTTGCATCCCGCAAGCACACATGTGGTCACGCCATTATATATAGAATCGGAGAGCTAGAATTAGTCGTGTAATGCACCGCTGTAATGATCGGTAAACAAACTCACGCAGCATAGAGGGTGACAATGGATTGGTCGAGGTCCCGGCGACGTAGCAACCGCCACATTTAGTTTTGAAGCCTATTGGCGGTGAAATGTCGAAGTCCAAGTGAAAGAGCTCTTTAGGAACCCCTGAAATGGAACTCCCTCACCCCCGATCAATCGCATGCTTATATAATAGGTGGAACCTGCGAGTGTCCCACTCCTCGTCCTCGATTAGCGGCCCTTGGGCACCATGAACTTGCCAAGCTCAAAGTAGTGCAGGCAGTCCGGCTGACCCATCCTCCCCGCCCGATGGGGTATATAATTTCTATACAGAAGGAGATGTACGTTAGCATCTTCTAGCTACGCACGCATACGCAATATGTCCGCCAAGTTTGGTTGAGATTGTCACGCATATACGTACCTGCACTTGCCGCCGATCTTCACGGCCCCCGTTCGACAGCCAATCGGAGGTCCTTTTCCTTCTCCGCTAGCTCCTTCCCGGCCTCATCATCTAAGTATTTGTTGGTCGGGGCAAGAATTTCCTCATCTTCTTTTGATAGCTTCTTCTTCCTCGGCGCTTGGGGAACATTCGGCCTCATCCTCCTTCCGATTTTGAGAGGCGGTGTTGAGAATCCTATGCATGTCGAATTGAACTAAATTAGCCACCAATTAATGCCTAGTACAAGTTAATTAGCCATACTTTTTTTGCTATACATCCACATTTTAAAACCTCCTCGACCATTGGGCGAGCGGCGTGGGAGGGCCGGCGAGCAACCTTCTTAGGAGAAGGTGTCCTCTTGCCTGAGCCGTGAGGTGGTGTCTTGCCACCGTCTTCTTCTTCCTGGTTCTTCCTGAGGTGGGTTCGAACGAGGACTTCCACCACCTCGGCCACCATCTTCTCCTTCCGGGTACTTCCGTGGGTTCGGGCGAGGACTTCCGGCACCTCGGCCACCATCGTCGTTGTCGTTATCATCATCGTCATCGCCACCACCACCCGGGGAGAAGGAGGAGGGCACTGCGGCCGCTACCGTCGGAGGTGGTGTCGTCGGTTTCCACGAGGACAATGTCTTCCTTGTTCCATAGGTACTCCCTCTCCTCCTCGAAGGTCCTTGAGTCTTGTTTCTCCTTGTTCACACGGGATATCGAGCTCCTCATCACCCGGGCTGTTCTATGGATGTCGGATAAACGAAGGCATAGTCCGGGTGGGACCGGCTCGTTATTGTACAACTTAGCACTCGTGGTGCGAGACACCACGGCGAGCCCACCTCCTTCTTCTTCCCCTTCCCGCCAAGCGGGTATATAGAGTTTGCCCACCGCAGGTTCGGCGAGATTGTCGATTGGGTTCTTCCCGCGACATCACTCGTACTCACACCTTAGCTTCCTTGGATGTTGCAAAGACCTCTTGTCTTTAATGCCTCTTCTATTTTCTTGTCGACTATGTCCTTTATGGCTTGCTCATAGCCTTGCATCTTAAGGTTTTCCTTGTACCTACGCCTCGTGTGGTAGTCGGCCGCGTCGGATGCCCAAGAATCCACGGTCTTCCGGCTATACCTCGAGCCCCTGCCCCAAACTCGACCCGGTGCTTTCGGGTCTTCCGATTGCCTTGGTCGGCTCGTCGTGCTCCCTCACGGGTTGGAACTCCCCAGCGCCTTGGCCTCTTTGACAAGCATCACCTTCTTCTCCACCTCGTCGACCTTTGGGTCATTGTATTTGGACGTCTTTGTCGGGTCTTACTTCTTCTTGGGGTGACGGGCATACAAGAAGTTGTGTGTCCTCTCAGGAAGGTCTAGCAATGGATTACGTATCCCTTTCTCGGCGTCCTCCCTTTCTTTCCGCCGCCATTTTCCCTTATGACCGTGATATCCTACCATGCCGAGGTTGTGCACGAGGTCGTTCTTCTTTGCGAGTTCTTTACCCATTTTCGACTTGGCCTCATACTCTTCGTTAGTCGTGAGCTCGACGAACTCATCCTGAGCGGGTTGCTTTAAGAAGTTGTAGGCTTGAAGTGGTGACTTGCCCTTACGCACATAGTGTGTGTACGCATTGTTCCGCGAGGTGTGCGGCGCTTTGCTTGCAACGGTTAGCACATACTTCTTGCATTTCTTTTTGTCAAAGCCTGCCTCTGGCCCTGGATAATGGAACAGGACTTGCACGTCTTTCCACACCTTCTTCTTCAGTGCCTTCGGGACAGTCCTCCAGTCTAGGTAAGTGATGGGCACGACTTCCTTGGCTACAACGGAGATCCGGTTGCTATAGATGGCCCCGATGGGATTCCGCTCCACGGGATCTCCATTCGGGCCTATCCTCAATATATTACGCACCACCTCGACTTTTACGGTGCCTCCCGTCTGGGCCTCTTTTCAATCGACTTCTTAGACTTCTTGGAGGTGGTGGTCGCTGAAGTCTTTGGGGGTGGGACCAGATTGTTGCCCCTCTGACTGAGCTCTCTCTTCACCAAACTCTAGACGCAGAGGCAGTAATGGTAACTGTCACGACAACAACTAAAATTAGTCGTGTACTTACATGAGGCACACGACGTTGTGTTAGTCGTATACTTACGTTTTTGGTTGCAGGCTGTCCACTCGAGAACCCTGTGTGTCGGGCTCCTGTGGGTACGCCATCACGGATCAATTTCTTCCTCTCTAAGACGTTTCTTACGTGGCCTCTCGGTGTCAACTCTTCGCTCACGTATCCACGTCGGAGGAAGAATCGGACGTGGAGGCCACATCCTCCTCGCTCTGGCCACCGATTGCACGATCTTTATCGGTTGGTTCGGATGCCATTGAATTCTACGGGAAGACACGAGCATTTTATTATAGTGAAAAGGTACGATGCGGTATGTAGTGTCACGAGTCATCTCGAAACATAGATTTATTAAATTCCTCTCATGATTACATAGTTTTCCATTTTACATATAAAGAGTGGTGGCAAAAAACAAAAAAATACTCTACAAATACAAAAAATGTCTACAAATACAAAAAAAAAAAAATGTGAAAATACAAAAAATGTGTACGAATACAAAAAATGTGTAAGAATTAAAATTTGGCTCGAAGTCCCCAACTATCCTTATCACATCGCGTCTAAACTACGGTTGCTTGTATATGTTATACAAGCCGGTCCTCGCTTTAGGGCGCTCACAAGTGTGGGGACATTTCATCATCGCCGTTGCCTCGAGCATAAAAATATTCACATCATCGCATATGCCCTTTGCCTCGGCATTAAGATTCAAATCATTACAAATGCCACAAGTAGATAGTTAAAGATAGTAAATGCCCGCCACGAAAACGAAAAAAAAAAAAAACCGCCACGGACGAACGGTCTAAGGTTGGGACTTAAAAAGAGGTAGATAGAGAGAGCCACCATATATATGTGTACCCGGCCGTGGAATCGGCTAAGTCCTCCGCCCGTTCACTTTCACCCGGAAGGGCTGCCAAATTTTCACGGCGCCGCCGTGAAAATGTCACCAAAATCAAAATATAGATAAAGTATGGCGGTGGCATAATATAGAGATCAATATATGCTCGGTTAATAAATAATCTAAAAATGTGAAGTTGCATCATGGGCGTGGCATTCGGCATATGCTCGCTTAATAAATAATCTAAAATGTGAAGTTGCATCATGGGCGTGGCATTTGGCATATGCTCGGTAACCATCATCACAGAGCATCACGGGCAAAAAAAATGGCATCACGGGCATGAAAAATGGCATCACGGGCATCACGGGAAGCAAAAATGGCATCCACGGGCATCACATGAGCACGGACGGGGAGGAGCAGCGCCGGGGCAGCGCCGCGGCACAGCGAGGGGCGGGGGGAGGAGCACACCGGGGCGGGCCGCGCGGCCGTCGGGGGGGAGGAGCGCGCCGGGGCGGGCGGCGGACCCTCGTCGGAGAGGAGCACGGGAGGAGCAAAGACCGGGCGGGAGGAGCAGCACACGGGCGGACGTCGGGGGACGAGCAGGCCGGGCGGGAGGAGGGAGCACGGGCGGGACGTCGGGGACGAGCAGCACCGGGCCCGGTGGACCTCGTCGGAGAGGAGCAGCACCGGCGGCTAGGGTTTAGCTAGCCCGGCGGGCGGCTGGGGTTTACCTAGCGGCGGCGGGGGGATGTCGGCACGGGAGGGAGGGGAGGGGGGGGAGGGCGCGGGCGCTCGTCGGAGAGGGGAGGACGGGGTGGCGGCGGCGGCGGCGGCGCCGTGAAAATTTGGCGACCCTTCGGGGTGAAAGTGAACCGGGCCGAAGGACTTGGCCCATTCCGGGACGGCGGCCCCCTATATAAACGCCGCGATTTTCCGTGGCGGGCATTTTACAATGCCCGCCACGGTTAATAGATTAACCGTAAAATGCCCGCCACGGAAAATAGATTCACAAAATGAATTTGTAAAATTCATAACAATTCAAATGGTCATTCAAAAATTCTGAAAATTTTTGTGTGGCCTCCCTATGAGTATGTGTACCCATGAAAAATGTGAAACTTGAATTTTGGATAGTTCTTGCATGATTTAAAATAACAGTCTTTAATTGACAAGTCGGGGGCGTTTCGAGCAAGTGCGGCGATCTCCAATACATTTTAGTTCCATTACATAAATGTCGTGACATACATATTTGGTTCCATTACATATTTGGTTACATTACATATTTGGTTCGACTTATTTTTTTGCCGGGGCTGCCATTTGTCTTCTTCGACCGTCCGTGCGGCACCGGGGCTTTGTCTTGGTCTTGATGACATTCCCCACACGCGTGTCTCGACTTCCTTGATCTTGGTTGGATGATCGGTAAAGAGCGTAAACTCTGCGTAGTTGTTGTACTCTTGAGGACTCTACACTCCATCGGCTCCCACGATCCTTTGCTTCCCTCCCACGACCGCATGTAGTTGCTTTTGCCTGCGAGTTGGGCACGGGTAGTAGGCTACCTGGGCCACGCGACTTGCGAGTACCCACTCATCATCTCCAGTACTTTCGAGCTGAGCGGTGGTTAACCCAACCGTCCACGTCAACCGCCGTTGGCTTGACCCAGCACCGGAAAATGGGTATCGTAGCTCTGCCATAATCAAGTTCCCAAATCTCTTGGATTTGCCCATAGTATGTCTTGAGTTCCTTGGTGGCCATGTCAATGCCCTCATACCCGAAACGCCGCTGTTACGTGACGCGCTCTTGTTGTCCTTTTCTTTCGTGTGGAACACGTATCCGTTGATGTCGTAACCTTGCCATGTGATGATTTGGCTAGATGGGCGTATGCAAGCATCGATTCTTGATCTCAGCGTTTAGTGGTATCCCACATTCTCGATCCACGTTGTGAAATTCAAGCGGTGTTGTCTCGATACCCACCCCTCCGTGCGCCGGCCACGCTTTGCTGCGAATTTCCTCCGGATGCTTCTCAGCCCATGTTTCCATTGATACTAAGCGGTTGAGCTGTCATGGGCTTCTTCGATTGTTTCTTGCTCTATATCGGTCCGTACTTTCCTCCCCGCGCAGCCCATCCCCGCGGTCCTGCCCGTGCGGGTGGTCGGGTAGGCCAATTGCATTTCCATCCCGTATGTATCTAGTGCAGCCGGTTAACGACCTCACGTGTTGTGTATGCCTCGATCATAGAGCCCTCTCGGGTATGCACGGTTAAGGACGGATCTGTTAAGAGAGGACATGAACCGCTCGTTCGTCCACATCTCGTGCGGTAGAGAGGCCCCGGTTCTTACGTCGATCGACCATGTGTATCATGAGGTGTGGCATAATATCGAAGAAAGACGGTGGTAAGCACATCTCGAGCTGGCATATAGTCTCCGCGATGAACTCTTTCGGTCGCGGGGAGGTCATTTTCAGCGATGACCTTCTACGTGATGCGATTAAAAAGTAGCACAGGCGTGTAACGACCATCTTCACGAACTACGGGCGATGCACCTAATCACAATTGGAAGGAACACCGTCGGCATGACATGACGAGTCATGGGCCTTGAAGTTTGATAGTGTTAGGTCTTTCATCGATACAATGCTCTTCATGTTGGAGCGAAAAACCAGTCGGCACTTTGACATCCACGAGCCATTTGCAAAAATCCCTCTTTTCATCCGTGTCGGATTGTAGCTCGCGGCTAGAAGGTCGACTTTTCCGCTATTCCCGAGGGTATCGAGTGAAGTTCGGGCCTGATGCCCATGTCGGCAAGATCCTCGACGTGACTTGACACTTGTCCTTCGTCTTAGTCTTGATGTCTAGGAAAATCCCCACCAAGCTCTCGAAGACATTCTTACGTAGATGCATGTTATCGATGGCATGGGGTGTATGGAGCATCTTCCGGTATGGCGGGTGCTTGAAGAAAATCGGCGCTTCTTGAATGGGACTTTGGCGGTGCGGATTGGGTTACCTTACGCTTCTTCTTCTTCTTCTTCCACTTTGCCGTTTTGTTCCGCTTCCGCTTCTTCTTTGCCTTTGGCCCACCGGCTTTCTTCTTCTTTCGAACTCGTGGTTTATGTTCTTCACCATTTCAAACACCTTTGGCCCGTACTTTACCCTTTCCGGCTCCTCCGTTTCACCTCGGCTCGCCGTCAAAGTACTCATCCATCGAAGTATCCGGTACCTATGTTCTTTGTAGAGGAATTTACGATGTTTCATGTACACCGTCTTTTGGGATCCGCTAAGGTAAGTGGAGCAGGTATTCTCAATGCAAAGCGTGCAAAATTTGTCTTCCCCTTAATCTGCCCGACAATGAAAAAGAGCGCAGGGTAATCACGATGGTGACCATTATCATGGCCTTTAGAGTGAACTTCTTCTTCTCGGACGCATCCATAATCTGGACCCCTTTCCACGGTTTTGCCAATTCCTCCATTCTACGCTCAATGAGGACATCTATATCATTGCCTGGTTGCTTTGGTCGGAAATGAGCATGGCGAGAAGAAGATATTTGCGCCGGGACACTCGTAGGGAGGCAGGTTGTATATGGTGAGGGTGACCAGGCCAGGTGCTTGTGCGCGCTGCTGGGTCTCTCGAGCGGATTCATCCGTCGTACTCAAAGCGAACCTTACGTTCCTGGGCTCGTCCCTAAACTCGGGAATATGTCATCGATGCGTTTCCACGTTTTGGCATCCGAGGGGTGTCGCGACTTGCCATCGCCCTTCGTGCGTTCGGTGGCGCATGCCGGGACATCGGCTTGGCATCCTCTGGGTTCCCAAAAATTGCACGCGGTGATCGAGCACGGGTAGGTACCACACCGATAGGGCAGGGATCTTCCTCTGGGTGTAACCCTCTTCTTCCTCGTCCTCAGGAGGTGGCATCTGCTTCTTCTTGCCCGTCTTCTGCTTCTTGGGCCCTCTCGACGGTCCCTCCTCATCGGTGGCACGGCGGCCCGGCATTCCTCTTATAACGACTCACGCCGCATCGCGGACAGTTGTGCAAGTCCGCATAGTCACCCCGGTATAGAATACAGTGGTTAGGGCACGCATGAAACTTCCTAAGCTTCATAGCCACAGGACGAATCAACTTCTTCGCCCGATAGGTATTGGCGGGCACCTTATTCCCCTCGGGTAAAAACGGTGTCACCGAGGTACCGTAATAGGTCATTGAAGCTCGTGTCGACCACCCGTGGCGAGCCTTCAAAGATCAACATCGTTAGGTTAAAACGTAGCACCGTGCAATCCTTCGGACATTTGCCGTCGTCTTTGTAGAGAGGGTCAATTGCCGCCTGCTTCATCTGTCTAAAATTCTCGAGCCACCTTGGATTGCCAAACAACACGTCATCTTCATCTTTGAGGTTAGTAATTTCCTCGAAAAGAGCAGCATCCTCGGGCGACATGTCATCAACTACTGACTGTTCACCATCATCTCCACCCGCATTGTCGTCTGCCATGTCTTCAAGCAGTTCATCTACGGTGATGTAATCGCGATTATCAACTTGTTCTCGTCCTTCGTCCACCACCGTTGTTTCCGTCGTTGCAGTCGACGGGGGTCCTCCAGATGAACCGGCCGCGACACTCGGTTCTTTTTCACCATGATACGTCCACACGGTGTACCTCGGCTCCCTGATGAAACCATACCGCACCAAGTGCTCCACGACGTCGTCATCCTTGTGTAAGAACAGATGCTTGCACTGATAGCACGGGCACACCATTACTTCCGAACCCTGACTGATTCGATGCTTCTGCGCGACGGGCATAAACTTCTTTCGCACATGATCAACGAATTCCAAACTCATCCTCGGCCTGTACATCCAATCCCTATTCGGCGCCATGGTCGACGGCCTACTCAAATTAATTAAACCAAAACAAAGAGTGCGATCGATGATTAGAGATCGAAGTATCGATGAAAAAGACCACGTACACTTCAAATGAGAGGGGAGAGAGGGGAGGAGAAAGAGGGAGAGAGAGGGGAGGAGAAAGAGGGAGAGAGGAGGGGGGAGAGAGGGGAGAGGAGCTAGCTTGAGAGGGAGAGAGAGGGGAGGAGAAAGAGGGAGAGAGGGGGAGAGGGAGAGAGAGGGGGAGGGAGAGAGAGAAGGAGAGGAGAGAGGGGAGAGGAGCTAGCTAGAGAGGGAGAGAGAGAGAGAGGAGAGATCAAAACTAGATCTCAAAAAAGAAAGGGAGAGAGAGGGGGTGAGAGAGAGGGGAGAAAGAGGGAGAGGGGAGAGAAAAAGGGGAGAAAGAGGAGAAATACCCCTAGCGGTGCCAAACTTCAATCAAACCAAGGGCAAAACCTTCCCCGAAAATGGTGATTTCTAGAGTTTTGAAGCTCAAAACCCTAGAAAATGGCGAAAATCCCGTGGGGAAGAAGAAGGTTGGGGCTGTATTTATAGACCAGACTTAACCGTGGCGGGCATTGTAATAAAACCGCCACGGTTAATAGACATTAACCGTGGCGGGCACATTACAATGCCCGCCACGGTTAATAGACATTAACCGTGGCGGGCACGTTACAATGCCCGCCACGGTTAACCGATTAACCGTGGCGGACACTGCCCTGGCCGGGGGGCTGCCACGCCAACTATTTTGCGTGGCGGTTTTATAAATGCCCGCCACGGAAAATAAAAAATAAACACCACGCAAAATCCATTCTGTAGTAGTGGGAGAAGGGCTGAGATCTGGAACATCTCCAAGTTGTTTTTTTTTTTTTTTGAGATTACACAGTACAACGCAGACGCTCAACACGCACGTACACTCACCCCTAAGAATACACGTACGCAAACCCTACCCCTATGAGCACCTTCGAAGGACTGAGCCGGCAAATCTTGAAGTTCACGAAGTCACCACAGGCGCCTCGCTGTCGATGGGGGGACGTCGCCTACCACTTAATGCATAGCGCCGAAAAATCCTGGAATAAATCCGGGATAAAGTGTCGCACCCGATGTGTGGAAAAACTCTATGTTGAGGGCAGTTTTGTCTGTAATAAGAATTAGTTCACTTTAAGTTTTGCTTTATCCTAGACTAGTAGCGGTAGTTCTCAATTTGCCACAAGCATGGTCATGTTTGGTAAGGTCAGGTCTAAGGTCACAAAAAACTGCTTCAGATGGCTCTACCATCTGTCAGGGAGTGTAAACTGAATGATGGTCCATTGGCCTTGGTTAATACACGGGGGCTCTACCCTTTAATTCTAAAAAAAAAAAGTAAATTAAATTTGTTGACGTGCAACCTGTAGTTGCATGGTTGTAATGGTCCTACAAATATTTGCAAATGGATTCACCAATTTGACTTTTAGTGTCTGTCTGATAGGTTACCATGTACTTTTTATTTAATAGGTTACCATGTACTTTTTATTTAATAATTTGACTTTTAGTGTCTGTCTGATAGGTTACCATGTACTTTTTATTTAATAATTTGACTTTTAGTGTCTGTCTGATAGGTTACCATGTACTTTTAGTGTCTGTCTGATAGGTTACCATGTACCAATTTGACTTTTGTTGACTTTGATGTTAATCCCCATTGTTACTGGACTATATATACCTTAAAAGTTGTGGAGATTCTGGATGTGGAAACACCGTGAAGATATCCCATTATCGAACAGCTAGGAACAGATTTGAACTGGTGTTTAGACTGAATTATTGTAATGAAACTTTGATTCATTATATGAAGAATGTTGAAAAGAACTAGAGTAAGGTTTTAAAGTGCTGCTAGACACTTTGATTCATTAGATGAAGCAATGGTTGGGGTTGGAATCAAGCTACGATCCAGACCTTTATAATGTTAAGATTAGAACTTCACAATGTTTAGATTAGAAGTGGAAGTTCAATATTTAATTGAATTAGCACTTTTTAGAGCCATTAGGCGAGATTGGACAGGGTATATTGGTGTTCGGCCTCTTTGAGCTTCACCAGATAATAGATATTTTTATTAAGGCTCAGAAACAAGGATGATTCAACATCCACGGTTCCGTGTATATAGTAATATA
The DNA here is from genome assembly GCA_015847255.1 of Hyparrhenia diplandra. Lineage (NCBI taxonomy): Eukaryota > Viridiplantae > Streptophyta > Magnoliopsida > Poales > Poaceae > Hyparrhenia > Hyparrhenia diplandra. Next base: position 590,865 of record JADLZK010005218.1, on the reverse strand, counting down.
GATATATTTTTATTAAGACTTAGAAACAAGGATGATTCAACATCCACGGTGCCTGTATATAGTAATATAGACGTGCTATAACAGCACATGTTTGTCTCTTTTCACTGATCAATCAGTTCTTGACTCCCCATTCTTAGTTCATTCTTAGTTCAGTTTCAGATCCGATTTGATCTGGTTTGGCTTGTGGTTTTCCTAATCTGGAGCTAAACGAGTACTCCCTCCGTTATAACAGAGGAAGTAAATAGCAGTACTATTTTGTTTGTGCATTGTTTGACATCGAATTGATTTTCTTGTTTGGCGAATACTTTAAAATTGAATGGAACTACGAATAGTTGGGATACCTCTTTGTATTAATGTAGCAAAACTTTCTACACTTTTGCTGAACGACCCATAGAACAGTGTCATCCGTGAAATGGAGGGATGTCGACCCTCACCAATATCGAACGGGGCTCGTGGTGAAATTCCTGGATTCCAAAGCTAGGCACCGTTTAATTGGAACATTTTCTTTGCAACGACGTAATGGATTTATCAATTTGACTTTTAGTGTCCATTTCATCCTTTATAAACAACTAAAACTAGGTGAATTCCCCGCGCGTTGCTGCGATATGCAAAAGTAAATTTAATCTAGCTAAGAGGAATTTAAAAATAATTTCAATAATGAAGTAAAGAAAAAAGACATCATCTTAATCTTGGATCTTCAACTTCAAAGAAAACATAGGTCACTAATTTGTGGAGGATAATTTTTTGGAACTTAATGTACAACACAAAAATTATCAATTTGCGGTAAGAATAGATTTGAGAAAGTACTAACCTGCTAATGATCCAACATACCTTCGGTGTTTGTCTTCTAATAATATATGTAACTTCAAGAAAATCTAGACGCGTTGCCGCGGGAATTTAAGGTTAGTTTTTTAGTGATCATTTGATGATGGAAAGTAAGATATAAACATGTGAGTTGATCATTTGGTGATGGAAAGAAAGATATAAACATGTGAGTTATTTAATGAGAATTTCCAACACAAAAACTTTAAGGTCGCAAGGATCAAGAAAGTAATACCAGGTGGATTCCCGGCGCGTTGCCGCGGTAATTTAAGGTTAGTTTTTATTGATTATTTGATGGTGGAAAGAAAGATATAAACTTGTTTCCGTCGTTTTTCTGGCTCACATGTTTCCGTCATTTGATGATGGAAAGAAAGATATAAACAGCAAGATCAAGATCGTCTCGCTCGCTTTTCTGGCGTGTTTCCCGTCGTTTTAAATGCTGTATGTATTACTGTTGCTGATGATCCTCGCTCTGTACTTGTCTGCTCGAATACAGTACAACTGTACAGGAACACAGCACAGGCATCAGTTCCAAGTGCAACAAAAGTAGGTGAACAATGGCGCCTCAGACCGGCAACCCGGAGCTGATCGCTGCCCCTGTCGTCGATCACGTACAGCGCCGGCTCCTCGACGCGGGCCGCATCCTTGTGACCGGCGGCTGGCTTGTCCTCAACTACACCATCAGCAACAGCGCAGCCAACGCCGCGCACGAGCTCATCGGGCTCGCGCTCCTGCTTCTCGGCGTGTTTCTCATCATGGTGTCGCTGGTGGCCAACCAGTTCCCGGGAGTAGCAATGGCTGCCGATGCCGTGGCCGACGCCGTCCTCTTCTACTTCTTGGCGCCGGCGAACTAGCTCCTGATCTCTGGGACGACAGGTTGGTACTATACCGCTGCATAGGGTTCAGGCACCTTGTTGTGCTTGGGGTCCTTCGTTGTATTATGTATACTTTATTTTTTTCTGAGAATTCGTTGTATTATGTATACTTGTATTATACTGTTTGCTCTGCGTGTTAGATTGAGTTGCCCTCCCTGCTTCCTAGCTGCTTGGAGCTTTGGGCCTTGCGCGCAGACGTCGCGTTGTTGGGCTTGTATCGTATATTGTATAATCTTTTTTTTACAACAATATATATTGGATGAATTTTATTTATGGTCTTAGGTCAAGTGTATTGCTACTATCACAGGTCTTTTACCTTTGAATGAATTTTATTTATGGTCGTCGTGGGCATGTGTCTCGATATTAAACGGTTAAACCTCTTCGGTCGGGTTCAATTCGTCTAGTTCTGTGCTCACTCCATCCAAAAGTGATAACCAAAATCAGTTTCTCCAATATTGATGGTCGCTCGTTGATCGGGTCCCTCTCAATACCATCCAATCCGCTTGGATCGGGGACGAAACGACTAGATCCTAAAAGGATTTTGGCATAAAAATGTCATGCTTTCTATCGAACTCCAACACTCTGATTATTAATATGTAGTGTATGGGATTTACTTGATTCGATGGCTTTGTTGTGGTACCCCAAATGATCGTGAGCCGTTCATTGATCGGACGGCCACGATGAACTAGATAATAGATAAAATATTTATTTATTTATTATTTTATAGAATAGGATAAATAAGGAAAGTGTTAGATACTAAAAAATATTTTTTCTGGATCATCGTCTCCCCTTTTGCATCGTTTACTACAAAATCGAATTGATTTTCGGTGACTACATTCATATTGAATGGTCCTACAAATATTAATTTGCAAATGCAATTTTATTTTCACGTAACAGAATTTTCCACTGTTTCACCCGAAATGATTCATAGAACATTTTTCATCGTCCGTGAAATAGAGGGATGTCGCCCCTCACCAATATCGAACGGGACTATTTGTTTCCCTTTTCACAGATGCTAGAGTATTAGTGTATTATATTATAACATCAACAATCATTTCACAAATACCCCTAGATAGATAGCATGACGTACGCTATCACAACAATTTATGATTGCTCTTCTAATTCTGAATTTTTGTACCATTAATTCAGCTTTAGTGTAATTTTCGACAATAACAGAACTTTATATATGCGTGCGACCATATATCTTATGTACGTACAATAAAACCCAGATCCTGAATTTTGACTATTCATATCTAGCTGGAGGGCCATTTGACACGACAAAGTTTTTTTTTTTCAAAAGCGTGCCCATTGACACGTATTGCATTAAGGAAAAATAGAGTTTTACACGCCGCACACTTTAGCCAAAACAATTGGCCGCAGCGTACGAAAGCACACAGACAAGAATCGTCGGCTTACACGGCGGTGCGGTACGGTTGTACTAGAAAGGTGAAACTATTGCGCGACTAGATGGGGAAAAGAAGCGGCTACGGATGCAGACAAGGACCTCCTTCAGGGGCCGCCCCTGCCCGGGGCCGCATCAAGGGGAAGAGCTTGCGCAGATCTTGTCGCTTGCCGGACAAACCGTCATCGTCAAAGTGTTTCCGGAGCTTGCTTGCTAGCTCGGGGACCAGATCGTCTGACGCCGCCTCGACCGGGCGTCCCTCAAGCTTGCCGAGCAACACCAGCAGCGCCTGCCGCTCCGGGTGCGGATCGCGCTGCTCCTGCGTCGCAGCGCGTCTTATGGCCCATTCCTCATCGGTGATTTTGGACGAGCGGAGGAGGGGGTGGCCGCTGAGGACGGGCTCGTCAAGCGACAGGGTGACCGCCGACAGGAAGTCTTGGATGGAAGCAGCAGTGGGCACGCCGGCGTGCTCCCCAAGTGACCCCCCGGCGACGATAGAGTCCGGGGCCTGGTGAGGAGAGGCTGCAGGCAGTGCCGGCGTGGACTCCATGTCGGCAGCTCGCAACTCCTCCCCCGCAAAGCGAAGACCGAGCAGGGGAAGGAGCTTGCGCACGTTCTCCCGCCTAGAGGATGGCTCAGCGTCCCTGAAGGCTTCATGGAACCTCACGGCGATCGAGGGGTCTGGGGTAGGCACCGCGTGCACAGGTCGTTTGGCCCACTTGTTCTCTCGGACACGCCCCGCGCCGCTTCTCCGGCGACGATCGCGAAAGCCGATTTGGCGGCCAGCCCGGTCCGCGACGCGGTACCCGATGCGTCGTCGACAACCCTTGACCTTCGCTTGCGAGGAGGAACCTTGGCGGTTTCCGCCAACGGCGGTGCCAACGAGTCAATGAAGGCGGGTACCGGCCGCCGCTGAAGGCGCTGGGCGGAGGCGTGGAACGCCCAGGGCAGCCGAGGAGGAGTGCGAGGGCCGCGAGCTCACACTGCCGCCCGACACGTCGGCGCTGCGGGGATCGCGGCGAGCCAAACGAGGTGACGACGTGGTGGGCGCGGCGTCCCGGGCCACGGACCTCTCCGGCAGCTCCGCCCGCGGTCGGCTGCAGCAAGCCCCTACCTCGGACATTGAGGGGTGGGCTGGGCGGCGCTAAGTGGCGAGCGGGTCCGCCCGGCACCGCCGGATCCTCGAAGCCTCCGCCGCCTCTGCGAAGCGACGCGACCATCTTAGCGAGGCGAAGGTGGCTCTAACTGTCTTGGCGGGCGGCACCGTGGTGGACAATCGGCGCGACGAGGGAGGCCACGAGCTCATCAAGCATCGGGTCCACCCGAACGGGGGCATCACAACTACCCACGACACCGCCAGCAGGTCCGAATAGGCGGCGGCTATGTCGGCGGAGCCCGGCAAGCCGCGGCGGGCGCGCTGCGACGGCGGGCTCCTTGGGGCCGAGTCAGAACATCATTGGAGGCCACACGAATCCTCCGCCGGATGGCACCCACGCAAGCCCAACAAATGAGGAAGGCGGCGTAGGCGCGGCGACGGCGCCCCCAAGCGGCGGCGGATGGTCCACCGCTATGGCGGCCGAGGGGGCGCGGAAGGGGCGGGCCGACGGCGGTGCCACTGGCGTCCCTCTGCGATCGCCGGGCCGGTGGCGGCGCCTCTACAAGGAGGCGGCGTGACGGTAGACGATAAAGGCTGGGCGGCGTGATCGCTTGGCGGCGGTTGAAGCAAAGCCTGCAAGATAGGCCGGGGGCGGCGGCGGCGTGAGACGGGTTGAGCAGGGGCGCGCGGCGTGCTCCGGGTGGTGGAGGGCGGCTGCCAGCCCGGCATCCGGCAAATTTGCCCGGCGAGCGCGGCCCCGGTCGTTGGTGGGCGGAGAACGCGGCGCGGACGGCGTAGGTGGCGAGAGATGCGCTCCGGCGCGTTGGCACGGCGGACCGTCGCAAGCCCGCCAAGGGCCTCCGAGGCGCGCCGCCTAGGGCGGCGCCCGCGCCCGCGGCGCCTGCAGCGTGCGGTGGGAGGCCGCGGCGTTGGCGTCGGTCACCGTGACGATAGCGGCCCTTGCCGACTCAACGCCCCTAGCGGAGTCAACAGACATGGCGCCGCTCGGTGAGCTGGAGATGGCCCGAAGGGCCGCACGAGGGTAGTGTGGCTCCGCCGCCTCGCCCTCATCGATGTCGTCATCACTGTCGTCCCAGTCGGAGACAACGCCCTCAGCCCACCGCATCTCCTTCGATCTCCCCAAGGAGGATGGGAAGAAGGGAGCGGCATCGGGAGAGAGACCTGCGGGAGTGGTCGATGGTTGTCTGCGGCCTTGTGAGGCACCCGAGTCGCCAAAGCAACAGGGGCGGCGGGGGCGGGACCAGTCGAGTGGAAGGCCGCCACGAGCACAACCTCCGCACCCCTACCAGCGGGCCGAGCAGGTGGCCTTTAGCGGGCGGCGGCGCAGAGAGGGAGGCAGAGTCGCCGTCCACAGTCTCTCCTTCCTCGACATCCGCGACGGGAGCAGCACCCAGCGGCGATCGGGCGAGGGCGGAGCGCGGCGGAGGTTGTGGCGTGGTGCGGTCGGCGGCGTTGTTGGTGAGGAGGGAGGTCGGGGCTGACCTCGCCACCCCGACACGGCCCCACCGCGGTGGCGGGCGCTGCCCGACCATCCGGCACCGACCGGCGGCGGTCGACGGCGGCGAGGGGAGGAGGGCCGGACACCGGGGAGGTGGGGCGGCGGGTCGGGCGCGGGGGCGTCCACCACGGCCACCGCAGGCCCCTGCCGGCGACGGGCGGATCGGCGAAGCTTCGGTTCCCGAGGCACCCGCCGCCGCGGAGGTCGAGAAGCGGGGCTGCCGGATCCGGGGCGGCGGGAGCGGGCGGCCGAATCCGGGTGTGGCTGGCCGGGGGGGCGGCCCCTGGCGGCGGGGGAGCCGGCGGGCGGCGGCGGGCGAGTCCAGGGCCTCCTCACGCCGGGGGCCGCGTCCCCGCCGGCTGGGAGGTTCCTGGAGAGGGGGCTGGGGAGGCGGGTAGGGAGGGGGTGCCGTGGATGGGGAGGAGGGCGGCGCCGGGGCGGGGAGGCCGCCGGGCGGCCCGGCGGCGGCGGGGGGGACCTCCGCCACGGGCCACGGTCGGGCAACGGTCGGGTCGAGAATAGACCCATGGGTAAGTGACTTGGCTTCCTGAACATTTGTGCCATTTGGGCGCCGTTGTTGTTGGTTTGACACGACAAAGTCGCGCAGTGTTCTAGTGTTTCTTGGTGGTCCGGTGACGCATTAATCTGTAGTACTCCTGGCCTCCTGGGTCCTGGCTACCAGGCCGGGGTCGGCGGTCGTTGGTGGGGGGCAGTGTAAGAGAAGCACGGTGGACACCGCTGTCCGCAGACCACTCCAAAGCTTTGCCATCATTTGTTCCCGGCAGCAACAATGGTTGCCGGCTTGCCGCGCTGACGTCTGCGTCTAAGCTTTTACTGTAGCAAATTGACCATTGACCCTTGATCCACCGGGCGCCGGCGGCCGGCCGTTAAATACGTGTTACACAGCCAAACCAAACAAAAGCACTCACTCGCTCAGCTCCAGGATCTGCTCTGCCTTTGCTCCGGCCGTTTACCCGTGCAATACCAATGGCAGCTTTCGCCATCTTGTGCCGCGTCTTCCTGCTCATCCTCAGCTCCTTCGCAATCCTCCTCCATCATCGCCTTCTCTTCTCCCCTCACTCCGTCGCCGCGGCCGGCTCCCCCGTTACGACGCCGCGATACTCAGCATGGTGCTTGGGGCCTCGGCTCTCTTCCACGCCATCGTCGTCACCGGTCCCAACGACGACATCCACGATCAACGCCCTCGCTACCTCCGCGGGCTTCCTCATTTGGGTGGCCGGCCTTGTCCTCCTTCTGTTCGCACTCACGCCACGCCTGTCGCTTTCCAGGTCCAGGGGCTGCTGCACCTGCACGTCTCGCGGCTCAGCTCGTGCAAGCAGCGGCCGGGGCTTCTAGCCGACGCACACTTGCATATCAGCAATTGCTCTGCTAAACCTAATTAATAAATAAACCGGTAGCGGTGTCAAGTACTTCGTCGGATCCATTTTTTTCTACCTGTCGTATTAGTCGTGTCCTCCTTCCTTATGCAGATTCATTTCTAAAACAACGGTCGTTTTGGGATGGAGGGAGTAAGTACTTAAAAGCAAGCAAATCGTGTAGACTCATTGTACTGTTATTCTTCATTCCCAAGATGTAATTATCATACTATAGTGACCTATTTCTTTTTGTCCATTTTGATTGTGTTCCAAAGAGTCTCTGGATCGTGTCATAACATATGCATGCTGATGAGTCCGCAACTGTCTTGTGACAAATGATTCTTATCTGATGGAGCAACATAATTTTGAATGCTTGCCACCCTTGTGAATAAACTGAATGTGCACGTTGGCTGAATAAACTGAATGTGCTGTGAAGTGATCGAGCCAAGAAAAGTAAGATTAAAAAAAAAGTGAATCTTGTGTGGAGCTCAAACCATAAGGAATAAAAGTTGAACCTGAGTCCCAATGCGCCCTGCTCTGCTCTGCTATGCTCTCCTGGGCATGTTACCCGTGCAATCTTTTAATTGAACTCATGAGGTATCGAGTTGTCCTCTAATTCGTGAGCGAATACAAAATTTGTATGTAGTTCCATTTAAACAAAATAAAGGCCAATTTAGTAGGGCTTTGGGTCATCCCAAAACATCTCCGGCACTGACTGATTTAGAGCAACTCCAACAGTTTGGCTAAATATAATAGCCAAATTTTATTGTTTAGCTATTTTGTAAAATAACAAACTTGTCAAAAAGAAGAGATCCACAACGTACTTGCTGTTTTACAAAACCATATAGCAAATGGCTATGGTTGGCTATATATAGCCACCAAAATTTCAGGAATAACATGTGGGACGCAGATATTCGGATCGAAGTCAACCATCTCAACTCGTCCGTAGCAAACGCGTTAGAGAGGAAACGCATCGTCAAGTAGCGGTGTTACCCGCCGCAGAGGCTGGAATAATGATGGGGCATCCCCCCTCTCGAACGCAGGCTCGCGGACCCGCGAAGGCTCGGGAGCGAGCCCGAGCTCGTCCCCTCGGAAAAACCTCCCGTCTCGAACGAGCTCCCTAGGGAGCTCGTGGGTGTGACGAGGTCCACTCTGGTAACGAGCTCTTCTCCGTCTCGAACGAGCTCCCGGCGCGGACCCAAGAACGATCAAGAGAACCCGGCGTGCGATTCGGGGTCGCGGATTCAGCTACGCGACGCGCCGCAACCTATGACCCTATCTGGCCTGCGGGGCAAGACCCCCGGCGGCACGCTACGGCGACGGAGCCGTCGTCACGCCAGGTCCCGACAAACACAGGGGACAACGCTGCGCGACAAGGATGACCTCGACGGGCGAGGTCAAGTTCCCCGGCGAGCTCTCCTGACCGCCGCGTTTCCCCGAGACCCCAGGCACGCGCATTTAATGCAAGACGGCGCCTCTATGATCTCGCCCGCAGGCACCGGCGCGTGCCTGACGGGCGGTAGAACGCAAGAAACGCAATGGCGGCGGGACGAGCTCATTGTCCCCCGCTACGCCGACCGATGAGCTCCGAGCTCGTCGCCCGCGCGCACAATGTATCGGGATACGGAGCCACCCCTATTCTACTCTACAACGACCGGCGAGCGTGCCTAGAAGTCGGGCGGCGGCCCTGCACGCCGCGCACGCTGGACAGCCCGACGTGCCCGACATTGGAGGAACTTTTCCTCTCCACCCCAAACTTGTATTCCTTCTATCTCTAAGCCCTCCGCTCGCGGCCCCCGTAAGCTCCCCTTATAACTATAAAAGGGAGGGTTCGGCCGCCGGGGAGGGCGCACCCCCCTCCCGCACACGAAAACACACATCACTCGATTTCACTCATCACATTGAGACCGGGAGCTCATCTCCCTCTCTCCCAGCTTGTATGCGCCCGATCACGGCGTTTTGAGCCTCGATAGTGCCACACACCGGACTAGGGTGCTTTCGGTGCTCCGAACCAGTATAAATCACTGTGTCATTGTTCTCGAGCTAGCCATCGTTGCACACATTAGCCGGGCGATTCTTCGTGACCGTGGTATACGACCACGACGCTTGGCGCCCCGTAGGGGCAGCGCTAGTGTGACGATCACCACTTCGATGGCTTCCTTCACCACCGGTCGGCGCCCTAACGCACCGATGCGCCGACCGGGACCCTGGACTTCGCGGCGCTAGCTCCGAGGCTCCCTCGTCGAGCCACCTTCCCTCGGATGGTGCAGACAGGATGACGCCCCTCTCGTCACGTGGCCGCCGCCGACGCCGTCTTTGGTAATACGTTCGGCCGGGATTCGACTTCGGCTCCGTTGAGCCCCGTACGAGCGGCGGCCGACCACTTCTTCGTCGCCATCGCGGACCTGCTCCCCGCACATCCTTAGCCCCTCGAGCCGACTTCGGGAGCTCTTTCACGACGTCACCTTCTCCACCGCCAATATCGCCCCGCAATGACGCCGGGTAGGAGCCGCTTTCCCCCGACGAGTTCCTGCGCGGCCCACGACGATGTACCCGCCAGGGACAGCTCTTCTGCCCGGGAAGTATGATCGAGCCTCGGAGCGACCGGGTCTGAGACCACGCCGGGCCTTAAGCCTCGCGGGGTCGACCCTACACGCGAAGTGCTACATGTGCCCAACGCCGGACGGCGCCAGTACGCCTACACAGCGAGGGACGAGTCCTCCAGGCACACCCCGGCGCACTTTCGGGGTGAGGAGACTCGATGGCTCGCTCAACGGCGCCCTGCGGGTGCACGAGCGTCTCAACGAGCTCGAGGAGGCCGAGCGTGAGATCGCCGCGGGGAACGCGACGCCCTCCTCGAGGAGGCTGGAGGTCGTCGACACGCGCGAGCTCGAGGACGAGAGATGCGACGCCGCATCGACGAGGCCGATGACCTCCCGCCGCCTTCTCAAGGGCGGGCGACCTGGCCCGCAAAGGGCCACGGAGCTCCTCCACGAGCTCCCCGAGCCCGAGGCGCCGGAAGCCGGAAGGCTCCACTCAACGGCCGCGCTCCCTCATCGAGGAAGCCGCGGAGCAGGTGGAGAGCTGGAGCTGCAATGCACGACTCCGGGAGAGAGGCATGAGGCCTCCTCCAACCAAAAGGCCGAACCCAGGAGAGTCCCCGCATGTCCACGCCGCGACGACGGAGGAGAAAACCGGACGCCCGGGTCACCCCCCGCGACGCCGACGACGCTACGGAGGCACGGGGGAAGCGCCCACGCCCGGGCCCCGCAACCGTCGCGGCGGCCGACGAGACGACGACGACCGCCCGGCCAGTCCTACAGCAAGGAGAGGCGGTCGCCACGACGGGCCGAGGGACCGTAGCCGCAGTCCAACCCCCGAGGTCGGGAGGCGGCAGCGCGCCCCTCACCTCGCGATGCCGAGCTCGAGGCGGAACGCGAGGGCGGAGCCCCACCCCGGACGGAAGGAGGCCACTCGCATTCGCGCCCGGGTTCACGACGCCGCTCCCCCGCTTCCGAGCCCCGACCGTCCCGTGTACAACGGGAGACGGACCCCCGCGTCGGCTCGAAGATTACCGCCCCGTGTCGCGAGAGGAGCCAACGACCGGCTCTTCATCATTCTAACCTCCCCATACCTCCGCGACACGGCCCGCCTCCCGGGCTCGAAAGCACCTGCCCGCGCGGTATGATCGACACCGGGCGCCCTCCGCGATGTCTTCGTTGTCAACTTTCGTGGAACCTACTGGCGCCTCGAGCAGCCGCGTGGGGACCTCCCGCTTGCCAGCAGCGAGGAACGAGCGCCCCGCGCGATTACATCCCGCGCTCTCCAAGCTTCCTCGCAACGAGCTCACCAACGCCACCGACGCAGAGATCATCACCGCCTTCACCTTCGCACGACCCCGCGAGACGCTCATCCGAGAGCTCGGCACACGCAAGCCCAAGACGGTGAAGGACCTCCTCGACCTCGCCACGAACCATGCCGGGGTGAGGAGGCTATCTCCGCAGTCCTCCATGGCACCACGGGCAAGGGCAAGGGAGAAGGCCGCCAATGAGGCCGGCGGCGGCTCGAGCTCGCACCCAAAAAGAAGAACAAGAACAAGTGCGGCGCTGGGTAGGATGACTTCGTCGCGGTCACCGGAAAGAAGAAGCCGGCACCAAGGCCACGAAGCCCTGGGCGCTCCCAAGGACTTCTTCGAAAGAAGCTCGACCGCCCCGCCCCAACCACGGGCCCCTGGTCAAGCACAAGCTCGGGGACTGCCGGCTCCCGCGGAAATTTGTAGCCGGCGGGGAAGGAGAGGCCGCGGGCGACGAGCGCCACGATGGTGAGCTCGACGGTCGCGGGCGACAAGGACGCTTCAAGACGGCGCCGTCAACGCCGTCTCGCGCCCACCAGCGTCGAGTCCAAGCGCCGCCCGAAGCTCCTGCAGCCGAAAGTCCTCTTCACCGAGCCCGCAACGCCCTCCTACCTCAAGTGGTCCAAAGCCCCGATCACCTGACAAGAAGAACCACCCGTGCACGTGCCACACCGGGGAGGTTCCCTCTCGTCGTCGATCCCATAGTCGGCACCAAAGCGCCTCGGCAAGGTACGATGGACGGGGAAGCGGCCTCAACCTCCTCCCACGCCGACACCATGGAGGCCCTTGGCATCACGCGAGCTCGGCTCCGACCCTCCACGGACCCCATCCACGGGGGTAGTGCCGGGAAGCGAGCATTTCCGCCGGTGGATTGACCTCCCCGTCACTTTCGGCGACCGAACAACTTCCGCAAGGAAGTACTCACCTTCGAAGTGCTCCCATATAAGAGCGCTTACCATGCCTTGTTAGGGGCGGCTACCTTTGAAGTTCATGGCGTTCCCAACTACACGCACCTCAAGCTCAAAATCCCCGGGCCGAAGGGCGTGATCACCGTCAACTCCACCTTCGAGCCGCCTTCAATCTGCGACAAAGGAGGCCGTGCAGTACGATGGCGCCCTCATCGAGTCCGAGAGGCTCATCCCCGAGATGCTAGCGTGGAGTGGCGAGCGCGCGAGGACTCGCCGAGCTAAAGAAGACCGCGGCGTGTCCGGCAGAAGGTGGCGAGCTCCTCCCGTCGAGCCTCGAGAAGGCGGCGGATCCTTCGAGCCGGACGAAGACGCCAAGACGGTGAAGGTCGACGAGGAGGACGCACCGCTCGCATCGGTGCCGAGCTCTCTCCAAAATAGGAAAGCTTGAGCTCGTCGACTTCCTCCCTCGCGAACCTCGACGTATTCGGCGTGGAGACCCGGACATGCCCGGCATACCGAGGAAGTCGCCGAGCACTCCTTAAACATCAAGCCCGGTTCTCGGCGGTGAAGCAGCCCAGCTCCAACGCCGACGACGGCAAGCGGCGAGCAATCGCCGAGGAAATAGATAAGCTCTTAGCGGCGGGCTTTGTTAAGGAGGTGTATCATCCCGAGTGGATAGCCAACCCCGTACTAGTTAAGAAGAAGAATGGGAAATGGAGAATGTGTGTTGATTATACGAGTCTCAACAGGGGCATGCCCGAAGATCCGCTTTCCTTTGCCGCCGCGACGACCAAATCGTTGACTCCACCTCCGGGTGCAAGACACTCGCTTTCTTGACGCATACTCCGCTATCATCAAATCGCGATGAATGAGCTCGATCAGCTCGCCACCTCCTTCATCACTCCCTTCGGCGCGTTCTGTTACGTAACTATGCCCTTCGGGCTAAAGAACGCCGGTGCCACTTTTCAGAGGTGCATGCAGAGAGTCTTCAAGGAGCTTCTTGGAAAGCGCCTAGAGGCGTACGTCGATGACATCGTGGTCAAGACAAGGCGCACGGGAGAGCTCATCCCCGACCTCAAAGAAGTCTTCGCAAGCTTCGTGAGTTCGGGGTAAAGCTCAATCCCGAAAAATGCGTGTTCGGAGTCCCCCGAGGAAAGCCTCCCGGGCTTCATCGTGTCCGAGCGCGGCATCGAGGCCAACCCCGAGAAAGTCGAGGCCATCCGCAACATGGGCCCCATCAAGAGCGTCAAGAACGCATAACGGCTTACGGGGTGTTTGGCCGCCCTTAGCGTGATTCATTGCTCGGCTAGGCGAACGGTCTCCGCTATACAAGCTCTTGAAGAAGTCGGGCGCCGCCGACCAGCGAGGCCCGGCCGGTGCTCGACTCTCCTCGAAAGAGCTCTTGATGAACCCACCCATACTCACTACACCCAAGCCCGGCGAACCGATGTTGTTGTACATCGCGGCCACCTCGCAGTGGTGAGCACGGTCCTCGTAGTCGGCAGGGAGGAAGAAGGCCACGCACTCCGTGTGCAACGACCGGTCTACTTCGTCGGCCGAGGTCCTCTCCGACACGAAGACGCGATACCCCAGCCTCCGTGGCTCGCCCTACGCACTCCTAGTCACGCCGTAAGATACGACACTACTTCGACGCCCACCCGATCACCGTCGTCTCCAAATTTCCGCCGGGCGAGATCATCCGCGGCCCCGAGGCGCGCAGGCCGATCGCCAAGTGGGCAATCGAGCTCATGGGGTCGGACATCTCATACGCCCGAGACGCCATCAAATCTCGAGTCCTCCTGAGATGGGCGGAGACACGCTGCCACCAAACCCAACGACGTCGAGTACTGGACACTCTACTTCGACGGCTCCTCGTGAAGAAATACGGCGCCGAGCGAGGCTTGGTCTTCATCTCACCGCAACGCGTGCGCGCCAGGTACTCAATCCGCCTTCACTTTACCGCCTCCAACAACGTTCTTTGAGTATGAGGCTTTGGTGAACGGCATGCGCGCCGCCGCCCGAACTTCGGCATCAAGCGCCTCGAGATCGGGGGATTCCAAGCTCGTCGCGACCAGGCCACGAAGGAAGCGTCTGCGTCAGCCGAGGATGATTGGCGTATCTCGCAAAGGTACGAGCTCAAGAACGCATCGACGGGCTCGAATTCAAACACATCCGCCGCCCGCTTCAACAACGACGCCGACGTCCTCTCCAAGCTCGCTTCCGATCGCCCTCAGGTCCCGCCCCCGTGTTCGCCACGACCAGTACATACCTTCCATCCGGCTTGAAGGAGAGGGCTCGAACCCGCGCAAGGACCCATCGGGGACCGCTTGTGCCCTCCCCACCAGGGCCGAGGACAACTCGAAAGCTCGAGCTCGTCGATGGAGATCGACTCGAGGGTCAACCTTGTCGGCCTCGGGGCCTCTGCGACCTGAGTGTGAAGCCCCAAGGCTCGACCGGGCGGCTCCCCATCCTAGCATGGCTACGGGATGGCCAGCCCCCTCGAAAAAAAAGAGGCTAGGCGCACGCCCGTCGAGCCAAGTCTTACGCCGGCCATCAAACACGAGCTCTACAGAAGGGAGATCCGGAGTGCTCCAACGCTGCGTCACCTTCGAGGAGGGGCACGAGCTCATCGAGAGAGATCCACGCCCAATGTGGACATCACGCGGCTCCACGAGCTCGTAGGCAAGGCATTCCGCCAAGGTTTTTATTGGCCGACCGCCATCGCCGACGCCAACCGGACCGCACGCCGCCGCGAGGATGCCAGTTCTTCGCCAACCGTGACGCACCTCTCCCGCAAGCCCTCCGGGACGATCCCCATCACTTGGCCTTTTCGCGTGCGGGGCCTCGACATGGTCGGTCCCTTCGCAAGGTCGCCCGGGGCTTCACCCACCTCCTTGTCGCCATCAATAAGTTCACCAAGTGGATTGAGGTGATGCCCATCTCACGCGCGAGATCGCGGAGAGACGGTCAAGTTCTTCGACGGCATCATCCACCGCTTCGGGCCATCGAACTCGATCATCACCGACAACGGCACCAACTTCACCGGCAGATCTTCCTCGACCGGGTGCGGCGACTACAACATACGGGTGGACTGGGCTTCCGTCAGCCATCCAAGAACGAACGGGCAAGTCGAGCGCGCCAATGGTCTAATCTTGCAGGGGTTAAAACCGAGAATCTTCAAGAGATTGGAGAAATTTGGGGGGCGATGGCTCTCCGAGCTCCCCGCGGTCATTTGGAGCCTCAGGACTACTCCAAGCAGAGCGACGGATCGCACCCCCCTTCTTCCTCGTCTTCGGTTGAGCCGTGCTCCCCACCGACCTCGACTCACGGTGCGCCACGAGTACAAGCGCACAACGACGCCGGCAACCAAACCTCGCCGGAAGACGCGGATCAGTTCGAGGAGGCCCGCGAGACCGCGGGTCGCACACTCACCAAGTACCAGCTAGCCGATGCGTCGCTACCACGACCGCCACCACGTTGATGGCGAGCCTTCCAAGTCGGCGATCAAGTCCCGCGACGAAAGCGAGCACGAAAGAGAAACACAAACTCTCCGCGCCGTGGAAGGACCGTTCACCATCGCCCGAGTCCTTCGCCCGGCTCATATAAGATCCAGGACTCTCGCGGACGCGAGCTCGCCAACTCTTGGAACATCGAACAGCTACGTCGCTTCTACCCTTAGATGCATTCTGTAATGTCTTCTTTTGTACGAACTCGAATAATAATGACACACCTCGACGCAAAAAGTTGTGCAAACATTCAATTTTCTTTTCACAAAATATAACGGCGCCCTTTAGCTCCAAAGAAGGCCCGCCCTTGCTCTGGGGCCAGGGACGGGGCGCACACCCCGCCTTTTTACAAACTCGTTTTTTGCAAACAACACGAACACTCGTGAAGAGCTCGATCGGCTCAACCTCACACTCGTTACCTACCCTTCCAAAGATGTTTACGAGTCCGGCGAGTCGAAAGGTCTTCAACAACATCCTCGACAAGGTCCAATGCACTTGCCCAACGAGGTCTAGCGCCCTCGCGGCCAAAGAGTAAAGGGCCCATTGCCTTAGCCGATAGAATGTGAAACTTCGAAAAACTACGAGCTTGCCGGAAGCACGGTTCACGTGAAAAACAAAACAACTCATTCATAACTTAAATAGATTGTCATTTTACACAATGCCCCGAGCTCGGGACTTTGTTCAAGACAAAAGAGGCGGCGCCTCAAGCTAACTACTCGCAGCCTCACTCCTCGCCGATGAATCCGTCTCCACCTCGGCCTCGCCCGGCGGTAGGCTCGAACACCTCGAGCTCCTCGACGGCGAGCCTAAGAGCTTTCCGCGACAGCTTCTCCGAGTGGGCCTCCGCCGTGGCGACGATGTCTTCCCGGCTCGACGCCCTCGACGGCTTTCTGCCAGCCCTTGCCCACTATCTTGGTCGAGGTCCGCATCTCGTGATAGTGGGCGAGGACCACGGCCAACGCCTTATGGACAGCCGCGGGCGGGCGTTATCCTCACCACGGCCGGGCGCTGGCACTCAGGCGCCAGCCCTTCCACCTCCTCAACTCCAAGGGCCTCGCAGACACACTCAACGCCGAGCACGAGGTTGGTGTGCTCGCTCCGCCTCTTCGCCGGGCGCCTCAGGCCTTTGTTGTCCGCCTCTCCAAGAGACCCGAGGCTTTTCCCCGACCGGAGCTCCTCGGCCGCCTGGAGACCATTCCGCACGACCACGAGTTCACGCGTCCGCCGGCCGGGGTCCTTCTTCTCGCTCCAAAGACGAGCCGGGTATGCGTCGGCGAGGACTCCGCGGTGGCCAGGGACTGATCCTTCCCCTCAAGCTCCCAAGCCAACCCCGCCGACTTCTTCTTCTCGGCTGCGAGAAGTAAACAAATCAAACTCGTGAGATCAAAAAGGAAAAAGAGGGGCTCCTTACATGCCAGCGCGGGTAAAGCTCCTCCCGCTCCTCCCACAAGGCGAGATTCTCGGCATCGAGCCGAATTCTCTCGCCCTCCGGCGCCAAACAAAAATCGACCCATCGGCGGCCTCGTGGTCGTAAACTAAAATACCCACCTATCAGCCTAAGCGCCAAAGGAAAACAAGGGAGACAATGAGCTTGGGAAGTAGCGATTACCTTCCGGCCGGCTTCGCGGATCCCCGAGAGCCTTCCCGCTGCCGCGCTCCCTCTCCAAGCGCCATGGCCCGACGCGCTCAAGCGCTGAGCCGAGCTCCTTGTCGCCCAAGGCCCGGCGGAGGCCGCCGAGCTCTTTTCGCATGAGCTCGCGCCGCGACGGCTCTTAGCAACGAGCTCCTCCACGCTTCACCGCCGCTTCGCTCGACGGACTTCGCCGGGCGACCTCCTCCCGAAAGCCGCGGGCGGCGGCGTGCTCCCGAACTCGCGGATATGCTCCGCTTCGCCGTCGACGCCGCTCGGGAGCTCACGATGTCGCGGCGGATACCCGACCGAGTCCCCGCTCGCATGGGACCAGCTACGCCTAGCCTCGCCCCGAAGACCCTCGATCTCGCTTCCGGCCTCCACCACGCGGTTGAAGCCAACGACCGCATCCCTCAAGTCCCGTAGAAGAGCGAATTAGCGCCACCGGCTCGGGATCGCGAGAGATGGGCGCGGTTAGATCTCTTACCCCAATAATGGTGTGAGGCACGCCGGCCCCTCTCGTGGGAAGTGGCGGCACCTCCGCCGCGCCAGTCGCGGGCGACGCCGCCTCCCGCCACCACAGCTGAACGACGACGGCCGGCTCGTAGTCCGGCCTCCAACGGCATCTCCAGTGGCGTCCCCGGCCGACGACGTCCGCGCAGATCCACGCCGCGCGGTCCGGCGGGTCACCCACGCCCCCAAGAGGCGACTCCGGCCCTCGGGCGCCCGGGCGGCGGCGGGCTCGCGGACACCCACCGGGGCGGCGCTGGGGTCGGCGTGGGCGCGACCGCGACCCTCCGAGAACACCAAGGTCTCTACGACGAGAGTTATCTCCGGCCGGCCGCCGCGCCCGCATCTCCGGGCTCTTCGTCGCGCCGCGGTCTCCCCGCGGGCTCGTCGGGAACCATGTCACGTGCGCCCATATCTCCGGTCCCCCCACGCCGCGCGGTCTCCAAGACGAGCCTCGTCGAAGATCGCATCTCGCGCCCGCACCCACGGCCGCCTCCCCTCGTGCCCCACGCCTGGAGCCGAGGACTTCGCCCCGGTCGAGGTGACCCGCGCCCCCGAGATCCGGGGCCGAGGGACATCCCGCACTCCCTCTCCTTCTCGGGAGAATTGAGGTCAATCACCTCCGTCTCCGCGCGCTCCGACGGCGACGGCGGCAACCCTTCGCACCAAGTCCTCCGGCCGCGGTAGCGACCGACAACGACGCCATCGCCCGAGCCACCGGACGGTGCTCGACGACGACGCAGCCAGCCCCCGCGGACCCGGGTTCGCTCCTTCCCTCGGAGGCTTGAGGGGCGGCCACCCGAAGGGCCTGCACGATGGGAGGCGGAGGGACCGCCAAGCTCATCCCCGCCGTCGCTTACGAGCCGCTTCGGGGTTCGGGGTCCCCAAGGGGCTTTACCTTCTCCCCGCACGCGGCGGAAAGTCAAAAGTCGAATCGACACGAGCGAGAGAAAAGAGTTGGCGGCGCTCAAGCTCAAAAAAAGGCAACAAGCTCAAACGCTACCCGACGGCCACGCGTCTGCTTTCTCGCCTTCTTCTCCTCTGTCGCGTGTGCTCGTCGGCGCTCTCTCTTCCTCCGCCGCGGCCCCGAAGAAGGGCCGACCGAAGCGCAGATGAACCGATGAGGCCACCGGCGCCACCCAGACGACACGAGGTCCCCTCGCTCTTCCGACGGCCGCGCCCACGGATCCTGGACCCCAGGCCGCGAGTCGTCCGCTCGCGCCGCGCTTTCACCCGAGGACTCTTCGGCGGCGGCGCGACGAGATCTTGGTCGGGCAAGGCCGCGGCAAGGCGAACTGCCCCCGACGGGACGCACAGGGAGGGGACTGGCCTCGCCGGCGGAAGGTGGGGCTCGAGATGAACCTCGCCAACCTGCAAAGACGAATAAAATTACTCCCTGCGAAGAATAGAGACACTTCGAAAGAAAGAAAATGCGGAGAAAGAACTCACTACCCCTCGCGTCGCTGCCTCCGCAGCGCCCGTGGTATGCCATTAGGTTCCACCGGGATCTTGAAAGCCTTCCCGGGTGCCCCGGCGCACCACCCACTCCACCTCGTCGGCAGGGGAAGCGGTCGCGGTCGCCGTACCTTCCCAAGGCTTCTTCTCCTCGGTCATCTCCCGGAGGTGGAGAGCCCTCCGCTTCAAAGGGAACGACCCCGTGCCCCAGGCCCAAGCATAGAGGAGGGGCTCCGTGAGATCCGCTTGCTTGAGGAGCTCCACCTTACGAGCAACGACCTTGACCTCGTGGGAGATGGTCGTGGGGGGTTCCCTCCAAAGCTCGTCGAGTCGAGGAACACACCGCCGGGTAAAGCGGGAGAGGGTGCTCCTCGTCATTCTTCGAGGTAAAACCATTCGTCTCTCCACCCGGTGTTCGACGTGCGCGAGACGACGATGGTGGGATACTTCCCCTTCACGCCCGGTCGGGTTGCGGCCGACGATGCAGCTGATTGGGACGGCTTCCTTCAAGCCGTCAGAGCTATGCGTCACCTTGGCGTGAAAGTAGTGCTTGAAAAGCTCCCAATCCGGCTCGATCCCCAGCCACCCCTCGCAAAGGGTGGTGAAGGTCGCGATGTGGAGCAGGCCGTTGGGATTTAGATGTTGGAGCTCGGCCCCCGCACGACAACAGCCCGCGGAAGAAGTCCGACGCCGGGACTCCAAGCCCCCGACGTGGAAGGAGGCGGCGAGACGACGTAGCCGCCGGGCGGGTGGGGAGGCGGCGCGTCGGAGATGGCACGATCCACTCCTGGGCGCGTCAGCGGCGGCGGGAGGCCGCCGAGTGTCACGCACTCTCCGCAAAGATATCGTCGGGTCACCTTGGGCGGCGACCACGAACCCATGTCTCTCGCTCTCGGCTCAACAACGAATCGGGGAGATGTCGAAGGAGGGTTCTCTCACGCGGCGGTGATGGCGGATTGGGATCTAGGGACGGCAGATGCGCCAAGGATGAGGCGGCGGAAAGGAAGGTGAAAGGGAAAAAAAAAGTCGAGTCCCCCTATTTGTAAGATGAGCTCGGGCGGACTCACCGGCGCGCCGCCCTGTGGTGGCCCACCACTTCCACCTGAACCCCTCCGCACCCTCCGCGTGCGCGCCACATGGCGAAACGGAAGGCGAAACGCCGCGCGAATAGTAACGGCCGTCCCAACGGTAACTCCCTAACGGTAACTTTTTCCAACGGCTCTTTTTACTGCAGGCGAAGAGACCCGGCAAGCTCATCGCTGACGGTCATATCTCTGAGCTCGTCGCCGTTATGACGAGCTCGACATAACGACGAGCCCACAACAAAACCGAGCTCCAGGTTCGGTGGCTGGCTCTCCCGTGGTGCTCGGCGGCCGCCAGAGACACCTCGAGCAAGGAGCGAAACGGAGGGAGCGGCGCTGACGGCCCACGCCCCGAGCGCCCTCAGGGACTCGGGGGCTCCATCCGAGTCGCGCTTGAGTCGCCAGCGATCGCGAACGGCCTCTGGTCATCCTCCTCGGCGAGGAGGCGCGAGCCACCGAGGATCCTACGGTACCTCGGTGACTATAGAGGACGGGTCTCTGGAATATGAGGCTGGCCCACAAGCTGGCCCGACGAACGAGCTCGCCCCGAACGCGAGCTCGAACCTCACTCAGGCAAATGCGCTTTAAAGCTCACAAGAGTGCTCGACTTCGGCCTACGCGGTAAAGTTGAGTTCGAGCTCACCACCCTCCCTAAGGGAATTTAAAGAACGTACTACGGCGATGTTGCCCGTCACAATAAGCCTCCGCGAGGACTGAACGTCCCCCCGCAGCCTCGGGGGCTACACCCGCGGGTGCGCTCGCGCGCACCCCGTGCGAGAAAATCTGGTCCCTAACCCGATAACGGCAACACGAGTCAGCACGCACAGGGGTCCGCTCCCCTCCGCGCGCTCGGGGGCTACTGTGGGACGCAGATATTCCGGATCGAGTCAACCATCTCAACTCGTCCGTAGCAAACGCGTTAGAGAGGAAACGTACTCGTCAAGTAGCGGGGTGTTACCCGCCGCAGAGGCTGGAATACGATGGGGGCATCCCCGTCTCCTGACGAAGGCTCGCGCGGACCACGGCGGCTCGTGAGTGAGCCCGAGCTCATCCCCGGGAAAAACCTCCCGGTCTCGAACGAGCTCCCTAGGGAGCTCGTGGGTGTGACGAGGTCCACTCACGTAACGAGCTCTTCTCCGTCTCGAACGAGCTCCCGGGCGCCGGACCCAAGAACGATCAAGAGAATCCGGGCGTACGATTCGGGGGTCGCGGTTCAGCTACGCCGACCAGGCCCGCAACCTATGACCCTATCCGGCCTGCGAGGCAAGACCCCCGGGCGGCACGCGACGATGGAGCCGTCAGTCACGCCAGTCCCGACAAACACAGGGGGACAAACGGCTGCGCGACAGGATGACCTCGACGGGCGAGGTCAAGTTCCTGGCGAGCTCTCCCGACCGCACGTTTCCCCGAGACCCCCTGTGCACGCAGCGCATTTAATGCAAGACGGCGCCTCTATGATCTCGCCCGCAGTACCGGGCGCGTGTCCGACGGGCGGTAGAACGCAAGAAACGCAACGGCGGGGGACGAGCTCATTGTCCCCCTCGCTACGCCGACCGATGAGCTCGAAGCTCGTCGCCAGCGCACAATGTATCGGGATACGGAGCCACCCCTATTCTACTTACAACGACCGGCGAAGCGTGTGCCTAGAAGTCGGGCGGCGGCCACGCCACAAGACGCCGGACAGCCCGACGTGCCCGACATTGGAGGGGAACTTTTCCTCTCCACCCCCAAACTTGTATTCCTTCTATCTCTAAGCCCCTCCGCCTCGGCGGCCCCCTCGTAGCTCCCTTATAACTATAAAAGGGAGGGTTCGCCGCCAGGGAGGGCAGGCCCTCCCCGCACACGAAAAAAACACACATCACTCGATTTCACTCATCACATTGAGACCGGGAGCTCATCTCCCTCTCTCCCCGCCTTGTATGCGCCCGATACGAGCGTTTTGAGCTCGATAGTGCCACACACCGGACTAGGGTGCTCGATTGCCCCGAACCAGTATAAATCACTGTGTCATTGTTCTCGAGCTAGGCCATCGTTGCACACATTAGCCGGGGCATTCTTTCAGACCGTGGTATACGACCATGACATAACATGTTTGCTATTTTAAAAAACCATATAGCATGTCTCTTGGAGTTTAATTTTTTCTCTAAAAAAGCCGTATATAGCCTACCTAACAAGGATAACACATCTCTTGGAGTTGCTCTTAGAGAAGTGACCATTTTAGTGAAGCGAAACTCTTCCGGAAAACATTTGATGGGACGACTGTCTTGTATTTTCGACAGTGTTCTATTTTAAAATTACATATATATATATTTTTTATTTAAAATACACCTTGTTTGATATTATTTTATCGCACTAACTGAAATGGCAAAAATGGATTTAAAATAGATAATTATTTTGGAAGAAAATTGCTTCAAAAGTTTCAAAATTGTGCCAATTTGCAACTTGCAAGTTCTACCACACACTCCATCGACCAATCCTACCTTGCCACGTAGGGCCGTCTGCAAAGTCTGAAGTTTCTTCTTTTTTTTTTTTCTGACAACAATGTCGTACTGGTTGGCGGTGGCTCTCGCAGTCGCAGCAAGCAGGGTGAGCACGGCGACTACCAGCGGGGCGTGTAGTAGGCTGGCTGCATGGAGCTGGTGGTGGGCCACGAGAGCAGGATGAGGGGTCCAATGTACAGCGCGTGCAGATAAAAACCACACAGGTTTTTGTTAGTGCCGTGTTGTATATTTAGGCTCCGTTTCGTATTGCTACACACATCACGAGTGAAGCCGTTATTTTGTGGCTTCATGAACAGCTCTATCGGTGGAGCTGAAGTCGTTTTAGTAAACCGTTAAAGCGTTTCACATTTAAAATATGCTTTTACAGAACGCCACGTAGGATGATGTGAAGCCGGAAAAGGCTAATATATTTGGCTCCTTCTCACCATAAATCTCTGTGAGAGCACATTTTTAGGTTCATCGGTGCAGCCGTTTTATTTTATCCCGTTTGGAAGAAAACGGCTCCATATAGCTCCTAAAAACGCTGGAGAAGCCTTGCAAAATAGGCCTTATTATTAAATAAACCATTTTTGAAAAGATATTTCTAAAGACAGTTTCGAAATCATTGTCTAAAAATATATTTTTCAGGAATAGTCACTTTAGAGATGGTTGTTCTGTTGCTTTATGAAAACCATCCCTAAATCATGTTTCCAAATGCAGTTGTCTTAAGCCAATCACCCTTCAATGTTTTTTTTTTCAGTTGGTGAAAACATATTTTCAGGACCCTTAGGTTAAACGAACTGCCCCAGACATATTTTTTTAAGGCAGGTTTTGTTCGAACTGAACCGCCTATAAATTCATATTTAACCTTCTGAAATTTTCCACCAAATTTCATACCCTATTCCATTATTTCAATGTAAATAATAATTTTCGGTCAAAGCCACGGCCAGAGCACTACTACCCGCCTTTGCAGACTTTTTGGGTCATGCGTCCGCTTTTATTAACCTTTTCAATTCCTTAACTTATTTTACAGTTTCCTGCGGACTTCGTTCAAACAAAGTCTTTAGTTCTACAGGACTCCACACCCGCCTTGCCGTGCGCCTGGCCCGGGCCTATAAGTAGCGTTACACGCCGCCTTAGATTTTCATCAGACAGCCGAACCAAACCAAACCTTTAGCACTCGCACGTCAGCTGCAAACCCTGAAGCTGATCTAGGATCTGCTGCTCTGCACCTCCTGCTACTGCCTGCAAAGCTGCAATGCCAATGGCAGCTTTCGCCGTCTTCTGCCGCGTCCTGCTGCTCGTCCTCAACGCGGCAGCACTCCCCCACCGTCGCCTTCTCCCCCCACTCCGCGACGACGCCACCATACTCATGGTGCTAGGGGCCTCGGCTATCTTCCACGCCGTCGTCACCGGTCCCGACAACGACGACGACGACACCAACGCCAGCCACGTCCTTGCTGCCGCGGGCTTCCTCGTTTGGTTGGCTGGCGTTGGGCTGCTGCTGCTCGCGTTCATGCCCGGTCGCTTTCCAGGGGCGGCTGCACGTGCACGTTTCGCGGCTCAGCTCGTGGAAGCAGCGGTCGGGGTCTTGTTCTAGCCGACGCAGTACAGTTACTCGATCTGTTAAACAAAACCGGTGTCAATCTGCCTTTTTCGATTATATTTTCCCTCTTGTCCCTGCTTTCTCTGCTACACGGCTACACCACCCCAATACAGTGTTTCTGGGCTTCCTGTCTTTTTTAGTAGTACTTAACACTAGCAAATAATTGCTTAGTCTCTCTGTAATATTATTCTCAGACGATGTAATTGTCATGTTATAATCACGGTCGTTTATATTAGCCCTTATACTCACCTTTTAAACGATATGTATATTGTTTTCATTTAATCGTTAATCTACTGAGGGAGGGCAGAACTGATTGTATAATTATATTCCCTAGTGCGTCATTTTTGGCGTGTTGTGTTAATATAAAAGACGTGCAAACCTTTTGAGTGTTTGAAAAAAAAAAAAATGTTTCTCTAATTTATCTCATTTAAATGACCATTTTATCAGCTTCATTAGTCGCTTTTGCTTGAATAATAACGAAACGATAAGTAACGGACTACTTTATCATTTAGTGTTTAGAATAACACTGATTTATATTATAATGACCTATTTTCTTTGTCCCTTTTGATTTAATTTGTTTCAAAAGAAAATTGCCTTGTATGTTATGCTTGTACTATGATGCAGACAGAGCGTGTTGTTCTCCAAGATTTTGGTTAGTTTGAATGTGTGGTGTATGGACTTAAATTTTACGATGGCTGATGGTGACACCTATGGAAATATTACGCAATCTAACATCTGCATCCGTGAAAATGGAGAGAGGAGTGGATAAGAATATGGTGTGCGTGTGAAACGGTGAAGAACTGATGCTATAATGAAACGTTGGATCCGATAGGAGTGGATAAGAATATGGTGTGCGTGTGAAACGTTGGGTAGACCCAGTTCATAGACCAAGGGGTCCCACGGGTAAAAGAGCAGCAATCTGAGTGATTTTTTTAAAAAAATGATGAGATGTCAAATCGTGCGTTTATAAATAAATTAATCTGCTGCCTAGCACTAACAATGATTTTTACCACCTAGATTGTTCCCAATCATCGTGGGCTGCCGATTCCTGTCTTCCAAACACCTCTCGAGCACTCACAATGCAGACTCTACATAGAGTCTAACACTATTTATTATCTCGAAGCTATTATAGACATGGAGTCTTAGTTTTTTTTACTCTCATTCCCATAAATATACTGTCACATCAGCGTCACATTAGCAAGTAAATAAATATTAAGGCAATAAATATGTTTAGACTCTATGGTAGAGTCTGTATTGTGAGTGCTCTCATTATTCTTTCCTACGTTTTTTTCAATCCTCTTGTTTTGGCATTCCATTCCTATTCATGTTTTTTTTTTCATTTCTTGTGTTTTGTAATCCTTCGATCCCAACAGGCCCGAGTTTAGTTTCAGATCCGATTTGTGGTCTAACGCTGGAGTTGGTCTAACTGAATGTGAATTGTGATCGGTGGTGAATCGATTGGTCAAATCCAAGCGGTTCGTTGACACGTGACAAATGTTTCAAGAGAGGCGCAAGAAAAGTACAACCGAATCTCGCTCTACTAACAGGGACTCGTTTGCCCGAGGGAGCATCCATCAGATAAGCATCCTGTACTCTCGAATGATTATTCTCATTTGGCACAAGACAGTTGCAGGCTAAGTATGCATATGACACAGTGAAAAAATTATTTGAAACAAAATCGAAACGGACCCAAAGAAAAAGGTCATTATAGCATGACAATTACATCTTCTTCTGAATACCTTCAAGTACTTGCGCAATAACAATATACGGACACGATTAATATGATGTAAAAAAAGGGATCCGACAGAGTAGCTGATCGACACCGGTAGCGGTTTAATTATTAGGTTTAGCAGAGCAACTGGACACGTCTATTTAACCGGCCAGGAGCAACTGTGTACGTCGGCTAGAACAAACCGGGCATGAGCGCGAGCAGCAGCAGCAGCAGCAGCAGCTCCGCAACGCCGGCCACCCAAATGAGGAAGCCCGCGGCGGCAGCGAGGGCATGGATGTCGTCGCCGTAGGGACGGGCGGCCATCATGGCGTGAAAGAGCGACGAGGCCCCAAGCACCATGCTGAGTATCGCGGCGTCGTAACGGTGGCGACGGAGTAGGGGGAGAAGGCGACGATGGAGGGGGATTGTTGCTGCCGCGTTGAGGACTAGCAGGAGGACGCGGCACATGATGCCGGAAGCTGCCATTAAGAGCGCGACGAGGTCGACGTAAGAGACCACGACGAAGATGATTGAGCCAGTGTCGCCGTTGGGCGGTACACGGCCATGCCTGAGTTGAAGGTCAGGAAGAGGAAGCCAAGCAGCGTCAACCAGGAGATATCGGCCATCGTCACTCTTGCTGCTCCTCGCCCGGGGCTGTGAACCTGCTACACCGATCGAATCTGCAGCCAGCGTCTTCTTATTACCTAAGAAACGTAAGAATTGCGACACGTGAAGCATAGTTAAACGATGGAATGATATTCAAGGGAGAACAGCAACGAGGTAGAGTTTTCCATCGGAAATCAGCGGCGGCGAAGGGAACCATCTCGTCGCCGCTTGCTTTTCCGTCTATGAGCAAGCTAGCTGGGGAAAACAAGTTTGCAAGAAGGGGCGTACCTGTTTCTATGCTGTGCTGTGCGAGGACAAAAGTTGGGCGGTGCTCGTTGGTATTTATAGGGCAGATGAGAAAACCAAAGGATTTTGTTTATTGATCGGGTGAATTATTTTAGCTCCCTTGATTAGTAGTCAGTGCGTCGGCGACGACCTTCGCCACGGCGTCCTTGACCGGCTCCTCCTCCCAGTCGTCGACACCAACGAGAGCGACAAGCAGCACCGTTAATATCGTTTCACCAATTAAGTGCACAGGTGGGGGAGTGAGCCGTAGCTCAGTTGGTGAGCGCTCCGGGTGAGGACGCCACCGATCGCGGGTTCGAGTGCGCTCGACCGTGATTTTCCCACTGAGAACAGTAGTTTTCAAATAAATCTGCAGTCTCTCACGCGTGGAACCACAATGGGACTATGACGTACCCGTCATCTACGGATTATTCCGGTGATCTCTACAAGGACGCGGTCTTCAGTTTTGAGTGTAGTTATAGGACTGTTTGTACGCGTATAGTGTGTGTGAGTGGGGTGTGCGTGTGTAGGGTGGCGTGCGTATACGTGTATGAACAGATACTACTAGTACAGCTGTATCCAGATGAGAGGCAAAAAAAAAAAAAAAATTAAGTGCACAGGTGTGTGAGTGTCACAAACAGGAGAAAATTAACAGCTTTTCACAGATATATACGCCGGCGCGCGCCAGCCATGCAGTTAGTCGACTACTACTATAGTAGTACGTCCTGGTAGTAGCAGCTACGACCAAAGCTGATAGTGAGATGATGGATATGTGGAGCGCTCGTGGCCGGTCTGGAACTCTGGATGCGTATAGTTGGAGATAGCTAGCTTAGCTTAGCAAGAAATTGACGAAGATGCTAAAAAAAATATAGGCCAAAAGCTGTATCTCTTTGTTGTTGGTGCGTTCGTTCGGGCCATGAATAATAAGGAATTGATCGATGAAGGAGATGGGTGTATGGATGGATCGATAGGGAGAGAGAGAACGCACGTGCCTGGTTTCGAGTGAGGAAAAATTTGTGGTGAAGTCATGGGGAGCGACCTCGAATCTACGGTCAATTTGGTTTGGCTGCGCTGAGAGAAAGAAATTGGCCACCCGGTGGAAAATTAAAGCAGGGACGTACAAAGAAATAGGCGGCTCTTTTATGTGTGTGTGTTTACGGTCAATTTGTATTATGAATGTTTGCTCTTTTTTATGTAAATTTGGTCAAAACTCCATCTGTTTAACTTAACGAAAAACGAGAATTGCATTCTTTTGCGGATGAAGGGAGTACCTAAAAACATTAAAGGACCCAGGTAATCATATTTAAAAATTTATGAACTCAGATAAAAAATATGGAACATTTTATTGGGACATAGATATATATGTGTGTGTGTGTTTGCTGCATTTCACTTTTATTTTCGGAAAAATTCAGCGAGGACGGTTTTTTAGCATCGCAGTCGTGGCCATCTGTTGTAGATTCACGACAAGCTTGTTCATACGCTTGCATCCAAGTCCAACGCTGTAGTGTTTTTCTATGCATCCAAGTCCAACGCTGTACTACCGTGAATCAATGGTGTCCACGTCTACACTTCATCGCGACTTTGTAACCAATGTATAAGAAAATACATAAGCGAGAATTACAAGAAAATTTTTGAAACCCACGGCGTTTCACTCTTATTTTCAGCATGCATGGGGCCAGGAATTCCGCCTTGTCCATGCGGAGATGTCAGTTTGGTCGATCCACTTGCCACTTTCTAGTCGTTGCAGTCGTCGTAGCAGACTTGCATCGTATAACCTAATTAATATAGTTATGTTAATGCATGTGGCTGTCCGGACCGGACGATGTTGGTTATAATTTAATTACCAACTTGTATTGCATTGGCCCTGTTTAGTTGGTGAAATATATTGGGTTCGCTCTTTGTAGCACTTTTCGTTTGTATTTGGTAATTATTGTCCTACCATGGACTAACTAGACTTAAAAGATTCATCTCGCACTTTTCAGCCAAATTGTGCAATTAGTTTTTTTTTTACCTACATTTAATGCTCTATTTATGCGTTAAAAGATTTGATATGACGGATACTGTAGTACTTTTTGGGTTCACTTTTCACCAACTAAACAGGGCCATTGTGTGATAAATTGAACCGACAATAAGGGGCCTGATCTGCGACGAGAACTTGTTGACTTTTACCCGCAACATGCATGTCTCGGGTGTGGTACTGGATAGTTATGTTCAATGCACACGGGCAAAGCAACAAGCAGAGAGCTTAGTGTACGTGCATTTATAGATGGCCATCGGGTGCGTGCCGCCCGACCCGGGCGTTCGACGTGCCGCGCCACCGTGCCGGCCGTGCCGCGCCGCCGGGCGCAGCCGCGGCCCGGCCTACGGCCCAAGGCGCGCACGGGCCGCGCCGGTAGCACGTGACGAAGCCGCCATGGCCGGCGAGGGATAGATAGCCGCGCGCCGCCGGAGGAAGGAGCAGCGTTGCGCCGCCGGCCATGGAGACGGCCGGACCGCGCCAGCGCCCGCGGCCGAGGAGGCTTGGCCGAGCGGCGGCGTTCGGCCGCGGGCGTGGACGGGGAGAGTAGCGCCGCATGGTCAGGGTCGAGGTCGCGCGGACTTGCGTCTCGCGTTCGCGTGACCGCGGCGGGAGAGAGTGGAGTGGAGGAGTGGAGGGGAATTAGAGAGGGAGTTAGGGTTAGGATTGTTGGGCTGGGCTGATATGGTGGACTGGTGGAGTGCCGCCACCGGGCCACTTCTTCGACCGTGCCGTGCCACGGGCTTTGCCACACGGGCCAGGGTGACGGCCCAGGCCCGTTCCGCCTCTCGGGCGTGCCGTTTTCGGGCGGGCCAAATCACCGTGCCTCAGGCCGGGCTAACGGGCCTCGGACCGCATTGCCATATATACGTGCATTCAGACCATGGAAACACATAGTTGGGTACTTGGGTGCATCGCGATTTGCAACATGCATGTGTCCAAGAGAACCGCTTGCGTGCATGTGGGTTTCGACGGTGACATGTGTGTGTGAGAGAACTATTTAGTCCGGCCTTATAGGGAATTTTACGAGAGAGTTTCATTTGCATTAAATAGGCTGTCTCACAAGCTAGCCTTAATAGAAAGTTTCACCTCTTAGTTTTCAAGACGTGAAACTTTAATATGAAACATGTCTCTCTTGGTGGTAAGTTTCATTACATAGTTTCATAGAATATTTTAGACTCTGCTAGGTCCCGCGGTCTCTCTCTCCTCCCTCTCCTCCCTCCCTTCTTTCCTCTCCCCCGCAGTCTTCTTTCCTTTTTTTCCCCACATGGAGGCAGAGCCCGCGGCCGGCCTCACTGCCACCGCCACCGCGCATCCTGCTGGACCCGCGAGCTTCGCCCAGCCACGGCATTGGTCGGCCACGCCGCCCTCAGCCTTGACCGGTAGGCCTATAAAGTTTTCATCACACAACACAGCAAAACCAAACCAAAAGCACTCACTCGCACAGCTGCAAGCCTGTAGAAGACCTGGGATCTGCTCTGCTCCGACCCTTCACCCGTGCAATACAAATAGCAGTTTTCGGCATATTGTGCCGCGTCCTCAACACGGCAGCAATCCTCCTCCATCATCGCCTTTTCCGCGCACTCTGTCGCCGCTGGCTCCACCGCTACGACGCCGCGATACTCAGCTTGGTGCTAGGGGCCTCGGTTATCCTCCACGCCGTCATCACCGATCCCAACGACGACACCGACGCCTGCCATGTCGTCCCGCTTCCGCCGGCTTCCTCATTTGGTTGGCGGTGTTGCGCTGCTGCTGTGTCGTGCTCACGCCCAGCCGCTTTCCAGGGGCAGCGGCTGCACGTGCACGTGTTGTGGTTCAGCTGGTGCAAGCAGCGGCCGCGGGGGCCTTGTTCTAAGAGCATCTCCGCAATGCCCCCCAAAACACACGCCCTACTTGTCTGTTTAGGGTGCTACCTATTTCCATGCTACTCATATTTTATGTTTTACTCCAGCAATGCTACCTAAAACACACCCCCTAAATTTGTTTTAGTAGTCAATGACGTGTGGGACCTGTTTGTCATCCTCTCTCACACCTTTCTTCACCAAATCGGGCGCTTAGCAGAGGAGCACGGCCACGCCAGGACGCCGCCGGCGGGGCTGGGCGCGCCAGCCGAGGGTGGGCGCCGGCGGTGAGGGCCGCCGACGGGGAGGGCAGACGCCGGGCGGGGAGGGCTGTCGTGAAACCGGGCCGGGAGCCGCCGCCGAGCCGGGAGCAGGCCGAAGCGGGGAAGGGCGTCGTGTCGGTGAATGGGCAGCCCGACGGGAGGGGCGCCGGGCGGGAGGGGAGCCCGACGGGGAGGAGCGCGAGATTCAGTCGATTTGCGTGGAAGAGGAAGAGAGAGAAAAAGTAGGGGGAAGAGTAGAGGGCCAACAGGAATAGGGGGAGTTAGGGAGAAAGAAGGGGGCTAACAAACTTAGAGGGTGGAGTAAGGGGTCTGATGAAGCTATGTTTTTGCCCCCCACCCCCCAAATCCTGAGTAGGGGGTCAACTAAGGGGCATTACTGGAGATGCTCTAAGCCCACGCACACTACAGCTACCTATACACATGCATGTCCGGAATTGCTCCCGGCCAGTTACCTACACCTACACGTGTCTATTTGCTCTGCTAAACGCCTAAAGCTAATTAAACAGGTACCCGTGTCAAGTACCCTTTCCGATATATTGCAGTCGTGTCTATATATGGTTGTTGTCACTTGTCTGAGCACAGGTTTGCTAGTTTAGGTGTGAGTTGGGACTCGGCCAGTCTGCGCACAGGTTTGCAATTCAGCTGAGCTCGAGTCTCATCATATAATGCCATAGAGCCTGGTTGAGTATTAAATAAAAACTACTTAAAGCTAGCAAATGGTCTAGAATCGTTGTACTGTTATTATTCTTTAGAAGATGTATATTGACATATTGTTTTCGTCCATTTTGATTTTGCTTTGTAACTAAGCAATATGACATGCACCTTGGCTGAATAACTGAATTGGCTCAAGTGATCGAACCAAGAAACTGACATAGACAAAAGATCAATCGTGTTTGGAGCTCAAACCATGAGGAATAAAAAATTGAACCAGAGTTCCCTTGAAGAACCAAAAAGGCGACTAGAGGGGGTGAATAGGAGCCTCGAAAAATTCTTCCGAATTCTCGAACTTGTAGCTCTCACGTCCCCTCAAAAGTAAACCACCCACGCACACGGAAGATCACGACCTAGGTAACTAGGTGGATGCGCTAGAAGATGTTCTAGACGCACAGCGGATCAACCGGAAAGAGATCGACACACAAGACCGAAGCGGAACCAAGGAAAAAACAGCTCACCACGCAAAAGTCGGCGGACAGTCCGACGATGAAATTTTCGAAAGCACTGACTTGTGAAAACAGCACTTCGCCTTCACCGAAACAGGCTCTGGACAGTCCGGCCTTTGGATACCGGACAGTCCGCGCAAAAAAGCACACGGCAACAGCCCGAGCTGATCACGCTTGTTGCGGAACAACGGCGGGACAAACCGCCAAGGACTGCGGACAGTCCGACGTTGAAACTCCCGAAAACGGCGTGCGCTAGACTTGACAACACAGACACAAGCGCATAGTCCGCAGTAAGAGACGGACAGTCCGACAGCAAAAACCCGAAAAACGAACGCTGAGAAAACCTTTTGCCGAACTAGTTCGACGAGCTCGACAGTCCGCGTTTGGACCGCATACAGTCCGAGGCCTACTTGTCAAAGTGACTCATGTACGGACTTGGTGCGTGGAATCCAGACTCGATGGCCGGACTGTCCGCCAGTGAGGGCCGAACTGTCCGCGACCCCGATTCCAGCAACTCCGAAAAATCGCCCGAAGCTTGGATCGATCACAACTCGATCAAATCCGAATCTCACGCCATGAAAAATGACTCAGATGATCTAGGCACTTTGGAAAACCTAATCCCAAGAAATTGTAGCACTTCACCTAGTCAATCCTCGGGATTTTTAGATCTCGTGCCGAAACCAAGAAACAAGAACACGAACACAAAAGTGCTTCGATCTATGGATTCGTGTGGATTCAAATGAATTCCTTCGGTGAATCTCTTAGGTACACGAAGTAGAACGAATCACAGCAAGAAGAATCGAACCAAACGATCCACAAACGATGAATCGAGCACTAGAAAGAGGAGGGGAAAAAGGGCTGCGAAAATAGAGCACAAGAACACAAAAACTCAGAGCAAATCACAGCACACAGGTGAAACGATCTGACCCCAAAAGCCCAGAGGGCATGCACACACTGAGGGGTGTGCTTCCTACGAACAGATTCACAAAATAGTTGTCTAGACCTCTCCCACTCAGAGCAACTACGATCGGGAAACCCTAATCGAATCGAAAACCGGAGAGGCAACCCGAGATGGAGGGCTGCCCTCTCTATTTATAGTCTTGGTCCGAATGACCATCCTACCCCTACTGATACAATTGCTGAAACCACTTAGCCAGGGGCATAATGGTCGGACTTGGATATCTTCTGATCCGACGGCCACCGCGCCTCCTCATCTGTAGCATTGCTCCACGCAATCTCCCGTAAGCCGCCACGTGCCGCCCTTCCGTCCACCGGAACATCCGCCCGGGTTTTGAGGCCCAAACCCACGAAACCTGCCACCGATGGTTTTGAGGCCCAAACCACCAAACCTCCGCCCGTGGTTTTGAGGCCCAAACCACGAAACCGCCACCGGTGGTTTTGAGGTCCAAACCACCAAACCTCCGACGCATGCCACGGTCTTGATCGCCCGAAGTCGCCAAGTCATCCGAGCCACCCGCTCGCTTGCACGCCGCCGCCTTGACCCGATCGACACGGTCCCGCCCACGCCCTCTTGCATTCGCCGATGTCCCGTGATGTCAGCCACCATGGCTAGCCACCCAGCGATCCGTCCCTCGGTCCAAGCCTCATGTCCGTCTTTTCACCTCCACGGTCCGTCGGCCCGCACGCCCCTCCTTGGCCCCTTCACCTCGCCGTCGGCTACCATCTCCGAGCTCCACACCTGTACAACACACGAACCAAGAGATACATCTTCGACACACTCCACGTGTGCCGGTGAACATAGCCGAAGCATAAAAGATAAAGGAAAATAGAAGTAAAATGTTGACCGCTGACAATCACTCAATCACAAAACTAAACACATTTGATCTAAATCAACCATGTGTTCGCACCCCTGCTGCCCTCTGCTCGCTTTTATTCTCGCGAGCATGTAACCATTGCAAGCTAAAAGCACTTCCTCCATCTATTTTAAGTGTCTCCTTGTGATTCGTATAGTCAATTTTTTTTTCAAATTTTCATTAAATTTATAAATAAGAATAGATTTAACAATCCATCTAATGATAATAATTATATTTTTAATATTTGTCATATATTTAGTTAAAGTTAAATATATTTGATTCTAATGAAGTGAGAATAATAAATAAAAAGAGAGGTGGGGAGACTTTTAATTGAACTAGGTCACATCCCAGCAGGCCTCGTTTTGCAGCTAACACTCGAGCTGCCCTATAAATTTGGAAGGCTCCATGCAGAATGGAGATATGGCTTCATCGGATTTTCGTCATGACTTTCCTCAAACCTCAATCAAGCTTGTCTTCATCACAACCAAACAAGTGTCGTTGTCATTCTCATCCCCACTGGTTATGTGCAAGTGAAAATATGCACTCAAAGCTTCTTGTAGCGCACATCTCTCCACATCATATGTTCCACATAATTAAGCATCGCCTTCCATCTGTTACAACACACAGATATGTTTGCTAGTGTAAAATATGCATAATAATTATTACTAATATACATACATGTACAAGGGTTAATTGGAGGTGATGGTGCACTCGCCTCCGTTATTGCTATTTACGGTTAATAATGGTGTCCAGAACCCCCCCACACACACACACACACACACACACAAAAAGATATCATTGTGACTTTGGGAAATTGAACCTGCAGCTTGTCGTTTAGCACTTGGTCTTCTCTACCACAAGACCACCTACTCATATGTGACTATATATAGTAATCTACCTTTTTATATCATAATATACCTTAATCTATATTGAATATTATTTTTTTCAAGGAACTCAAATTAAAAAAAGCTTTTAGGTACAAAGTTTAAAATTTTTGTTAAGCACTGTAACTTGAGTATAGTATGCCTCTCTATCAGAGATTGTTTGAAATTTTTTTAAAAAAATATCAAAATATGTGAATTTTAAACTAGTATTTGGGACTCTAAAGACATCAAAATAAAAAAACTTAACAATAGCAAACATGTAGCTCATATGTCAACTACTACAATTTTAGTACTAACTATGTGAATATTCAAGATTGTTTATGAATTCCAAATTTTGAATTTTATAATCTATATACTTAGATTTGAAGTTCTAAATGGCTTCAATTGAACTTTAAATTTTAAACTACAAGGTTGTAGATTTTATTGAGTACTAACTTTCGTATACACCGCTTTCAACGTCCGAGATTGCCGGTTTATATATATGGGAAGATCAAGTTATTAAAGTCTAAAACATTTGCTTATGTAAAGGAAAGAGTATGGAAAATGATTTAAGGGTGGAAGGAAAATTTGTTTGTAAAGAAAATTTGATCAAAGCAATTGCACAAGCCCATCGATCACACCTGTGCTATGAGTTGTTTTGATCTAACAAAAGAGCTTGTGATGAAATCAGTACAATGGTTTGTCGGTATCGGTGGACTCAGAAGGATATAAGGAAAATAAAATGTATAAGCTGTCTTGGGATCTTTTCATGCAGGTATAGCAGAAGAATAGAGACAGGAGGTCTCTCTCGGTTGTCAGCATTGGTGGGCTGGATCAGCAGGATGAAAATGGACTGCTGATCGGCACCGGTTCGATCTATCTTCAACCATCGCCATCTGTAGTTTTCTGTACGCGTCGGAAAGCTACTACTGTGCGCGTCCACGCATTTCGCGCGGCGCGACGTCCCTCCAATCCCTCTCCGTATCCGCACTGCACCTCATTCCTAGTCCTCCATCCAAACTGCATCACAGTCCCTCGTCCGGTCGTCGGACAGCCGCCCTGATAGACAGTTTCCTCCGAATTTCTTTCAGGATGGAAATGCATTGGATACAGATCCACCAGTTTTTTTTTCCTTTCTGAAAGCAATTCGAGTTTGGTTGGTTTAATTGCTGGCTTCCTCGATTTCCACGCTCATGGATTTGTATTGCTAGCTTGGGTAAGCTTGGCTTCCTTGATTTAGTTCACCTTCATACTGTATTTGCCAAAAAATGGTCTCTAGTATGTGCATTTTTGTTGTGCCTGACAGAGCAGGTACAAACCATTCAGAAAAACAAAATCGCATGAATAAATAACACAGCCCACTTGGCGGCGGCGGAGCGCGCCCATTCGTCCTAGTATAATAAACTTCAAAGAAAGCGGCGAGCGATCCTTCGACCATGCGGATTGGCCCGTGGGGCAGGTTGTCGCCTACCAACCAAAAACAAAAGAAAGGCGTAGGGCGTAGTGATGATGTTTATCAACACAGCAGAACCAAACACATTGACCCGGCCAATAAGGCTATAAGTATAGCGTTGCATACCTGCAAGCTTTTCATCACATAGCCAAGCCAAAGTGCCAAACCAAACCAAAGAGGCAAAGAGCACTCGCACAGCTGCAAGCCTGCTGAAGCAGTGAAGCTCTGGGATCTGCGAGCTCCTCAGCATTTGCAATTCCAATGGCAAATTCTGCTGTCTTTGTCTGCCGCGTCCTCCTGCTCGTCATCAACGCGGCAGCACTCCTCCACCGCCGCCATCTCCCCGCACTGCGTCGCCGTCGGCGGCTCCTCCACGACGACGCCGCGATACTCATGGTGCTAGGGGCCTCGGCTATCTTCCACACCGTCGCCGGTCCCAGCGACGACACCGACGGCAGCCGCGCCTCACTCACCGCCGCCGCGGGCTTCCTCATTTGGTTGGCCGGCGTTGGGCTGCTGCTGCTGGCGCTCACGCCCGGTCGCTTTCCAGGGGCAGCGGCTGCACCTGCACGTGTCGCGGCTCAGCTCGTGCAAGCAGCGGCCGCGGCCATGTTCTAACCGACGCACACTACAGCTACCTACACACGCATATCCGGAATTGCTCCCATCTACGTACCTACACGTGTCTATTTGCCCTGCTAAACCTAATTAAACCGGTAACCGGTGTCAAGTACCCTTTCCAATATATTGCAGTCGTGTCTATATATTGTTGTTGTGTAACTCGTCTGCGCACAAGCTTTGCTAGTTTGGGTATGAGTTTTGTCTTGGATCGGTCTTATGTTAGGACAGATACCCTCCCTGAGTTTGTATTCAGTATGGCGCTCGCGATTTAGCTGAGCTTGAGTCAGATAATATAAGACCCTATAGAGCCTGGTTGAGTATAAAAAAAAATGTACTTAAAGCTAGCAAATGGTCTAGAATCGTTGTACTATTATTATTCTTCAGAAGATGTATAATTGTCATGGTATATTGACCTATTGTTTTCGTCCATTTTGATTTGGTTGTGTAAGTCGTAGGAATATGACATGCACGTTGGCTGAATAAACTGAATAGGCTGAAGTGATCCAACCATTAACAGTGCACGATGAGTCTGGGCAAATCTGAGGTCCTTAATTTAATTTCTTTCGGATTTTAATTCATA
This sequence comes from Hyparrhenia diplandra, assembly GCA_015847255.1. NCBI lineage: Eukaryota > Viridiplantae > Streptophyta > Magnoliopsida > Poales > Poaceae > Hyparrhenia > Hyparrhenia diplandra. Next base: position 553,510 of record JADLZK010005218.1, on the reverse strand, counting down.
GTGCAATTAACTGAGGCAGCGAGCAGCCTTCCAGAAAAGTTGTAGATTTCAACTTATGTGAGTCTTAGAAATTTCTAAGGACACGAACGTGTCGTGTAGAGCCGGATGCGTCCCGAGAAATGGTTTTGCATCTTGCGCACATATCTATATGGATTGCAATTGCATCCTGCATTCCTTGGTTCCTGCGATAAAAGGATCGATTCCTCCACGGACAGGACACTTCGCTTCCCTTTCCGGACACTCTTTTCGCTTGCCGGAGATGCCGATATGCGCTTCCCTTTGCGGATACTCTTGCTTGCCGGAGATGCCAATATGCGCTTCCCTTTCGGGATGACTTTGCCTTTTGACGAAACTTTCCCTTGCCGGAGATGCCGATATGGGCGTCCCTTTCCGGACGATGCCGCTTTGACAGTCCGGATGCGACATGGGACAGTTTAGTGCTGATGAATGCAGAGGAATTCCGGATGCGATATGCGACAGTTTAGTCCCTGCTCGCTGCAAAAGAAGAGCCGTCTAGTACTAGAAACAGCTGTAGCTACAGCTACAGTGAGAGCCCGGCCTATAAGTAGCGTCACATACCGCCAACAAACACATCTGCAAGCTCTGGCCTCCGCCCCTCTCTACACCTGCAAATACCAAATGGCAGCTTTCGCCATCTTCTGCCGCGTCCTGCTGCTGCTCCTCACCGCGGCAGCACTCCCCCACCGCCGCCTTCTCCCCCAACTCGGTCGCGGCCGGCTCCTCCACGACAACGCCGTGATACTCATGGTGCTAGGGGCCTCGGCTATCTTCCACGCCATCGCCGGTCCCAGCGACCACACCGACGGCAGCCGCGCCCCTCACTGCCGCCGCGGCCTTCCTCATTTGGATGGCCGGCGTTGGGCTGCTGCTGCTCGCCCTCACGCCCGATCGCTTTCGAGGAGCGGCTGCGCGTGCACGTGCACGTTTGGCGGCTCAGCTCGTGCAAGCAGCGGCCGCGGCCTTGTTCTAGCCGACGCACACTACAGATTCCTTGCTCCTAGTTACCTACACGTGTCTATTTGCTCTGCTAAACCTAATTAAACCGGTACCGGTGTCAAGCCCCTTTAATTTCCGATATATTGCAGTCGTGTCTATGTATGGTTCAGGTTTGCTAGTTTAGCTGTGAGTTGGGACTCGGTCAGTCTTATTTGGACAGGTCGCCCTCTCCTCACAATGGCTGCTCGCAGTTCAGCTGAGCTTGATCAGTCTCATAATATAATGCCATAGAGCCTGGTTGAGTATTAAATAAAAACTACTTAAAGCTACCAAATGTTCTAGAATCGTTGTACTAGTATTATTCTTCAGAAGATGTATAATTGTCATGATATATTGACCTATTGTTTTCGTCCATTTTGATTTTGTTGTGTAAGAACCATGCACCTGCACGTTGGCTGAATACGGTGAAGTGATCGAACCAAGAAAGTGAGATAAAAAAAAAATGAATCTTGTTTGGAGCTCAAACCATGAGGAATAAAAAAAACTGAAACAGAGTTCCCCTGGGCTCAGCTCAGCTCAGCTCTGCTATGCTCTGCTCTGGTGCGCATGTGACCAACGCAAGCTAAAAGTACTCCTTCCGTCGTATTTAAGCGTAGAGGTGGAAGGTAGAGAAGAAGTTGGACATCCATGGATTTTAACAAATGAACTAGAAATTTAAATTTTGGTGGGGAAAAATGAATTCCTAGTTCACTTTTTAGAACTAGAGGGTATCCACCTGGACATCCATAGACATCCAACTTCCACCTATATTTAAGCGTCTCCGTATGATCTGTACTAGTTAAATTTTTATAACTTTTATTAAAATAATTAAATTTATAAAAAAATATTAGCAATATTTGTATTTCTAAATAATTTTATTATAAAAATAGATTTAACAACCAAATGATACAAATTAGGTACTAGTTTATTTTTTTAATATTTTTATATAATTAATCAAAGTTCAATATGTTTGACTTCTAATGAAGTGAGACAGGGGGATACTTTTAATTGAATTGTGGGTCACATCCCAGGAAGCCTCGGTTTGCAACTAACACTGGAGCTGCCCTTATAAATTTGGAAGGCTCCATGCAGAATGGAGATATGGCTTCATCGGATTTTCGTCATGACATTCCTCAAACCTCAATCAAGCTATTTGTCTTGATCACAACCAAACAAGTGTCGTTGTCATCCTCATCCCCACTGGTTATGTGCAAATGAAAATATGCACTCCAAGCTTCTTGTAGCGGACATCTCTCCACGTCATATGTTCCACATAATTAAGCATCGCCGTCCATCGTCCAATTGACGACCGGCGCAGGCACACTCTCGAATTTGACTGGCACCACCGTATCCTTTGATGACCAATGAAGACTGAATGAAGTCATTAGTACATCGATCCTGAGATGGGAGTTAAATAACAGCACAATATATTCTACTTTTTTTTTTTTTGTGTGTGTCGTTTACTACAATCATTTTTTTTTTAAAAATGTTTAATATATACGATCGAATTGATTGTTTTGGAGAGTCCTATCAAAATTTATGGTCCGTCAAATATTTGCAATTGCATCTTTATTTTAGTGTAATATTGATAGAATTGAATACTCTTTGGCAAACTGTCTCGATAGAAATTTCGTCGCCTTAGATAAATGTTGGCACTTTATTATTGTAAGCGTTGATATCTATGGAGCAAGCCGTGGTTTCTTAATAATGATTTCATGGATTCTCCGATTTGGTTGTTAGTGCCCATCATTTCATCGAATATAAGTTTAAGAATTAAAATTAAATTTTGTAACCATGTATTTGTGTAATAAAAATAAAATGGTTCTTCACCTTAAATGAAATGTTCCATCCTGTTTTTATGAATTATTCAAAAACGTTTAACTCTTTTGAATATACTAGTATAATGTTCATGCTAACGCCACGGTTTCGTTTTAGAGATGCACATGAAAACAACCAAACTACGGTTGGATATTTCAGGTCTAGTAATAGAACTGCTTCCTAATGTTTAAATAATCACCATCAAGTCTCCTTGATCCAACAATTGGCAGGTCCCATACAGATCGTAGTGTCGAGCTTCCAATCTTCCTTTCCCACTTCGACATAGAACTTCTTGATACCCTATAGGGTGAGCTCATCTCTCTTACAGAATACAAATAGCGATGAAAACGGATGGAAAAACCCCATTTCTACTTCCATTTCTATATTTGTTGGTAGAAACGGGATCGGGTTCGAAAATGCGGGTTCAAAAACGGAATCGGGATATGCGGTTGCACGAAAAACGAACCAATACGGTCGGAAGCCGAACTTAAGCCGAATACCGCCCATCTTCATACTGGAATCATAATGACACACAGCCATGGCAACGAAAAGCAAGTTAAGCATAAATTTAGAGGTTCAAACGAAATGAAAATAACAGTCCACACACTAGCGTGAGCGTGACAAACACATAAAAAAAGGACACACTTAGCCTTAGTTCAGATGACGACTAACAAAATAACATGGTGCCGCAACCATCCATCTCATCTGTCCCTCCAGCTAGCGGCCTCCGTTTGAGATTGAGATGGCCTGCTGTAATACGGGGAAAAGCGGTAAAATACGGAACAATTCCGACCAAATACGGGATTCCGCAAATACGGACGGAAAAACGCCGTTTCTACTTCCGTCCGCATTCCGACAACCTCGGTCTCGGATTCCGACCTAGTTCTGGAGTTTTCAAAAATGCGAAACGGACGGGTTAAATGTAGAAAATGGAACGGGAAAAAATGGGAAAAGTTGTGTCCGTTTTCAACGCTAAATACTAACAAGCTCATGAACTTGCACATGATCTCAAGGGCATGGTAGCTTAGAACACACTAACCTGAATCTTCGATATATATAGAAGAGGCTGGAATACGGATAAAGGAAGATGACATGACAGGAAAAATTAAATGGTTCTTCACCTTAAATGAAATGTTCCATCCTGTTTTTATGAATTATTCAAAAACATTTAACTCTTTTGAATATAATTGTTAAATATGAATATAATTATTTTAAATATGTAACCATTTATTATGTGATTTAATAATTTTTCTATTAACCTAGTTAATTAAGTACCTAAATGTTGCATAAATTGTGGTCAAATTTAATAACATAAATAAAAAAGGTAATCAATTTGAATCAGATTTGTTCTTAATGACTTACAAAATCTCGTCAACCTACCGAGGCTTGAGGTTCGTATTTTCCTGGCAGTCTCAAATGATTGGCGCTGTAGATGTGTATTACTCCCTCCATCCCATTGAGATTGTCGTTTTGGACTTCGTGCCATTTTATTTGACCATTCGCCTTATTCAAAAAATTATATAAATATTATTTATTTTTTAATAACTTCTTTTATCATTGGACATACTTTAATCATAACTTATTTATTTTATGATTTGCCAAAATAATTTGAATAAGACGAATGGTCAAACACGGTGCTCAAAAAGTCAAAAACGACAATCTCTATGGGACGGAGGGTGTAGTAAAGAAGAACAAAGAAGATCAGATGAAGGAGATCTGTGTCTCCGGGATAGGCTTGCCGTTGGAGAGTGTTCAAGTCTACGTACCCACCTAGGTGGTCATCAACTTTTACTGAAAGCAACTACTTTCTCCATCCCAAATTAAGTGTCGTTTTTGGGTGTTCGTGTTAATAAGTTTGACTCGGTTTGTAAAAATACGCACAAGATTTGTATCTCCAAATAAATTTGTTAAAAACTAGACTTAACGATCTTTTTCGATGATACTAATTACTTAGCATAAATGTTTATATATTTTAATATATAATTGCCGACACTTATTTCTCGGGAAGCGAGAACGATAGTTATTTTGGGACGGAAGGAGTACTTATCGAGTGGTGACGCTGTTGCACTTTTCCATTTTTCCACACCCTGACGTGCATCCTCCTGGCCCTATAAGGGCTTCCCCAACGGAAGCTAACACCAGTGTTAGCCCTAGGCAAGAAGGGAAGACCACGTAGATTAGAAGAGTACTGTAGGAGGCTGCATTCTTTCCAATGCAGCCATCACGTAGAAGATGCCATCATGTGTCAGTTTTGTCCAGATGCGTAAATCAACGTGTGCCAGTGGTTTTTTTTTGTTGCTTCAACCTCCAACGCATGGTCTGTTAGAGCAAGGATAATAGCAACGCCGGCATCAGGCTGCTAGAAGGCTGATAGCAGTGCCACGTCTGTACCGGTTTTATTCATATACTAACTAGTCTGGTGCAGTTGGCTGTAAAGCAAATTCAGCATTTAATGTTCAATAGCAAGTTCAGAGAGAACAGCAGAGCTTTCTGCCAGCCTACAGCCGGAAGAATGGGCTGCAAGCCGGCGCTTGCCTCTCGTATTTCGTGTTACGCCCGGCGGTAAGCTAAGCGTCCGCCTGCTTCTCTCTCCCTTTCTCTTTCTTCCACGTAGGATTTTGATGACATAGACTGCCTTACATCCTGCTGACTAGGATCTATTATACTTGCTCTTAGGTGCTCTGTGTTTTTGGCACGTGAAGCACTTGACGCTCCTGCAGGCTAACCTGACACACTGCGGGGCAACACTTCGGCTCGACGTGGACTCCAAATGAGGACGTGGAGTCTGAAACCACAAGCCATGCTGTCGCTTACAATTTCATCAGTCATCACACACACACAGCCAAACCAAAAGCACCTCACTGTCGCAGAGCTGCAAAGCCTGCTGGGATCTGCTCCGCTACATTTGCGATTCCAATGGCAGCTTTCGCCATCTTGTGCCGCGTCCTGCTGGCTGCTGCTCGTGTTCAACGCGACAGCAATCTTGCACCGCCGCCTTCTCCCCGCACTCCGTCGCCGCCGTCGGCTCCTCCGCAACGACGCCTCGACACTCATCATGGGGCTAGGGGCCTCGGCTATCTTCCACGCCGTTGCCGTCGGTACCAACGACGACACAGAGGGCAGCCCCTGCTGCTGATCGCGCTCACGCCCGGCCGCTTTCCACCAGGGGGCGGCTGCACGTGCACGTTTGGCGGCTCAGCTCGTGCAAGCAGCGGCCGGGGCCTTGTTCTAGCCGACGCACACTACTGCAACGTGTTTACATATGCTTGTCTCCAGTTGTTCTGCTAAAACTGATTAAACGACCGGTATCGAACAGCCTATCCATTCGTTTATGGATTTATTATGGGGTTCCTTGCTTCATTATGAAATATAAAATAAGTTAATTTATTATCACTACTTTATATTTGTCTGTCAAGAGGGGGCAGTAGTGGTGCCTGCTCGTATCTGTTTTCTTTTCTTCTTTGAAACTCTTAACCAATGTATTTCTGTTATCATGGTAATGGAAATGGGGGAGATCCCTCGATTTAAAAAAAATAAGTTATTACGGATTCAAACAGCCGTTCTTTTGTTCTTGTTTCAGCATATTCTGTCCCACCAAGAATTGTGTCATTTCATTTCATTAATCTCAATCTCGCCCCTTTCCTTTCCTTTTTGCTTATACACCGCCACACAATGTTTCAAAGCAATTGAATACTCTTTGGCAAACTGCCTCGATAGAAATTTCTTCGCCTTAGATGAATGTTGGCACTTTATTATTCTATATGGGTTGATATCTATGGAGCAAGCCGTGGTTTCTTAATAATGATTTCATGGATTCTCCGATTTGGTTGTTAGTGCCCATCATTTCATCGAATATATGTTTAAGAATTTAAATTAAATTTTGTAACCATGTATTTGTGTAATAAAAATTAAATGGTTCTTCACCTTAAATGAAATGTTCCATCCCATTTTATGAATTATTCAAAAACATTTAACTCTTTTGCATATAATTGTTAAATATGATGTGAGCCATCGAAGTTTCCTCCGTCCCGCCGTTTCCTCCAGTTGCCTCCTGCCTTCGTTGTCGTCGGATCGGTCACTCTTGCTCGACGTGAGCCATCGAATTTTTCCTCGTTATTGTAAAAAATTTCTTATTTTAAATATGTGACAATTTATTACGTGATTTAATAATTTTTCTATTAACCTAGTTAACTAAGTACCTAAATGTTGCATAAATTGTGGTCAAATTTAATAACATAAATAAAAAGGTAATCATTTTGAATCAGATTTGTTCTTAATGACTTACAAAATCTTGTCAACCTAGGCTCTGAGGTTCGTATTTTCCTGGCAGTCTCAAATGATTGGCGCCGTAGATGTGTACTAGTAAAGAAGAACAAAGAAGATCAGATGAAGGAGATTTGTGTCTCTGGGATAGCCTTGCCGTTGGAGAGTTCTCAAGTCTAGGTACGCACCTGCTCCCTCCATATCACTATTAGAAGACGTTTATGACAGCGATACGGTCTCAAAAGCATAACTTTGACTTCACTTTTCTACAAAAATATTTAATGAAAAGTTATATATCTATATTTTTATGAAAGTAATTTTCAAGACAAATCTATTAATATGATTTTCACATTTCTAAAGTCAATGACTTAAAAGTTATTCATGATTTATGTTTCCAATGTTTAACTCAACCTATTCCAAAACGTCCTCTAATAGTGATACAGAGAGACTACGTGGTCATCAACTTTTACTGAAAACAACAACTTATCGAGCCGCGTTGAGTGGTCATCAACTTTTACTGAAAGCGACACAAGTTATCCGAGCCGCGTTGAGTGGTGACACTGTTGCACTTTTCCATTTTTCCACACCCTGACGTGCATCCTCCTGGCCCTATAAGTAGTACCATCAACAATTTCATTAGTCATCACACACACACAGCCAAACCAAAAGCACCGCACTGTCGCAGAGCTGCAAAGCCAGCTGGGATCTGCTCCGCTACATTTGCGATTCCAAAGGCAGCTTTCGCCATCTTGTGCCGCGTCCTGCTGCTCGTGTTCAACGCTACAGCAATCTTGCACCGCCGCCTACTTCCCACACTCCGTCGCCGCCGTCGGCTCCTCCGCAACAACGCCTCGACACTCATCATGGGGCTAGGGGCCTCGGCTATCTTCCACGCCGTTGCCGTCGGTCCCAACGTCGCCACAGAGGCAAGCCGCACCCTCGCTGCCGTGGGCTTCTTCATGTGGGTGGCCGGCGTTGCCCTGCTGCTGATCGCGCTCACGCCCGGCCGCTTTCCACCAGGGGCGGCTGCACGTGCACGTTTGGCGGCTCAGCTCGTGCAAGCAGCGGCCGGGGCCTTGTTCTAGCCGACGCACACTACTGCTACGTGTTTACATATGCTTGTCTCCAGTTGCTCTGCTAAAACTGATGAAACGAACGGTGTCAAACAACCTATATATCCATTGTTTATGGATTTATTATGGGGCTGTTTGCTTCAATATGAAATAAATAAAATAAGTTAATTTATCACTACTTTATATTCCTTATAAAATAAGTTATTACAGATTCAAACAACCGTTCTCTTGTTCTTGTTTCAGCTTATTTGTCCCACCAAGAATTGTGTCATTTCATTAATCTCAATCTCGTCCCTTTCCTTTTCCTGCTACACCGCCACACAATGTTTCTATGGGCTTCAGGAGGCACTCTTGTCTAGCATGACATGCCCCCAAAGCACCAAGTCTGGCCCGTCTCGTCTCGTGGTTTTCCTTTGGAAAAAGTCTACTTTTAGTCCCTCAACTTTTCGCGAAAGTCTACTTTTGGTGTCTTAACTCTAAAAACCGAACAAAAGAAGCCCTCAACTTTTAAAAACCGTGCAGATTTAATCCCTCGGCGGTTTTTTTTGGTGGTTTTGCTACAGTGAACACGGATTCGCTACAGTACACGTGGTTTTGATTTTTTTTTTCTTTTCAAATTTATTTTGGCTGAAACTTTGAAAAATCATAACTCTTCACGATATCGGATGAAGATGATTTTTATATGAAAATTATAGCTCTCGACGAGATCTACAACTTTCTAGTTTTGAGTTTTTCATTTGACGATGTTAAGGTGCTTAAAAAATTTATATAAAAGTACAACACTATAATAGTCGCGTACTTAACTATAGCAAAAAATATAATCGCATATAAAAGTACAGCACCATGAAAAAATTGTAGCCCTCGACGAGAGTTTTAATTTTTTTTAATTTTATTAGACTCCACATGAGTAGATCTACAGTAGTAAGAAGATATCATAAACTATTAGCAACTTAATATCTTTGTGGAGCCTTTATACTATTTTATCGACATGTTAACAATTTTAAATATAAAAACTCAAAACTACAAGAATCTAGATCTTTTAGAATGCAAAAATTTAGGTATACAAACTGTCAACATTTGACGACAAACAAAAAATTACTAACTTTCTAATACGACATGCAAAAGTACGCGATTATTACAAAAGGTGTTGTACTTTTGTATAATTTTTTTAAGTACCTTAACATCGTCAAATGGAAAAACTCAAAACTAGAAAGTTGTAGATCTCATCGAGAGCTACAATTTTCATATAAAAATCATCTTCATCCGATGTCGTATAGAAGAGTTATGATTTTTCAAAGTTTCAGCCAAAATAAATTAAAAAAAAGGAAAATCAAAACCGTATGTACTGTAGCAAATCCGTGTTCACTGTAGCAAAACCACCGGCAAAAAACCGCCGAGGGACTAAATCTGCACGGTTTCAAAAGTTGAGGGCTTCTTTTGTCCGGTTTTTAAAGTTAAGGGATCAAAAGTAGACTTTCGTGAAAGTTGAGGGACTAAAAGTAGACTTTTTCCTTTTCCTTTCCCCTTTGGTTTCCTGGACTGGATATTGGGCCTGTTCCAGAATGCCGCGAGGTCTGTTTCCTATCGAGCCTGTCGTGCAGCTCAACAGCGCGTACGAAGGATGCCCATTGCCCACTAGAGATGCGATTCACTGAAACCAAACACCTGTTGCGCCTGGCTGAAACAAGAGCAAAACCAAACCGACCTGGCTCTGGCCGACCAGGCTCTGCAGTTCAGCCGAGTCCGAGGTACCAATCATGCCCTATAGTCGTTTAACTCCTGATTAGAAAACACCAAACCTACCAGATCAAATCGAAACAGAGCGAAGGCAACTCTGAGATGACATGCCTCATGCCGGAAGGGCGACTCTTTACAGCAGTAACACTGTCAGCGAACCCCGTCCACCTGTTCATTGCGGTTGGCATGTTTAGATCAAGCCACCAATGTTTTTTTTTTCTTTTCCGAAAGCGGACTTCACCCGTATTGCATTAAGAGAAAAAGGCCAAAGATAGGCCGGAGCACCGATACAGAGGGCTCGACAAGTAATCCTAGGATTACCATCGGAGCCCCCGACACACGAAACAAACAAACAGCAGCAAGAATACATGAGGAGGGAGAGAGAGGACCAAACACCAATTCATAACCGACTAGACCTGCATAAGAGAAAAAAGACACAAAGGTTGCCTCGCCGAAAGATCGAAACCGCGGTGGCAAAGCATCCACCAAAGGGAACCATCGGCAACTCCAACAGCAACCGGGAAGTCACCGTGAGCCGAGCGAGCCATCGACACTCCAACGGCGACCAGGAAGTCACTGTGAGCCGAGCGAGCCATCGGCACTCCAACAGCAACCAGGAAGTCGCTGTGAGCCGGGCGAGATCATCGGCACTCCAATAGTGGCGAGGGGGAAGCGTGAGCGGCGAAAAAACCATCGGCACTCCAACGGCGACCAGGAAGCCGGCTGAGCCGAGCGGCGAAAACCATCGGCACTCGCACAGACAAACCTAAGCGAAGGGAAAAGAAACACATGCGGTCGGGCACGAGAGGACCGACTCCGGCGGTGTGGAGAAACTGGCAGTGCTCAAGCGTAGCCTTCAGGAAGGGTCTCGATGTCCGCAAACGCCGACAACACGAGAGGGAGCACCAAAGGTCTTTCGACCCAGCCTGCAAGAAGGGCCGCAACTCCACGACGACGCCTCCGGGGAGACCAAAGGCACGGCCACGCCATCGTCGCTTGCTCAAAGCAATGCCTCGGGGGGAAGGACACGGCGCCAACACGCCGCCATTGCTTGTCGAGCTTCGGCGGGGCTTTCACACGAGCCAAGCGTGGGCGAAACGCACCTTTCTTCGCCGCGCCGCCCGGTGAGATGGCACGGCATGCTGCGGCGCCACCACGTAGCCGCCGCGATCCGCGCGCCCGCAGCCCACCTTGGCTCCGCCACCACGCGGCACCGCCACCGTAACGCAAAACAAACGGAAGAAGAGGAACGTTTGGTCGCCGTCGCCGCCCGACCGCGCCGCGACCGCCCGTCGCCGCGTAGCCCGCCGCCATCATGGCCCAAAGACGTCGTCACATGCCGGGCGCACCAGCGTCGAGCGCGGCGAGCCTAAGCCGCGGCAGCCCGCGGCGTGCTCGGGCGCGCCAAAGCCTTTGGCGCCGCCCGTAGCGACCTCGGGGCCCGCCTCGCCCGGCGGCGCCGGCGAGCGGGAGGGCCGCCCCGCCGTCGCCCTAGGCGGAGGAGGGCGGATCCGGCATCACGGGGCCCGGATCTCGCGACACGAGGGGCCGCCGGCCGGCGCCGCCGCCAAGCCGCCGGAACCCCCGAGGGCCGCCGCGGACGCCCGGCCCCGGGGAAGCGGATCCGACCTAGGAGATCCGGATCTGGCACGCAGGTGGTGGTTCCCGCCGGAGGGCGCCGCGCCGCCGGAACACGCCGGGAGCTCGGGAGGAGGTGTTGGGGAGGAGGGGAGAGGGGGGAGGGCGCGAGGGAAGGGTGGGAGGCGGGGGGGCCCTTTTGAGCTTCCTGGCGGCCGCCCGCCGGCGGGGAGGCGGCGGCCGGGCCTGCGAGGAGGAGCGGGGAGGGGTTGGGCGGCGGGCGTGGCCCCCCTCGGGTCGCCCCGCGAGGGAGACGACGCGAGGGGGGTGGGGAGATCAGAGGTAAGCCACCAATGTTTCGCACTCAAAGAAGCAGCGTCTAATGCTGGACCTGCTCTAACTGGATGTGAATTGTGATCGGCGGTGACTTGTGACAGATGTTTGGACAGAGGTGCAACAAAAGTACAACAGAATCTCACTCTGCTAACAGGGACTAGTTGCAGGCCCTAGGCAAGCAGTCAAAATTATATTGCTCCATCAGATAAGAATCCTGTACTCGAATGCTTATTCTCATTTGGCACAAGACAGTTGCAGGCTAAGTATGCATATGACACCGTCAAAAGATTATTTGAAACAAAATCGAAGTGGGTCCAAAGAAAAATGTCATTATAGCATGACAATTACATCTTCTGAATAGCTTTAAGTACTTGCACAATAACAATATATGGACACGACTAATATGATTTAAAAAAACGGATCCGATACAGTATTTGATCGACACCGGTAGCGGTTTAATTATATCAGGTTTAGCACAGCAACTGGACACGTCTATCGTAAGAGCAACTGTGTGTACGTCGGCTAGAACAAGGCTCCCCCGGCCGCTGCTTGCACGAGCTGAGCTGCGACACGTGCAGGTGCAGCCGCCGCCCCTGGGAAGCGACCCGGTGTGAGCGCGAGCAGCAGCTGCGCAACGCCGGCCACCCAGATGAGGAAGCCTGCGGCGGCAGCGAGGGCGTGGATGTCGTCGTTTGGGACCGGCGGCGATCACGGCGTGAAAGAGGGACGAGGCCCCGAGCACCATGCTGAGTGTCGCGGCGTCGTGACGGTGGAGCCGGTGGCGACGGAGTGGGGGTAGAAGGCGACGATGGAGGGGGATTGCTGCTGCCGCGTTGAGGACGAGCAGGAGGATGCGGAACATGATGGCGAAAGCTGACATTGTTATCGCAAATGTCGAGCAACCACACCGAACAGATCCCTGAGCTTGAAGCTTGCAGTGCGAGTGCTTTTGTTTGGGTGTGTGATGAAAATGTTGGTGGTATGTAGGTACTTATGGGCCCGGGGTGCCTTAGTTCGAAAGCCAAGTTATTTTTACAACCAATGCGTCAAGCTGCTATTTTGCGAAGTGCACGAAACGAAATGCACGTTTGAAAACGCTGAACCAACGCCGATTGTTTTTATCGCTCGGAATGAAACTATAGGTCCATAGCCAACGCTGAAAGTGAGGTTTATTAAACCAAACTGTCTTTTCTCCATACGCCACTTCTGGTTGTGGATCACTATTCAGAAGTTGACATAGCATGCCGAACTTTGGTTAATTAATTACTATATATACGGTGCACATAAACATAGACAGAAACAGAATCACTTGTTCTCAATCTTGTGTGCATCTCTCGTGGCCTCAGATAATAATAACTAAAAAAATACAAAAACGATACTAATCTTGCCAAATCACTCTTCTAACAAGTGTAAATCAATTACATGATGAACTTGCGCTTCCAAACCTTCAAAAGCATCTAGTGCTTCTCCTAGCCTTTGCATCTAATAAATATTCTAAGAACAATAATATATCCGTTCTTCTGGTTTATAATTTGATTTCAACATTTTTCATCTAATGAATCAATGTGCCACTACAATAACTCAGTCCAAACGCTCAAGTTCAAAATTTGAATTCAACATTTCTTCATGTAATGAATCAAAGTGTTGCTAATGATTTGATTTCAACATTTCTTCATCTAATGTATCAAGTCTTGCAATAATTCAGTCTAAAAAATATCATTAAAAAAATCTGACCCTAGTATTTTAAAAATGGAATAGGAAAACACCCAATTTATCACGAAAACTATGAACACACTTTGCATGCCCACATCCAAATGTTTTGTTTTAAAACATAAAAAATATTTGATTGAAATAACAAAATTTTACTCCTTCCGTTCCTAAAAACATGCAATTATGGAAAGCATGCCGGTCAAAGTTTGTCAACTTTACCAAGTTTATAGCAAAAAGTATTAGAATTTATATTTCAAAATAAATTTATTATGAAAATATATTTCATAACTAATCTAACGATACTTAATTTGTCTTATAAGCCTTAGTATTTTGTGATATATAATTTTAGTCAAAGTTTGTAATGTTTGACTCATCGGGATGTGGGAATTGCATGTTTTCTAAAACGGAGGAAGTAGATATCTCAATAATTTTTATTAAAATATGAAACATTTAATAATTATACTCAATAGAGTTAATCATTAATAAACAGTACACTTTAGATCTAATTAAAAATACAAGGTTGCATATTTTAATTTTAGTTCTTAAACATAGTGGTCTAATTGGTGAATCCATTATGTCATCGCAAAGCCTAAGGAAGTATGTTTAAAGTGATGATTGAAGCCGGTGAAAGTGATGTTCATGATCAACGCTGATGTTTTTTTTTTTTTATCTATTTCTAAGTACATGCTGTAGGCATATATATAATTCATTAAGATAGCCCGTAGATCCCAAGCCGAAGATTGTCGATACACACGCAACGAAAGTGTAATTTACACAACGCTGTCTGTCCACCCACCAACGCTGATGTTTTTTTTATCGCCCGGAGCGAAACTATAGGTCCAAAACCAGTGAGGTTTACAAACCGTCTTTTCACCATACGGCACTTGTGGTACCGCCCTGTTTGCATCGGATTTCCGACGACCGGGTCATGGCTCCGAAGGTTCAGGGAGGAATTCTGTCTTGTGTGTATCAAGGCAAAGCCCGAGGCAACATCAGCTTGTTTCTTGGAGAGATAGCTTCTTTATGTAATTTTTGCTTCATTTTCTTTATGTAATAATTTCTGTACAATCATTCTTTCATTTAATTAAAAAAGATATGTGTCCGCCCACTGACCCGATTGGGTCAAAAGAAGTGTAATTTTAAATATCATCCCACACACTTTTTATTTCTAATAACTCATTTGGTTGTGCTAACGCGCCTGGCACAGAAAAAAATTACGGTGGTATGTCACATGCATTGGCATGATACGATCTACCAAACTAGACAAGTAGAGAAGCCTAAATGCATTAATCTTGTTTATTTGTAGTCTTTTGAATCATTTAACTTGGATTCATTATCTGCTAATAGTTAGCTGGATAATAGGTACTATCGATTTGACCTGAGTAGTGTGATAGTTATTATGTAGAGGTCCAACTAATAATTAATTTATGCACTATATTTTCTTTTTGTTTCGAAATCAATCTAGTATCTTTACGTGTTTAGATCCAAATAAAGAGATAGTTATTATCCGATAACTACTATTACCACGCACCAAACAGAACCTGAAGTTAACGAGTCAAGCCTGTCAAAATCCACGGGTCAAGCGAGAGGCGGGTCGTCGTCGGATGGATACTCGTCTGCTACGGTCGGTCTCATGAACCCCACATTTTTCCTCCGTTGTCCCCTCTGCACACCTTTTTTCTCCTCCGCCCCCACGGCCCACGCGGCCACGCAGCACGGCCTCCTATATATCTCCATTCTCTCCACACCGCTGCAGATCCAACCGAGCAGCAGGAGCAGCTACCGAGCGCAATTCGCAGGCCCAGCCACATCAAGTAATGCCTCCCCCCTGTTCATGCTTAATATTCTGCCTTTCTGTATTTCATTCAGTAGTCGACGCATGCACATCGTTCCGTATTTTTCATTAATTTTCTAACGATTTATCGCCTCGTTCGCTCGCTTTTCTCGCGTGTTTCCCGTCCTTTAAAATGCTGTATGTACAGGAACACAGCACAGACATCAACAAAACTACGTGAACAATGGCCTACGCGCCTCAGATCGCCCACCGGCCGGAGCTGAACGCTGTGCCCGTCGGTCACGTTCAGCGCCGCCTCCTCAACGCAGGCCGCATCTTAGTTGCTGCCGGCTGGCTCCTCCTCACCTACACCATCAGCAGCAACCGCGCATGCAACGCCGAGCACGCGCTCGTCGGGCTTGCGCTTCTCCTACTCGGCGTGTTCCTGATCATGGTGTCGCTGGTGGCCGACCAGTTCCCGGGAGTAGCAAGGGCTGCCGCTGCCGTGGCCGACGCCGTCCTCTTCTACTTCTTGCCGCCGGTGAACTAGCTCCTGATCTCTGGGACGACGACAGGTTGGTCCTATTACCGTTGCATGGGCTCGGGCACCCTGTGCTTGTGTCGTTGTATACTTGTATTGTACGGTTTGCTCTGTGTGTTAAATTGAGTTTGCTCTGTGTGTTAGATTGAGTTTGCTTCCGCGCAGCTTGACGTCGCGTTGTTGGGCATGTATCTCGACATTAAACAATACTATACTCTATATTGTATAATCCTTTGAATGAATCCTGTATACTGTCGGCGTGGGCATGTGTCTCGACATTAAACGGTTAAACCTATTCGATGGGTTCAATTCGTCCAGTTCTCTGCGTCCTCACTCCACCCAAAGGTGATTATCATGTTATTATAAATTAACACGGCCTAGCACCTATATTCACCTTTTAAACGCGCTACTACACAATGAATCAATGATGCACCGTTGTCATGTTCGAATAATAACTAGACTATAAGTGAATTTACCTGGTGATACAACCATTGAGCTTAAAGCGCTAGTTCTGCTTCTGAGAAGTCGTGACAGATCGATAAAGCTGATTCGTGTGAGCATCGGGCACTCACATGTCTTTGCTTGTTCATACTTGCTTTAGTTGGTCCTGTTTGCTTGTTGAACGTATAGTATATCGTTTTTCTCTCACAAGTCATAACGGAAAACCATTAGCCCAACAATATTGGCCAATGGAAAACGCCCAATTATTTTTTTTTTTAAGAATTACACAGTACAACGCAGATACTCACAACACGCACGCACACTCACCCCTATGAACACACGTACACAAACCCTACCCCTATAAGCACCTCCGAACTGTCGTCTCCAAGTTCCTGCTTGTCAGGAAGAATCTACTTGGTGCCGCTGCTCTCGCTTGATATCTCTGGGCAGTGCAAATCCGAGGCCATTCATTTAATTCCTTGTGGTTTTCATTCGATTGATTCACAGTGTAGTTAACTGTTGCAGCTATCCAAAATGTAGCGCCGAGTTTAACCATCGTAGAGCACAAGTGTTTCGTGAGTTGCGTGGAGGCTGAAAACTCGGAGAGCATGTGTTTTGTCTCTACTTGTACTGTAAGATGGATAGTTAGCACTGGAATCTATTTTTTTTTCCTTTTTTAGTGTCGCTTACTACGACTGAATTGATTATCTGTTTTAGTGAGTACATTTAAATTGAACGATCCTATAAATATTTGCAAAGTGCAATTTATTTTAGTGTAACAGAAGCGGAATGTTGCACACTCGATCCTTGGCGAAATGAACCACAGAACATTTTCTTTCATCGTCCGTGAACTAAGGGACGTGGCGTGGCCCCTCACCGTGCAGGCAGCGGTCGGGGCCTTGTTCTAGCCGATGCACTGTTGCTCTGAAAAAAAATAAACGGGGGCCGTGGCCTTTTTTTTTTTTTTTTGCCTAACAAACATGTCCATGCGTTGCAACGGGAGAATAAAGTTATTAAACATTTAACATATTTGCTTCAATTTGGTGCACAACTGCATTAGCTTATTTTGTATACGTGCTATTTTTTTTTTGAGTGGTCTACAATGTTTACATATCTATTTTTATATATATAAAATTTAGAAACTATACTTCACTTTGTCATGACCACATGACATCTATTATATGTTAATATTGGGTAATAAGATCAATGTCCTATTGATTTGTATACTCGATCTATACATGGACATATGAAATCTCGGTGCAATACGATCTGACGTAATATAATGACATGTACACATGCAAATTATTTAACAACTATTACTTTTTTAATCTCTCCAAAAATTCCAATACTGAAACTCTGCAATGTTCCATCCAGATTCTAGCTCTCATTTCCGTTTGCACTCCAACCGAAGTCTCAGTTTACCCTCCCTATTTTCTTCCACCTATATTTTATACATAACTTGTAACTACCAAGTCCAGCATTATATATGTAAAGCGTTTTAGTATTATTGAATGGTTATTCGTACAACATTATACCACTACCAAGTCCAGCATTATATAACTTTTAGCAATCATGTATTAGTCAATTTCATCAGTCATTTGCACACACAATTTAATAATCACACTGGTACGTGATTGTGTTTACAGAGTTCCATAATCTACGGCACCTATTAAATAAATCCAAAAAATGGCCTAATAAACACATACAACACATCAATGGGCAAGCCGCAAGCTGCAGCGGGTCGTTCTTCAGTCACCTATTAATAAATAAACAAATTAAAAAAGGGAGCAGGAGGCCACTCCGGCAGGCCTGCAAGTTGCGAGCTCCAGCAGGGCGAACAGGAGCAGCAAGGGGCCGACCTCCGCACGGTCGCAGCGGCGGCCAAGGCTCGACGCCGACGTCGCCCGCGCTGCCGTCCACGGCCCCTGTTCCGCGTTCGAGCCATGGAGATTGGAGAGATAGGGGCCAGGAAAGGGGTCGAGGTGGTGATCGGAGGACGCGGCTGCCGGCGCGGGGTTCAGGGGCAACGCAGAGCAGGCTTGTGGGAGCTCCCTCCGCTCGTCATCCTTGGCCATGGAGCGGCCCCGCGAGCGGCGGGCGGGCCACGTGCGAGCGTCAGAAGGGTTGGAATGTGTCAGACGCGGTCACGCGGATAGAAGGCGGACAAAAAATTTATACTTGTTAGAGACGGACAAAAATCGGCTTTAGGCCTTTAGGCCCATGGAGAACCTGGCGGCCCACGGAAAGGACAAAAGAAAAAAAGGTGGACAAAATTTTTTTCTTTTTTATTAGTATTATTAGTAGGTATATATAAAATGTACTTTTTTTTGAGAAGGATATAATATGTACCTGTACCTATACGAGTGATGAATATGCTAAAACTACAATACATTGATATTTTGCACTCGATTAACAGGCCATCGGCCCAGGTGGGTTTCGGCTAGCTTTCAGCCTGAGAACAAAGGAGAATGGGCCGAATTGAAATACATGAAAAGAAATAAGAAAAAAAAAAATCAAATGGGCTAGATTTTGATACAGATTTAGCCCATGAAAGGTTTTGAAGTAATTTATGCTCGGTTGTTCTTTTCAAACATACACATATATCTATTATGCAAGCTATCTACCTAGACAATACACTGTCACATGCAACCTAGGTCTGCTGGGTGCTACTTTCAGTCTTCTAACCACTAGTCTAGAGACCCTTTCGCCACTAAGCAAACCCTCACTAGCCATATATCCATCATGTAAGTTGTCCAACTAAACAATGCACTGTTACAAATAATTAAAATCTACTAGCACATGCAGTTATAATGTTCATGCATGTCAGCAAGACACGTAAACATTTTATTGTCCACGTCATCATACCACACAATCCACTATTTCTTAGTGACACATATTATATAATATCTTGTTTTTGCATACATATACATCTCCTAATCCATAGAGGTTAACATTCTAACCTATTTATATTCCTTCTTCATATCCACAGTAAACACGGGGATCCTCCTAGTATATACCTAATATTAAAAGCCAAAACTTCTCCCCTGTCGTTCGAACAAAACAACACTAAAGGATAAATAGAGTAAAATCTATTAAAGTAACACAAAAAAAAAAAAGAATTTCATCAACATCTCGATTGTTGTATATATATTATTTGTTTTTATGCTTTGTATCTTGCAAAAATGTAAGATAAAATGACATAATAGACCCTGGATTCCCCATTTAATCGGAGAAAAAGAGAAATTATTGTTCATGGAACATCGATAGAAAAAAAAAGCCAACTATCGGATTTGAACCGATGACCCTCGCATTATAAATGCGATGCTCTAACCTCTGAGCTAAGTGGGCTTTCCTTTATTATACCTCTATGGATGTCAAAGGTGTCTCTGCTCGTCTATATATAGCCCTCCTCTTTTATATCACATAAATAAAGGACTTTTAGGGCAACCTAAATAGCCCTAATTCAACTACTAAAAAGACCCAAAGTAAATCGTCCACCGTTGGTTTTCGCTCCCTATCTCTCATGTTTCACTCGGCGCTCGCTGGCTCCCTCTCAAGCACGCGGTTGACCCGGATGTAGCCCGCTCGCTTCACCTCGCGAGATCCCCCCTCCAATCACGCAACCTCCCCTCACCACGACCAATCACACTCCCTCCATGCAGCAAAGCCGCACGCCGCGGTCGCCCGTGGTCATCACCATCGCGGTCGAGTCTGCCTCGGCCTCTACCATCTCCACGACCCTCCACTGCTGCTGCTGTCCTACCACTGCCCTCGACGTCGCTGCCGTCTTGCACTAGGCCCTGTCCTATCGTGCCACCATTGCCACCTATGTCGTCCGCACCCGTAGTGTGCGGACGTCCCTACCACACTGTCAGCCCAACTGTGCGCACCAGAAGCCGGTTGTCCCGGCAAGGTCGTCCGGTCACGTCTTGCCATGGCGGGCCTCCCTGCCAAAAGATGATGCCATCACCATGGCAAGGAAGCCCAACATAGTTCGCTCGCTCCGACGACCTGTGAACAACACTAGCACCCTCGCTCGCCCTTCAGGAATCCGCCAAGGTCAGGCCAACAACCCAACTCGCCTTCTGGCCTCACCTTGTTTGTGGTTCAGTGGCGGATCCAGAGTGTAGTTGCCGGGGTGTGCTGACCCCGATAACTTGTTAAAAAATAGTACTAAAACTCATCTTATCCACCTGTAAATCACTCTTAAAATTAAGAATCAATGCATGTTTAACCCTGTCACTTAGTCGTGGACCCCAATGAGATAATATTCTAGATTCGCCACTGTTGTGGTTGCAACCCTACTTGGCTTCTGTGGTTGGATGTCAGCTGAAAGCTGTGACCTATGAAAATAGAGTGCAAGAGTGAGTCATTGAGAGTTGAAATGTTGACTAAAACTAATTTAGGTTTAGAAATTAGTAGCTGGAGAGGGGATTACTAGCTGGCTAGCCATAGAAATTAATACTACCAACTGCAGGTACTAAGAAGTCATGTTTCTAATTATTCAATTCAATACCATAGTCTGACGATTATTAGTCATAGCAATGCTCCAGCTGCTACAAAAACCTGCACGGACCATAAATGTCTGAATTTTGATCCAGTGCTGCTTTGTTAGAATGATTGGCAATTTGGTGTTGATGTGCTTCACTGTGTGACCTACACAGATCCTTCCAAGTAAAAAGAGTGTGATCAGCCTATTATATAAAGTCCCAGCTCAAGATTGTGTAAATTCAGAACATAATATGAGCATATCTTTTTTTTTTCTTATATGTACACCTCAAATGTTGGATTCTGGCTTGGTCGCAGAAGCATAAAGCAAACACACACTCTCTACACAATTTCCAATTTCCATTTTTTTACCCGGCCGCATTTTATGCGTTCCAGTCGTGCTCGTCGATCGACAGTGGTAGCGTCGCAATGAAGTGCTGCATCTCCAGGTTGAACTCATCGTCGGTGACGGCCGATGACGGCCCTGGCGACGGCGACCCGCCGAATGATCCGCCGAACCAATTATCCCCTGCCTGCGGTGCCATGGAGAACATGTCGGAGATGCCCACCTCGCTCGCCGTCCTCCTCTTCGCCGGCTTCATGGCCTCTGAAAACGCATCGGTTTCCCGATAGATGCAATGCAACGACATTGTCAGATCGACGATAATCGTGTACGCTACGCACGTTTGTGTCTACATTCGAAATTCCAGACGATCGACAATCGGCGGCGTGAACTACTGACCGAAGGTGAAGTCCCATGTCGCGCCATGATGGATGTCCTCTCCCGGAGCGTCGTGCGTGTGCGCGTGCGAGGTGACGTCGCCGTCGTTGCCGGCGCCGGGGACGGGCAGCATCGCCCTGGATCCGGCCGGCTCGCGGTAGGAGAGCGCGGGCATGGAGGGGACCTTGACCATGCTCGGGTTGGGCCGCAGCAGCAGGTGTTCGTCGCCGATCAGCATCGACTCCAGGAGCCCGCCGCTGCCGCTGCTGGAGGTGTCGAATTGGTTCGAAGGGAGCTCCACCTTCGGCGCTCTGGCGGTGGTCGGCAGCGGCGGCAGGCCGGAAGAGACGATGCCGCATTGTCCGTTGAACGCGGCCGTGCTGCCGGCATCCTGGTGGAACGCCGCAGGCTGCTGCTGCTGGCTGCCGTCGAAGTGCTGGAACACCTGCATCTGGTTCAGGAGCGGATAATTCTGGTTGATCAGCGGCGACGGCATGGTGGGCTGCACCGCAGCGAACGGGTTGCCGGTGTCGTAGAGGAGCGGCTGCAACGGCGGCGGCTCAAGGCTGGCAAAGGCGTGGGTGTTGGCGTCGGCGTCCGCAAGCGTGTTGTGCGCGCGGAGAATCGCGATCTCCCGCTCGAGGTCCGGCGGGTAGAGCGGCTGGCCGGCGCGTTGCCGGCGCTTGAGGCGCGTGTTCCAATAGTTCTTGATCTCGTTGTCCGTCCTCCCTGGGAGCTGCAAACATATGCATGGGATGGATGGATCGATCCATGGACAATGATGAGTTCGATCTTCACGGCCGGTCATGCATGGTCTTAATGAATTCCACAAGAAAAGAAACTGAACAAGACGACGACCGGGGAGGACTCACGCAGGATGAGATGCGCGCCCACTTGTTGCCGTAGACGCCATGGAGGAGGAGGATGTGGCGCTGCTCGTCGGGGAGAGGGGTCCCTTGCGGAGGTTGGGGCGGAGGTGGTTGTACCACCGGAGACGGCAGCTCTTGCCGCAGCGCTGCAGCGCCGTCTCCCGGCGCACGGCGTTCCAATTGCCCTCGCCGTGCCGCCGCACGTGGTCCGCCAGCATCTTGTCCTCCGCCTGCGTCCACGGTCCCTTCTTCAGCCCGCCGCCGCCGGCACCGCCTCCTTCCACCTCGCCGCCGCTCCTCGCCATCGTCGTCGTTCCGTCCGCCAGCCTTAGTCGTGGCCTTCTCTCCTCCCCTCTCAGCCCCGTGAACAGGGCAGAGAGCGAGAGAGCGAGAAGACGGCGGTCACTCGATCAGTTCCCTCCGGCGAATGGGCCTAGGCCGGAGTGCAGCGCGCAGCCATGCAATGCGACGCAACCGCGCGCACAGGCGGGTTGCTATGGGGAAGAACGGGCACGGCTGATGATGGTTGGGGTGACGGCGATGGCCTTCCGGCCCTGGGCCGGCGGAGGGAAGGATCGAGGCCGGGGGGAGACGAAGGCTGAAAGGGAGGGCGTGGTAGTGGACTAATGGCCGGCGGCCGAGCGCGCGGGGGCGGAGAGAGTGATGAGGTGGGCGGTGGAGCTCCCGGATCGCCCCGGGAAGCGCTCGTCGCCGCACCTATTTTCGCGCGCGGCTTCCTATCCGTTGGCGTGCATGCCAGCATATGCGTGCTCAAACCGAGTCTTCCTCCGTGCGCTGGCATCGGCGAGATCGCCGGAGCTTCCTTCCGCCCTGTCCAGAGTCGTGTCCGTCTGGCTATGTAGGCCTACGACGACTCTCTCGCCCATTCTCTTTAGACATCGTTCATCTGCTGCTTCTAGATGAAATTGGAACACTATATTCATGGGAGAGTATACAATGAGGATCACCATATCTAATATATTTATATGTTTGTTGTTAACAATAGTTAAAATCAGATATCTCGTCAAAAAAAAAAAATCAGATAACGTGTAGGGACTAGCTAGGGAGTACTATTTTTTTTTTAAAAAAAATGCTTTTAAGATTTGTGTTTAGCCATATATATTCACAAGTGATGATGAGAGAAACGGTTGAGAGAGTACAACTAGATGAGATCAAAATGTTTTTAGAAAAAAAAATACTTTTAAGATTTGTGTTTAATTAGCCATAGAGTCGCATAATGATGAGGCTTGGAGAGGACAATTAAATGGAGATCAAGATGGTGGCATTGTGTATTATTGTTACAAACAAACAACACGTATGAGGGGGAGTTATGTGTGAGGTAGCCAGGCGTTGATTAGGGAGGATGACAGAGAGGAAGTTCAACTAGGGATTATTAAGCCCCTCCTAAATCCCTTTATATAGTGAATTGGTAGGCATGGAATCTAAAAAAGAAGCTAAAGTTAGAAGATGTTTGTTGTAGCTCCACCGTTAAAGCCGGTTATGCATTGTATGTGTGTCTCTTACCTACGCACAACAGCTCGATGTGGCCTCTTCCATAGGTTCTGGGCAAAAGCTTAGCCCGGATTGCTCTGGGCCAGTGACAGGAATCTCCTTCTTGAAGGCGTCATGGAAGAACCTCGTGTGTTGCTCCTGCTTTGACCACCCCGCTCAACTCCTTAGCACAAGACTCGAGCGAAAGCTTGCCAAGCTCTGGTGTTTGCTTGGCTCACGATGGTGGCACCGTCACGTCATCCACCTCCCTAGAGGCATCGTTGAAGAGTTCATGTGGGCGTTGTATTTTTTCCTTTTGTCTTTCTTGTGTTTTTTGTGTGCTTGCCATGTATGGTTTTAGTCCGGTTTTTCAAAAGTAACCGGACGACCAGAGTTTCTTCCCGTTCCGAGGACTTTTTTTAAATGATAGTAGGTGGGGAAGCTCTCTGCCCCTACCCCCAACGGTTTTCAAAAAAAAAAAAACCCGCACTTGGTTACAACTTGGTTAAAGATTGACTACACTACAAGAATTAGTTAAACTTCTTTTTACAGGATGATAATTTGTTAAGTACTTGTTTTTTGTTTTTATTTTGCCGCCCATGTAGCAAAAGCCATGCAATCCTGGACGCTAGCATGGGGAAGGAGGTGTGCAAGGTGAGGTCGGTTGTGCACGAGCGCGGCTACCTAAGGAGGCAAAGGTTGCACGCCCCAGAGACAAGTGGTCGTATTACTGGTTGGAGAAAAGACTGAGGCAGTGTTTAGATCCTTGCTATTTGTCTTTGCCATTTTGCCTTTTTTTTTTTTTGCAAAATAGAACAAAACAGGGGTATTTGAGAGAGAATATCTGGCATTCAAGTTGAGAAAAAAAAAAATGAAAAAATCTGATGTGGCATCTACATATAGAGCAAAAGTCATCCATCAGTTAGCTATAGGTAACCTCAAATCTGATTGCAGTGGCACGTAGGCGACAAGTTTGGTAGTGGCACATCATCCTCAATTTTTGAAAGAATGCTATGGAATTTTATTCTTTTTATTAGTGGAAGATATGGAATTTAAATCCTTTTAGTAGCACGTAGGTAAAAATCACTGAAAACGTAATATGGGGATGGAACGACTATAATGGCATAGTGGCCACACCACACTAATCTTTCCATGGCCTCCCCAAATCCCTAACCTATGCAGCGCCATAGTGGCCACTGACAATCTGAAACAAATGCTTCTTTAATCCAAATTATAAGATGTTTTAACTTTTCTAGTGTGATTTACACTGATTTGACGACCATGTATTTAAAACATTTATAACGGACTATATTCACTCAATCGTGAATGGTTGAGGCTGGAATTATGTAATTCCCTTATCTAAAAAAAAAAATAAACAACTATAGTTCTATGCAATAGTTGTTTCCATTGGAGGATGAAACTCACATAGTTATATGGATGCTCGACGCAACAAGTATAAATGTTTTGTATCCTACTCTCTCTTGTAATTCATAAGATGTTATGACTTTTCTACATATGTAGCTTGTGATATTCCCTTAGATATCCACGATGTCTAGATGTATTATAAAAAAACAGTATCTAGAAAAGAGAAAACATCATATGATAATTTAGAGCGGAGAAAGCACACATGCTCTTAATTGGTGACGCACTTTGCATCCAAATCATTATACTTCCAAATTTATTTTATTTTAGTTCGAAGTAACACCATTGATCAGTCAAAATGTGGTTACTTCCGTTGCCACGCCCATTTGGACGGAGTTGACATCACTTCGCGTGCCGATCACCAACACCAAAGGCGCCCAAGTTCCATACTAGGATTTTGTTAGCTGTGGTAGGAGTAGCCACGGCGGAGCTCAAAGGAGTCGGCGGCGCACGGCAGTACGGCACGACCTGCCAGCTGCCACTCTGTACCTAGGCTAGTGCCTACCACATCTACGCCGCCGCCGCCGCCGCCGCAATTGCATAGTATCACACTCGCTTCTTGTCGCTTCCTCCGATTCCGATACGTCCAGCCATGATCCCAACACGGGGCGGGGCGAGCCTTGCCATTAATTTACTCGCAGCAGAGAGTGTACGGTGCACCCTTGCACTGTCACTGTCGGTGGCCGCCCGCGCGCGCGCACATGGGTCTCATGCCATGGCCGCCTGCCTTGCCTCATGGGGAGGGCGGAAGGGACGGACGGACGGCGCGTGGACCGTGGCGGCCTTCCCCCAGGATTAAAGAATCAATCCAGGGCATGGCTTCCTCGCTCTCGCTCCTCCTCCTGCTGCTGCCGCCGCCGGGACCTGAGAGGAGGAGGAGGTGCTGGCTGGCGGCGGCGGCGGACATGGGTTGGAGGAGGGGAGGAGCCGCGGATGGCGTGGCCAGGAGGTGGGTGCTGCTGCTCTGCGTCGGGAGCTTCTGCCTCGGCCTGCTCTTCACCGACAGGTATGTATGTACACATCCAATCCGTCGCTCCCTGAGATCTTGACTTTGCGAGTTCATCCCTCTCGAGACTTGTGCCTCGTTGTGCACGCTCCTCACTGCTCCTAGGAATTAATCTGATGTAACCATGGATCCGTGCGCTTCTGGTCAGCTACATTCTGCGGTTTGGGGATCCAGCCTGCAGGGGGATGTAGGTTACCTTTGACTCGTGAATCGTGAGCACTGAGGAGCACTACTGTAGTAGGACTTGAGTTCCCTGAATCCCGCGAGAGTGTTGCTAATTTGGGAACTGGGAGTGGTCAGCAGTCCTCCTCAGCTGCTCACGGCTTCAAGAATTCAGACTCTGTTGACACCGTTGTTATGCTGGCCCGTTTGTTCACATATTGGGGCTGAGCGGTGTGCGTCAACGACCCTGCGCATTTGGAATGTTCAGAGTGCTACCAATTACAGCGATGGAGCCAGCTGCTTTGTATTTTACTTTGAGCTGATTGCTGTGCGGGCCATGCGTCCATACAGCCCTCTGTAACTCAGTCACCTGATTCTTCAATTCCATTATTTGGCTTGATCTCACTCCGGTTGCGGGCCTGCAGCATGCAATTTCTTCGATAAGCTAAAATTTCTTGGAATAGTGATTTGACAAATGTTTTCTCCAGTATGTGGACTTTGCCTGAAGCAGATGAGGTACAAGTACCAAATTTAAGAAGAGGGAAAAAGGATGAACATAATACTGGAGACTGTAATGTGCACAAAGTAATCTACTTCCTTGCCTCAGTTATTTGCTGAAAGTATTTTCCAACATTTCAAATTTAACTTGTTGCCTCTTTATAATGTTGATTATATGGATTGCCTAGTATCAATATTTGAAAACCTGCTATCATGTCATGTGGCTCATTGATCTATATGCAACTTTTATGCCCTTCCGTTACCAGATTCAAGGAAAACAGGATTACAAGGACATGTTACATATCTCGGATACTCCCCATAATTCACAGTATGTGCTAGTCATACTCATACATATCCATACACATCTTCTTGCTCTTTGATTTGATTCATTGAAGCTCCAATGAAATTCTTTCTAATTGGGTTTGAACTGGCCTCTCGCAGGACTTTAGAGAAGACAATAGCGAACTTGGAGACAGAGCTCTCTGCTGCAAGAACTCTACAAGATTCTTTTCTCAACGGATCTCCAGTGCAAGAAGATTACAAGGCTTCTGAGTCTACCGGTAGGCGCAAGTACCTCATGGTAATAGGTATCAACACTGCTTTTAGCAGTCGCAAGAGAAGGGATTCTATTCGCAACACCTGGATGCCTAAAGGTTTTTTTTTCCATACTGGGTTCCCTATAAAAGTGCCTCGTTTGTTCTTGAAGCAGTTTGATGGTATAAAACATTGACGATGAAGTAATACTTAAAACCAGGGGAAATAAGGAAAAAGCTGGAGGAAGAAAAGGGGATCATAATTCGTTTTGTAATCGGTCACAGGTGTGCACATCTCTCTGTTATCTATAGATTCCATTTAATTTTCACCATTAACTAGTATAGGTTGTTGATTTCATGCTTGACACACATTTGCTTTGGCATATAAAATTTTGTAGCAGACATGAGCATAATTGATAGAATGATAGTGGTGACCCCTATCGTGCAGTATGGATATACCACTATAGTATGAATAAAGCTGTTTTATTCATTGTACCATAAAACTAACTTTTTATTTGAATGGCTTTATCTTTTTTCTGCCTACTTCCATGTGACTTAGCATTGTTGGCATATATAGACTCATAAAGCTTCTAAATATCAATGTATGGCAAAGTTAAATCTTGTAGATATCAAGCAAAATGTGGCATACTACAAAGAACTTGGTTGGTAACAGATTAGTCTAGGACATGCATCAGAGCAACAAAGCCCTTGTTGCTGTTTACCTTACTGTGTTGTTTGGCTGAAGTATTGTTCACTCGCCCACCACCCCCCCCCCCCCACCCACCCAACACCCCCTATCTACTGAAAAGATAATTTCCCTTTTAGTTTACTGTCAGCACAAGCAAGTAATGCTCGCCTATGCCCTCTTTCAGTGCTATTTCAGGTGGAATTGTCAACAGAGCAATTCAGGCAGAGGATAAGAAACATGGAGACTTCATGAGGCTGGTAAGGTTTCACTTGGTTCACTAATAGTTACTTCCTACCCCCATTGTCTTCTAGATTCATATATTGACTGTAGTTTTGAGGTCATTATTACTTTCTATACGTTTTTTCCACTCTAATTTTAGTCATGTGCACTTGGATTGTAGGATCATGTTGAAGGATACCTTGAACTGTCTGGGAAAACCAGGGCATACTTTGCAACAGCTGTTGCTTTATGGGATGCTAACTTCTATGTGAAGGTTGATGATGATGTGCATGTTAATATAGGTATTAAATTATTGATCCAGTGCCTGTTATTGTTACCCTTTTGCTACTGGAAAGTATTTCCTTTGATAGGTTAGTTACAAGTATTACTAAGGTGCCAAGTACTTGTTTGCTGATCTGAAGCTAAGTTTGTTGTTGTCTAATTTCAAAGGAACAAGGAAAAGTTCATCAAGTGTTGATTGTTAGCATATCGAAGGCTCATGCACCCACCAATTGTCTTTTTATGTTCAGCAACATTATATTCCTAACACGACAATTTTACGTTTGCAGCAACACTTGGAAATATCTTATCCAAACATATTTCAAAGCCCAGGGTATACATTGGATGCATGAAATCTGGCCCTGTCCTCTCTGACAAGTAAAGAAAAACAATCTCTTTAGTTTGTCAGTATTTAAGACTACTTGTTTTTGCCAGTTGTTACAATGAGATTGCTGCTGTCCAGGGATGTGAGGTACTATGAACCTGAGCACTGGAAATTTGGGGAAGTGGGTAACAAATATTTTCGGCATGCCACCGGTCAACTGTATGCTATTTCAAAAGATTTGGCAGCCTACATATCACTAAACAAGTGAGATATACCCTATCTAGTTTTTGTCTCTCTCTCAGAATATGACAGTATGACATCACTCCAGTCCTGTTTCATGTAACCATACTAACATTGTTTCTGTTAATTCGATTACCGCAGGCATGTTTTGCACAAGTATATCAATGAAGATGTGTCTTTGGGAGCTTGGTTGATAGGGTTAGATGTTGAGCATATTGATGACCGCAGACTATGTTGTGGCACTCCACCTGGTGAGCTTCAGTTACTTTTCTGTAACCAGAATGAGTTCAGATTGACTGTCCAATTTACTTGAGGGTTTACATTGCCTTCTCAAAAGCCACGGCTAAAGTTGCTAAGAAAAAGCAATAATATCCTAACACATGGCGATTTTGATAACAGATTGCGAATGGAAAGCTCAGGCTGGGAACACCTGCGCCGCCTCATTCGATTGGAAATGCAGTGGTATCTGCAACTCTGTGCAGAACATCTGGTGGGTTCATAAGAAGTGTTCAGAAGATGAAAAAGCGCTGCTGACTGCTGCTTTCTAATCAAAATGCTCTGTTGTGTATCTGTACATTGTGCAAAGAATGTGTCTGATTCATATCTAGGCCTGTAACTAGGTGGCTATGGTTTACAATTAGGCAGCACCACTGGGTAGGCCGCGATTTTACTCAGCGTCCGCTGGTGGCAGGATGTAAAGGGTGTAGAGCTGACCGATTATTTTAACAAGTTGGGTGGCCATACATATATTGACCTGATAAAGAAAACACTAATATATATTTGCATTCTTCTCGTTCTGAAGGTTACTTCAGCATTTTCTCATTTGCTGCATGCAGGGTAGAAACTATAAGAGAGCATTTGCAACGGTAAGCTAACCCCTCAAGCCTAACCACTCGAGTCTCTTGGCTGAACGATGCAGCCTCGGGTTGTAGTGACTTTGCTAAAAGAAACTGCGCAAATTTCTTTCTTTCTTTCTTTCAAGATTGGGCCATTCACCTTTTTTTTTTTTTTTTTTTTTTTTTTTTTTTTGAAATTGTGCAAATTCTTCTTTGTTCTTTAGTGTTTAGGGTTATTTGGCAAGAAAATATATTCAACGGTAGAACAAAGTTGTTATACCAGAAGTCAATTTCTTCATCATAAGATCCACATCAACGGATAATCAAGGTGGATGTAGTGATGAGAGGTGCCGAAGATATTAGGAATGCCAAAGACAAATTTGGATGAATTGGCTTAAGTGGCAACGTGTCGAGTAAGAATCATAAACTAGGGTCGTCACCAAGGGGACGGACGAAGGCACTCCCTAAAAAGCAGGAAATGCAATCCTTCATCTGGTAGACGCATTTGTTTACCCGGCAACACCTAAAAAAAAAATTCTACCGTGGAAACAAAATCTCCCACTCCTAAAAATAGAACCCGGTAAATCCGGCTCTCTATATAAAAAACCGCCCTAGCAAAAAGTGTTAAAAATAAACAGGGCCGAATGTACGAACAAAATGCAATGTAGTACACATAGTCATACAAAATACGGAGCAGAAAGAAAATCAAAATAGGAAAAAAAAAAGAAAGAAAAAAATCTTAAAGAAGATAAAAAAAGAAGAGCACTATACACATTTCACTCTTTTCAACAGTCGGGCGAAACTATTTTACCAAATATTTTTAGAATAGCTTCAACTCGACCAAAAATTCCATGTATGCCGCCTTAGACATATAAAAAAATTGTGATCCTAGTTCAATACGTGGGAATATGTAGAACAAAAAAGAAAAAGAAAAGAACTGGCACTATAGAAATTTCACTGTTTTTTAAATAGTCGCGCAAAAAGTTGTTTTACCCAACGTTCTCAAAATAGCCCCGTCAAAAGTAACTTCAGTTCCAATCAAGAATCCAAGTGTGCCATCATAAATGATAAAAGTCATGACCCCGGTTCAACACTTTCGGGCATGTATTAGTAAAGAACAAAAATATCACATATCTAGAAGAAATTAGCACATAATAGTATATAGCAAAAAGTATGTGTAAAACAAATGATTACACCTATAAAATTGGGCAACAACAAAACAACATTTTGAAGGAAACACAAAGCTGCACTTTCCATGCAAGCCCCTCAACTCGAACTAACCCACTTCCACTCCACTCCCGTCTCTGGTCAAAGTGGCACGCCTCCCCCCCATTTTCGAAACCTCCCTCCCTCCGATCCGATAATTCATCACAACGCCCCGTTCCCGCCCGGCCACGTTTTCCCGCTCCCGCCCGCCATCATCGCATCATCGTCATAAAATCCAACCCCCCTTCCCGTTTCCCCAAACCCGCGCTGAATTCCTTCCAATCTCCCTCCCGCAGCGGATCCGCTCCACCGCCGACGCCAACCATCCATCCATCCATGGATCGCCGCCTCCGCTCCCCATCGCGCCGCCCCGCGGCGCCGCGCCAGCAGCATCAGCTCGCGGGCAGCCCGCACCGGTTCCTCCGCCCGGGCGCGCTGGCGCGGCTCCGGGACTCGAGGGTCTTTGCGCGCTCCCTCCGCTGCGCCGCGCGGGCGCGGCCCCCGCTCCCGCCGCCCTCCACCACCACCTCCTCGCCTCCCCGTTCTCCTGCGCCCGCCGCCGCCAACTGGGACGGCGTGCCGTGCTTCCTCGGGCCCTTCTCGGCCGCCAGGGGGATACGTTACCCGCTGCGGAAGAAGCTCGCCGCCGCACGCGCCGTCGTGTTCCTGCCCCCGCCGCCGCCGGATGTCGCGGTGGAGGCGCTCTTGATGGACGCGTTCGCGGCCGCGCCGGCGGTGGTGGCGCCGGACGTCGTCGCCGCACACTGACTGAGCGGTTCTAGCTGCTGCTCGGCGGTTCTCGTCGCTTGTCTAGTCGTTATTACAGTAGTGGTACTTAAGTTAGAGATATATATATGGTATATATAGATAATGTGAAGATGGATCTGTTTATGTTTCTGTTGGTTTCTTGTATGGATCTGGCTGGACTTGGTATAAATCTAAGAATTGTTCATCCCAGTGCCCACCTACAGATTTTTGGTTGTGCGTTGATTTGATTCACATGCAAATTCAGATTTCAACAAAATTGCGTCTGACAGTTCGCACGAATCTCGTCATCAGGGCCTATTTAGCTGAGCTCATAGTGATAAACGATTTTATGTAGCAGATCTAGTGAAATGATTCTTTCAAGTGAACGTACGATAGTTCGCACGAATCTAGTCATTCAGGTCTTCGGAGTCAGACACTTTCTTCAGAGATCACTTCTATGAGAGAATCAACTTCCACATAGAATTTAGAGTTGGAGCTCTACCAAACAGGCCTAGTTCATGAATCAAGTCATCCAGATTCAATGAAATACAGACAAATAGGATCACAAAATGGCAACTAACTCATGATTTGATCAAGGCACGCCTTCCTTGTACTTGTGTATATTCACATTTAGATTTTTTTGTACTAAGTACATGACATTGTAAACATCACTCTACTGTGCCAATACAAAACTGTGTTCCTATATATGCTATATTTGCCTTTGCCTTGAAAGATTGAACAACATTTCTTGCCTCATGTCTCCCTTCTCCATTGTGTTTGCCAACTACTTTACTGATACATACAACAAACAACAGAAACAAAGAAGCAGAGCAAAGTTTGGTATCAGCTCTTGCGCAGGTTTCTGCTTGCTTGAGCAGCAAGTGTGATCGACCTCGCATCAATGTCATTCATCATGTAGTCCCTTTCAGCGCGGCGCCGCTGCTGCCTTTCCCGCTTGGCCCTCTTGGGTGCCAGCCTTGCTTCCCTCTCCACATAGGCCAGCCTGAACCTTTCTGCTATTGGTATTTCAGGCGGAGCATTTGGATTCGGTGGAGCAACAGGCCTTCGAGGAGCAGCAGAAACAGCCCACGTTTTGGGATCAATATCCTCAACTACGGAATGGTCCAGTGGTAAGCTTGCCAATGCTTCAACTGGGACTTTGGATCCCGAGAGGTCAAACAACGATGGCTGTGGGTTGACAGTCACACGAGGGCATTCAGCAGCTAGAGTTTCCTTCGAGTTATCATCTATCTTTGGCTGCAAAACAGGGAAATATTAATTAAACACAAGATACACATTGGTGAATTGTAAACACACCATAAATCATACTAGCTAGAGAAGAAGTGAACTTGCATGCATACCCAAACAAGCCATCTTAAAGATTCCGCACCGCCTCCTATATCTAGTGTATCAAGTTCTTCCCATGAGTCCTCTTCAAGAGTGTTCAATTTGGGTTTCAAGAGATTCAAGCACCTCCGTGCTGTTACTTCACTTCTTGGACAGCCTCTGCAATCATAAGATTCAAGCTAATTTTAGTATACTGCTATGTGGGAAGCGGGATACAACGCATAGTCCACAATTCAACAATGAAAGGTTATATTTGCCTGATGGGGAAGGGCAACTAAAATGCAAAGAAATTCCCACACAAGGTGACTGGCTAGTGGCTATTCAATAGCATAAGCTGGAATACAGTCATATAGACTTGTGCACACATGATCAAATATAAATTCATTTTTTCACAATAAATATTGATGATTCATATAAAAAATAATATCACATATCGGTTGATAAAAGAGATACCCTATTCTTAGTTAACTGTGAAGAATCACATAATTATCACTATTCAGTCCCATGCATTCATATGTTCGGTTTGAGCAAACAGAAAGCGCACGTCTAGCCATAACATATAAATCAAAATGCATGAGAAAGATGCTATAAATAACAGGTATGGATAACGGCAAGGCATTCATAGACTTAACTTATAAAAAAGAAATTGGATGTAAAGACATGAAAGTACATTGAGATTGATTGACCCTAAGGTTATGCATGCAATTTGTTGGAAGTCATACCCACATCTCAATATCTCCAAGGATGGGCAGTGGCATACAATCTCAGACACTCCAGCAGTAGTAATTTTTTCACAGCGACTGCGTGAGAAATATGCCATAAATAAGATGCAAAATTAGTTGAACATTTAGTAGGTAAAAAATGACTAAACACAAAGCCTTACCTAATATCAACTGCCCGTAAATTACTGCAAATATTTGCTACAGTAGCCAAACCAGCATCAGTTACATCAGATCCAGATATATCTAGGATTTCCCAGGAGCTTTCAGCTAGAGAAGTCAAAACTTCATCATTCAGGAGCCTTCTTCTCCTTGCAATAGACATAATTGCCAACTGTATCATATAATAAATAAACTCAATTATCACTAACTCACAATAACATGCATAAGTACATGTATACATCAGATGTCAGTATATGAGCTAAATCAACAGCCATTGTTTGCAATTACTGGACCAGGTCACTTCAAAACCTTAAAAAATACTGATGCAAAGCTTGAGGTCAACTTGCTAACAACAGTCGCTATAAGAAGGCCATATATAATTTTAAGGGCCTGTTTGGAGCTAAGGAATAGAAAAGAGATGAATCATGAATGTGAGAAAATGTAGGAAAGAGATAGGAAAACAGGGACAAACAGAGGAATGGAAAAAAAGTAGGAATTTCATTGGAGTGGGTGTTTGGAACACAGGAAGAGCTACCCCATGAGTCTCTCTTTAATCCATACTACAAGAGCTAGCTCAACATTCATCTCTCTTAAATACTCCCTCCAGTCTGGTTTCTAAGGCACGGACGAGTTTTGAGTTTGGCCGGTTTGTTAGGCGCGTTTACAATCACAGAAGCTTTTTTCGCTGGCCATTAATTCTCTTGTGGAAGTCGAAGTGTTTTGCATGCACTGGTGATTAAAGAGCTCCTCTTGCATTAGTGCATGCATCCACAAACTGGGTGAGCCAATCAAACCATGCATGTGTGTGCAGCATGGGGCAGGAGGGCGCATCAACCTGTAGACAGTTAACGGTAGTTGGAGTGCTAGTTTCTGTGTTTAGCATGATTGTGCCTAAGAAACCAGACTGGAGGGCATATACTATGGTTTGGACATCCAAAACGGCAAGAACATGATGAGTTTGTGGCCAAATCGATGATGTGATAATGTGATGAGATTTGTATGGGACTTCGTAAAGGGAAAAAGAAACCAAGAGATTGCAGTGGATTTTTGGTTTCCACGGTGCAGGAATCTTACTGTTGGAAAGGAATGAACGGGTCCTTTATCCCAAATACTGTTACAAAAGTCAAAACCATAGGAACACCGATTCCTCTGAAAACCCTATGATCCAAACACAGCCTAAAAAGCCTCCGTACATGTCACACATCAACCTTTTGTTTTAAAATTCCTTATTACTGATCATATTAACCATTTATATGTTTTTCTGAGGTTAATGTTAATTTTTTTCTAGAACACACAGGAGAGCTACATATCATAATATTAAGGAGAAAGAAGAGGATAAGAACCCATACAACCACACGGTCCACACACCACGCCACCTAGAGGTCCAATCAAAACATGTGTGCCTATTACAAGAAAAAACAACATGAACATGACTCTGAAGTCAAGTGGCACATGGGAAAAGAAGTAGTTAATGCCCTGGCCAGCCCCCCAAAACTGCAACTCTTCGCTAGCGAACAGAAAAGCTCTAGCTAAGCTCAGAGATTCATGTTATTATGAGTATTGTACATTCTAATATATGCTATTTCCAAACTTTAAAATACAAATTCAACAGCAATCAAACAAAAATGTATATGGTAAGTTCTTTCATATTAATACCCACTATATTTGTACTTCGAAGCAAGGGTTACCCACAAGTCAACTGGAAGAAGAGCATTTCGTAAACAAACTAATCAGTGTTGGGAGCCATCAGATGAACTTAGAAGTAACTGTAAGAACATCCACTTTTCTTTTCGGCTAGTGAACAACACCACAGCAATTAACTGGGCTTACAAACTAAAAGGTGAACTCTGTCCAACAATCAAAAATCCTATAGAGTTTATTCCAGCAGCGAGGCAATGATGCATAATTTGACAACCAAACAAAAGACATAGATGCAAAAAGGTACCTTTATGTGGGGTGGAAATAAGGGAGCAAATTCCGAAATATCAGTGATGATATCTTCAAGATGCTGACCAAGGGTGCCAAGGCACAAGCTGACCAATTTCCGAGGTTTAGCCTTCTTTGAGAAAGAATCTGAGGTACAATTTTGAGATCAATATCTGCAGATAATGCTGCATATGCAATTACAAGGACAATTGGAAACCGATAGAAAGTAAGACTGAATTAGTCTGGTCTGCACAATAATTGATAAGGTAATTTAGATGTGTTTATTAACACAACACAATGCACCATTCATTGAAATTTAGTGAACACGGCTTCAATTTGTGTTGAATAGAAACTAAGTAATCTTCTAGGCGGTTGGTCAAATTATCCATAAAACAACTGGAAATATGGAATACATGTCAATTGGTTGGAGTTTAGTATCATTCTGAAACACTACTTCCTATTTTTTTTTTTGAAAACGCAGGAGAGCTACGCTTCATTATATTAATAATGATCAAAGCGAAGCACACAACACAAATACTAGAAAGTAAGGCCAATCAAATCCACCACTGCTTATATATATAATCCTAAAAAATCTTAATTTTTGTCTATACATCTTTCGTTTTGCAGGAGACGCAAACGCACGAAATCAATCACGGAAACTCTAAGCAGCCATAACTAATGCACCGTCAGCCGATTCCTCTCCGTTTTTCTCTACATCATCAAGCCGACAGCCACGATAGGTAGTTATTAGCTAGTTAGCTACCCGTACATAACCGAAACAAGAGCAGCGAGGCAGCTTACAGAAGGAGGGAGACGGTAGGAAGCTCTTGGGCTTGAGGTTCTGGCGCGTCGTAACACGGACATCGCTGAACGACGCCGCCAGCTCGGCCACCACCGATTTCCCCT
Organism: Hyparrhenia diplandra; assembly: GCA_015847255.1. NCBI lineage: Eukaryota > Viridiplantae > Streptophyta > Magnoliopsida > Poales > Poaceae > Hyparrhenia > Hyparrhenia diplandra. The sequence continues at coordinate 516,453 of JADLZK010005218.1, read as the reverse complement.
TGTCCATCCTGCCCCGTGCGTGGGGTCAGATCGAGGGCAGCCGTCGGGTCCTCGTCCCCTCGAGGCGGGTGCGGGGACGGCCGCAGCAGCAAGGTGGGCGCCGGTGGAGATGGCGGTGGCGCGCGACCCGGCTGGTATGGCGGTAGCGGAAGCAGGGACGGAGCCGGGTCGTCGGTCGGCAAAGTGGGGCGGGCAGGGCAGGGCAGGGAGACGGTCGCGAGGCGGCCAAGTCTTCCACGGTCGGCCGCCGGAACGGGAGAGGTTGTAAAATTTCCGTCGGTTCCGTAGCCCTTTTTTTTTTTTTTTTTTTTTTTTTTGGCTCTGTTTTTACCCAACGCTTCATATATATAGATAAAAAATACTCGACCTTCCATTTTCTATGTAAAAAAGTTGAACTTTCAAATCCAGCTGTGAAGTGTACCGACTGAAATTAGAAACTCCAGAAAAGTAAGTTCGCTTTTCACATTCGCAAGGCGAGATCTCAAAAAAATTTTACTGCATTGCATAGTGATTTTTGAAGAGACAATTTTTGAGATAAACAGAACTACAGAAGACACAGGCTTCACTTTACAAGATTAGCGACCCCGAAGTAACAATTAATTAATGATGACAGTGGCTGCTACAGTCCTAATTGTGGCTGATGTTGATGATTAGCAGCTCAAAATTTACTGAGGAAAAAAAGGGGCCCGTGCCGCGTCACGTCCCCACAGCAGGCAAAAAGCAGAGGGCCCACCTGTCGGCGACAGGCTAGTAAGCACGGCTCCTGCTTGCCAGGCAACAGCCCACCGGGACCGTACCCTCTCCCTCCCTCCGGTCCGGGAAGGAAGCGCATCGCTCGCTCTTCTCCAACCCAACGCCATCTCCATCTCAATCCCTCTCCAAATCGCACGGCCCCCGCCTCCCCCATTCGCGCCGATCGAATCCCGCGAATCGGCGGCGATGAGCGTGGTCGGCTTCGACGTCGGCAACGACACCCTGGTGGCGGCGGCGGCGCGGAAGCGGGGCATCGACGTGCTCCTCAACGCCGAGTCCAAGCGCGAGTCCCCGCCGCCGTCGCCTTCTCCCACAACGCTCGCCTCATCGGCTGCCACGCCGCGTCCGCCTCCTCAGCGCACGCCCCCTTCTCCAGCGTCAAGCGCCTCCTCCTGGGCGCCACGGGGAGGGACCCGGACGCCTCCCTCCTCCGCGACATCCCCCGCCTCCCCTTCCCCGTCGCCGGCGGCGCCGTCGTCCACGCCGACCACGTCGGCCGCCGCATCCCGCTGACCCCGACCCACCTCCTCTCCATGCTGCTGGCCTACCTCAAGCAGCTCGCGGAGGCCGACCTCGGCGGCGCCCCCCCGTCGCCGACTGCGTGATCTCCGTGCCCTGCTACTTCACGCAGGCGCAGCGCCGCGCCTACCTCGACGCCGCCGCCGTCGCGGGGCTCAGGCCGCTCCGCCTCATGCACGACCTCGCCGCCACAGCGCTTGGATACGGCCTCTACCGCTCCGACCTCGGCGGCGCCGGGGGCCCCTCCTGCGTCGCGTTCGTCGACGTCGGACAGTGCGACACGCAGGTCGCGGTCGTCTCCTTCGACGCGTCCGGGATGAAGGTGCTTTCTCACGGCTTCGATGCGGACCTTGGGGGCAGGGACTTCGATGAGGTGCTGTTTGAGCATTTCGCAGAGGAGTTCAAAGACAGGTACAGGATTGATGTCGTGGGGAATGTCAAGGCCAGCATGAGGTTGAGGGCAGCGTGTGAGAAGGCGAAGAAGGTTCTGAGCGCGAATGCTGAGGCCGTGGTGAACATTGAGTGCCTCATGGAGGAGAAGGATGTGAGGGGGGTGATCCGAAGGGAGGACTTTGAGAAGCTTTGTGCCAGACTGCTGGAGAGGGTTGTTGAGCCTTGCAAGCGGGCAGTGGCAGATTCAGGGATTGGACTGGAGAAGCTGCATTCGGTGGAACTCGTTGGGTCAGGTTCTCGGGTGCCTGCCATTGCCAAGGTGCTTGCAGGATTCTTCAGAAGGGAACCTAGTCGCACGCTGAATGCTAGTGAGTGTGTGGCTCGGGGGTGTGCATTGCAATGTGCAATGCTTAGTCCTACGTTCCGTGTTCGGGAATATGAGGTATGACTGCACTTTATCTTGTTGAATTAAATATCTGTATAAGCTATATGTGGTATTTGAAGCATGACAGACTGCTTGTTGTATAGTGAGAATTGCCACATTGGTTTGTATTTCAGGTGCAGGATGCAATCCCTGCTTCCATAGGATTTTACACTAGTAATGGCCCAGTTTCAACATCGTCAAGTGATGTATTGTTCCGGAGAGGAAAGCCTTTTCCCAGTGTTAAGACCATTACTCTACAGAAGAACGACAGTTTTAGCTTTGACGCATATTATGCGGATGCAAATGAATTGCCTCCTGGTACCTCGACAGACATCGGTAGTTTTCAGGTATGCTTATTGCTTGTTGATGTATAAAAAGAATACCACACTATAGTCTTTTGCTCCAGATGTCTGTTCTGTTCGATTCTTCCAATAATAATAATATATTACCTCTATATCAGCACTATATCATTATAACTTTTGAGACAGTGATACTTTCATTTTATCACCAACAATGTTTCTGTATAAATGTTTGTGAATGCTTACCCTCTTTCTCATCGTAAAATGTCAAAAGTAACTTTGGACCCTTGCACCTAAGTTTTTCATATGTGTTGTGGGCCTAAGTTTTATCAAATGAATGGTGTATTATTGTGTAGCTTATAGGTCTTCTTCTGAGGACTTGAGGTCCTTGTGGCCACTTGTCCTTGGTGGGTCAATGGATTTAACTTCTACAGTGATCAAATATCTGTGAATTATGATTTACAAAATGACAATGTTGGGTTTATATTATGCAGTTTTGTCTCTTCATAAATGTATGTCTTCAAGTTTAACATATGGGCCACCAGTTGTAAATTAAAATCTGAGCATTTTCTTATAAAAAAGCATTTAAGCATGACACTGGAACTGTAGTGTTTCTAGAAAATCTGTTTCTGCGAAGGTAATATTGTCAATCCATTCTGTAGAATCAATATATGTTAGCAGAAAAAAAGGAGTACTGGGATGTGCGATAAAGAAAAACTGTCATGATGTGTGATTTGATCTGCCAGAACATACTGTTTAATGTCTTGTTAGTTGACAGTAATGTACTCAAATACGACTCTTGTTGGAACTGTGGCCTGTTGCCAGATGGCTAGTCTTGTGGGTTTATGATCAGCTTGCCAGGATTTGAGTAGTAGAATCGGTGTTGGTGTGAACTGATTGTAGTACAGAGTACACACACATTTGCGGTCAGCGGGAAAGCAACATGTACATGTGAGGTCTTGTGTGTGTGTGTGTGCACGTACCTATGTTGTATTCTGCCGACTTTCTTCCAATCTGAACTCTGTGTCTCAGGCCAAAAATTTATGCTAACTCTACATAAATCTTGATGTCTTCTTTGAAACTTTCAATCTTTGCTTGGTTAGTGCTATTCATGGCTGTCACATGACTGCCTATTCAATGATGTACTGTCTCGCTGTTTGAAGTATCTAAATCTTGATTTGTTAACAATATTATTTATAATTCATTCAAGTATCCTTGTTGCAGATTGGCCCATTCCAAGCACATACAGAAGCTTCTAAAGTCAAAGTAAAAATTCGGTTGAATTTACATGGTTTGATTTCAGTCGAGTCTGCTGCTGTGAGTATCAATTTTCTTAGTCATAGCTAGCTCTTAGTTTTTAATTTGCAGTTGATAAAACAACTCCTAACTTTTTAAACTTCATCAGTTGATAGATGATTATCAAAGGGATGCCAATTCTGCTGACAATATGGAGGTGGATACCAGCGGTGATGACACGGTATTATTTAATCACATACTGAGAAGGGTTATGTGTTTGCCTAAATTACCACACTATATTCTTGTATATCCTCTTTCATCAGCAGCTAGCTTTCTTGTATCGTTGTTTTCAATAAGCAGTAAATTGTGTTGTAGTACCTAGCAAGAATGCAGCATTTTGCTTGTACTGTTTCTATACCAATTGGGTTTACTGTGCCATTTTAACTAGTATTTAAGATGATAAATGTGCAAGAATCTTATGGTTTGTTGAAGAAGGTTTCTTAGGATTAGTTAGTTATACCCAGTTATTGAGTTGCCTCACTGTTATTATTATATGCAGGGTCACAAGTCAATAAGTGAAAGGTCTATCCAGCGGCAGGAGTTGCCAATCACTGAGTACATCAATGGTGCAATGAGCAAGCAGGAATTGCTGGAAGCTCAAGAGCAAGAGCAGCAATTGGCTTATCAGGATAAACTTATGGAACGGACAAAGGACAGGAAGAATGCATTAGAATCTTACGTATATGACACCCGTAACAAGGTAGATCTGGAATCTTTTACCCTTTTTTTCCCTTCCTGTAACTATTTTTTTGGCTTATAATTTGTTTTACAGCTTTCTGAAAGGTACCGGAGCTTTGCTACTGATTCAGAAAGGGAACAGATCTCAGTTAATCTACAACAGACTGAAGACTGGCTTTACGAGGAAGGTGATGATGAGACAGAAGAGGTTTACAGTAGCAAACTTGAGGAGCTGAAAAAGGTAAAAGGAAATTCTTGTCAATCTTTCTGTCTGCATGCATTTGGTCTTGTTACATCTTTTCCAAATTTTGTAAAAATGCTTTTTTGTTCTTTCCTGTGTAGTAGTCTTTTGTGGTTTTGTCAGTCACATCCTGTTTTGACTGCCCTATCAGCTGTACCTCTTGGTTCAGTCTCTGCTGCTTTGTGACTTGTCATGGTATTCCATATTCTACATTGTTGTAAGGTGGTCTTCTCTACTTCCATGAAGATGATAGCCTTTTCTTGTACAAAAGCTACTGTTGCATGGAAATGTCTTTTGTTTGATGTACTCTACCACACCGCTAGTAGATTACAGGTAAAAAGAAAAGGGATTGTGCTGTTCTTAGACTGATTTAGGCAGCTCAGTTGTGACTACCATGCCCCCAAGTTTGCATGAAAGAAGGGTAAGCAGTACATGCCATTTATGGTAAAACTGTCAATGGTATCATCATCCAGAAAAGTGAGAACCTTTCAATACTTAGTATTTGGACGACAGTACTCCACATTTCCTATATAGTTTAGACGCCTGAAAATTGGCGTCAATTTCAGGTGACGCTCAAATTGGCCATCAGCTGCATCAGTGGCTGGAGTTGGTGGGGGGGGGGGTGGGGGGTCGGGGGCGTGAGGAGTTTCATGGCTGCAACAGGCAGGTGTTAGCATGTAGGCCAACTGCTGCTGGGTCGAGGGCAGGAGTGGTCAGGCAGGAATAGCCGCTGGCCATGGGTGGCGGTAAACATGCTGATGGGAAGGGTCGGGCCAGGGGTGACAGTGGCCACCAGATTAGCGTGGCGGGGGACAGTGGTGCACAGCCCTGGCGACAGTTATGCTGCCAGGGCTGGAGAGGAGGTGGGAGGTGGTCCGGGGCTAAGGGGCCTTGGAGAAGAAACTGAGAAGAAGATGAACATTGGTTTGTTGCCTGAAAAAAGTACAAAAAAGCAGGAATCTGTAGTATAGCTACTCCCATAGTACTCAGCAACGGTGAAAGGAAATTCTTTTATTATCAGGAATTAAACATTCCAGACCTAGTCTAAATAGCCATTCTATTCTACACTAAGTCATGGTGGAGAATCTGGTCTTGTTTACCTCACATCTTTCCCCTTTTCATTTAAGTTTTGTTTGTCTATGTTTATATTTAAAGCTTGTAGATCCAATTGAAAATCGTTGTAAAGATGACGAAGTGAGAGCTGAGGCCACAAGGGAGCTTTGGAAGTGCATTGTTGACCACAGAATGGCTGCCAAGTCATTATCTACACCTGAAAGAGATGCTGTAAGTTATTTAGAATTTAGGTTTTATCTAGATTGACATAGCTATTTATGTGTTCTACTGTTCTAATCTAGTTTCAGCAAATTGATTTTGCAAAAGACCACACAGTTGAATATATGGAATCTCATTCTTGCTTGCTGAATGACACTGATCTTTCAAAATGCTCTAGACTACTGAAAAAATATTCAATGGCTGATGATTAACAGTGTTTCAGTTTAATTACCTTCTATCTTTCATGTATACCACCATACTATACTGTGGCTAACTTGTGTTTCTGATGATGGCTTGCCTGTCACTGTTAGGTTGACAATGAGTGCAATAAGGCTGAGCAGTGGCTAAGGGAAGGGTCCCAACTTCAAGAATCCTTGCCTAAGAATGTGGACCCAGTACTTTGGTCCTGTCAAATCAAGAGCCAGGCAGAAGAGCTGGATATGTATGTGCCCTTCCCTCTCCAAGGCCACGTACCAGCTGTTTGAGCTCTGTGGCAGAATTCTCTTGTTTCGTTACAGATGGTCTAATTACCTTTGCCTGACTCCACTTGTAGGTTCTGTCGAAACATAGCAAGGTATAAGGGTTCTCCAGCAAGGACAGATGGCAGCAGGGGTTCAGATCACATGGCTACACCGGATAGAGATTAGATATATTCATGAGGTTTCTTCACTGTACGGCCATAATTGTCTTAACATTTTGTAGCAATATATGAATGAATGAGTTTCTGCTAACACGGTCATATAATTGACTCTACCACACTAGGCCCGCCATTGGGTGTCCGCTTCTTGGTTCTCCAAGGTGCAGTTTTCACTTGAGAGCCTACTAATCATGATTATTGATACCTGTGAATTCTTTGCTGTATTTGGACAAAGGTTGCTGTCTGCTTCAGTTTGTGCTGAATGAATAGGAAAACTAAAAGGAAGTTGTATGCAATAGATATTGTTGACGTCGTTTCTTTTTAGCTTGACATATTTATGCTTTAATTTGTTGATCCCACAAAGTTACGGGACCTTTTATTGTTTTGTTAGTACCTTGTATGGTGTACTTTTATGATAGTTCCTTCGCACACTATTATATGTTTTTTTTTTCCTTATGACGACACATTTGAAATTTGATTTACACATGTTATGATATTCGTGTAGTTTGTTTGGAGGGTGAGCTCCATTTTTGTACTTTCGAGATATCTTTTTTTGAGTTGCACATGTATTAGGAACTTAGGGTGGGTTAATTCTATGACAACTAAAAGGTGATCACCTGTTAAAGTTCTTGTTGTCCAGTGGATGTAAATTAGAAATTGCATGTATTGGCTACGAGTCGCAGCACATATATGACTCTTCTTGATCATGTCTTTATACTTTGGTTATCACTCTTGCGTTTGTGTTTACAAAAATATTGAAATGCCTGCAAAGAAAATGATGTCTCGGCTTCAGGAGGCATCAGAAGGCACAGACATATTATTAGCAGCTAGCTGTAAGATACATATGGTTAGAGCAAGGGAAATAATACAACCTGCCACTGGGTGTTTGTATCTTTGGTTCTCTCTTTTTTTAATTGTCTTAGCATAAAGTTTACTAGCTCTTAATACAGGTCAGATTCAGCACTAGACCCCTTCCACATCCAACAACAGCTAATGCCGTCTCACACTAACATATGGTGTTGGACCAGACGGTCGTCTATGCATGCTACAATTGCTATACAAGAACAATAGTTTGTTCTGTGTCTCCTACATCTTGCTGAAGTTCTGCTTTCAAATTTCCTGCTACCTCGCATTTCTAACCATTATACCAGGGGAAAAAAGATCATACCAAGGATTAGTGGAAATTAATGGAATCCCCTCAGCTTGCTCCAAACTATGGTTCTACGCCTTCAATACTTCTACAGTTCTACTATATATTATACACATATTTTTGTTGGGGCAGTAGGTATTGGTCAAGTTGGGCTTACAGCTAGGTACCTGGAATCCCTTCTAGGCGAAGAGATGGGAAGGAAACGCTATATACTTATGAGGGATGGTCAGATGGAGAGGCTGAAAGGCCGATAAATAGTGAGGGTCAGAGTCACAATATATACAGAGCCATATATTCGGCCCGAGCTCTAATAAATAAACACCTCCTAGTGAAGAAAAAAAAAGTTTCAACACCACCTAGTTCGTTTTAGGAGGAGAGGTAAAGACATCTCATTGCTATAGTGGATGGAGTAGAGCTAGAGTCGGCCTGAGTTTTATTATGGATTTCAGCAACTTGTTAATCAGGGACAGCCTAATCGTCTAGTAATGGAGCTCAGGCAATGCAGAAAGATTGTCTGCTGGTATATTAGGTTTTGCAGCAGGTTAAGGTCCTCAGTGACAATCAAATACTGCCACGTTTGGTCCCTGGCACACGCCCAGGGTGCCGTTATTACAAATCGTTTGTGTAGTAGTGGCATGCATGCAGCTTTTGCCCTTGAGAATATACTTCCTTGAGATACCTGACTGACTTTCAGCTGCACATGTATTAGGAACTATAGGATGGGTGTATGATAAGAGGTGATCACCTGCCATGCTGCACGAAATTTTAAGTTATCCAGTGGAATGCAATTTAAAATTTCTTCTCTCAAAAAAAAACATACTGGCTATAAGTTGCAAAACATATGACTCTTTTTGTAATGGACTTCTACTTTGTAATCAGTTCTGCTTTTGTGACTAAAGATGTGCAAATGACTGGAAAAGAAAATGATGTTTCCAAGCTAATGGCACACAAACCTTACGCTACACGCCTAGAACTCACTACCACATTATTAGAGCAACTCGCTGTGAGATACATATTGTTAAATGCAAAGGGCAGGGCATAAGGGCAACAGTCACGTGGAGCTTCATCCACAGAGCAGGAACTAACTTCCTTTTTTTTTTCATAACAGAAGCTTTATTTATTTCAAGATGAAAGCTAACTAACTTATGCGCGCACAATCATTCAAAAAAAAAAAAAATGCAAAGGGCCTCTGTGTGCACTAGGGAGTGCAACAACCAGTGATGTTTCGGCGCGGCTGGATCACCTTTTTTTTTAGACCAAGCCATAACGGATGCGTTTTTCATTCAAAAAAAAAAAAAAAAAACAACCAGGGTGCACTAGAAGGAAGGTTTGGAACACATGCAACAACAAAGTTAATTAAAACACAAATACAAAGGTTCACCGGGTAACACCATGGCTACCAAAGACCAAGCAGTACATAAAACCTGAACCAAACTAGCATTGAAATATTACATGGCAACATATTTTGCTACTGAAAAGGACATCGAGCTGCACTACTCAACAGCTGGCTGGTGCTGATTGGTGGCCGTACTAGTTCTGCGCTACATCTTGGATGGCCGCCACCAGCTGCGAACTGAGCAGGCGATGAGGCTGGGTCACCTATCTCTTTGTAGTCTACTCTAGCACATTGATCACGGCCTTCAAATTTCCTGCCACCTCCTATTTCTAAACCATTAGCCGAAAAAAAGGATCATACATAGGATTATGGAAAATAACAAAATCCCTCGGCATCTTCCAAGCTATGGTTGTAGCTCTGTGCTACTACTATATATACACAGATTTCTATTGTGGCAAGTATATATGGAATCCCTTCTAGCGAGAGGAGACGTGGAGGAAGATGGCCACTGCTTATATATATGGGATGGTCGTATGTAGATGCAATTTTCATTTAAGTTGGTCTGCAGGGATCGCTTGATCCTCTAGTAATCGAGTTCAGACAATGCTCATTGCAGCAAGTTTGGCTGTCAAATTAGGTTTGCAGCAGGTTAACTTCCTCAGTGACAATCAAATACTCGCCACGGGGCTACAACGTCAGCCTGCATCTCCAGTGATCAGCAAAGGGCATTGGACTTTACTATTTACGGCCTTCAATTAAAGTTTCCGCCTCTGAAGACATCGATTCAGAACGCACATCCATTTTGGAGCAGCTAGCTGTGTGGGACATAAAGGACGGGGCTGCTGGTTGAAATTGTTACCTGAGAGTTGTTTGCCTGGTCAGACAAGTTAGGTTATATTATTTTTAGTTGGAAGACTATGCCTAGAATAGTGATAAGAGAAAATAAAACATTAGTATGTGTGTAAATAGCATCATATATGATTAACTTAACTTTTAATAATTTTTTATAATACTACATTTACATTAGACTTTTTTTTAGATTCATAAGATTAAAATAAATATATATAATCACAATATCTCTTTTTTTTTTTATAAATTAATTTTGAGACAAATAAAATAAAATTTAAAACCACAACACAGGCACTATGTCATTTGCTTGGTTTGACGTGAATTGGTTAACGAGCAGCTAGCCTTCACAAAAGTTCATACATGGCCATATATGAATTGGTTAGCATGTAACGGTGGCCATGAGCCCACACAAGTTCGGCGACTGGAGCTGGCGTTCTTTTTCGTCGGCCTGGGTTAATCGCTTTTGCCAGATCACGAAGTTCTCAGGTCTCAACCAAACACCATGCACAGGTAAGTTCCAGGCAAGCATTGCATCCAGGGAATTTCAGTATCCAGGGTTGCAGCCAAACAGGCCGTGCCGCATTGATCCGTCACCTATGCTAGAAATGCGGTACAAGAACACCAGTTTCTCATGGGTCTCCTCCTACACGTTGATTTCCTGCCTTCAAATTTCCTGCCACCTCCCATTTCTAAACCAGTATCAGGGGAAAAAAATCATACTAAGGACAAATGGAAAGTAACAGAACCCCCTTATCATCCTCCACACTATGATTCTAGCCTTCTATGCTTCTACTATATATATAGTTTTTGTTGTGGCTAGCGAAGAGATGGGAAGGAAGCACAACTGTTATTATATATGTGGGATGGTTAGATGGAGATGGTGAAGCCAATAAGTAGTGAGGTCATGTTTGGCACAGTACACTGCCGGCCATTGTTATCTCACTTGTCAGCGACTTTCATTCAATTTGGTTTGCAGAGAAAGCCTGATCCTGGCTCATTGCAGCAAGTTCGGCTGGCAAATTAGGTTTGCGGCAGGTTAACTTCCTCACCCCCGTCCCCCCCCTAAAAAAAGGGTTAACCTCCTCATTGTTAGTGACAATCAAATACTCGACATGCATGGTGCTACAGCGTCAGCATGCATCTCCAGTGACCACTGATCAGCAAGAGCATTGGACTTCTAGTTAGGACCTTACAATTAATTCCATGATCTCAAAATCTCAATGTCGGTATTGATTTTCAGGTGACCAAGTTTCATAGTACAAAGAAAGATGAATGCAGATAGATTAGCAAAGAAAGCAAGGCATTCTAGCTATTTACCTTCCCTAGCCCATGTATTTTCTCTTTTATTAGTGCTTCATTGCTTTCTATTAATTACCTGCCAAAGTGCAGCAAGACCTGCAGCCTTTTCAGTGGGACACCGCTTAATTAGTACCCATCTTGCTCTGTACTCAGTTTACAGTTAGTACATATACCCTATTCCTAAAAAGAAAGAAGATCTGGTCACTCAAACATAGAAACAATGGTAGTACAATTGGTATAGATGAGCAATGCTATTCATTTTTTTAGGGAGAGTAAGGATCAATGCCGGAAAAAGGACCAAGGTAGAGGTACATGTTGCCAACTTTCATGAAGTCAATTGAAGGTCGATGAAGTGTCTAAGGTTAAATGTAGTTAAGCCTAATTCAAACATGGGCACGTTGTACTTGTCAGTCGCATGCATGATATTCTCTATGTGCGTGTTGAACTCGCTTGGTTGATCTGACACATTATGCACTTCTCTCTTTGACAAGTCTACCTTATCTTGTGCTACAATTCCACTCAGCTGGAATGGAAACAAAACAACAACCCTTTTGAATTTGGACTCCGTAGCATCATGCATGCTGCATCTTTGTGTGTCGTCCCGATAGCTGCCATGCCCAATATTGATCTTGGAAATAATATATATAAGCTATTTTGACCTCCAAACTTTGGACGTGGATGGATCATTGTGAAGAAAGAAGCAGTTTGCTGGTGATGGGCAAAAGATGGAAAATGAGAGCTATCTTTTATTTCACGGTTCTTTTATATCTTTGACCACCCTCCAAAACATCATTTGAAAAATGAAACTGAATTGGGGAAGAGTAAGGAGGAACACTTGATGCATGCACACCAAATATTCAGCGCTGCATATTTAATGCTATTAGAGCGAAGGTTGGTCGGAAGAATCAATTTTCATAACAAGTACGTAGAGCATGGTTCGCGTTATCATTTATCATCATGATGTGGAACAGGGAAGATTTTTTTTTTCGTTTCTCTCAGTGCCACTGGAACAGGGCACCCAGTGGCCAGTGGACACATGTTCAGCAATAATCTCTGTATTTGGAGTACTATGGGAAATATTTACTTATATACATTTCTTAAAACTTATTGCTATCCAGTAAAATTTCTGAACAAAGTAGAGAGTTACATTTAAACCGTATTTTGTTGCTCATCAATCAAATTTATATAATGTAAATTATTGAGAATTGGGAGAAAACAATGTCTTAGAGGACATTTTCCATATATAATAATAATGCAGTAGTAGGAGCACATTTTTCCATATAATATCATAGAGGCAGATCTCAACGCATACTAGCTTATAATGGATAGCAGGCACAGTAAAATAAAACTTCTGAACCTAGTCGATCTGCATCATTAACATTATCAAAGAGTAGTGTTTTGTCATTCCTGATTATCTAATCATGGCGAAGGCACCTTCTTGTGCTTGCAACTAATTAAGCACCCTCACATCTCATCGCCAACATGCCAATGAGACATATGGCCGCACACACGAACAGGATGCCTGTGTCTAGACATATGAAGAAAATAACTACATGCAGATCAGATCTGCATGTAGGATACCTGTGTCTAGACTCAATGTTTCTGGGAACGCGAGCAAGAGAGCCGTGAAGGATACCTCGCCTAGGCATGGTCAGTGGGGTGGCTATCCAATCTTCTTGCTTGCTGGGGATTCCACCGAACTTTAGAAGATCTGTAGGCTTCACCAAAGATGAAGTAGCTGGTGATGGGTAGGCCAAGTCTGGTTGGTGCAATGTCTGCTGCACCTTTGCATGTCCTGATCCCTGTTTTAAATAGCGGGCTAAGACGCTTAGCGGCGGCCTCTCCAAAAAGCTAAGAAAGGCTATAGCGCGCTAATAGCGGGCTAAGCCATTTAGCGGCTAAGCAAAAACTATGACAAACATCAGGTAATTTTACACATAATAAAGATGAAAACATTATGAAAAGGACATACATGATGCATCAAAGTCTTGCTAACACATTACACACGGGATTTGACAGGGCACCGGGTGAGGATGGCTAGGGTTGCCAAATTTGGTCCTGCATATTTAATGGGCCGAGACCGGCCGACGGAAATGACAATCCAACTACAAATAGCGGGCTAAACGACCTATGATTTAGCGAAAGACTTAGCCGCTTCTTAGAAGCTAATAGCGGCAAATAGCGTTTAGCGCTAAAATCATCATAGCTTAGCGTTTCTCCTCCAGAAAGGCTAAATAGCGCTATAGCGTCCGCTATAGCGGGCTATTTAAAACAGGGGTCCTGATACCTTCCATGCCCAACTATCAAGCTAGAACTTTCTCTTGATTTTTGTGGATGATTGATCATCATGTCCTGAAACTACACCAACAAGCAGCAGGTTGCTGGTGACGGGTAGAGGAAGAAGATGTTGAGAAGCAATGCATTGATTCCACAGTCCCCCTGGGAGTGGGAGCTCTACAACTACAAGGAAACGGGTGAGCAGTGGAAACTTCAAAACTGAGTCCCAACACTTACAAAAGACAGAACTGCACTGAATGAGAGAACACAACACAAGTAAGAGAAGAAAGCAGACATCGAAGGTATATTAATAGAGCAGCAAGGGTAGATATTTTGCAGAGGCGTATATAATGCAGGTTGAGAATTGAAGGCGAGGACAGCTTGATAATTTGCACAACACAACTGAAAGCTCAATAATACTATACATGTACTCTGTGTAGATATTTTGCACAACACAACTATACATGTACTCTGTGTAGATTTATTTACACTGTGGAACTGAAAGCTCAATAATACTCCAATCACTATCGGAAAACTGGGCTTTGCCCCGGTATAACAGCCTTCGCTGAACTCAGGCACTCGGCAAAGGGGCGAATCCAGTAGTGAATGGAGCAGTTAGCTGCGTGTGGCACGTACCAATATAATAGAGTCTGAGCTCATATTTTTTGAGATTTATTTTGCGACCAATGAATGAACAGACAACATAATACTAGAGCTAACGAACCAAATTAAACTTATGTTCACATTACGTGAACTGATGGTTAGAATCAATACGTACTAAAGCTTCCTTACACATGGCATGACTCGTGCATACATGTATCAACTTTGATCTGGTTCTGTGCCAAAAGATGTTCTCTTTCCAGAATTAGTTGAGAAGAACGATGATTGGCTTAGGGTCTCCAACCAAGTTAGTGGAGCTAAGCTGGTTTGATCGTAGAGCTTAGCTGACTCCTAAGTCCTAACCTATAGAAATTACTGTTTATCAGTAGTAATGACCTCCACTAGTACAATCTATATGACTAGTATGAACTTGATGGCTAGCTCCAACTTGATCTTCCAACGCTCCATCCGCATACCTTCTTTGTGCCTTCCAATTTCCTGCCACCTCCCATTCCAAAAACTACGATCGATCATTAGGAAAATTCATATAGATTGATTGATGAATAATAAATTTATCTCCTCAACATCATCTCTCAAACTATGGTCTATATGGCTTTACTTCTATACTCCATCGGACCATCAGCCAAGTTGGGCTTACAGTTATAGCGCACTGAGTACCTAGTGAAAAGATGGGATGGAATGAAGCACAAAGGTCATATATATAAGGGCCAGGGGTGGACGGATGGAGAGGCTGAAGGGGCTCATAAATAGTGAGCAAAGGGTGGTAAATTGATTGCTCATACTTGGAAACCATGGCATTATAGATGAGCTTATTTTTTAACAGGAAAACAGGAGAGGTTTGCACCCCTACGATTATATAAATAAAACAAGATAAAATGTACAATGTAAAAATCTCAAGGAGTACATGGGAGAAAGATTAAGGCACCCAGAAAGAAAGAAAGAAGAGTAGGAAAAAGGAGGGGGAGGGAAAAATTAGGCTAGTCTCTGTAACCATTGAGTCCTTGGGAAAGAAGCTAAGTGAACTCAGGTTTGAAAATTGTCTTTCACTCTTGGATCCTTGCTGGAGTGTTGTTGGACAGATGAGCTTATTGCTCTTTTTTTGTTTTCTCAGAGATCGAACTAATAAAGGTGTTGGCGTTTAATTAGGTCGCAGACAAGGCCAATGCGCCAGAAAGGGCATGAAAGACATTGTAATACCAGGTAATTAATACCAGACAACCACATTTTCTAAACCACAATGAAGTCAAGGACAAGCTGACGGGGTGTGTGTGTATGCCTAGTGGTTTCAAAGTGCATTTAGTGCAACCTTCATGTGTTCTAAGAAACAGAGCTTAATAATTTTCAAAGTGTGTTGAAGACCAGAAGTACATATGGCCCTGGTGTGAACATGTAACAAAATGCCTGGCTGGAGTGCTGCCTCTGATGTGCTAGGATCGTGTTTGCTGCCTGTCCCAGGACGGAGATTATCACCACTTGTCTGGTTGTAGCACTCGTTTTTCAACACCTGGCGCAGGCCGGAGAATGATTAGCTTGACATTAGTGGACGTGCTTAACATTTTAGTCCTTTTCCCACAAAACTGTATAGTGACACCATGAAAAAAATTGTGGGCTATAGAATTTAGCGGGAGCTTGCCCAAAACGCTATATATAGCGGCGCTATTCCAAATAGCACACTAATCAGCGTCGTGTCAGCAGATTTTGGCCGCTATAGCGCTATTTTTTTTCAGTGGTGACACGACATGTTCGTTCTCCAACAATATTGTTGATTAGTCGCTGCTACTTCTCATCTTATAATCTCATGAACCAATAATATTTAGTCAATATTATTTTCTTTGTGACATCCAAATTTCTCTTCACAAAACAAAAAAAAAATTAAGTAATTCGTAACAAGGATACTGTTGCCGTCCATTGAGAACCATGCCAAGGATTTTGTTTTCATGTTTCTCCCTGTGCCTTAGAACAGAGCAACGATTACTATAGACAACTATAGAAGGATGTGTTTTCGTGTACTATGGGAAATATTACTTGCATCATTTGTTTTTTATAAAGTTATTGCTACCCAATTAACTTGTGAATAAAAGAAGAGAGTTAATTCTTTTCTAGTAACAAGGTACGGTTAACCTGAATTTTGTTGCTTATAAAGCAGAGAGTAAAAAAAAATGTTGAATTGAGAATTTTGAGAATAGGTGCTGGCTGCTACTTGGGAGTAAATATAAACTTTCAAGATCACACTTTCCAAATCTTCATGAGACCCGAAATACACTGCAAATGAAAGCAAAACAACATCTCTAGTCCCACAGCTGTCTCCACATAAACCTTCTACAAATGCTGTTTCCAGCGGCTACTTATTAGTTGAGAAAAACAAGAGCTGAGCTAGCGTGCCACGAAGCACGAATGACGCCTTACCTGGGCACAGTAGGCTCAGGGGCTGTCCAATATTTCTATTAGCGACGGATTCCATGAACTACGAGGACACCTTTGCTTCATCAGAGAGGAACTAGCTGCTGTGCTGGAAAGCCCATAAATAGACTTAATTTTTACGGGTCAAGCATGTAAGCCAAGGATCACAATCAAACGCTGTATGTGGATTAGATTAATGAAGAACAAAGGAAGAAACAGGAAATTCAGATTCTGGCAATGTCGCTCTGGCGACAGGGTGTTGACACTGCCCCTTTTCAGTGTTAATGGTGATGAGTACAAAACGCTTAACCAGCGATTCAACACACACACATACTCCCTTACATCCGGGTTTATAACTCACACGCTAATCAATCAAAAATAGCAAAACAAAATGCTAAAGAATAGCTCAAACTTTGACCGAAAAACACACGGTTCAGAACTACAGCTTCGTGGACGCGGTCACCATCATCCCGACGTTCCAGCTCGACGCCACAAGTTCAAACTGAACTGTCTTGCCATCAGAGCTTGCATGATCTCGCCACGTGGCTGCTTTATTGCTGTGACAAGTGTGACAGGATTACGCCAACAAAGCATGTGTGCGCATTTGTTCTTCTCTGCCTTTTGGGGAAAAGAAGGGACCAGCGGCACTGATTTGTTCTTCTTCAGCATGGACAGATGGCAGCAGGGGTTCAGATCACATGCCTACACCAGATAGAGATTATATATATATATTCACGAGGTTTCTACACTGTACGGCCATACTTGTCTTAACATTTTGTAGCAATATATGAATGAATGAGTTTTTGCTAACACGGTCATATAATCGACTCTACCACACTAGGCCCGCCATTGGGTGTCCACTTCTTGGTTCTCCAAGGTGCAGTTTTCACTTGAGAGCCTACTAATCATGGTTATTGATTGTGAATTCTTTGCTGTATTCGGACAAAAATTGTTGTCTGCTTCAGTTTGAGCTGAATGAATAGGAAAACTAAAAGGAAGTTGTATGCAATAGATATTGTTGACGTTTGTTTTTTTAGCTTAGCATATTTATGCTTTAATTTGTTGATCCCAGAAAGTTACGTGACCTTTCTTTTATCTTTTTGTTAATACCTTGTATGGTGTACATTTCTGATAGTTCCTTCGCACACTTACATATATAATTTTTTTTTCTTATGACGACACATTTGAACTTACTTTTTTGACCGAAGTCGGCAAGGGAAACCCTAGCCTATTTTTTTAATTTTTTTTTTTGATAATGCAATGTTTAAATCCGCTCCCATGGGGAGTCGAACCCAGGTCTGCTGGGTGCTACTCAAGTGCTCCAACCACTAGGCTAGAGGCCCTTTCACCACATTTGAACTTACTGCTGGTGCTGCAAGACACTGTCGTCTATGCTACAATTGCTATACAAGAACAAAAACTTGTTCGGTGTCTCCTATGTTTCGTGGAACCCCTGCCTTCAAATTTCCTGTTACCTCACATTTCTAAACCATTATATCAGGGGGAAATCATCATTGGAAGGATTAGTGGAAAGTAACGGAATCCCCTCAGCATCCTCCAAACAATGGTTCTAGGCCTTCTATACTTCTACAGTTCTACTATATATACACAGATTTCTGTTGGGCAGTACAAGTTGGGCTTCCAGCTAAGTACCTAGAATCCCTTCTAGCGAAGAGATGGGAAGGAAGCACTATATATGAGGGATGGTCAGATGGCGAGGCTGAAAGGCCGATAAATAGTGAGTCTCACAGAGTCACAGTATATAGAGGAGCCAGAGTCGGCCTGAGCTCTAATAAATAAACAACTCCTAGTGAAGCAATAAAACAAAGTTTTAACACCTTCTAGATCGTTTTGAGAGAAGATAAAAACGTCTTGTTGCTATAGTGTATGGAGTAGAGCCAGAGTCGACCTGAGTTTTTTTATGGATTTCAGCAACTTGCCAATCTTTAGTCAAGTTGGTCTGCAGGGACAGCCTAATTCTCTAGCAATGGAGCTCGGCAATGCTCATTGCAGAAAGATTGGCTGATGGCATATTAGGTTTGCAGCAGGTTAACGTGCTCAGCGACAATCAAATACTGGCCACGGTTGGTCCCTGGCACACGCCTACTGTAGGGTGCGTTGCTACAAATCGTTTGTGTAGTAGTGACAGCTTCTGCCCTTGAGAATATAGTTCGTTGAGATACCTGACTTTGAGCTGCACATGTATTAGGAACTAGGATGGGTATATGATAAGAGGCGATCATCACCTGCCATGTTGCACAAAATTTTAAGTTATCCAGTGGAATGGAATTTAAAATTTCATATTGGCTATAAGTTGCAACACATATGACTCTTTTTGTTATTGTCTTCTACTTGTAATCAGTTCTGCGTTTCTGACTAAAGATGTGCAAATGACTGGAAAAGAAAATAATGTTTCCAAGCTAGTAGCACACAAATCTTCCCCTACGTGCCTAAGACAGCAGAACTCACTACCACATTATTAGAGCAACTAGCTGAGAGATACATATGGTTAAATGCAAAGGGCAGGGCATAAGCGTCACAGTCACGTGGAGATCACCTACAGAGCAGGAGCTCATATAAAACCTAAGCTAATTAACACTCTTTTTTTTTTCATAACAGAAGCTTATTTGCTTCAAGATCCATAGGGTTGGTTGACCTATGGAAGAATTGGTATACAAGAACAACACTCTCTGTAGTCTGCTCCAGCACATTGATCACCGGCCTTCAAATTTCCTGCCATCCATCTCCCATTTCTTAACCATTACCAGCACAAAAGAATCATACCTAGGATTATGGAAAATAACAAAATCCCTCGGCATCCTCCAAGCTATGGTTCTAGCTCTGTGCTTCTACTATATATACACAGATTTCTATTGTGGCAAGTACCTAGAATCCCTTCTAGCGTGAGGAGACGGGAAGGAAGATGGTCACTGCTTATATATATGGGATGGTCGGATGGAGATGATGAAAGGACAATAACTAATGAGTTCCTGTTTTGCACAATTCCTTGCTATAGTACACGGAGCTGGCCACGACTCAACGACCAAACAGTGTCTAATTATTATTGTGGATGTCACTTGTCAGCAATTTTCATTTAAGTTGGTCTGCAGGGATCGCTTGATCCTCTAGCAATGGAGCTCGGACAATGCTCATTGCAGCAAGTTTGGCTGGCAAATTAGGTTTGCAGCAGGCTAACTTCCTAAGTGACAATCAAAAGCTCGCCACGGGGCTACAGCGTCAACTTGTATCTCAATGACGGCATTCATTTTCAGGTTAGATAGCTAACAAAGATGGTTGCAGGTAGATTATTAGCAAAGAAAACAAGGCTAGCCGGCTTCCCTAGGCCATGTATTTTCACTTTTAAACCTACTTTTAAATAGCCGGCTATAGCTGGAGCTATAGCCGGCTATAGCTGCTAGGAAGGGTAGAAGATATGACATTTAGCCGGCTATAGCCAGCTATAACCCGCTAAATGGAGGTTATAACCGGCTATAGCCCATAATAGCAGCCTTGCCGCTAAACCCCTTAGCCCGCTATTTAAAACTAGGCTTTTAATGCTACAATGCACTTGCTAGTGGAACAAGACATGTAGCCTTTTCAATGGGACACCCCTTAGCACCCATCTTGCTCTGTACTCAGTTTATAGTAGTTAGTACATTTATCCTATTCCTAAAACGAAAGAAGATCTGCTGGTCACTTGAACTTAGAAACAATGGTAGTACAGTTTGTATAGATGTGCACTACTGTTACTTTTTTTTAGGGAAAGTAAGGATCAATGCTGGAAAAAAGACCAAGTTATTTTTTTTATGTAAAAAAAGACCAAGTTATTAGGAACTTAATAGAATGTATTAGGAACTTTCAGATGCAAATGTATTAGGAACTTAGTAGGATGGGTTGATTCTATGACAACTAAAAGTGATCACCTGACATGCACAAATGTATAATGTAATTTAGAAATCGCATATATTGGATACAAGTTGCAGCACAAATATAACTCTTCTTATTCATTTTGTCTACTTCGGTAATCATCGTTTGCGACCAAAATGTGCAAATGCCTGCAAAAATAAATGAAGTGTCCACCTCAGGAGACATCATAGCGCACAACCATTAAGCCATATACTGGAGCAGGTTAACGGTAAAAAAAAAAGATACAGTTGGTTCACAAAGGAGGACAGGTAATAATCAAGAAGCCTCGTCATCCAAAGAAGGCTAGGAGCAACTGCTGGTGGCCTGGTGCTGCGTCACCCGGTCGTCTATCCTTGAAATGCTGTATAGGAACTTCAGTCTCTCCATAATCTCCATCACTCACTGATATCCTGCCCATCAAATTTCCTGGCACCTCCCATTTCTAAACCATTATCAAGAAAAAATCATACTAAGGACTAATGCAAAATAATGGAATCCCCTCAGCATCCTCCAAACTATGATTTTAGCCTTATGATTCTACTATATATACATAGATTTTTGTTGTGGCAAGTACCTAGAACCTCTTCGAAGAGACGGGAATAAGGAAGCACGCACTACTGGAGGCTGAGCCTCTACCGAGCGCTAAAAGCGCTCAGTAAAGGCCCAATAGCCCTCGGTGGAGGCACTACCGAGGGGTGCGCTCGGTACCACACCCCCTCGGTGAAATCTTAAACGGGGAAAACAGTGTACCGAGAGCTCAAAAACGGCCCCTCGGTGCACCCCGTGCCAAACTGCACCGAGGGCTCGGCCCCCCTCGCAAAACCTGGCGTCACGTCGACGGCGTTTGCCATCGTCGACATCAACTACACCGAGGGCCACCTCGACCACCCCCTCGGTGGATTTTAGTTTTTAAAAACCTAAAAACATTATCTACTGAGCGCCATGTCAGAAGGGTGCTCGGTAGACTCAAAATTTTAAAAACCTTGGACACCAGATCTACCGAGGGCCATCTCATCCAAGCCCTCGGTGTATTATGGTCGTTTCACCGAGGGGCTTGGACGCGCTCGGTGAAACGACCATATTACACCGAGAGCTGGTTTCACCGAGCGCTTCCGTCTCCTTGCTCTAGCCAGCAGCAGCTGCCGCTCGATCGCTGCTTAAGTTCTGCGTTTGTGAGGACTAAACATGTGCAAATGGTTGGAAAAATGATGTTTCGAAGATAATGGCACTCAAACATTATGCTACGTCTAAGAACACAGCAGAACACAGAACCACATTATTGGAGCAACTAGCTGTGAGATACATATGGTTAAATGCAATGGGAAGGGTCTAAGCGTTAGTCTTGTGGAGCTTCAATTCACCCACCAACAGAGGAGGAGCTCATATAAGGGTTAAGCTAACTAACTTTTTTTGAAGCTTTATTAACTTCAAGCTCAAAGGTAATTAACTAACTTTTATGCACTAGGAGGACTGGAAGGTTAGAATCATCATTAGATCTGCCCTTAACACGTCAGACAACCGCATAGCTGGTGCTATGACCTCGGTTGTGGATGGTAGATTTGGTATACAAGAACATCAATCTATCTTTACTCTCCTCAAGCACTTTGAACTTCGGACAAATTTCCTGTCACCTCCCATTTCTAAACCATTACTAGGAAAAAAAGATCATACCTAGGACTAATGGAAATTAACAAAATCCCTCGACATTCTCCAAACTATGGTTCTAGCTCTGCTTCTTCTCTCTATATACATAGATTTCTGTTGTGGGAAGTACCTAGAATCCCTTCTAGCGAACAAATGAGAAGGAAGATGGTCACTCCTTATATATACGTGTGGGATGGTCGGATGAAGACGGTGAAATTAAAGGCCAATAAGCAATGAGGTCCTATTTCACATGACTCCTTATTACAGAGCACGGAGATGGTCACGGCTCAACAACCAAACAGGGTCTTCTTTTGAAAGATCTTGTTTGACGACGTTATATTAATAAGCGAGAATAGGAGTTGCAATTTACATGCGTGAGAGGCGCTTTCTCATACGGGGAGGGTGTAATTATTATTGTGCATGTCATTTTGTTAGCAACTTTCATTCAAGTAGGTTTGCAGGGATAGCTTGATCCTCTAGGAATGGAGCTCATTGCAGCAAGATCTGCTGGCAAATTAGGTTTGCAGCAGGTTAACTTCCTCCATGACAATGAAATACTCGCAACGTTGCTACAACAGCAGCATGCATCTCCAGTTCAGTGATCAGCTAGGCCCGGCTAAGCTCTAGCAGCTCACATCCACCTTACTCTCTCTGAGCTCTATACTGCAGACGTGCTTCCACACAGCAGAACCATCTGCGTACATAGATGCTCACCTTGCCTTCAGCCGAGGTTCGCACCTCTACGCTGCATTGCTCATCTCGCCGCAGCCACCACCTGCTTGTTGCAGCTTCCAGCCTTCCAGGCACCAGGCAGGGCCATGCTGCCATGGATTTCAAGTGCCGCTGGACATGCTCAGCTCTAGCTCTTTGGCGTGGCAGAGCACTAGCTTGAAGGAGAGAAGAGCTCGAGATGCCGGACTGGAAGCATGAGCTGAGTGTGTTCGATGAAATGCCATTGCCAATTTGATGTTTTATCTGTAAACAACCAAACAAGTGCACAGACAGTGCAGCATAGCAATACAACGCAACCAAATGGAGACAACCAATGCATCAGAGTAGTGCAGCACAACTAAACAACACTAGACTGCATTTACAACAATACACTATACATGCATGCACAGCAATACACTCCATCATCTCACAAGATGACGGCTGGGGCTCATGTTCCCAGTTCATATCGACTCACATTCTCCCCCTAGTACGCCTTGTTTAGAGCCGGTGCGGATTGTTCAGGGTGTGTTCAGTTGCCATGCATGAACCCAAAAAGTGCTACAGTTTCCTGTCACATCAAATCTTTTAACGCATGCATGGAACATGAAATGTAGATAAATAAAAAGATTAATTGCACAGTTGGGCTGAAAAGTACGAGACGAATCTTTTAAGACTAGTTAGTCTATAGTGAGATAATAATTACCAAATACAAACGAAAAGTGCTACAGTATCCGAACCCAAAATATTTCACCAACTAAACACCCCCTCAGATCTGGTGCTGTCCACCGACAGAGATTGGCGATGACACCAAAGATTCATTTCAGCTCCCTCTGTCAGAAATAGACTTTTGTTTAGTTTTAGGCCATTGAGAACTTTGTTAGGCACCCGTGCTTCAGATGATGCTAAAGATGTCTGGATGTATTGCTAGGGCTCTAGTAAATTTTCATCCTCAAAAGTCTACAGAAAGATGGTTGAGATGGTTGGTAATCAATATGTTCACTCCTTCAAATGGCTATATATGGAAATCAAATTGTCAGCTGAAGCAAAGGGTCTTCTTCTGGCTCCTTTTGAAAGATAGGCTCAGTACTAGGAATATCTTGAGAAGAAATATGCAACTTGATTATTTTCATTGTGTCTTCTAGTCTTGCTGAAGAAACTGTGGATCACCTCTTCATTGAATGCCCCTTCTCGGCATTGTGTTGGAATTGGATTGGAGTGCAGCTTCCTGATTGTGTTTCTTTTCCAGATCTTAACTCACAGCTCAGAGTTCAGCTCAACTCACCTTTCTTCATGGATGTCATCATTCTTCTTTGTTGGTCGGTTTGGATGTCCAGAGATGGGCTCATCTTTAATGGTATTTAGCCTACCTTGATGCTGTGCCAGCGTATTTTTACGAAGGAGTTGCTTTTGTTAAAGCACAGAGTCAAGCCAAGCAACATTCCCCAGTTCTTGCAATGAAGCCAAAACATTTCTCAGTTAGAAAATTGATCTTTCTATTTTTTGTTTCTTTCTTTGTTTCTTAAGCTTGTTCTTTATTTTTGTTTCCCTGTTCCTAGTTGTAATTTTTACTTCTAAATTTTCCTTTCAATAAATTACTGTAGGGGCTACGGCCCCTCCAGATTCTTCAAAAAAAAAAAAATTCCTTCCCTCCCTGCTGCAACAATCTCTTATCCTTTGCCACAATTTCTTCCCCCAACCATGAGTTCATGATGCATTGCTTGTAAGCGGGGAATGATGTAGTGGCGATGAACCTCAACATGCTGGGGCTAGAGGAGAACGACCTGTCCGGGGTCTGACGCCTTGGGTGAACTGAACTGGTCGCCAAATTGGTTATCTTGTAATTACGACCTCGTGCGAGCTCTTGAGTGTGTGTGGGTTGTAAGTAATCTTTGGATTACTGATGTGTACTAAAAACAAAAACTCTGCTTTCGGCTTAATGAAATGCATGTTCTCAAAAAAAAAAATGTAGTGGCAACACACTAGACAGGCAGCGACACGGGAGCAGTAGGCTATGATGTGAGAAAGTAATCTTTTTGTGTTCTGTTTAATGCAAGTGAGGCTGGTGGGGCTTGTAGCCCTTGTAAGAGTCTTCTTGAATGAATTTGGGAGGAAGAGAGGCATAAATCACGAATGCTCCAAGGTGTGTGTTATGATGAAGCTAGTGAGCAGATGCAATGCGTCATGGCATGCAAAAGAACTTCATGTGATTGCAACTAATTAATAACCAACCTTAAGTGTTATCGAGTTATCGTTTCATCAAAAAAACTAGTCTCATCGCCAACGTGCTCATAACACAATTGTCCTTCTTTACAGAGAAAATAAGTATTAGCTGCACTGATTTTCGTGGATGCGTTTTTAAAAAAGATCCTCACTTTGGGACAACCAAGTTCATAAAAAAAACTGCTAGTCTCATCTGCAGGAACAGATAGCAGTTCGTGCAGGAACAACGATCAGCAACTCAGAAAGGCAGACAAAGGCTCACTTGGCTTCTTGGAATTGCAGAGCAAGGCCACCGCAAAGGACCCCACTTGGGCATGGTGCAGTAGCTGTGCAATCTTCTTCAATGCCACCAATTCCATCAACCATTGGCATAACTGTTGCCTTCATCGGAGAGCAACTAGCTGGTGACGGATATGGCAAGTCTTGTTGGTGCAATGTCTGCCACACCTCTGCATATCCTGATACCTCCCATGCCCAACTATGAAGCTAGAACTTTCTCTACATTTTTGTGGCCTGATGGATGGATGCGTTTGGAAACTACATCTACATAAGCAACAGATGAGGAGAAGTAACTAGCTTGCATTATTATTCCACGGAGGGAAGTGCACATTTCAAGCTGTCCCAGCACTTAAAAATGACTGGAACTGCATCTGGATGGGGGAACACAACAATAGAACTATAGAGAAAGGAGCTAGTAGCACACCATAGTTATATTAATAGAGTAGCAGCATAGCAGGGCAGTAACTAGGCACACATATGCATTTTGCAGAGCTGTAGATATATAATGCAGATTGGGTTGAAGGCGTAGTGTGTGTTCTTGTACGTTGATGAACTCATGAACTCATCCAAGGGTAGGACAGAGTAGGCTGCAAGGGGTTCGGTTCAGGTCGACCCTCTTGCGAATTTGCCATAGGGACGAGGGACAACAGGAATCGACCCCAATAGAACCACCGGGTCGTTTTTTCTCTCCACCATAGACCCGTGCCCCATCACTACTCTGCTCCGGTTCATGGGGCCATGGCGTCACAGTCGCAGCACGTAGCTCCCCTCCCAATCCACTTAGCTGCCGAGCAGATTGGGGTTTTGCAGTGTTCGGATCTGCCTTTTGGTCAGCCGGACATATCTTCCCTCCGGCCTACATGTATTCCGGACTTAGCCGCCCAGCAGATTGGGATTTGCATGATCCATCTTTCGTTCTCTTCAGTCTGCACTAGTCTGCAGTCTCTCTCTGCGCATCATGTATGTATTTGTAGAATGATAAATGTTGTTTCTTTGTCCATATGCTAGACGAGGATAATCAACCATATAACCTTCATGATGGACCGATAACCATCTACTTTGATTACTCTGTTCATTTAACTTGATTTCTTTGCTCATAGGAATCCATGACATTTTGCTGCAGTAATCAAACTACAATTGTGAGGTGCTGGATCATGAAACATTCAGCTTAACAGGATTCTGAGGTGCTAGCAATATTCTAATGACTAAATTTTTTCATTAATTTTTGAAAACGTCACGGGGGAGGGGAGGGGGGATGAAAAGTCCCAACATCACCAGGAATGGAGGGTGCTGGGCACCTATTACAGGGCACATGCGACTCCTGATGAGGCTATAGATCCTGCCAATGTTACCGTAGACGCTAAACAATTGGCGGCCCTCTATTTAGTGTTTAGGCAGTTTAGATGACCGACTAGATGGTTTAAACGGGTTGCACTGCAGGAATAAATATACATGTATAATGTTTCATCCAATTTAAAGCAAGAACATATAGTTACACAATTTGACATAAACAATAAATAATTGTACATAGAGTGATACACATAGTCATATAGACATCATTTCAATATCACCAAAATTTCCCAACCACACGTGAAAGCCCACCACCCAAAAAGTTTACGTAGCACCCAAACTTTTATGGGTTATCAACTAAATGACAATTTAAATGAATGTTTTGGCGTTTACACTCGTTTAGACACCGTTTAATGCAATTATTTGCAATCGTTTAAACCATTTTTGACAAGTTCGACTATATATTTAGTATTTACACGCGTCTAGCATTTAATTCGGTGACTAGCTAGGGCCTAAACAGTACATGTAGTCAATGTTCAGTGTTTAAACACGTGTAGACAGCTGGCTGTTTAGCTGCGTTTAGGCAAACAATGGATCCTGCACGCATGACTGTAGAAGCTGTTTTGTACACTGGATGCGTTTAGGCATGAGTGCAGAAGCAACAATGGATATCCTGCGAGCATGAGTGCCCCGTCCACCATGTACCTTGGCAAGACTGCAAGACCACGGTGCACCTTTCAATTTCCTGGAGCCTCCCATTCTTAAATCACTATCATCGTGAAATTTCATACTGATGATTAAATAAACAATAAAGGAATCTCCTCAACACCATCCTCTAAACTGTGGTCATATCATATATGCAGCACTGGACCGTTGTCTAAGTTGGGCTTACAGTGTTATAGCTGAGTACCCAGTGATGAAAGGATGTGATGGAATGAAGCACGGCAGACATATATATATATAAGGGGTGACCTTAGAAAGCTTGTAATAATAGGCTATGTACATCCCTTGGATGTAGAGGCCGGATATTTGTTATCCATTATTTAAAAAAATATATATATATAAGGGGTGACCAAATGGAGAGGCTGAAGAGCTCATATATAGTGAGCAAATGGTGTTCAATTGGTCGCTCATATTTTTAAACCATAACATTGACAATATATATCAGCTTAATGCTCTTCCAATTTGTTTTTGTTATTTTATTAGAGCAGCATAAAGAACAAATAAAGGTCAGTGAATAAAGAACATGAATGGCATTGTAATGCAGACACCCACTCTAAGCACAAGATGGCGGGAGGGAGTGGAGGATGGACATATTACTATTAGGCCAATGTCAGACACATGGATTGCATGCACACTAGTACCAACACGAGTGAGTTTATACCAAAATTAATGTCTCGTCTGCCTTGTTTGCTTCAACTTATCTGAATCTCGCTCGTAGCTCGTAAGTTGAGGAAGATTATTATGTGATAAGCCATGATATGGAAAATCAAAGCTGGCCGGGTGTTTGGCTGAGCGTGGCGGTGTGTCTAGAGGCCAGGATCCGGAGGTTGGCAAGAGGTCGAGTGGAGGGCGAACCTCCGGCAGCGCGCAGAGGGAGACAGTGCCTTGTGGGAGGCAGCATCCTGAAAGCCGGATCGGGACTTCCGGAGGCAGGCGTGCTTGCGATGGGGAGGGAGGTGCCTGGGTGTGGGTGTGGGTGGGGGTGTGTGTGTGTGGGGGGGGGTCGAATTAATCGGCCACTGGCGACGAGGAACTTCAGCTGCCAGATGTAATGCGAAGCACTTTTTTTCTTTGAAACCATTGAATGAACGGAGCAGTATAGGTAAACCAAATTAAACTTATGCTCGCATTACGTGGACTGATATGGTTAGAATCAGTACTAAGGGTCTGTTTGGTTCCCAAGGGATTAGAGACTAACTTTTAGTCCCATTTAGTCTCTAAACTACCAAACATGAGGACTGGAGACTAATTTGCAGTCTTATTTAGTCTCTATTTTAATAGACTCTTTGGAGAGTTTAGGGACTAATTTTTAGTTCCATTTAGTCTTTAGTCCCTAATCCATGGAACCAAACAGGGCCTAAAGCTACTGCTATTACACATAACATGGGTCATACATATAAACAGCCCAATAACGATGTCGGAAGAGTACATGCATGACCCATGTATATACACATTGGTTTGACGATGGCAAAGGTTGTTTTTCCGTCGATCGGCGCAGACATCGATGCAGACCATGATAGTAGCACAGGCATGGCGATCCGCAATGTGGCTAAGCTAGAAAGGTGACCTAGCTCAGAAATAGAGCAAGCGCGTACGCCACAGACGATACCTTAGCTAGCAGGCATCGTCCGTGCAGTCGCTGTTCAATCTCCATCATGGCTGGTGGCCTTCACTAGAGAGGAATTTGCTGGCGATGGATAGCCCAAGTCCCGAAGTCCGGTGCAAAGCTCTACCTGGCACCTTTGCCTATCCTGATACCTACCATGCCCACCTATATACGAAGCTAGAACTTTCTCTAGATTTTTGTGGTTTTATGGATGATCGCGTTTGAAACTACACGTATAGAAGCAGAAGATGTTGAGAAGCATCCAGCTAAAATATTGGTTCTACAGTCCTCCTAGGAGCTCAACAACTAAAAGGAAATGGGAGAGCGGTGGAAACTTCAAAAGGAGTCCGAGTCCCAGCACTTAAAAATGACGGGACTGCACTGAGTCCGGGAACATAACACACAAGCTACAGAAGGGAGCAGAACACCAATCAAAGGTATATATTAATAGAGTAGCCAGGGCAGTAACGTGGGCAGGGGTTTTGTTGAGCTGTAGATAATGCTGGTTAAATTGAAGGTGAGGCGTGTGGAATCCGTTTATAATAATAACAGATGCTATTGCTACTACGAGCCATGCCTGACAGGTGGATCGTATGCACTGCCGCCTTTGATTTGCAAGGAGCACGCACGCAATCCATTTGTCAGGCATGCCCTAATATGTTTAATGAAATTTTGATTTGCAAAGAGCACGCACGCAATCCATTTGTCAGGCATGCCCTAATATGTTTAATGAAATTTGTGCCAGAGACCTACCAATCATAACTATACCTATACTTCATGCTATGAAATTTTAAACTGAATAAAGCTCTAATGGAGCAGTTAGCTGCGTGGCCATTAGCTGCTGGAGCTTCACACACAGACCAATAGAGTCAGAAGCCTTTTTCTTGTAATTTTTTCTTTTGTGACCGATGAATTAAATGAACAACCAACTGAATACAAGAACCAACGAACCAAATTAAATTTATGTTTGGGTAACGTGGATTGATGGTGAGAATGTGTGCTAAAGCTGCCCTTACACATGTCATGACTCATGCTTACACATATCAACCGACCTGGTGCTATGCCAGAAGATCATGTCTGACACTAGAAGAACGATTCCTGACTGAGCTGGTTTATCCTATTAAATATTGTTAATCCTATAAAAATTAATCTTTATCATTACTAGTAGTGACCCCACTAGTGTACAGTGAACTTATATTCAGATAACTCGTATTAAATATTGTCAATCTTATACAAATTAATGTTTATCATTACTAGTAATGACTTACAGATGATCTCAGTGAACTTGATGGCTAGCTCCGATGATCCGATCTCCACGGTTCCACCATCTGGTTTGTTGGGCTTGCCTTCCAATTTCTTGCCACCTCCCATTCTAAACCACTATCAAGAAAATTCACTTATGATTAATGAACAATAAAGAAATCTGCTCAACACCATCCTCCAAATTATGGTTCTATCCAGAATAATTGGACCAATTGCCAAGTTGCAGTATATGTATAGTGCGCTGAGTACGGATTTTTTTTAAAATTTTGCCCTTTTTCAAAACAAATTTCAAATCTATCCACTGTTTGAATCTATTTACGCGAGATATCCCTTTTTGTCGCGCCAAATGCCTCGGCGTGACATTTACACATGTCGCGCCCGACGCATGAGGCGCGACGCGTGCCCTACCACGCTGGCGCGGCGCCCCGTTGACCGGTGGTGACGTGGCGGCGGTGGGTCCCACCACGTCGCGCGCTGCGCATGCGGCGTGGCGCTCGGCCGCGCCGATGCGTAGGCGCGACGGGCCCGCAGGGGTTTAGGTTTGGGCCTCGTCGAAATCCGCGTGGGCCCACCGCGTCGCGCCGGCATCATCGGCGCGACGCCTTGCCGATTAGGTTAGGTCGCGCTTTCTCTCTCTCTCTCTCTATTCTTTCTCCTTCCTTCTCCTTCTCCGCCCGGACCGGAAAACCGCCGCCTCCCACTCCGCCGGCGCACCGCCCGGCCCGTCGCCGTCCCTCCCCGCTCCTCCTCGATCTCCCTCGCCGGCATCGCCCTCCTCCACCCCCCGTGCACGAGCAGGGCCGCGGGAGGCGGGCGGCAGGAGCAGCTCCGCCCCAAGCCCTCCTCCGCCGGCGACCGGCCCTTGGCCGGGGCGGCCACCTCGGCGGCGGCGGCGCCGCCCTCACCGGCCCCTTCTCTTCTCCCCTCCCCGCCCAAGTCCTCTCCAAAACCGATTGAGGTATTACTCCATTTTTCTCCCACTTCTCCTCCTCTTTGTCATGGTATTGTTATGATAAACATGAAATTGTTGGTGATTCAAGCGTTAATTGGTACAATGTGGTTCGTAGAATCGGTTTAGGATTTGATTTGGCCGTGGATTCGGCATAGAGAACGAGTTGCATGAAAGTTGTTCATTGATGCATGCATGGATGTTTAGGGTTTGATAATATTCCTATTTTGCAATGTGAAATTATAAGTGATTGGGCTGTTTATTGATGCAATGTGGTACGTGGAATCGTTTTTAGGATATTATTTTGTTGTGGATTTCACCTTGAATAGAATTTACACAAATGTAGTTGTTGAATGCATGGAGGTTGTTTTTGGATTTGAGGTAGGATATTATTTTGGCCAAGTTGAAATGAGGATTTAATTGATTAGCTTAACCAATGTATTATCTCTTTTTGGATAATATTACTAACTAATTAATGCATTGTTGTGTAGTTATATAACTAATTAATGCATTCTTGTTTACATGTATAACTAAGTAGATAATACTAAGTAGTTAAGGCAATTTTTTTAGATAATACTAATAACTATGAAATGCATTCTTTTATCCATCCCAAAAGAGGAAGCATGGAGGTTGTTGTTGGATTGGACTTAGGATATTATTTCTTGATTCAATCGTTAATTGATAGAATGTGGATTTGACGTAGATTAGAACTACATAAATGTAGTTCATAGTTGCATGGAGGTGTTGAGTTTGTTAGTAATATATATTGGCAATATGGTTGTTTTTACTTATAGCTTTTATTTCCCGAATACTTTGTAGATGGACCGTTTAGTGCGCTTTTATAGTGGTGGCAAAGTTAGAGAGGATGGCAAGTTTGAGAACATGCATGAACAAGTTCATTTTTTTGGTAGACCTCCTAGCTTTGATGATTTGGTCGGCCATAGTCGTCAGAAGTATGGATGGCCGTGTAGCTTGACTGGTCGATTTGACTGTGGGAAGGAACGAGCACACTATGCACTGATGCCTTTGTCATGTGAAGATGATTGGATGAACTTTGTGGAGGTTGTGAAGGGTAGTAGTGTTCGTTGCTTGGAAGTTGTTGTGGAGAAGGTGATGAACCCCCGTTGTTGTGCCCAAGGTTGAGAACGTGGATGAGGAGCCCGTAGAGCACTTGACTCAGGAGGAAGAGGTGGTAGCGGCTGTTGTTAGAGACAATGATAATGCAGTGATGGCCGTGGGAGGGTGCGATGAGGAGGAGATTGGTGCTATGGACGACATGTTTGTAGCATCAGAGGACGATGGAGAGTACAGAGATGAGCTCAGTTTTAGTGACAAAGAGCCTCGAGGAGGTGACAGAGGGCGAGTATAGGTCGGAGCCTAGTACGGAGGATGAAAGCGATGAGTTTAGGGGGATATTGCATCCACCTGACGGGTCATTTAGAATGGAATACACTAATGTGGAGCTAAGTCAGTTGAGGGAGGTCCATGTTGAGGTACCATCCGTACCCAACTTTATGGACATTAGTATGGTTGATGAAGCGGTGTGTGACACCGGTCTGTCGTTGTTGGACGATGAGGGGACTGAGAGCGAGGAGGTGGAGATTAAGAAGGGGATGGTCTTTGACACATTGGATCATCTCAAGTTTTTTCTTGCGGACTACGCCGTTAGGTATCATAGGCCCTACTGTGTTGATCACTGCGACGCTGAGAAGCGGTACACAGTGCTTTGCAAGAAGAAATGTGGTTGGGGAGTTTAGGCGAGGAAGCTGCCAAACAAGACTTGGAGGATTCGAAATGTGAAGCAACCTCACACTTGTCGGTCTTCAAAGCCTAAGGGGGTTCACGCACAGAACACGGCCCGTTATCTGAGTCGTCGTCTTGTCGGCCTTGTTAAGGCCGATAGCGATATATCTGTTGCCTCCCTGATCGAGAGCATTTGGGGGTGGACCGGATATCGAGTGAGCTACATGAAGGCATGGCGAGCAAAGCAGCATGCTATAGAGCTGTTGTGGGGTGATTGGAAGGAGGCATACAACCAAGCTCCTAGGATCCTTACAGCCATGAAACACTACAATCCAGGGCTTAGGTGGTATCCTCTTGCTGGCCGGATAGTGGATGACACGGACGGCGTGCCTAAACATGTTCTGCACAGATTGTTTTGGTGTTTTCCCCAGTCCGCCGAGGCATTCAAGCATTGTCGTCCTGTAGTGCTTGTTGATGCAACATTCCTTACGGGAAAGTACAAAGGTGTTCTGATGATGGCAGTCGGTGTGGATCCGGAGAATCAGCTTGTCCCTTTAGCGTTTGCTTTGGCCGAGAGCGAGAACAATTTTAGCTGGTCTTGGTTCATGAAGCTTGTTAGAAGAGATGTCATCCGTCGTACGTCCCGTAGGATTTGCATGATATCTGATCGGCACAATGGATTGCTAGCGGCTGCTAGAGAGGAGATAGATGGGCTTCCCCCTCTTGAGCATCGATGGTGCATGCGGCACTTTGCCGCCAACATTTGGCAGCGACAACGGAAGAAGGAGGTGGTGCAGAAGTTGAAGGTCGTGTGTTGTTGTCGCATGAAGGAGAGGTTTAAGCAGAAGCTATCAGAGTTAACACTCCTGCGAGGACTTGGCTTCAGGGCCAGATGAGTACTGTGGGCAAGTGGGCTCTCGCATTTGATGATGGTGGCCTTAGGTATGGCGTGATGACCACCAATTCATCGGAATCGTTCAACAAAGTGTTCAAGGGTATCCGTGCAGTACCTGTCTCTGGTATTGTGGAGTACTCGTTTAAGAAGTGCAACGAATACTTTGTGAAACGCTGGAACATTGCCAAATCTTCTAAAGAAAAATGGGGCCGGGCCGGTAGGAGACACCTGGAAATTGCGGAGGCCATAGGTTCCAATCAGATTGGTAATGCCTACGGACCTTCAAGGCTAGTTTACAACATAATGTCAGCGGGAGGAACCAATCCGGGCGGTGAGAAGTACGGTGGCAAAAATTATAGGGTGGACCTCCAGAAACCGGAGTGTTCTTGTTGCATTCCGCAGCTACTTCATGTGCCTTGCTCACACGTCATCACCGCTTGTAGGTTGAGGGGTTTGGACCATGAAGATCATTTTTTCATGTCTCCATTCTATCTCAAATCAAACACCCTAAAAGTGTGGGAATCCAGCTTCGAGCCCTACCTAGATCCTTCGCAGTGGCCTGCATACTATGGATTGGATTATGTACCGGACCCGGATCTAGAAAAGAAAAAGGTTGGGAGAAGGAAGAGGAAACGCCTTAAAGGAATTATGGACGATTCCAATGCCGATGGCCCTGATGTGTATGATTCCAATGGGTACGGTCTCGATATGTATGGCTATGGAGACTTTGATGAGGCCATGGCTCCGGTCCGGTGCTCTAAATGCCACAGGACCGGTCACACTGCAGCCACTCACGATAGTGTTCAGGTACTAGGGTGTTTTTAGTTTTTGTGTTGTCTTAATCTCTAGACGTTGCGATATATTAATTTCCTTATGCTTTGTTGTTGGCATTATTTTTATTCATGTCATATGTCTAATCTTGTGTTTTTTGTCCTTCTGTAGGATGGCGCAGGAGCAGCCCCGTTACCTTCTTCAGCACTGCTATGAAAAGGACCACCGAGCACACATGGCGGTGGACTTGGGCCAGGCAAGTGATTCCCATATTCATTGTTGCAAAAAAATTTATATTGTGTCCATCGTTTATCATCTCTAATCGTTACAAATGTTTCATTTTTTTTCGAAAATCGACCCCGCCAAGGCCCCCGAGCTCACAAGCCACTGCGTTGGGACGAGCGGTACGCCCCTTACCTGGCTAGAGCGGGCTTCTTGGGCCTTGCTCGAGCCATTTTGGCGGGGCTCCCCGAGATGGACGGGGCGCTGGTGACTGCTTTCGTGGACAGATGGCGTCCGGAGACGCATTCTTTCCACTTGCCGTGTGGAGAGATGACAGTCACCCTAGAAGATGTCAGCTATATCTTGGACCTCAAAGTCAATGGTCTACCAGTGTCAGGAGCCATCGACAGTGCAAACTGGAAGGAGTTGGTGTTCCAGTTCACCGGACTGTACCCTCCC
The DNA here is from genome assembly GCA_015847255.1 of Hyparrhenia diplandra. Lineage (NCBI taxonomy): Eukaryota > Viridiplantae > Streptophyta > Magnoliopsida > Poales > Poaceae > Hyparrhenia > Hyparrhenia diplandra. Next base: position 481,328 of record JADLZK010005218.1, on the reverse strand, counting down.
CAGCCTCCAGAGGGAAAGAGAGAGCACAAGACTTCAGGTGTGTCGTCTGGTTGGGCGAAGGAGCACTTCAATACTTGCCCTGCCGACGCCGCCGAGGAAGTGGTGGAGAGGTATGCTAAGGTGTGGTTGTGGCACCTGATTGGTCTTTTCCTGCTACCCGACGCTTCTGGGAACACCTTGTCCTGGATGGTGCTCCCAATCTTACAGCAGAATTGGGAGGACATAGCCCGCTACAGCTGGGGCTCTGCCACGCTGGCATGGCTCTATCGGCAGCTGTGTGAGTCCTGTAGGAGGATGAAGGATTCCTCGAACGTGGGTGGATGCGTCTACCTCCTGCAGATATGGATTTGGGAGCGCATACCCACTGGAAGGGACTACAGGAAGCCGGTTCCTGTACGTTACTTGACCATGTTATATTTTATGTTCTGATATTAGTTGCACTATCTAATATGCTAGTTCTTATACGGGTCCCTGGATTTTTTTTGCAGGCATGGCCATATGCGGAGTATCGTGCCCCATTATTGTATTTGTGGCACAAAAACAAGATGGTGAAGGGCGATTCAGAGATGAGGTACAGTCGGTACTCCAACGATCTAGACTTGTTGACTTGGGCACAGGTTAGTAATGTTGCTATACATATTGTGATGTACTTTAAGATCGCCGATGCATTTGTCTAATTCTCTCAAACTTTAGGTTGAGTGGACTCCCTACGAACGACGCGATGTACAGGACTTGAATGTTCCTGCACGGAGTGATGAAGAGAAGCTGCGCTGGAGATGCAATGCTCCAATGATCCTATACTACATTGTGGAGCACCACATTCCTATGAGGGTCATGAAGCAGTTCGGACGGAGGCAGGAATACCCTATACATGAAGGCGGGATGTCCTCAGCGTTGCACGAGTAAGGCAGTTCAGATTTAACTTCCTTCGTTGGCGTATTTTTACTTGTCTTGTCAAAACTAACGATGAATGTTTCAGTGTTTCGAGGAAGAGAAGGTTTGGTGCTGGAGGAAACTGGCTCGACATCCATGAACAATATGTGCAGCAGTGGATGAATGTTGAGAGAGTGTGGCCTGATAGTGGGCCTCGTTCGGTCGGCCAAGAGTACCATCAGTACCTGTTATACCTCTTCAAGGCCACTAGAGTGCATCTCCACGCTCCCCTTTCGGTCACTCTGGTCTTCTATGGAGAGAGCGACCAAGAAGATCCCTATGACAGGGTAACAAAGGGTGGCCGGCAGCCCCAAAGAGCCCCTCTGATTAACTACACGGTAAGCATTCATGTTCATTTTCTTCAGGGTTTAGGGTCCCATTCAAGTTTTAACCTTGCTCCTGTACACAGACCACGCAGCTAGCCCACCTTTCAAATGAAGCTGGAGCGTACATTGGGCGCGCGGGGGGGCAAGAAGGTAGTGACCTTGTGGAATTTGCAGAGGTATGACGCCTGACTCAATATAATTCCAGTTAGATGCATGTGTTTGAATGTCCTAACTCTGCCCAAAAAATGACTGCAGAAAGTGAAGAAATTCTGCCGCCGCCTCGGTCGTAGGTTGAGCTGCTTTAGAGATGATGATGCCGAAGTGCCGGCGCAGCAGCGAGGAGAGGCCTCCGGTGTAGGAGCTGAAAGTGAGGAACAGGAAGAGCCGGTGCAGGAGACAACAGTGGCCTCCGGTGCAAGACGGAGTACCAGGGGAAAGTCGATTGCACAGACCCCTCAGGAATCAAGCGAAGAACGAAGTGGTGATGACACGGACGACGACAGCGAGGATCCAGACTTTGAGCAGGATGTCATTGGTTCTGAGGAACTGTATGATGCTCCTCGCGTGAGCCAAACACAGGTTCAACTTCTATGCTGTTGAAATATTTGTCACCTTGTTCTAACATTTGGACCATATCTGATATTTTGAGTTTTGTAGGGTGCATCTCAAAGGTCACCTCCAGGGCGGCGTGGCCAGGGAAAGCGCAAAGGTAAAGACCGCTCCGACGTGGGGACGCCAAATCTGCTAGCAACACGGCCTGGTCGTCAACGTCGTCGGCCTCAAACTTTTTCCCCGCCGTGAGAAGGTGAGTGTTTGGCAAACAAGAAGCAACGTTGGGGAAATGACAACTAACAATACATAACTTCCCTCAATGCTACGTTGGAAATATGGGGAAATTACATAATCGAATCCATATCTCTAATTGTTTCTATCCCCATGTGTGCAGGAACGGTGACGACCTTTCTGTGGACTCCGTGCTTTGCTTTTTGGAGCGGGGATGGATGGATGAATTATTATGTGTGTGAATGTGACTATGTTTGAACTATGTGAGTTGTGGTCATGAAACTTGGGTGAACTATGTAAAATTGTGCTCACAAAACTTTGGTGACCTATGTGTGAACTATGGCTGTAAACTCTATGGTGAATTGTGATATGGATTTGCTATGTGTGGACCAAATTGGTATGATGTTGTTATGTTTGAATTATGTGATCTTTTGTGGTATATGATGAGATGATGTTATCTATGAATTCCGTGCAATTTTGTGGTATGAATCTGTGATTATTTGTAATGTTATGCTATGTGCTTTGTTAAAAAAAAATTAAAATAAACGTCGCGCCAGAAGGATAGGCGCGACGTCCATTTGCACAGTGATGTCGCGCCTACACATCCGGCGCGACGACCACTCGTGTCGGTACAAGGCAACGCCACGTGTCCGAATGTCACGCCCGATACTTTGGCGCGACGGCTCGCGCCAGGACCGTAGGCGCGACGTGTGAAAGAGTCCCTTGCCTGGCCGAAACTGGAACCTGGGGGGTATTTGGCGCGACGTGTCGCGCCAAACGTTCCGGCGCGACGCGACTGACATATCGCGCCACGTGTCCCCACGCGTCACGCCCACGGTCTTGGCGCGACGAGTCGACAAAAATTTGGGCCCCTTGAAGTACCTCGTCGCGCCTACGCGTCCGGCGCGACGTGTCGCGCCAACGATCCTTGCGCGACGTGTCAAAGAGCCCCTCCCTGGCCGACACTGTAACCTCGGGGGTCTTTGGCGCGACTGGTCGCGCCTAAACATCTGGCGCGACGAGTCACAGGGTCCATCGAATGGAATTACGACACGTACACGTCGCGCCTGATGCGTCGGCGCGACGTGCACGTCGCGCCAACCTTTCTGGCGCGACGTGCGTAATAAAAAGAGCTTCTTCCTCCTCCGGCACCAGTCTTCTTCCTCACCCTCTCTCTCTTTCCCTCGCAAAGGTGCGCCTCCACCACCATAGACCCCGCCTCCAAAGCCCCCCCAACCCACCTCCAAAGCCCTCCTCCTTCCCCCCCACTACCCCCACACCCCATAGCCCCCCCTCCTCCACCCACACCGGCCCTAGGCTCCTTCTCCCTCCCAAGCCCCTCTCATCCTCCCCCAAACTCTTCAAGGTTGCTTGAAGCCCCGAAGCCTCCTCCTCTTTGTGGATTATGTAAGTGGTTTGGATTTGTTTTTCTTTATTGAATTCATACTATTTGGTGTGGTTGTATTGTTAATTAGGGTTTAGGGTTTTGTTGTTAATTAGTATCGCCATTACTTTATTTGGTCGTGGTTATATTGTTCATTAGTATGTCACGTGCTAAATGGGAATGATGTTGTTTTCTTATATATGGAAATTACCAATACAATAGTATATTCATAGTTTTATTGTGTATGGCACACCATAGTATATTCTTAGTATATTCATAGTATATTTTCGATGTTCGATTGTTTCGTAGCATGCCGAGGCGTGGTAAAAAGAAGGCCTTCAATCCTTACTTGAGGCTGCCGGATCCCTATGTCCATAAGCCTCTCCCACCGGGTGTACCGGTGCCCAAGTGTTGGTGTGGTGATCCATGCAAAGTTGAATGGGATGAAGATGATGAGGAAACCTACATGCGGAAGTATTGGATGTGTACCAATTATCAATGGGAGCCAACCCCGAAACAACGCCGCAGTTTCATGGTGCGTATATTTGTTTTTGGTTCCTTTAATTGATGAGTATGTATTCGCTTGCTGACAATTGTTTGTGTTCCAGACCCCACCTCCACTCTGTGATTTTATGCAGTGGATCGACCTTGAGATCGGTGAGGAAAACAAGAAAAAATTGGAAGGCCACAAGGAGTTTAGGGCATGGTTTCAACGGAGGGCCGAGGAGGATATGAAGCAAGCGGCTGCTGAGAAGGCGCGCAGGGAGGAAGAGGAAAGGAGGAGAGCTCAAGTTCTGAGGGAAGAGAGAGAGAGAGGAAGCTGGAGCATGCACGCCGTGCCAAGGCTGAGTGGGCCAAGGCTCAGATGCAGAGTTGAGGGTGACGACGACACCTCACGGTTGGATGAGCTCATTGCCTTAGCCGAGGCTGACTTGAAAGCACGACAAGAAGGAGGGCAGCGAGTACCCACAGTGCCTCACGTGCAGGAGGACACCGAACAGGCCGACAATGCTCCAACGGTGCCACAAGAGGCCCCGGCAGACACTGGTGCAGAGCGGCAGCTGCCGGCGTGCCCCAGTGTTAAAACCGTCTTCAATCGGATACTACATGCCCTCGACTTTGTTCCCGTTGTGCATCCCGTGCAGGAGGACATTGTGCCGGACTTGGCACATTTGCAGGAGGGCAGTGAGGACCAATTCTGGGAGGAGGCTTCGAAGCTAGCAGATGAGGTTGATGCAAAGTACAACAAAGAGTGTGAAGCCTATGTTTCAGGGTCTTCTAGTAGCCCAAGCGACGAATATGCAACGGAGGATTCGGACACGGACGAATCCTTACCATATGATGGCTACATTTCAGGCTACTGTACGACTCCAGGATACGAATATCCAGAGGATTGGGACACGCCCGACGAAGATACGGAGGATTGGGGCACGGACGACGAATATCCGGAGGATTGGGGCACCGACGAGGATTTGTGAAGTGCAACGTTCATTTGTTGCCATATGTATGGAACAATGTCTAATCTATTTGTAATGAACCATGTACGGTTGGATGCTCTCTAGTAGGAGTATCTTTTGTTGTTGAATTGAACCATGTATCTCTAGTTGTTGTATTGAACCTTGCATCTCTAGATGTTGTATTGAACCATGTCATGTATCAACAATTATGTACGGTGTTGGTCTTTTATTCTCCTTGGAGTACGATAGGAACACAACGATGTACGTAGATTCAAATGCCAACACCTAGACATTACTTCGCATGCATCACACTTGTTCAAAGCATAGAGAACAGTCACTACAATGAGTTACAAAAGTGGGTCACCCACAATTCTAGGGTCCATGCATCATACACTTCGTGCCCCATACAAAAGCTTTCCTAAGTCGTGGTTCGAACAAAAGTGGGCCACTAATGCCTTCCTCATTGCTAAGTCAAGGCCAACCAAAATCATGATCGTCCTCCCAGAAAGTCTGATTCCAATCATCGTACTGGGAGTAATTCCAAACATCCTCATGGGCGTTCTCCTTGTCTTGGTGGTCCACGTCCTTGGCCTCGTCCTCGTTGCCCTTGTCCTGATCGTGCACGTCTTTGCCATCGTCATCGTTACCCTCGTCCTCTTGTGGTGGCGAAGGAACTATGAGAAGCAAACATGTCAACATTACAATGACCTTAATAAGTAGAGAAATGTGAAGTACAACAAAAGTTTTCGAAAAACAACAAATGCTCACAAAGCTCGCGTATCAAAGCCCGTCGACGTTGAGCTTCATGTTCGAGAACCCGCTCCATAACCTCACGATGCGCCCTCCTTTCCTCCGCTTCGAGGCGGTCGTAGTGTTCCTTGTTTTCCCGCCAGTACTGAAGGAGCTCGTCGCCCAAAAACTGGAGATGGTAAGGACTAATGTCCTTTCCTTTAGCTTTACAGTAGTCTCTACCGAGCTTCGTCCAGGTGTTACCCTCAGGTGTTGCAACACCGCCCTTCCGCCTAACTTCTCTCTTCAGCTTTTGCCTCCTCACAATCATCCTTTTCCTCTCCAAGGGGGACTTGAACTTGGGAGAAAACAAATTGGCCATAGCATCACCGCGCCCCGGGAAATCCTCCCAATCACAAGTCTTTCCAGCCTGAGTGCAACATAAATAAACATTAACATAGTTATGCATTGCCAAAGTTAGATAAAATAGGCATGCAAAGCACAAGTTCGTTATACTCACAAAGAACTCATTTGGCCCACCATAAGCATTGCCACAGTAGAAACCAATCCCTAACTCAGAGGGAACAACTCCTTCACGGGCCTTGATGCCGCACTTGCACTTCTTATCCGGAAGACCAAGGCATGCCCATGGCATGCGTCCATTGGAATACTCTTCTTGCAACCTCTCGTTAGGCCATGCAGGTTTTGGTCCATAGTCATACTCCTCAAAGTCACAAGCTGGAAAACCAGTTACCAAATTGCGCTGACCACAACGATAGAAAGGAGTGAACAAATCCGGTCGGCTCGGAAGTTGGAGGAACGCCTTCTCCCCACAATGGCAAGTAGGAGGATTCTGTAGACGGTCTTTGTGCGGCGTCAACCTTCTCCGCTTCGGTCATCTCGTGGGGGTTCGGAGGCGGAGGCACCCACCGTTCAAACTGTTCAAACTTAACGGTCTTCCAAGGGTCATATGGAAACAACAAGATGGAATGATCCACCCGTTCTTGACCGTCGATCCACTGATAAAAATTGCATCCTTCGCCCATCCGCCCGGTCGAGGGACCACGCCGTAGCGGGCAACAGAAAAAAGCATGTCCGGCGGACAAAGGATGCCTGGACTGCTTCACTTTGGCCGGCCACCGACAGTGACAAAGCGGCGTTGGCATAGGTGACGGGAATGGACCATTCCCATCATGGTCCTCCGGATGGTGCACGAAGTCCATGGAAGCTAGCGAAAAGAAAACAAAGTGTCACCTTTGTGCGAAAGGTATGTGCAAACACAAAAAAAAAGCACGGTTGGGTAACAATATTATTAACAAATCATTTGAATTACATGACACCTAGCTAAATGGGTGCAAAAAAGAAACATTAAACACAATGTAGGTGATAAATGAAACATAGGTGCCAAATGAAACAACAAAGCATGGAGGCTAAGAAATATTATTATCAAATTATGTGATTCTCTTTAGTGTTCATACAGATTCTAAAAATAAATAAATATAAAAACTTCAAAAAGGACTTTTTAAAATCATAAAGTAACATATTCATTCCTAAGATGGTAATCACTTCATAATCTCCATTCATGAACCAAAACAAGCAATTGTTCATGAACCCGGGTTCGGGTTTTTAAAGGACAATTACCCACATCCATGAACCTAAAACTTGTAAAAGTCTTCATTTCACTATGAAGTAAACTACGAAGTACCAAACATGATTTCCAATTTGCCATGAACAAAGAGTTCAATTAGGGTTTGGGATTAGAGAGGACAATTACATCTAAGCAAGTCCTTGGTAACAAAGAAATTATACCACATCTAATTGCCAAATAGTATAGCACAAGAATAAATAAACATCACAAACAAATATTCCAATTTACCATGACCAATGAAATTAATTAGGGTTTGGGGATTGAGAGCACAATTACAACTAAGCAAAAGAAATTCAACCACAAATAAGCACAATTACCATAACACAAGCATATAAACACACTTTAGAATCCAAAAAAAAATGAAAACCATGGAGAGGAAGACAAAAGGGGAAGAGAACATTCGAACTGGACCACTGACCTGCTGCTCTCGGCACAGTGAAGGGAGAAAGTGGGAGAAGAGAGGGAGAGAAAAAAGCTGGTGGATGCATTTATATCAACACGTCGCGCCCGGGTGTTTGGCGCGACGTGATGGGTCCCACGCGGTTTCGACGAAGCCCAAACCTAAACCCTAACGGGCCCCCGCGCCGAAGCATTAGGCGCGAGATGCGTGTCGCGCCACATGCTTAGGCGCGACGAGGTGGGACCGAATGCCGGCCACGCAAGCACCGGTCAACGGGCGTGGCGGGGCGCGTCGCGCCACATGCATAGGCGCGACATGTGTAAACATCGCGCCAATGCGTTTGGCGCGACAAAAAGGGATACCGGGTGTAATATGTTTCAAACTAGGGATAGATTTGAAATTTGTTTTGAAAAAGGGCAAAATTTTAAAAAAAGTCCGCTGAGTACCTAGGGAAGAGACGGGATGGAATGAATCATGACAGCTATATTATATAAGGGGTGGCCTGATGGAGAGGCTGAAAGCCTCATAAATAGTGAGCAAAGGGTGTTCAATATATAAGGAGTGGCCTGATGGAAAATGTGCTCCTTCTACTGTACATATGCACAATGTGCTCTGTAACTATAAGCCCAACTGGCCTGTGAGAATGTAAACATGACACGACCCATGGGCCTGCCGTATCCGGCTCCCTATCATGCCTATATGTACACAACTATGGTATCTGAGTAATACATCGTGTATTGCACATACTCTATTCTATATCATGGCCATTGCTGCATAGAAGTTAGAACCACAGTTTGGAGGTTGATGTTGTTTCATGATTTTTTTTATTGTTCATTACATTAGTAAGAATTTTCCTGAGAACGGGAGGTGGCATGAAATTTGGAGGCACGGGTGTTGATATTTCTTACACGATCCCAATTAGGAAGGCGAAAGAAATATATATGGGATATCTATCTAATCATGTTAGCTTGGATATGGGATTAACCTCATGATCCAACAAAGCGGAGTTAGGCGGTGTTAGTAGTGGAATGTAACTTAGCATCATTATCCATAGTGAAGTTAATCTCACCAGGATATGTACTCAAGGTATACCACTCATTTCTAGGCATTACCTATATACCAGTCTGTCACCCTAGTAATAACGCTAAGAAATTCGGGGCATGGTATTCTTGATTGGCCTTGATAAAAGAATGAACATGATATCTGCAAGCGCACAGATAGAAACACCAATTGTAGCACTTCACCGGGAGTAATCCAGGTATCGTATTTATATTTTACCACAGGGAAGGGAGTCTATGGAAAGGTAGAGAGAAAAGGAAGTCTAAAGGTTTATATAGTGGTTTAGCTATGAGATCATCCTCTTTACAGTATTATAATGCAGAGTAACCATATGCATCTAACATTACTCAACAGGATAAGTCACAGGATAAAGATAAATATAATATAATTGATAAATACCCAAATCTAAGATCATTAAGCTTACTAGAACCATACAAGCAATTAGCATGTTATAAATTAGACTAGAATGAATATTCCTAAGATACCCCTAATCATACATGTCAATGAATACTACAATTAGTGCAATACATTTAGCTATCATGGCAAGGTTAAATTACTTCTACACATGGCAAGCATTACCAATGACAAATAAGGACAAAACTTATCCATCACCGTAATTATAACTCGACGTGCCCTACATTCGGAGGGTGGATTCCAAAGGACTCAACAGGGCTGTCACCCCCGCGATCTACCACACGACCCGGAATGTAGGGTGCAATTGCAGATAAACATTGTATAAACACCACGTTTACACATTGCTTATCACCCACATAGTGATCATCTATATGGATGCTATACAATTCCATGCATAAAATATAAAAGCAATCTCACTAAACTAAATATATAATCATAGCAAGCATAAACACATATCAATAAGAATATAATAATTATAAAGATCAAAGCCATAACAATTGTATTCTAGATATAAGAGTACTTACAGATTGAATACAAGAGAGAAGTCTCAAGAACGATCCTTGCTACTTCTTGACTAATCAGGAACTCAAGATGAACTTGATCTTCAACTAGAACTAGTTAGATAGCTAATTACTTCTAGTATGAACTAGGGCTTATGTCTAGACTTGGCTGGACTTGATGGGTATGAGTATGATAATGAAATTGTTATGAGCCTCGTGGTCACCGGGTCTTCTTATATAGTACTTGGCGATGAACGTCAACCCTTGGATCAAACCGACCTTGGCAACGGTGTAGATATAACCTCAATGTCGGTAGTGAACCGACATAAAAATGTGAGGCTGAAGGGGGACCCACCTGGCGGCCGCCAGGGTGGATGGTGGCGGCCGCCAGGGGTGGCTTGCCACCTTGGCTTCCCGTTTCTTCTCCCCGTCCTCCGGTGTCTTCTAGAATGTTTTAGTCCACTTTTCGGGTTGAATTGATTCATGGACAAGTCCGGTCTTCATAGGCCTTGTATATTCTGGAACTTTCTTCATTATTCTCTGCATTTATCTATTAGGTCCCCTCAGAAAGTCACGTAATACCAAAACTCGTGGAATTATGTTAGTTAGACCCCTATGTTTGGTCTTTGACTTTAGCCCTTAATTCATGTTTTTAAACTTGTACTTTTATGCTTTAAGAGGTGTCAACAACGGGGATGAATGTCATTGGAATCATCTCTGCTCTACCAGTGGGGGTGAGAAACAATCATTTCTATAGAATTGTTTCGAGTCAGCTGGCCCTAGATGTTTCGCGCTTGAAACTGTTATTGCGGATCAGTTAAGCACGGTCGAGAGTCCCGGCCTGATGGGGACGCCCCCGCGCCCGACGCCGACGCCGACGGCAGCTATCCCAGCCCGGGCGCCGCCTCCTCCGTCCCCTTCTCCCCCACCGCTCCTGCCTCCTCCCCGGCCCCGTTCTCTTCCCCGCACAAGACCCGTAGTAGTGGACCCACGATCGATGCAGCCATGGCTAGTCCGTGCTGCCATCAACGAAATCCGCCGCCTCCTCGCTGACTTGCCCGCCGCGGGTCTCTCCCCACCTGATCCGGGCCAGGGCGCCTCCGCGTGCTCCATCCGGGCTGCGGCATCGCGGTCTCCGGGAGCTGCCGCCCGCGCCGCTTCGGGGCTACCGTGCGGGAGGCAGCGGTGCTGCTAGGACCGGCCGTCTCGTCACGCCGGGACCGGGGATGACCGCAGACGCCCCCCACAAGACGGATCCTGCCCCACGGATCGCTGGCTGGGCCTGCATCGACGAAGGCCGCTGCCGCCACCGGCTGCGCCGCCGCCGGTCCACTTTATACCAGTCCACTTCAAAATTTTGGACAGAGACATTCTCACCTGCATCTGTACTGCTTGACTTGTTTTTCTTGACTTTCCAGAAACGATGTAAGGCAAATCTTACTCTTGCTATGTTCATCTATTTGTGCTCTGTTTTGTACACAATCTGCATGCTTTCGCTAGCAATTTTTTGGGAAATAACTTGGCCTTTCTCCCAACTATGGACAGGTACTCAAGGACCAACTCTAAGTCATGAAAGAAGACGTTTATTATTCTGTGATTCAAGCTCTGGTATTTTAATCTTTCCAAGAAGAAAGCTGCAAGGGTGTTCCTGCAAAAAAGCACTTGAGAAACATTTTCGCAGGTGAGACATCCATATGATCAACCATTGTTGCTTGAGCTTCTGTGATGTCTTTATTAGCACTAGTAATACTGACAGCATGGTGCACCAAGAGGCCTGAAAGCACTATAGGAGTCAATTAATTGCAACTTGTCAAAATCTGTTGTAGCACAGTTCATTTTTCAAACTTTGTGCTTTACAGCATAGTAGTAGAAGAAGTAGATGCTGATGTCAAAATTCTATTCGCAGAGAAAATTTGTGTGAAAAAAATAAATTCATAAAGAAGGGTTGGTATGGAAGCTGCTGTAGTATCTGGAATATTGAAGATAGTCAGCAACAAGCTAGTACGATGGTGTGGTCCACTACTGTCTTGTTTAAAACATAGGAGTGTGCCCAAGAAAATAATGATGTAGTTTAATTAGGCTGCTCTTCCAAGCAGAGACACTTATGTTTATCCATGATACATATATGGAAGCAGAAATTATGCCAGTAGACTGTTATCATGCATATATGGAAGCAGAAAGTATGCTTTTAATTGTTCTTGAATTTTGTGACACTGTACTGCTATAAAGCAACTAGTGCCAAGCTGTTATTTAAAATGAGCAGCTTTCGGATGTACTCATGGGGATTAAATCTGAACATATATCTTGGGATTTAAAATGAGCAGCCATTTATGCAATTCTTAGTTGGAAAAGGTACAAACTTGTTTGAAGTAATTTAACTGAGCTCAGGCAAGCTTATATTGAAAGCTTAAGGATAGTTCAATTGCTTTCTTAATTGACATCAGCTTTCATCCTGATTATATATTGCGGAGAAGGTCTAAATGTATGTAGAACTGTGGTTGTACTTTCTGCTCTAGCAAAGGCAACTGCTGCTGGTGGGTTAATGCACTGCTTGACTGCTGTTACAAATACATTAATGTAGTGCGTGGCTGCTGTTACAAATCCATTCACATGTCTAGGAGTGAGATGATAGTAGAACAATTTTGTAGCTTCTTTTATTGCAGACCACATTGATTCCTGCACATTCTTGTGTATCAATGACTCAATGTAGTAAGTAATAATGTTTTCTCTCTTTCTCAGGCCGTCTTTGTAGCATCAGAAGAGGAGGTTACTCCATTCATAACAGCAAGGTAAGCCAGCTCCTCTCTATTTGAGCTGTTGACAATGCGGCAAGCAAAATTAATTGTGAAAGGATGGGAACTATTTTTGTACATTGGAACCTTATAACTTTGTTAGATTACTCATTTCATATCTTTTTTTTTCAGGAACTTTTGGAAGCTACTGGACAACTTGTCAACAACAAGCTGTATCTTAGTGCTAATAGACGTTAGATTATTCATTACATATCATCACATACTTCAAACAAGGACTAGATTGATGTTAAGTGACATTACATTTATAATGTACTTGTTCGATACATGAATCAAAGTATGGATAATGTGATCTCTTTTGAATGTCATCATCCTTTGTGTATGTCAATCTACGTATAGCTGATTTCATTATTAGCTATGCCTTCAGACCACCTTTTTTTTTAATCTATTAAATTGAGCTCGATGGACTGTTAGTTGCTATAAGTTCAATATTGCGATGGATCATCCGTTGCTAAAAGGACTAACTGATTGTCCGTTGCTAAAGTTTTACCATTGAACGGTCTCGTGGCTAAAAAGAAGGTCCGTGGCTGTATATATTTAACCACGGCTTCATTAGCATCTGCGCAGGGGTCCGTCGGGCCGTAAGTTTTAGCCACGGACCGCAAGTCGCCGTACCCCCCATATAGCAACGGATCGCAAGTCGCCGATTAAGGGTTGTGGTGTAGTGGTCCCTCCCCACCTGATCCGGGGCTGGGGTGCCTCCGCCGCGCACTCCATCCGGGGCTGCGGCATCGTGGTCGCCAGAGGCCGCCGCCGCCGCCGCTTCGGGCTGCCATGCGGGGGGGGCCGCGGCGCTTCTAGGACCGGTCATCTCCGTCGCGTCGGGAACGGGGATGGCCGCGGACGGCCCCCCCAACGCGGATCCTGCCCGCGATGCCCGGCCGGGCCTTCCTCTCCGAGTGCTCCCGACGCGGCAACCGAAATGCCGGGCGCCGGGTGCGCTCTTTGGTCGGGCGGCCCTCGCTGCGCATCTCACCGGATCCGGCGGCCTAGAGGCTGGATGCATGGCGCCTCCACCGCGCAGCCTTGGCCGTAGACGCCGACCGGTGTGGCGTTCCGATGAACTCGCCGTCCCTCCCATCGCGATCCCGACATCTTGAGCATCGATCCGGGCCGGGCGAGTAAGTCCACATCGCTGCCTCACTTGGCCTCGCCTCGAGCTCAAGACGTCCGCCGCCAACACCCGCCCCGCCCTCTCCAAATCCGGTTTTCCAATGGCTGGAGCGGCGGTGCGCGTCCTCCATTCTACTGAGGGCAGCGCCCACGGAGATGGTTGGCGTGGGGCCCCGTTGTGCGTGTGGTCATCGGGCGAAAGAGACGGCGGATCGAAGACAGTTCGGGGTCTTCCTTCCGCACAAAAGATCGATGGCGGTACTTCCGAACGCCACCCGTGCATCAAGGTGGAGGGGCAACGGTGAGGGCACACGATTTCAAGCGTGGGCTAATTTGCTTGCTGCAGTGGGGGCGGTCTACATCGAATGAGTTTCTTTCAAGATCATGTTGGTGCACGTTGTTCAAGGCGTGGTGGCTGTTTCGAAGACCTCCATGAAGCGACATCGATATCTTTAGCACTGCCTTGAGTACGTAGTAAACTCAATTCTTTTTTGGATGTAGTAGATCTTTAGTACATATATCTTCATGTACTAAAGTTTTTTTATTCTTAGTTTTTGTAATAAGTTTGGTTGTGTGTGGTTACGTAGAGGCAAGCCGTGTGCGTTATCACAGAGGCCGGTTCCTTTATCTAAAAAAAAGTTCTGGTAGAGACATAAACGAGTGGCAAATCCACTAATCCAGGCAAGATAATCTCCGTCTAGATAGAGGCAGGAAAATCTACTCAGGACACCAACCGAATACGATACGATCCTAGCTTAACACAGGCAACCTACGTTCTAGTTAGGCATTTTGTTTCCAATGTTCAAACCAAACAAGCCCTAAACACACACCTGAAACTATTTTGTTCCCTCTCTTTGAACATATGAAAGTGCATTACATGCACTTGAAACTACCAAGCATATACACGCCCCACCATCAGTTGATCGATCTTTAGTTCTTTACTCTCTAAAAAAGGAGTATAGTGTGTTGGTGATGGAAGTGAAAGCAACAATGTCTAAGGTAGAAAAAAACGAGTGTTGTCTAGTGTTCACTGATTAAGAATTCAATGGTGGTCGTTGGCTGAATAATGGTGTCATATCCACTTCAATCCACCTGTACATTGTAGTTTAATTCCCACCCGATCTACTCTAACATGTGTGCATTGAAGTGGACATATATAGCTTAATAAAACTGGGACGAGATACATACAGGATGCCCGATTGCTACTCTTTCTTCTCTCCCAAAGACATTCAATTCCACACTATTTAAAAGGCTTTAGGCCTTTTGCAGTGTTTCAAAAGAGTGATGCCAACTCAGGAGCGAGAGTATATAAGCACCACTCACAACAATGCAACAGAGTGATGCCTGTGTTAGAATTTTGGGAGCGGGGGAACTAGAGCACCGATGCTCCAACTTTTAAAAGAAGGAACAGGACAACATAAAGCAAAGTGAGAAGGAAGAGTGTGAGAGAGTCAACAGTGGTTTGCTCAGATTTTTATTGACCGATGGAGGCTAACAAAGTTGAATGGGTGATGCTCCAAACTACAGCCTACCAAGAGTTATGCACACTGCACAAGGCCTTAGAGGTTTGCGAACACATGGTTGATTTAGGTCACATGTGTTTAGTTTTGTGATGTAGTGATTGTCAACAAATCAACATTCTCCTTCTATTTTCATTTATCTTTTATGCTTCGGCTATGTTTCACCGCACACGTGGAGTGTGTCAAGACGTATTCTTGGTTCGTGTTGTGCGGGTGTGGAGCTCGGAGATGGTAGCCGACGGCGAGGTGAAGGGGTCAAGGAGGACGTGCCGGGCCGACGGACCGCGGAGGTGAAGGACGGACGTGAGGCTTGGACCGAGGGACCGGATCGCCGGGGTGGCTAGCCATGGTGGCTGACATCCGGGACATCGATGGATGCAAGAGGACGTGGCGTGGACCGTGTCGATCGGGTCAAGACGGCGAAGCGTGCAGGCGAGCGGCGGGAGCTCGGATGACTTGGCGACTCGGGCGGTCAAGACGGCGATGACACGTGTCGAGGAGGTTTGGTGGTTTGCCCTCAAAACCACAAAAGCGGGTTTTGTGGTTTGGGCCTCAAAACCACAGCGCGGGGCCTCAAAACCCGAAGTGTTCCGGGCGGACGGAAGGGCGGCACGTGGCGGCATCGGGGAGGTTGCGTGGAGGCAAGGCTACCGATGAGGAGGCGCGTGGCCGTCGGATCAAAGATTACCCGTAGTCGGCGAAATAGCCTTAGGGTTACAAAATCGACTCATGTATCTTAGGGGTAGTTTAGGCGAGAGGGAATTGGGGCTATTTAGCGAGGCAAACCCCTTCATCCTCCCTGGCCTCTCATTTTACATTTTCTAGACTAGGGTTCCGCATGCAGGTGTGAGAGGTCCACCGATTTGTATCGAATTTGCTGAGCAAGGGCTAGCTCTGAGTAGCCTGTCACATGGTGGCGTTTGGGGTGATTGGATCGGTGATCTTTGTTGATCTTGTGCTGTGATTTTTGTTCTTCACTTGTTCTTCCCGAGTTCATCCTCTCCCCCTCTATTCTTCTCTTCGCGATTTCTTCGATTTGGCACCGTTTGAACTCGTTTTTCTTGCCTTGATTTGTGCTAGGACGTGAGAGGATCATTTCCACCGAAGGGTTTGAGCTAATTCCTCACGAGCACGTAGATCGGGCAAGTTTTGGATCAAAGTCGTTTTTTGGTGTGTTCTTCGTGAGATCCGCGATTTCTCTCGATTTTGATCAAATTGGGCGATGATTTCTTTGGGATAGCCTCTCCTATGCCTTGTGACCAAGTGTCTAAAATCTTGTGGCAAAAGGAGTTGATTTGATCAAGTTTCAAGGAATTTTGTTTGGGGCGGATTTTTTTGTTCGTGCTAACAGCTTTCGGTTCGCGTCGGTATTGTCCAAAGATTTCCGCATACCGAGAGTCCAGAGCTTTAGTGTTTGCTTGCTATTTTTAGGTTTCATCCAAAGATTGCTCAAGAGTCCGTATCTTGACTTGTCTAGGCTTCAGTATTGTCCAAAGAGTTTCGTGTCTTGAAAGTCTGTAGCTTTAGTGTTTGCTGTTGGTTTTAGGTTCCGTTCAGTATTGCTCAAGAGTTCGAGATATCGACGTGTCTAGTCTTCGCATTGTTCAAGTATTTTCCAAAGATCGAAAGTCTCAGAGCTTCATTGTTTGCTGTTGGTCTTAGGTTCTGTTCAGTATTGTTCAGTAGTTCAGATACTGACTGGATCTACTTGTGTTACTCGTCTCCCGTTTGATTTTGTTTTTGAGGTTGGGGGTTGAGCCGATGACCTAAGATTGAAAAGGAAATTTGAGGCTCCCATTCACCCCCCCCCGTCGCCGTTTCGGTCCTTCAATTGGTATCGGAGCAGGTTAAGGGTCATATCCACCTTAATCGGTTCTTGATCCGCAGAAGGCGACATGGAGAGGTTTGGTCATTTTGGTGGCAAGCCTCCGGAGTTCGATGGCACCAACTATCCCTATTGGAAGATCAAGATGCAAGCGCATCTCATGGGGATAGATTGGAGAGTGTGGGAGATTGTTGAGGATGAGAATTACCAAGTGCTAGCCGCTCGAGTGGGTGAGGATCAAATAGCCCAACACAACGCCAACAACCGAGCGAGGAGTGTCTTGTTCTCTAGCCTCAAGGATACCGAGTTTGAGAGAGTTGCCACTTGTGAGACCGCTCGTGAGGTGTGGAAGACACTAGAGAGCTACCACGAGGGAACCCCACAAGTCAAGGCCCGCCTTTACGAGACCTACAAGAGAGAGTACAACAACCTCATCCAGCTTGATGGCGAGTCCATCGATTCTCTCTTTGCTAGGTTTCAGACGATCTGCAACAAGCTTCGGGCGAACAAGCCGTCGGAGAGGTTGGACGAGCACGAGAAGGCGATGCGGCTCTTGTACGCCCTGGATCGGAAGGTGTGGGATGTGAAGGTGTCCGCGATCATGGAGTCTGCCAACTACGACACCCTCACACCCGACGAGCTCTACAGCAAGCTCAAGTCTTCTGAGATCGAGGCTCAGATCCAGGCGAAGCTGAAGAACCCATCTGCGCCGAATGTTGCTCTCGTCTCAGGTAAGGGCGGTTCCAGTTCTTCTGCTAACCCATCACAGATTTCTTTCGCCTTGTCTTCCTTGGTGTCTGTGACAGAGGAGCAGATGGAGAGTCTTGGGGATGATGAGCTTGCACTAGTCATCAGCCGATTCTCGCGGTTTCACAACAACCGCTTGAACCGTCGGCGTGGCGGCCCATCCAAGGGCGGATGCTTCGAGTGCGGAGATCCGGACCATTTCGTCGCCGCATGCCCCAAGAAGAACAAGGACAAGTACTCCGGCGAGAAGTACTACTCCAACAAGTACGACTCCGACAAGCGCAAGGACAAGCGCGAGCACACCTCCGGCAAGTACAAGTCCAAGAAGGGATTCGACAAGGAGGCGATCAAGAAGAAGTATCTCAAACGTGCCAAGGAGCACAAGCACACCTTCCTTGCCTCCCTCAGCGACCTCGACAACGACTCTTCGGACGGGCAATCTTCCTCAAGCGACGAGGAGCCCGAGCGCAAGGTCGAGGACAAGCTAAATGGACTTTGCTTCTTCGCCGACTCCAAGCCCGGGGGCTTCTGCACCATGGCCCTCGATGGAGCGGTGACCGACAGCGCCAAGCTACACGGCAACGACTCTTCTCCCTCCGAGGTACCTCCTACAATCGAATCTCTCTCTGATGAGGTTGAATCTTTGGGCGATGCGCTTGTGTGTCAAGAGAAGTTGCTTAAGCGTGCCGCTAGGGAGAGAAAGGAGTACAAGGAGAAGTGGGAGATGGCTGTGACGGAGATAGAGTTGCTTAGGAAGCCTGTCGATGTCTCTGATGAGACGGAGTGTGATGCTTGTGCTGTGCATATGTCTAGCATCATGTCTTTGCAGTCCAAGTATTCGGCCTTGCTAGATGAGCACGTTGATCTGAAGTCTAGGCCGATGTTTGTTGAGTGCGTGCAAGTCTTGTCCCGACTTATGATCCGAGTTGGCGTAGAAGGCCGCCAAGCTTGCCGTGCTTGAGAAGGCCAACTCGGATAGCACCGCGTCTTTGGGATGTGCTAAGTGTGAAGCCTTGGAGTTGGAGCTCATGTCTTGTAGGCATGACAAGGGGAGAGTCGAAGAGGAGATCAAGTATCTTCGCTCGTCTTGAGTTGGGTGTCTTGTGGAGAGCCGCGGCTTGGCATGATGATGAGTCGGGCTCAAGAGGGGACCGACACATCGGGTTTAGGCTTTGCTATAGGTGGGAAGGGAGAAGTCATTTATGGCAAGGTTGGTCAAAGTAGTGGTTTGAGCTCGAGTGAGAAACCAACCAACACTCCCAAATTGACCAAGATCACTCCACCTGAGCCTACCAAGCCTATTGTGCAAGATGGCATTCTCCAAGAGCCAACTAAGACTCCACCTCCCAAACAAGTGTGGCTTCCCAAACCGAACCATCTCAAGAACCCACTCGACACTTTGCCCAGGATCCCTGAGGAAACCCTTCCTAAGGCCAAGACCACAACAAGAGTGAACCATCCACCCAAGAGAGTGAACCAACCACCACCCAAGAGAGAGGTGAGGTATCACTGTGAGTATTGCCAGAGAGATGGTCACTTGGTTGAGTTTTGCTTTAGGAGGAAGAGGGATGCTAGGCGTCGAGTGGAGTTTGAGAACCGTGACATGTATCACCCACCACTTGGCATGTATGAGAGGGGTGTGCGGTCGGTTCGAGAGGCGCTTTGCTAGGCCCGAAGGTAGGAGGCCTCGAGGTTTGGGCCACGGCTTGTGAGACCGTTTGGTGGTGGTGCTCAGCGAGTGGGTGTAGATCCTCGCTTTGGGAGCTTTGAGGTTGACAAGAGGAGTGCACCACGCTTTGTTGTGCGTGGTAGCGCTTTGGTAAGATGGGCGTGGGGCGTTTGTTGTGCCTAATGCTTATTTGGGGCAAGATGGTCAACACTGGTACTCTTCCAAGTTTACTAACCCCAGTGTTGTACCATATGCTCATCCCATGTTCTATCGTTGATACAGGCTAGAAGGCTGGAGGACATGTGGCTCATTGATTCCGGATGTTCTCGACACATGACCGGAAACTCAAGATGGTTCTCCAGCCTCACCCCCATGAAGACTAAGGAGTATATCACTTTCGGGGATAGCAACAAGGGGAAGATTCTGTCGCGAGGGTCAATCAGGATCAATGACCACTTTGTACTCAAGGATGTGGCGCTCGTCTCCAACCTGCACTTTAATCTACTCTCTGTCTCTCAGCTTATGGCAGATGGGTATGAGGTACGCTTTAAGGTTGGATGCTCTCGAAGTTTTGGATTCTCGCGATGATCTCATTTTTGGATTGTGCCATTTGGACAAGTCTTTCGCGCTGATTTTTCTCGAGGTTTTGGCACATCTTGTTGTTTGTTGGCCGGGTCCTCCTCTGATTTGTGGAAATGGCATAGGAGACTTGGACACCTGAGCTTTGATCTCCTCACGAGGTTGAGTTCGATGGGTCTAATCCGAGGATTGCCTAAGCTTAAATTTGAGAAGGATTTGGTTTGCCACCCCTGTCGTCACGGGAAGATGGTATCTGCTTCCCACCACCCAGTTACTCAGATTATGACCTCGAGACCGGAGAGATCCTTCACATGGACACCGTTGGTCCATCTCGGGTGAGGTCGGTGGGTGGGAAGTGGTATTGTCTAGTGATCGTTGACGATTTTTCGAGGTATTCTTGGGTCTTTTTCATGGAGGGCAAGGATGAGGCTTTCGGTTTTGCTCGTGATTTAATTTTGAGACCGAGAACCGAGTTACGAGAGACAGCCATTCGAGCGATTCGCAAAGACAATGGCACGAATTCAAGAACTCTCGCCGAGTCTCTTTGTGCTAACTTGGGTGTCGAGCACCGCTTTTCTAGCCCTTATGTTCCTTGTGAGAATGGGATTGTTGAGCGGAAGAACCGGACGCTTGTGGAGATGGCAAGGACCATGCTCGATGAACACAAGACTCAGGGAAGTATTGGGCCGAGGCAATCAACACGGCGTGCCATGTCTCCAACCGCATTTTTCTTCGTGCTTTCACCAAGAAGACATCATATGAGTTGCGGTTTGGGAGATTGCCCAAGGTAAGCCACTTCCGTGTATTTGGATGCGTGCTTCATTCTCAAGCAAGGTAATCTCGACAAGTTTGAGTCTCGATCGGTGATGGCATTTTCCTTGGATATGCTTTGCACTCACATGCCTCTGAGTTCTTAATCTTGAGACTAACCGCGTTGTAGAGACATGTGAGGTTACTTTCGATGAGACTGGCGCCTTGTTCCTCTTCAGTGTTTGAGTGTGCGGGAAAGGAGGAGATGGAGCGAGAGCATCTTTGTGGAGGAGGAGCAGGAAGACGTTGGTCGGGGTGATCCCGGCGACTCCACCGCTTGCCCCAAATTTAATTCCCTGTGGACGACGACGACGCTCACGGACCGCACCCTACTACCACTACTTCACGGGGTCCCGTGGAGCAGCCCCTCGAGGCGAGAGACAACAAGCACCAAGAGGTTCCCACTCCGGTCGAGGGGAGGCGACATCTTCGCGCATGGCGCCTCAAAGACATTCAAATACGCCACCCCCAGGAGACCATGATTGGAGGACTTGATCAGAGGGTAACTCGTTCCAAATCTTATGCCATGTGTCATTTTTCTCATTCTGCATTTGTTTCTACCATTGAGCCCAAAGATGTTACCACTGCATTATCTGATTCGGATTGGGTCAATGCCATGCATGAGGAGTTGCAGAACTTTGAGAGGAACCAAGTTTGGGTGTTAGTTCCACCACTAGCTGAGTGTCATCCCATAGGTACTAAGTGGGTGTTCAAAAACAAACAGAGTGAGGATGGTGTGGTGGTGAGAAACAAAGCCGCATTAGTTGCCCGGGGTTTTGCCGAAAAGAGGGAATAGACTATGAGGAAACCTTCGCTCCCGTAGCCCATAGAAGCTATTAGGATTTTGCTTGCCTTTGCAGCCTCGAAGGGCTTTAAGCTCTTCCAGATGGATGTCAAGAGTGCTTTCCTAAATGGGTTCATAGAGGAGGAGGTGTATGTGAGGCAACCCCCGGGGTTTGAGCATTCTAAACACCCAGACTATGTGTACAAGTTGTACAAGGCCTTGTACGGCCAAACAAGCCCCCCGGCGTGGTACGAGAGGTTGAAAGCCTTCCTATTAGCTAAGGGTTTTGTGATGGGAACCGTAGACAAGACCTTGTTCCCGCTAGGAAGGGCAATGACATACTCCTAGTCCGGATATATGTGGATGATATCATCTTTGGTGGCTCTTCACATGCTATGGTATCGAGTTTTTGCGTAGATTATGAGCGGGGGAGTTTGAGATGAGCATGATGGGCGAAAGCTGACCTACTTCCTTGGACTACAAATCAAGCAAACCAAGGACGGGATCTTCGTACACCGGGGCAAGTACACGAAGGACATGATCCGCAAGTTTCGCATGGGTGAGGCCAAGCCTCTTTCGACGCCCATGTCGACGGCGACGACCCCCGGGCGAGGACAAGGATGGAGAAGCCGTGGACCAAAGGAGTACCGAAGCATGATCGGTTCGGGCCGTACTGACGGCGACGTGCCCCGACATCCGGTTTGCGGTGTGCCTCTCGCGACGCTTTCGATCATCGCCCGGCGCACCTCTCACTTTCAGTCGTGTGAAGAGGATCTTCGTGTATTTGCGGTTACCCGACTTTGGCCTATGGTACTTTCGGCCTCTTCCACCCTCTCCCCGACCGGTTATTCGGACTCGATTATCTTTGGTGATCGTATGCATAGAAAGTCCACTTCGCACCCGTCGGTTTCTTGGTACTTCTCTAGTGTCTTGGTCGCCTCGCAAAGCGATGCGGGTGTCGCCGGTCCGACCGTTGAGGCAGAGTATGTTGTTCTTCTTTGCTTGTTGTTCCCGATTCTTTGTGGATGGTTGCCACTTTGAGAGATTTTGGCCTGAGCTTTTATCGTGTACCCTTGTTGTGTGATAGCATGGGAGCCGTGAGCGTAGCCAAAAACCCCGTCTTGCACTCCCGCACCAAACACATAGAAGTGAGGTACCACTTCCCGAGAGATCACCGGAGAAAGGGGACATAGATGTACAAATGTGTACACGAGCAACAGTTGCGGACATTTTTTCACGAAACCACTAGACCAAGTCCGCTTTGCCCGGCTTCGTGGAGAGTTGGGCGTGTGCTATCCCTTTTGAGGGGAAGCTTTGTAGTTGATGTACAGATTTAGTTTTAGGTTTGTTTTTGACTTTTGTATCATACTTGCATATCATGAGCTTCACTTTTATATTGATCTGAATGAGGTTGTGCTCTTAGTAGTATGAGTATGATAGTGCTTCTAGCTTGAGCTCTTTTTAATCATGTGATGTATGTTATGAGCTGAGCAACCTTTTCCAAATGTGAACTTGATAAATGGTTGATGAAATTAAATCTTGGTTCACCTTTTGAGCTAGCTTCTATCATGAGTAGGATGTTGAGATCCTTTGAGCTTTTATGTGTATGCTTGGTAGCTATGTCTCATGCTTTGATTCATTCACTTGCTTAGATTTTCATGATAATACCATGCTAAAACATGAAGTCTAAAGCTAAAGTGATGAAAAGATCGAGTGGGTCCATTTTGCCACACTTTGAAGTTCGAGACTGCTTTCACTTGCACTCTTGGATGAACTTGGACTTCATTGTGCTTGACCAAGACCATTGTCTTAAGCTAATCATTGCTCACGCATAGGCTTGACATGGTTGATTAGTAAGGCAAGGCAAATGTGGATAACCACTCGCATGCTCTCTTGTAACTTGTGAACCGCCGCAACTCAACGAACTAAAATGAACACAAGTTTGTGCAACAATGTCTAGCATGATGTCTCGAGCGGCCGCTTGGGGGTAGTTCACCCGGTTTACATGTTTAAGCACTTAGTTGATCTCCTATCTACTTGTGCTAGGTGCTATGTTTGATGGTGAACCTCCTTTTGCAAGATACTAAAATTTGCTCAAAATGATTTGTGCCATATTTCATATCATCCGATTAGCTTGAGCTCGCTAGCACTTGTAGTTTGTTGCTATGGTACCACTTTGAGCACTCTTTCATTCGGTTGAATATAATCTTGAAGCTTTGCATTGTGACATATTGCATTTCATAGCTTGATTAGTGCATGTGCCAACAAGGGGAGAAAGATACAAAAACACGGTGATTGCATTTGTCCAGGGGAGTAGCACTTTGAGCTAGATGTGTAGAGCCTTTGCCTCTGTCTTGAGGGTCTAGCCGCTATGCGTGTGAAAGTATTTGGTTTGGAGCTTTGCTAGTGGTGTTGAGCCCGTTCTACCTCTTCTTGAGGACTAGCCGTCTTAGCTTGGTTGTGTCGAGCCTTTTGCCCATGTCTTTGGGAACCAAGTCTTTTGCTCCATGTCTGCTATCCAGTGTGATTGTCTTAGCTTCTGCATAGATTTTGTTCACTTTCGGATGTGCTATCTTCTACCTTCTTACGTTTTTGTGTTGAATGTTGACAATGCACTCATCAAGGGGAGATTGCGAACACATGGTTGATTTAGGTCACATGTGTTTAGTTTTGTGATGTAGTGATTGTCAACAAATCAACATTCTCCTTCTATTTTCATTTATCTTTTATGCTTCGGCTATGTTTCACCGCACACACGGAGTGTGTCGAAGACGATCTCTTGGTTCGTGTTGTGCGGGTGTGGGAGCTCGGAGATGGTAGCCGACGGCGAGGTGAAGGGGTCAAGGAGGACATGCCGGGCCGACGGACCGCTGGAGGTGAAGGACGGACGTGAGGCTTGGACCGAGGGACCGGATCGCCGGGTGGCTAGCCATGGTGGTCGACATCCGGGACATCGATGGATGCAAGAGGACGGGCAGACCGTGTCGTCGACGGGTCAAGACGGCGAAGCGTGCGGCGCAGCGGGGAGCTCGGATGACTTGGCGACTTCGGGCGGTCAAGACGGCGATGACACGCGTCGAGGAGGTTTGGTGGTTTGCCCTCAAAACCACAGCGCGGGTTTGGTGGTTTGGGCCTCAAAACCACAGCGCGGGTTTTCAGCGGGTTTGGGCCTCAAAACCCGAAGTGTTCCGGGGGGACGGAAGGACGGCGCGTGGCGGCATCGGGGGAGGTTGCGTGGAGGCAAGGCTACCGATGAGGAGGCGCGGTGGCCGTCGGATCAAAGATTACCCGTAGTCGTGTAAATAGCCTTAGGGTTACAAAATCGACTCATGTATCTTAGGGGTAGTTTAGGCGGAGGGAATTGGGGCTATTTAGCGAGGGCATACCCCTTCATCCTCCCCGGCCTCTCATTTTACATTTTCTAGACTAGGGTTCCGCATGCAGGTGTGAGAGGTCCACCGATTTGTATCGAATTTGCCGAGCAAGGGCTAGCTCGAGTAGCCCGTCACATGGTGGCGTTTGGGGTGATTGGATCGGTGATCTTTGTTGATCTTGTGCTGTGATTTTTGTTCTTCACTTGTTCTTCCCGAGTTCATCCTCTCCCCCTCTATTCTCTTCGCGATTTCTTCGATTTGGCACCGTTTGAACTCGTTTTTCTTGCCTTGATTTGTGCTAGGACGTGAGAGGATCATTTCCACCGAAGGGTTTGAGCTAATTCCTCACGAGCACGTAGATCGGGCAAGTTTTGGATCAAAGTCGTTTTTTGGTGTGTTCTTCGTGAGATCCGCGATTTCTCTCGATTTTGATCAAATTGGGCGATGATTTCTTTGGGATAGCCTCTCCTATGCCTTGTGACCAAGTGTCTAAAATCTTGTGGCAAAAGGAGTTGATTTGATCAAGTTTCGAAGGAATTTTGTTTGGGGCGGATTTTTTTGTTCGTGCTAACAGCTTTCGGTTCACGTCGATTGTCCAAAGATTTCCAGATACTGAGAGTCTGTAGCTTTAGTGTTTGCTGCTATTTTTAGGTTTCATCCAGTATTGCTCAGTAGTCCAGATACTGACTTGTCTAGGCTTCAGTATTGTCCAGTAGTTTCAGGTACTGAAAGTCTGTAGCTTTAGTGTTTGCTGTTGGTTTTAGGTTCCGTTCAGTATTGCTCAGTAGTTCAGATACTGACGTGTCTAGTCTTCAGTATTGTTCAGTATTTTCCAGTACTGAAAGTCTGTAGCTTCATTGTTTGCTGTTGGTCTTAGGTTCTGTTCAGTATTGTTCAGTAGTTCAGATACTGACTGGATCTACTTGTGTTACTCGTCTCCCGTTTGATTTTGTTTTTGAGGTTGGGGGTTGAGCCGATGACCTAAAATTGAAAAGGAAATTTGAGGCTCCCATTCACCCCCCCTCTGGTCGCCGTTTCGGTCCTTCAAGGTTGTAATCGAGGGCTCATACATATAAGATCTATATGGCACGGAAATTGTGAGGTCAGTCGTTCTCTCACAGATGCTCCAACCATGACTCAGTTTCAGGGAAATAACTCTTCTTGGCCCTCGACAGGAGTTTGTCCAAAGAAACTTTAGAAAAGCTCCAGGCATCTCAAACAATATAGCGTGCTCATTGTTACGCCCACTTTTACACAGCACCATGCAGCAGCCGAGGACCGAGCCAAAGGCATAGGACCGAGCACAGCCACTCGGCTCCTGATCGCATCACGTGCTTACGACACATTTAGCTAATTAGCTTCCATCAATAATGTTTATTAGCTCCCTTTATTCATTTTTTGCAATAATGGATAATAAAATCCGCCCTCTACATCCATGGATGTACACAGCCACTTATTGCATAAAAAGGAGGAATGAAATAAAAAGTGCAAGGCGATTGTCTGAAACATAGACATAGTAACTAAAGCAAACAGAAAAGATGCTTCCGGCCTCTATTGGAGATTTCTAAAGCCACCATCTCCAATTGCTTGCTCAATGCAACGAGGGTGTCCTTTGCTTGCTCAAAACGCTGCAACTGGGCCCAAAAGCGTAACCAATAAGCTCCCCTGAAGATGACCTGCATAATAGAGTTAGATTTCATTTTTAAAAAAAATCGTATCATTACGACATCTCCAGATGGCCTAGAATAAAGCAGTCACACCAACCCAAATCAGTGGCTTAATCTGTTTATGTTGATTATGAAGCCAAGAACCAAACATATGGTTAATTGAAATAGGTTGGGTAAGGTTAGTAGCATAGAAAATAATCCTCCAAACCATTTTGGCAAAAAGGGCAGTCAAAAAAGAGGTGCTGAATAGTTTCATTCATATTGCAACACTCACACTTTTGACTCCCTTTCCAGTTTTTGCTAGTAAGGTTGTCTTTTGTCAAAATGACACCTCTTTGGACAAACTAAAGGAAAATTTTTATTTTTAGAGGTATCTTCCATTTCCAGATTTTCTTATGATGGAAGGGAGCTCCCTTTATTCATGGCTTGTAATCCATCTTATTCCGTATTTGCATTGTAAAATGTTGTGCATGTAATCCTTCTACATCCGTATTTGTAAAATGTTGTATGAGCTCAACTGGAGTATGACATTGAGCTAGTTTACTTGGCTTACATAGCTAGCCTTGATGGCTGACGTCGTAGATCGACTCGAAGCGTGATGGTAGTGCAGGCATGGCAGCCGGCAACATGGTGAGCCAGAGAAAAGTGGCTGCCAGATACACGCCGTGGAAGATACACAGCAATCCCGACACGATCCACCCCTTAGCTGGGCATGGTCTGCATGATCGCTGTGCATTCTCCTTCATGGCAGGCGATTCCGTCAACCAAACAGAACAGTGGCCTTCATTAGAGAGGAACAAGCTGGTGATGGATATGCCAAGTCTGGTTGGTGTACTGCATATGTCCCACCTTTGCATATCCTGATACCTGCCATCCCAACTGTAGATGAGTTTGATGGATCACCGCGTTCTAAAACTACTACATCTACAAGCAGAAGATGTGAGAAGCAACCAGCTTGTATTGAGTCCACGGTCCTGGGAGCTCGATCTACAATTACAAGGAAATGGGACTTTAGGAGAGCAGTGGAAACTTCAAACTGAGCCCCAACACTTAAAAATGAATGGGGGAACACAACACGCCTAAGGTATATTAATAGAGGAGCAGGGCATTGTAACGAGGGCAGAGATTTGTAGAGGTGTAGATAATGCCAGTTGAATTGAAGGCAAGGTGTGTGGAGTCCTGACAGACGGATCGTATGCTCTACTGCCTCTGATTTGTGAGGAGCATGGACGAGTTAATTTCTGCAAACACAATGCATGCTCTACTGCCTCTTTACTACTCTTTCTTTCTCTTCTGACAACATTCAGTTCCAAACCATTTAAGAGGATTTAGAGGATGTGATCTCGAGTGCTCATATAAGATATGTGGCATCCAAGTTGTGAGGTTGGCCGTTCCCTCACATCTATCTTCTACCCATCACCGAAATGTTCCATGTTTACGTGTAGTTTCGGCTCACAGTCATCATCAATCAACCACAAAAAAATTAGATAGTTTTTCTTATTATTTTTAGTCCATTGCAACGATAGATAGTTAGGCATGGCAGGCATCAGGATGTACAAATCTGTAACCGAGATGATGCCAACAGCCATGGGGCATATTGGACACTCGGATGGAACAGCCCACTAGCAACACACCTGGCGTTGTTGCCAAAGTTGGGGAAGGATAGGCTGTGGCAGTACCTGAGCACGGCTTCGTGTACTCCACGTCAATGACCCTGATGTCGGCAGCCCCCACCACGGCGAACCTCCCCGTCAAGCCCAACACTGGATCCGGCGAGAGCAACGCGGCCACACAGCGGTAGGCGATGGTGGAACGGGGAGAGAGAGGGAGCAGCGAGCCAGAGAAGAGAGGCGTACAGGACTATCCGCACAATAAGGATATAGTGGTACACCGGCCAGGCCTCAATGATGTTGTATGAGCAGGGATCGATGGCACTGCAATCGATCCAACAAACAAATTGTGAAACCAAACACATCCTGAAAGCAAAACATCTTTGTTCTCTGCTCTGTCTCCATGAAAACCCTCTACAAATCCTATTTGCAGCGCCTTAGAAGACAAATCCAGTCCAACACAGAGGAGCAAAGGCGGTTTATGTTTTGGTTGTTGGGTTAAACAGGTTTCGAGAATGGTTTTGTTTTCTTCTACACGCTGCTAGCTGTTGTTGATAGAATTATAGAGAGGATCTCTAGCAGTAAATCGGATTAGGGAATAACTAGAAACAAGAGTAATGACAAGTAATCATCCTAGATTACATCTACTGCTAATAATGAATGCTGAAAGAAGTAAACCGTCGGTGGAGTTGGAGGAGGCAGTCCCGGTGGCATCCATGGCGTCTCCCTTCTGTGGTGGCGTCAGTGGTGCTTCCCGCCGCTGGCTGCGCTACTCCGATCGGTGAAGGACCGGGAATGACAGTGGGGGAAATGACGGTGGTGAAACTGGAGTAACTTCTCGTCAATAGTGCCACCTGCCCCCACCTCTATTTATTTAGCGCAATGCGACGGGGGCCCACTAACCATTAGGGTTAGACGCCCCCGATTAGGGTGTGATCAAGGGGATTGGGCCAGCCGTTGGGCTGGGCCCCTTTGAGATCAATCCTAACAGTTGGCGGACAGGATGCTCCTTGGCTGCACGCAGTGGCCATGGCGTAGGTCGTCGTAGAAGAACCATGACGACTTGTGCAAGGTAAACAAATCGTCATAGAAGAGGCATGGCGAAGCAGAGTTTGACGCGGTTGTGGCTACTAGGTCTCTCGCGAGGCCGAGGCTGCGGAGCACACAGCGGCTGCGGTTGACGTCGAGTCATTGAACCAGATTTGCCTTGTATGCCTCATGAACTCCATGAAGTTTGAGGTATGATATGGATTTTCCTCGATCTGTTTGAACGGAACCAGGACAATCTCTTTGGGACATTTGATTTAACAAGTAGGAGGGTGGTGGTTGAAAAGGCTCCAAGCTAGCTAGTACCCGTTGTTTGGACCAAGAATGAGAATTAGAAGTAGGAGGACAACACACCAAATAGCTAACACTCAAAAAAAAATTGACTCGAGCACTCAAATATTATTAGTATAAACTGGATGTGTCTTGGCTCAAATACAAAAGACATGTTGCAAAGAAGGCACATGCATCTACTGCTGCTCTTGAAACCATCTAACATCTTTTCTTTGAATGTGCCTTCGCTCAAGACTGCTGGCAGAAGATTGGTACAAACTGGAACACATCAATTTAGTCTCCTTGAAAGACTCATGCAGGCTCGAATGTCACACACCATCCCCTATTTTGTTGAGGTGGCCCTGATTGCAGCATGGGAGATGTGGAAGCTCAAAAATAATAAAATCTTTCAGCGTAGAGATCGAAGCCCATCACTCTAGCTTATGAATTTCGAATCCCAATGCTTCCTTTAGTCGGTTAGATTTAAAGTTGACTTAAGGTCATCGTTTTGTGTTTGATTAGATGCCTTCAGTTAAATCGTTTGAATGTATTTCTTGAACCCTTTAATTAATGAATGAAAAGCTTTTTTTACTGTGGGGATCTCTCCCACAGTCTTTTAGGTCGAAAAACACTAAAAATATGGTGAAGAGAATATTGCTGAGGAAGGATTCCACAAGAACATTGAGCTGGACTTCATCAATGGCGAGTCGTCGGCACCAGATGCAGCACTCGAAGAGTACATTGACAACTCTGGACCTTTATGAAAAAAGCGGTCAAGGTACTACAGGAAGCATCTAGGCTTGATGACCTGGAGGTTTGTAAAACCCTAGCTGCAATTGCAATGGAGTTAGGGGCGGAAATGATGGAGGTCCCATAATAGTGCAGCTAGATGATGCACATCGGTTGTTTCTAGAATGTGAGTAGTCCGCTTAGTCTTCCACGCCCAGCTTGACAGACCGTTGAACATGGGAAGTTGTTTTCCGCCACTTACACATGTAACCTGACGCTTGATTCATCTTCTTATTATTGATCAAAGCAGGAAACCAGATCTTTCCAAAAAAAAGAACATTAATGTGTTCTCAGTTTGTTTCTAGTTCATTGTTAGGCATTACATGATGTCTCTTCCTCTATTTGATCCCATGCTTAGACTGACAAATAGGGCCGACACACAATGCTGGCCCATCGCACAGCACGCAACAAACACTAGACACCATGCAAACTCATCTATGTTTGGCCTTTGAGTCTCCCTCTTTGCCATATATGATGCCAGCGTTCTTTCTTCCTTGATCTTCTGACCAGCGCCAACACACATATGGTGACATCCTCTTATCTTGTACGATAGAAGTAACAAGAACAGAACAACTTTTTGTATCCCCTGTCCTCAAGCGTTGCACCTTTGTGTGTCATCCCAATACCTGCCATGCCCAATACTGATCTTTTGGCAATAGTGTATAAGGTATCCACCCCCCCTTCCAAACTCTGGTGGCTTATGGATCATTGTGGAGCAAGAAGCAGTTGGCAGACGAGAGATTCTGAACTTCTATCCCACACTTCTTTTGTAGCTCTAACATCCTCCAAAGACTCTTAGAATCATGAAATTGAATTGGGTAAAGAAGAGAAGAGAGCAGGAGTTGGAGGGGAGAGTAAGGAGGAACACTTCATGCACGCACACCTACTATTCAAGGTTGCATATATAACGAGCGAAGGTTGGTTGGAATTAAGAATCAATTTTCATAACTTGTAGAGCAAAGATATTGACAGGGGGCAGGACACAGCTGTGAATGTATGATCAGCATGGTTCACATTAGCATTTATCAGCGTGACATGGAGGAGTATTATTATCAGCATAAAGGGGACTATTATTATCAGCACATGAAGCGTCATAAAGACAGATCTCAAAGCATATAATAAATTTGTGGCACTTCAATTACTTAGCTAATATCAGTAATATAGATTGAGAAACAATATGATGACTTCCCTACAAAACTCTAGGACAACTTTTTTTTTTTTTTTTTTTCATAATGTAGTTCTGTTTGCTTGCTCTTCTGTGTAGCAAAATGTGTACTGTGTACATGCATGCACAGCAATACACCGAGGGAACGTGAGTGCAACCGAGCGGACCTACATGTAGTGTCAATTTTGTAATCAACCCCCATGAACTGTTATAATAAATAAATAAAGTGAAAGAGGCAACTTATCGTCTCACAAGATGAGGGCCGCGGCTCGTGTTTCCAATTCATATCGACGTCCATTAACGGATTGTTCAAAGCTTGTGCAGTCCACATTTGTCCTTCCTTTTTTTAGAGAAAAAAAAAAGAACGACTCTGCACTTTTGTATATCCTGATACCATTGGTATAACAACAGCCCAGATTTGTCCACATTTGTTCAAAGCTATCTATTCTTTTTCATTGTCGTACAGTAGTGTTAGCTAAAACTCATTCATACTCTAGCAACAGCTCATCTTGTGTTTAGTGTTAGCTATATCTGAGACTGATCCGTCTGTCAGGCATGGCATATGTCCTAATAGTAGCGTTCGCCCTCTCTCACATTCATCTTGTGTCTCATTCTCTGTCCTACATTCTAAGTACACCATCAATGTACTCCACGCACCTCGCCTTCAATTGGACCTACATTATCTACACCTTAGCAAACTGTCATATTTAAAGTGTAGATATAACTTTGCTACTACTCTGCATGCTACTCTATCAATATAAATATAACTTTGGTGTTCTACTGCCTTCTCTAGTTGTGTTGTATTCCCCTGTTAGTTCAGTGCAACATCCTGCCATTTTTAATAAGATGAGCTGAAACTACTCTGCATGCTTCTCTTTGCCTCTCATTCTTGCGATGTGCTCAGATCATGCCCCCCACCCCCCCACCCCCGCCCGGTAATAATAAGGCAGATTTTTCTGTAGATTTTCGGTTGATGGATCATCCATGTGTCCTGAAACTACATCTACAACAAAGGAGGTTGCTGGTGATGGGTGGAAGCAGAATATGATGAGAAGCAACGAGCTAGCATACATTGACTCTGCAATCCTTTTTTTTTTTACTGAAACTGGAGGGGCCTGAGCCCCTACATGTGATTTTATTGATATAAAAGAACAGGTTTAGGATACAGGAAAAATAAGAAAAAGGAAATACAAATAAAAGTCTGCCCAAAGTAAACAGGACTAAGAGACTTTGAAAGAGGTGACTAATTCCTTGGGGTTAGAAGATTGTTTGTATCCATGCTTCAAAGAGGTGACTAATTCCTATCTTGACTCTATGCTTAAGCAAGAGCATTTCCTTCCTGAAACTTTCTTTTGCATTCATCACTGACGGTTGGATCCCTTCAAAAATTAACTTGTTTCTTGAAGACCAGATTGCCCAGCAAACTAGGATGGATGCCGACATGAAGAATCTTGACTCCCTCTGGTCCTTGACTAACTCCATCATCCCAGGGAAGTTAGCACCCAGGGGAATTTCCACATGAATGAATTGCCAACATTCCTTGGCAAAAGGAGAATGTAAAAATAGATGCTCACAGCAGGTTTCCTCATAAGAGTTAACACAAAAGACAGCTGTAATATGGGATCTCCATGTGTTTTCTTCGCAAGATATTTCTTGTACTGAGCCTGTCATTGAGGAGAAGCCAAAAAAACATTCTGTGTTTCGGTTGACATGAGCTAGTCCATAGCCATCTGAAGGCAACATGAACGTGTTGGTGACCAACCAGCTTTCTATATGCTCTGGAAGAGGAGAATCTGGTTCCCCATGTTTAAACCCAGGTATCATGTTGCTCTGTGACTGGAAGTTCCTGGAGCTCATCTTGAATTAACTGAAGCTGCTCCTGAGAGCACTACTACAACTATAAAGAAACCGGGGATAAGTGGAAACTTCAAACTGAGACCCATCACTTAAATATGACAGCACTGATGATCAAGTGTGTTGATATGGAGGCACATAACTAGCTAGAGAAGGGAGTAGAATTTAACACCAAAGTTGTATTAATAGAGTAGGAAGGCAGTAGCGACGACACATGCATATTTTGTAGAGGTGATCGAAGATATATAATGCAGATTGGTCGAATTGAAGGCGAGCGAGGTGTGTGTATCAAGTGTGTTGATGTTGATGATGCTAGCTCAGTGAGTGGGTAGCTAGGCAGAGCATGAAGCCTAAGATGAACAAGGGAGGACGGACCCTATTACTATTACTATGTAGTATGTACTACTAGGTCATGTTTGACAGATGGATCACATGTTCCACCAGGGATAGTATTCATATGCCATATGACTTCTACAACTTTAGCATGCTATCACCAATGCTATAAAACTTAATGTCGGCACCTCAGTTTCGAGGGTCTTGTATCAACACATTCTGAAAAATCAGCGTATGATTCATTGATCAATCCAACTTTTTCAGACATCGAGGCTTACGTGTGAGCATGCAATGCTTTGATTCTTATCATAATAATAAGTAATCCTGCCTCTTTTTTTTTTTTTTTAGAAGGGGCGGCAAAAGCTTTGCCGCGATTTCTATTAGACGATAAAAAGAAAAGGCAAGTGCCAGCCCAGTTTTTTGACTGGAAACCAGGCCAGAAAAACCATACAAATATGGAGGGTACCCTACTCCGCCTGCACCCCTAGGTACCAATTCTACTCAACTTGCGCCACAAATAGCGCCCACTCAACTCCACAGCCGTGAACTACTAAAACAACTCGACTAATCAAAAACAAACCGGATGGAAAACAAGGATATACAGTAAGCACCCCTCGG
This sequence comes from Hyparrhenia diplandra, assembly GCA_015847255.1. NCBI lineage: Eukaryota > Viridiplantae > Streptophyta > Magnoliopsida > Poales > Poaceae > Hyparrhenia > Hyparrhenia diplandra. Next base: position 447,111 of record JADLZK010005218.1, on the reverse strand, counting down.
TTGGATTGGGTCATCAACCCGAGGTTCCATCCCTGCCTCTCGGTCGGATTGGGACGTCGACGCGAGCCAGCACGGAGAAGGCACAAAACCAAGAAGAAAAAACACAAAACTCACAAAACGAAGACACCACTCCACCACCACCAGGGAGAGGAGCCGAAAGGGAGCCATCGAAACCGCGCCGTCGTCACCAACGTATGAGCCGCAGCCCGCTGCAAGTCCGAGCAGCCACCTGAGACTCCCCCACCACGGGACTATCCTCCTCAAGTTGCTCCCACAATCGTCGATCCCCCTGCTCCGGCAAAGCTTCAGCATAAACCTCGTCGCGGCACCGTTGAGAACCACTGATCCCAGCAACTCTGCTTGGGGGCCACGCCACACCCAAAGCCACAACTACTACCTAGGACTCAGATATAAGAGACCGCTCCAAGAGCAACACCTCCGCCCCGCCGGCACCGAGATCACCACCACCAAGGAAGACAACACAAAGCCTCTAGCCCCATGGGCCCTCCGCACCTCCCTGCCAACTCTGACCAGGTGCACCCCAAGCCGCGACGTGCAGGCAACTCCACCAGCCGACCACTACCACCGCCACGACCTGAGACGGGTCTCCAGATGCGATGCCTCCAAGGAGAGCACGACGCCGATGGCGCCGTCATCGCACGTCCATATAGGACTGGGTTTTCACCCTAAGAACCCTTGCTGCTAGGAAATGGCCGCCCTCAATGGTGCCCCCAGCGGGGAGGACGACGACACAAAGCCGCCGCCACCATTGCCATCGACCAAACGGCCATGGAAGCTTTCGCCCGAGTCACCATTCCTACTGCACGCACTCGGTCCAGCAAGTAGTACACCCCCCGTCGGAGCCACGACGCATCACCGGAAGGAAACCCGACGCCGCCCGAAGCACCACCTTGGTACCTCCAGCAAGCCTCTGCCAGCCCCCGCCCCCACCACCATGGTGACGCCGCACCAGCAACGCAGTCGAGGAGTAGAAGGGGAGTACCGTCCATCCTGTCGCAAACCGGATGCCTGCACGTAGAACCGCCCTCAGCACCACCAATCCCGGCCGCCATGGCCGGACCTGACAGCGCCGGAGGCCCTCGGCCCGACGCCACCGTCGCCGAAGCACCGCCGCCCCTGCCCCCGGACCCATCCACCGGCCGCCACCACCGCGGTCCATCCACGCCCGGAGCGCCGGGCGGCCCGAGCCAGCCACCGCAGCCGCCGCCCACGCACTGGCACGCCCAACCGCGCCCCCCGCCGCGCATCCCCCATCCGGCCGAACGCGCGGATCTGGGAGGAGACGTCGCCGCCGCCGCGGAGCGTACACGCCGGCCGCGGACCCCTGCAGCCGTGCCGCGCTCGAGATCCGCCGGGAGGGAAGGGCCACGCCGCCGCCATCCCCACGGGCCGCGCGAGCCTCCGGCGGCCCGCTCGAGCGGCGGCGCGGCGGGAGGGGGGGAGGGAGTGACGGGCGGCGGCGGATAGGGTTGGTCGCCCGCGTCGCCAGCGCGACGACGGGAGCGACGGGGGTAATCCTGCCTCTTCGTCTCATGGAATTTCTGACCTTTACCGGACACAAAACATACTTCAATGAAAGCACATGGCACCTCCGTTCTCTGCTCTATCTGACCCTCTCCACGAAACCCGTCTACAAATCCTGTTTGCAGCGGCTTATGCCTATGCATTAATAATTGTAGAAAAAGAAGTCCAAAACAAAAGGTGGTTTCTTTCGATGACGGTTTCGTTTTTCTTCCGCACAGGATACCTGCTAGTTGTTGGTGAAGAAGCTAGCATGACGAAGCAGAGACCCATAGTTAAGCGCACGGTCGTAGCTGCCGGGTCGCTCGTTAGGCGGTGGCTGTGGCTGACGTTGATGCGATGTTTTCAATAGAGAGATAGTCGACAAGGTGGTCGGCAACATGGCAACATGGAGAAAGGTGGCCGTGGCTGCCGGAGACGTGCCATAGGAGGTGTAGCAAGCATGCCAAGACAGATACCTCGCCCGGGCATAGTCAGAGTGGTCGCTGTCTAATCTTCTTGCTGGCTGGGGATTCCATCAACTAGATGGACAAATATGGCATCGATCGCAGAGGATCTAGCTGCTGATTGAGAACCCAAGTCTGGATTGACCAATATTTGCTGCACCTTTCCAAATCCTGATACCTGCCATGCCCAACAATCAAGCTAGAACATTCTCTAATTTGTGATTGATAGATCATCACGTTCTAAAACTACATTACATCCTACAAAGCAGCAGGTTACTGGTGATGAGCAGAATCAGCATATGAGAGGCAACCAGCTCTACTACTACAACTACAAGGAAACTTCAAACTGTCCCAGCAGTTACAAATGAATGGGGGAACACAACACAACTAGAGTTGGGAGTAGAACACCAGTTATATATTGATAAAGTACCAGGGCAGTAACGAGGGCAGGGATTTTGAAGAGGTGTAGATAATGTAGGCTGAATTGAAGGCGGGTGTGTAGAGTCTGTTCATGACAGTTAGTGGGTTGGACAGATCTGTTAGGAACGGCGGACTATCGCCGGCCTAGGAACGCTGCCGTCTCCGGCGATGCCCGAGACGCAGTCACCCTGGAACGAAGAGCACGAGAGAAACACGCGATGTTCGCTGCAACGGCCGCAGCTTTTCCAGATGCATTTCTTGTTCTTATATCTCGGGCTTGATCCTTATCCCCCCGCCGCAACGCACAGCTGCGCGATACGTCCTTCTTCCGGAACGTCCGCGCGACATGCACGGCATGCACGCCACGGCGAGGGTGCCCCTAACAGACGCGGTCACGGCGTGGAGCTGGGCAGTCTCCAACCCACCCGCGATTCTACGCTAAGCAAACATGCTTTGATCCTAACCAAAATGTCTAATGCACCTACATGCTGATAACGTGTTCATTTGACACGATTACAAGAGCTTGACACAACAGTTCACCCCCTTAATATGTCAAATGCTAACCACACCTAGCTGCCTCCTCATCTCTGCAAACCGGATCCTTGCGAGTGGCTTTGTCAGGACGTCGGCCAGCTGATCGTCAGTGCTTATATGCTTCACCTCCACTACTCCATCAGCAACACATTCTCGGATATAGTGGTATCTTGTATCGATGTGCTTCGTTCTCTCATGAAAGACCGGGTTCTTGCTCAGCTCTTCTGCAGACCTGTTGTCGATGTACAGCACGAACTTCTTCACATCACTACAGGTTAAATCTGCCACCAATCTGCTAAGCCAAACACCTTGACAGGCTCCAGTGCATGCTGCTACATACTCAGATTCACAGGAAGAGAGTGTAACAACCTTTTGCTTCTGTGAATTCCAGGTAATAGCATTGCCTCCATAGAAGAACAACATACCAGTGGTGCTCTTCCTTTTCTCCAGATCACCTGCATGGTCACTATCAGTGAACCCAATCAACTCTAAATGCAACCCCTTGACATACTTGCAACCGAGCTTGGTAGTGCCTGCAACATATCTAATGATTCTCTTCATAGCCCCCCAATGTTCAGAGTTTGGAGTCTCCATAAATCTGCTAATCATGCCCACTGAAAAAGCTAGATCAGGCCTTGTGTTTACCAAGTATCTCAAACTCCCAACTAGGCTTCTGAACCTTGATGCATTAGAAACCAGCTCTGGCTTGCCTGGCAACAGCTTGACATGCTGTTCCATGGGTGTGTCAACTGGGTTACACCCCTTCATATGTGCAATCTCAACAATCTTCTCAGCATAAGCACTCTGACACACAGTGATCTCTCCAGGCTTTTGCTTCACCTCCAGACCCAGATAATAGGTTAACAGCCCGAGATCACTCATGTCAAAACTCTTCTTCATCTGTTGCTTAAAAGCTTCAATGCTCCTGCTGTCTGGCCCATAGATGATAAGATCATCAACATAGACTCCAACTAGGATTAGTGAGTTGCCAGTACCTCTTCTGTATACAGCATGCTCCTCCTCACTCCTAGTGAAGCCCAAATTCTTCAGTTCTTGATCCAGTCTTGCATTCCAGGCTCTGGGAGCCTGTTTAAGCCCATACAAGGCCTTTATGAGTCTTAGAACCTTCCCAGGGTGCTTTGGGTCAGAGAAACCTGGTGGCTGTTGCACATAAACTTCCTCCACTAGATTAACATTCAGGAAGGGTGACTTGACATCCATGTGATGCACTTGCCATTCACCCTGTGCTGCTAGAGCCAGCAACAATCTGACTGTCTCCATCCTTGCAACTGGGGCAAAAACCTCATCATAGTCAATGCCTTGAATCTGTGCATAACCTTTCACCACCAGCCTGGCTTTGTATTTCACAACATTGCCAGCTGGATCCCTCTTGACTTTAAAGACCCATTTGAGACCAATGGCCTTGTGATCCTTGGGCAAATCAGCATACACCCAAGTTTTTTTGTTTTGTTCTATAGACTCCAATTCTGCCTTCATGGCTTCTTTCCAGCAACCTTCCTCAAGAGCCATTTCCACATTTCTAGGTTCATCAGCAGCTAGCATGCAGACCCCACTGTATTGAAAGTCAGTTATCACTTCAGTATTGTTAAACAAGTCTGTCAGTGTTCTGAACCGATGAGGTCCTTCATCAGTACTTGCCGAGCTTTGATCTAATGGTGACAACACACCTTGATTCTGCACAACACTAGCTTGTGGAGTAACTGGTGAACCTGGAACAGTTTGATCTGTTCCACCGACACCCCCTGAGCCACCTGAATTCCCAGCTCCATCTGAAACCGGCTGTTCTGTCGACTCTGAATTTTCTGTTGTCGGATTTTCGTCAGTGTCTTCATAGTGAACAACAAAGCCATCTGACGACTGATCTGAGTTGCCTGTTGTGTTTGCCCAGTCCCAAGACTCAGCTTCATCAAAAATAGCATCTCTCCCTACCACCAGCTTGCCAGTAGCAGGATTATAGAATCTGTAGCCTTTGGTACCACTTTCATATCCAATGAATACCATTCTAGATGATCTGTCAGAGAGCTTTGTCAAACCAGGCCCAACCAACTTGACATAAGCAACACAGCCAAAAGTTCTCATGTGTTTCACATTTGGTTTTCTCCCATGCCAAGCTTCATATGGGGTCTTGCTGTTCAGGCTTTTTGTAGGACACCTGTTCAGCACATAGACTGCAGTGCACACTGCTTCCCCCCAAAATTCAGGAGGTAATGACATTGTCTTCAACAAGCACCTAGCCATCTCAACCACACTCTGATTTCTCCTCTCCACCACCCCATTCTGCTGAGGAGTGTAGGGAGTGGTGGTGTAGTGCCTTATGCCTCCTTCACTGCAGAAAATTGAGAACAGGTTGGAGACAAACTCTCCCCCCCTATCTGTTCTCAAGGCTTTCAACTTGCCATCACATTCCATCTCAGCCCTGTTCTTTATTTTCTTGAAACATTCCAGAGCCTGATCCTTGGTTTTCAGCAATTCCACCCACATATATCTACTGTGGTCATCTACCACCAGAAGAAAATAGGATGTCCCCCAAATGATTTGGGAGTTATTTGCCCACACAAGTCTGCATGCACAAGTTCCAAACCTTTTTCTGCTCTAAAACTTGACACCTTGGGAAATGGGGATCTGTGTAATTTTCCCAGAGCACACCCATCACAAACTTTCTCTACCCTTGTTACTGTTGGCAGACCAGAAACCATGTTCTTAGCAGACAAGTCATTCAATGATTTAAAATTCAAATGCCCAAATCTAGCATGCCATCTCCAGGATATGTCATCTGTCTGTGCATGAAAACAAACAGGTGATCCTAACCCAAACCTTGCTAGATACAGTCTGTTCCCAACTCTAGGTGCAGAGATTAACAGTGTTTTCTCTGAATCATACACACACAACCTCCCATCTCCTCCTGAGAACTTAAAACCCTTTTCTTCCAATTGTCCCAAACTAACAATGTTACTCTTCAGTTCAGGAATAAAATACACACCAGTGAGAACTTTATGACCTTTGTGGCGATCCTCAATCACCACTGAACCCATGCCTTGGATTCTGACACGAGATCCATCCCCAAAACTCACTGACCCCTTTACCCTCTCATCTAGCTGTGAGAGCAGTGCTCTGTTCCCTGTCATGTGATTACTAGCGCTGGTGTCCAGCACCCATACAACATCAGGAACTAACACAGGGGTTACCTTTTCAGTCAGATGGACTTCTGAAACTCCACACGTGACGACGCATGCCGCCAGCATCAGCGCACCGGTGTGATCGGCGTCACCGACGACGACGTTCGCCTCCGGTTGCGCCGCCTCCTTCTTCTCCTTCTTTGGGCGTTTACAATCTTCTGCCCAATGACCGTAGATGCCACAATTGCGGCACCTACCCTTCCTTCTAGGCATGCCCATCGAGGTCATTTTTACTTGACCTTGTGCACCACCGTCCTGACGCGCCGCCGCCTTGCCTTTGGAGGAGCCACCGCCGCCGCCGCTCCCTCCGGCCTTGGTGCCAGGGTGGAATCGGTGCTTGTTCTTCTCCAACCAATCTTCTTCAGTCAGCAACAGGCGCCCAGTGTTGTTTGCCAACTTCTCGACCTCCAGCCTATCCTCCGCCGAGCGCAGGTGGCCGATCAGATCGTCTATCGTTAGCGTCTTCAGATCGCGGAACAGCTCGATGTTCACCACCACCTGGGAGAAACGAGGAGGGGCCACGCGCAAAAACTTCTTGGTCACGCGAATATCCTCGATGGTCTCCCCCAGGGTCTTGAGATTGCCGACGAGGTTTGTTATCCTCATCCCAAAATCTTCCACCGTCTCACCGTCCTTGAACGTGATTGTTTCGAAGTCACGAAGGAGCTTTTGGGCGTTCACCTCCTTCACCCGATCTGCTCCGACGCGCATCGTCTTCACCGCCTCCCACGCCTCCTTCACCGTCGTGCGGCGCCCGAGAGACTGCCACATCTCCTTCGGCACAGAACGCAGGAGCGCGCTCATGGCATGCCGATCTTGTGTGCGCTTAGGATTGGTACCTGGGTCGATCACCCCCCAGATGTCCAACGCCTCATAGTTGCACTGCATCAGCATCGCCCACTCGGCATAATTGTCACGAGTAAGCATGGGCCACATGAGTGTGCTCTCCTTCACGCCGCCGCCGGTGGATTCCTTGGGGTCGCCCATGGCGTCGCGGTGGTGGATGGCGGTACGGCTGGCGACTATTCTCTCGATGAACTCTCACGATGGACCACTGGATCCACCGTATACCTCACTTCTTGCTCTGATACCACGTGTTAGGAACGGCGGACTATCGCCGGCCTAGGAACGCTGCCGTCTCCGGTGATGCCCGGGACGCAGTCACCCTGGAACGAAGAGCACGAGAGAAACACGCGATGTTCGCTGCAACGGCCGTAGCTTTTCCAGATGCATTTCTTGTTCTTATATCTCGGGCTTGATCCTTATCCCCCCGCCGCAACGCACAGCTGCGCGATACGTCCTTCTTCCGGAACGTCCGCGCGACATGCACGGCATGCACGCCACGGCGAGGGTGCCCCTAACAGACGCGGTCACGGCGTGGAGCTGGGCAGTCTCCAACCCACCCGCGATTCTACGCTAAGCAAACATGCTTTGATCCTAACCAAAATGTCTAATGCACCTACATGCTGATAACGTGTTCATTTGACACGATTACAAGAGCTTGACACAACAAGATCATGAAGCGCAAAGATGGAGGACGTAGGACGGAGACTATTGCTATAAGGCCATGCCTATGCCTCTGATCTGCGAGGAGGAGCCTGAATTTTTTGAACGTAAGCGAGGAGCACAACTTTCTTTTCTTCCTATGACATTCAGTTCCACACCATTTACGAGGCTTTGGAGGATGTGATCAACTAAATGGCTCTACTGAGTTTGACGATATAAAACTTAATGTAGACAAGTTAGTTTCAAATCAACACGTCCTGTAAAATCAGTGTCATTAATAACTCCAGTTTAGATTTCTTATGTGTGAGTACGCAATGCTTTTCACACACCATAGCATACATGCCTCTTCGTTTGATGTAATTTCTGCTCCATACTAGAGGTGTTGTTTGTGGCTCAAACCTGGCCACCTGGGTAAGGGAACGACACTGTAATCAGCAGCCAGCGTTACTTGTTCCAAGGGAACTGAAAGTGCCATTTGTTTGGTTCCCTTTAGAAGTGCTTTTCAATTTCATTATAGTGCTTGGTTGGAAACAAACAGAGCTGCATTTGATCAATGCTCAAGGCTAGAGATGAACGTATCATATAGCACGGAGATCTCACTGGTGCTGACGTCGTTGATTGAGACCGACCTGTCCCAGAACCAGTGTCCTCGTGCAAGGTGTCCTTGGACGACAACGTAGCAACGTGGAGAAAGGTGACGAGGCTGCCGGAGACGTGCCATAGCGCGCTGGCGTAGCAAGTACTCCACAACGAAGGCCAATTAATCTTGCTGCTAGCTAGCTGGGTATTCCCATGAATCAACGAAATGTTTCTGACCGACCTTGATCAGATAGGAGCTAGCTGCTGATGGTCAGGCTAAGTCTGGTTTGTGCGCAATCTGTTGCATCTTTGCAGATCCTGATACCTGCCATGCCCAACACTATCAAGCTACTAGAACTTTCTCTGGAATTTTGTGGTTGATGAATCATCACGTTCTGAAACTACATCTACATTCTAGGAGCAGCAGGTTACTGGTGTGATGGGTGCAAGGAGAAGCGACCAGCTTGGATTTGATTCCACGGTGCTACTGCGAGCTCTACAACTACAAGGAAATGGGAGACAGTGCAAACTTCAAGCTGAGTCCCAGCACTTAAAACAATGACGGGGCTGAAACAACTGAATGCAGTAACATGGGCACAGATTTTGCAGAGGCGTAGGTAATGCAGATTGAATTGGCGTGTGGAGTTTGTTGATGATACTCAGAGGGTAGGACAGAGCATGAAGTGCGCAAGATGAATGAAGGAGGACCGGACGCTAATAGTTATTAAGCCACGCCTGAGCCCTGACAGATGGATGGCATCGTATCCACCTCTGCGAATGAGTTTCTGCTAACACTAATGTCTCATATAATGGACTTTATACCACACTAGGTCTACCATACCAATCATGATTTTATCCATGTGAAGGCGTTCAACTGAAAACTCCATAATGCTCTGTTAATGGAGCAGTTAGCTGCATGGAGCTTCACGTATCAACAGAGACAGAGCTCGTATTTTTTTAAGTTTCTTATGCGATCAATGCAGTGAACCTCACTAGGGCTAACAAACCTGTGTTCGCATTACGTGGACTGATGCTTACAATAAGCACTAAAGCTGCCCTTACACATGACTACTCATGCGTATGTGTATCAACCTCTCACCTCTGGTGCTATCTCTGACAGAATTGGTCACAGGAACAGTTTCAGGCTGAGTGTCTGCACCCAAGGATGGACCTAGCCTGATCTGGTTTGAAGGGCCAGCTGACTCCTGAAAATATTTTTAATCCTATAAAATAACTGTTTGTCACTAGTAATCACCCTACTGATAGAAAAGAGATGACCACAATCGATGGCTAGTTCCTCTCTGGTCTCCACGGCTCCAGGAAGACACTGAATTGCGGTGACTTCCAATTTCCTGTCACCTCCCATTCTAAACCACAATATGAAAAGGCATGCTGATTATTAAAGAACAACGAAGAAATCTCTCTTTAACATTATCTGTCTCCAATGCAGAATTGGACCGTTGGTCATTAGTTGGGCTTACAGTTATAGCCAATTACTAAGAACACTTCTAGCGAAGAAATGAGATGGAGTGAAGCACAGCAGTCTTATAATAAGGGGTAGTCTGATGAAGAGGCTGAAAGGCTCATAAATAGTGAGCAAAAGGTGGTCAATTCGTTGCTCATACTTTGAAACCATGTCAGTATAGATGGACATTGCCTTTTATTTTATTTTATTTTTTGTTTCTTTATAGAGAGTAAACAACATGAAAACAGAGCAATGAACAAGGAAGGACGGATACTATTACAATTTGGCCATGCATGCCTGACACACATTTTTTTTCTCAAATACGCAAAAGATTTGCGCATCTTTATATTTAAGAAGAAGAGTTTTTACACCGCGCAAAAGATTTGCCTGACACACATGGATCCCTAACACTGCTATCTCATATAATGAGATTATATTGAAATTTTCTACAATAATTAGGGAAAAATTCAATGGCTCGCATTCACCGAGAGCGGCCGATCTGACGGCAACAAAGGTAGGAGGCAACAGGAGGCAAAGGAATGGAGGCAAATGAGCAAAAATCGCTTTCCATTGCCTCCGCAAATGTGGGGAATAGGATTCGGTGGTAATTGCATTTCTGTAGTTCTTTTTATTATAAAGGGTAAATCAGTAAGTTCATAAATACAATATTTTGAGTAATATAATTCGGATGCATAATACAATTAGTATAGTCAGATGTCGTTTACTTCCATGAATAATTTTTTTAAAAAAGATGGCGTTTTCTTGTTCTAGGGTTTCACCGCCGTCGTCCTGCGAACCGCCGGCACCGCCGATGGGCGGAGGCCGGGCTCAAGGCAGCGGGCTACCCCTACCCCTCGTTCGTCCTCGTTCCTCTGACCGCCGCCGTCCATCGTTCCTCGTTGCCGTCCTCCGCTCGGGCGCCGCCCTCCTCCTCGCCGTATTCCGCTCGGGCGCCGCCCTCGGCGTTCGTCCACTGGAGCAAGATGAGGCAGGAGGGATGGCGGCCATGAAGCCTCCAAGATCCAAGCGCCGGGTGGGTAAGCATTTGCTCGATCCCTGTGGTCCTCACCTCTATTCTCACGTCTGCGTAACTGCGTTGATGACTGCTCTCAGATCGATGTGACCCCCTTTGGTCCTCACCTCTGAATTTGTTGGTGGTGTTGATCGATTCTGCTGAATGATACAAGTAGACAAGTAGCTGATCGATGCATTGTATATTTCTGTTTGGATTGGATGAGATGAGATCAGATCACCTTTGAATTGGGAAAAATTCAATGTCCCCTGCTGCTCCCGTCCCGTGTCTTCCTGTAGCTATCACATTCCATCCATATTTTCTTCCGCGGCTGTTGTGATCTAAATTTCTAGGAACTTTTTGCTCTGACTGTAATGGCTACTCTTCAATTTCGTTGCTCTTTTTGCAGTCTTGACATTTCTGCATTTCTACAGTATACAATTAGGCGATTTTCTTGTGCACGGAGATGCAGTCTGAGTCTCTCCAATTTCTTAGTTTCGTAATTGGAGATTGGTAGTAACTTTTGTCATTGTGCTTGTCTTACTGCAGTCTCTTTCTTCTCTGAACCGTGAATATCTTATTTCAGTTTCGGTTTCTTTACTTATGCAGTACTTGGTTGATGCAGCAGTGTGAATGATGATCTGTATGTTCTTGTACCCGAGGGATGCAGCAACATGTGATGAGTTTTGAGGTGGGAGGAGTGCTGGAAGACTCCACTGAATTTAACTCTCCTGCAGTCGCTGAACCGGAGTGTCACAAATGAAATTGCAAACTTGTACCATGAATCTATTGACTGAAATGAGCTGCATGCCTAGCTGTAGATAAAACAGTCATGCCTATTCACCGGAGTGTCACAAATGAAATTGTAAACTTGTACCATGAATCTATCGTGAGTTCGTGACTGAAATGAGCTGCATGCCTAGCTGTAGATAAAACAGTCATGCCTGTTCCAAGTCTAAAACAGATTGCACAAAGGTAGAACTCGGTGGTGCAGATAAACGTGGATGAAGAAACGTGTTATTTTCAATTTATTATTTCCTTAAATCATTTTGTAAAAAATGATCTTGTAAAATAATGTGGTGCATAGTAGGAATCGAAGCAAGGCACCCCTGGTAGAAAATCAAGTACGCCAACCACCAGGAGATAGATGTTTTGGCGTTGGTTTTGGATTATTTGATTATTTTAATTTATTTCTGGTTTTACCAAAAGAAAGAAAATAGCAAAACTTACATGGCGTTGGTTTTGGATTATTTGATTTTTTTTTTTAATATTACAAAAAGAAAGAAAATAGCAAAACATGCATAATAGTAGATTGGGTTTGAACCCATGACCTCACGCCTGCACATGTCTCCCTCTAACCACAACATCTTACAACCAATTCAATTTGCAATTCACTTTTGTTCCTTACATATTATAATACTAAGTAGTTTTGTATGACAAGACGATTTCAAATCAGAATCATGTTAACTACAAAGTTTGAACTTCTCAAGATCCATTTATGCAATTTTTAGACCAAGTTTACATATTTACGTAATTATTTGATGATTTAATCATCAAAAATTGTTAAAATATCCAAATGATGTTCAAAAAATCTAAAATTTTGGTGGTACACATCATTTTGGTGTAGAATGTTGACAAAAAAAATTTGAGTGGATTCTGAAAGTGTTGCTTTGCAGATCCTCACAATGATTCACATCTCTCACACATGTACTAGTCACTAGGTGAGAGATGCTTATGGTAGTGTGAGATGTGTAGTATCACTTTGTCGAAATCATCTCAAACTTTTTTTGGATGTCTATGGGACCAAACTATGATGTTGTGAGCATTTGTGCAATTTTTAGACCAAGTTTACCTATTTCTGTAATTATTTGTTGATTTAATCAACAAAAATTGTTTAAATACGCAAATGAAGTTAAAAAAAAAAATCTAAAACTTTGGTGGGACAAATAATTTTGGTGTAGCGTGTTGACAAAAAAAAAAATTGAGTGGACTCGAGAAAGTGTTGCTGCAGGTCCTCACAATGATCCACACATCTCTCACACATGTTCTAGTCACTACGTGAGAGATGCTCATGGTAGTGTGAGATGTGTAGTACCACTTTATCAAAATCATCTCAAAAATTTTTTGGGTGTCTAGAAAATAGAGACATAAAAGTAAAGAAAAAATGTTGGTTAAACAACATAAAATAGAATAGAGAAAGTAATAAAAAGAGAAAAAATGTTGGTTTAAAAAGAAATTGCCCAAGTTGGGTTGGAACTCAAGACCTAGGGATGAAAGTGGTATGGATAATCCTCCGCACCGATCCGCTCCGAATCCGAATTTGAAGGATATGGAGAAGTGTTTTAAATATCCGTGCGGATGCGGATAATCCGAATCCGACTACATGCGGATGTGGTGTAGGATATGGTATTGGCAAAATCCGGCGGATATGGATTATCCGATAATTAAACGCGGATTATCCGATGCTTATAATAGGATATCCGAATATTTTAAGCAAGACAACAATAATTTAAGTATTTGCTTAATTTAGGTGTTATTAGGAAACGGAGATGACACATGTGATTATCTATTTTTATATTTTCCTAAGCCAAATACCCAGACACACGCAGTCATCTTGATTTTGGTCTTATATTCTCATCTTAATTTAGGTGTTATATGCTTCTTTTATACTGTTAAATCTAAATCTAAAACTTGTATTAGTTTTGTACAGATGGTGATTATTTTCAGTTGCAATGCCGCTTTATGACTTTTGTTAAAAAGTTATTTCTCATTATAAAAAACAACATATATTATCCGACTTTTTAAAAGTCCGCTTCGCTCCGACACGGTCCGAATCCGTACCATTTCCGACATCCTAAAAAATCCGTATTCGCATCCGAATTCGTACAATATCCGATCCGCTCCGAATCCGATTAGAAAAGAAGGATTAGGATATGGGGGAGCCATTATCCACTCCGATCCGATCCGTTTTCATCCCTATCAAGACCTATGGCTCTCGCTTGGAGACTCTTACTAATGAACTATACAGATGCTTTTGATAGGAGTTGAATTATAATTTACTAAATTAGCAAAATAATCACATTTAGAGTTAGTATGAGAAAGAAAGACTAATTACCAATTTTAGCTACCGATTAAAAGAGAAAGAAGTGTTCTTCAACAATTTGAAATTAAATCTGTCTAAGCCCATCTTTAAATGAAAAAAAAAACCATAAATGGGCCACTATAATTTTGATTGGTCCCAACTTGGCATTAGCATGTGGCCATTTACATCTTTTATTTTGTTTCCCTTTATTATTTAGTGTTTTTCATATTTTAGGTGTTGTATTTCATATCTATACCAAAACAAGTGAATTGTGTAGTGGTTAGGCATGTACTATCATAAAACGAAGGTCTTTGTTTCAAATCCCATGTATGCACCGTCACCGCCAGGCACATAAGTTATCAGAATTCAAGATGACACTTCTTCGCCAAGCATAAGACCAATTTGTTATCAGATTTAAGTTATCGAATTAAGGGTGTCCGCAATGGTAATAGCTAGTGCTAGGTGATGTGGAGGTGAGAGACACAAACAAAGACTATTTTAAGTTATTGGCCCCACATGTTTATCTCACATATTCTCGGGCCACGTGAAATAGTCTAGCTATTTGCATGTAGCTAGTGACTACTCTCTCTCCTACTTTTTGCTTGCCACGTCACATCTAGATAGCCAAATAGCTAACCATTGGAGGCGCCCTAAGTGCTTGGATCATACACTGGAAATTCATTATACATGGGTCGTGACAACAGATGGACGCCCTGTTTCATTTGTCAGTCCCACACTCTGTGCTGAGCAAAGCCACTCCTTACTCGTGGCGTGACAACTAGGCCTGTTGTTAAGGCTGCTTGAACTTGCACCGTCACCACTATTGTTTTGTTTTGCAAACATCTACATCTCATCAGAACAGAAAAGTTCAGACTAACATGCAAGACGTAGTTGCACTTACCAATTACGTAAATATGATTAAAATTGAGCAGTACTATCTTTCTTTTTTTTCCTGAGATGACTGACAAACTCTGGTCTATACAAACAGAACATTTTGTGAATGATGGTTCTTCTGCACGTTTATTGTGTCCAGCTTACCAATGGTCTGGACTCTGGAATAGTTAAGCAGCACAATCCACTTGTCGTTGCAATCATACAAAAGAAGCTCAATTAGAAAATACCCAGAAGGACTTCTGGCATCTGTCATCTTGTTCTCACAGGAAGAGGTTCCTACATAACTGAAGCATGGTAGATCAAAGCATAGTACAAATTATATTCACATGGACGTTGCAGACATATATGGTCACCTGACGCAGTCTGATGTGTATCTTGTGAACTTGAAAGGGCATTCTGTGTGGCCACCTAAATTGCTACAGATCAGCATAAATTCATTTTAATAAAGAGAAACTAAGGGTAGTAGAGCAGATGTATTGTAGGATGATATACTTCTGCATGAGTCAAATACACCTGTACATAACTCACAAAAATATGATGGCAACTAAGTGTCAGACAAGCACCCATGAGGCCATGACTCCATGACTAGATAACTTTGAGAACTGTGCGCTCTCATCGAAGATGCAACTTAAACTGCTTCTGCAGACCGTCATCGCAGTGGCAGCAGTAAGCATGGAGGGTGCTAGTAAACAAAAAGCATAATATACTCCCACATTAAAGTGCATATTCAGTTTCCATATAAAGAGCACATTCAGTTCCTGTGAAGTAAACAAAAGCTTCAGTTCCTACTACAGCTGTAACCAAACAATGGCAACATTATCATTTTACGCAGAATGGCTATAGATTATTACTGAAGCTATAGATTATCTTATCTCAATAATATGAGTTTTAATTAGGCCAAAGTGACAAACCAATAGTTTGATCGATGACCAGTAATTTGGGTTCAGATAGCTTGCTCATATAGTTATCTTTAGCTGATAAATGTTGGACATGTCATAATCTAAATTCTAGGATGGGTCATGTGAGCCAAAACACACTTCCTCTGTCGCGAGCACGATCCAAGCTAGGTAAGCAGCTTTCTCAATCACCAAATGGTTTGATTTGTGATGACTGTGTACCAAAGGACTCATTGACGACAAATGATGATATGTTCCTAAGTTCGTAGGCTGAGAATATATAATGAGAAAAAGGTCATGTACAACACTGCAGATAACTATTACGGTTGGCTAAAACATTCAGAGAGTGTTTTGTTTGTGCAAATATTGCTTGGATATATAGACGTACACCAGAAACAAATTCATTGTTGCATTCCCAGTTCATGAAATATGAGATAAATCAAATTGAGAACAAGTGCAGAGGATTGGAACCTTGGCCTTCTTTGATTGGAGATTGATCGGAGCCAGATCGAGGATAATCCATGGGGCGGGGGACGAGGGCCGCGCGGCGGCGTCCTTGTGCGAGAGCGGTCCGGCGGTGGCGTATGGCGGGCGATGATGAGGGATAGGTGGCTCGCGGCACCGCGGGGCGACAACCATGGTGAGGGCGCCCAACGGCGCGCAGGGGCGGGCCGGCGGCGGCATAAGGCGCGGTGTGCGAGGGGCGGAGCAGCCGCGATGGAGACGAAGAGGACGAGAGGATCGGTAATCGGGATCGGGGTGGGAGGAGGCCGCTGCGGATTGGGGAGGGGGTGACGGGTAAGGGTGTGGTGTCCACAATGACAATGTTACCCTTTAAAATGAAAATAACAATTTAGGGAGGCGATGAGAGGCAAAATCAAGTACCATAGAAGGCCTCGATTATATTGCATACTAGATGAGGAGGAGATGCACATATGGAATTACATATAGGTATTGTCTTATTTCTAACTGTGCATCTTTTAGTCTTACAGCATGCACGCTCCCTCCGTCGTCCATCTTTCATCCAAAGGACATCAACATTTAATCGGGTTCAATCCGTTGGTGGTGTCCGCAATGACCTTCCCCACGCACTCACTCCTCCCGTCCTCCCCGTTCTCCTCCCATTCCTCAGATCCGCGGCCACCTCCATCCCGCCGCCGCTGCCGCTGCCGTCGGCCACCCCGGCGCCGGCGCCCGCACCCACCTTCCCTCCCCTTCCTCCTCTTGCCCCTCTGCCTCATCCGCCCCCAATCCAGCTCTCCCTCGCGAGGAGCGCAACCTGCAGCACCGAGTGGCCTCATCCCCGCCGCCGCCCATGTCGCCAGCCATGGAGGTGCCGGCCGCCACCGACCAGGCCGCCGAGGAGCCTGCTCCTCCTGCTGTAGCCGCCGCCCCCTCCCCACCCCTCTCTCGTGCGGGATCTGGAGGGGCGGCCCTTGCTGCCATCGACGCTCGCCCCCAATGTGCCGTGGTGTGGTGTGGGGAGTCTGGTGGCGCACTTTGCAAGGTCGGGAACCTCAGCGAGAGGTCACGAGACACCAGAAGTGCGGGGAGGAGACGAGGGACCGGTGTGTGGCGGACTTCACCTGGGAGGTAAGAGGTTCGATCAGAGTTTGTTTTCAGGGGCTGCTGTGGTGAGCTGGACTACGACGGTGGGCGATCGAGTTAGTTGCGCAGTGTATGCTCGATGATTTGCGCCTGCCAAAGCTGAGTGTAGATTTGGGCGAGCAGTGGAGATTGGCTACGACTGGGGCTGTGCGATTCGAACGCAAGGCTAATGTACTGCGAACATGAATTCACTGCGAACATGACCTTTACAAGGTACTGTGTACTGGCTTTTGTCTAAGGAAGTTGATTTAGGCTATGCCGATTGCTTACAATTGGATTAGGAGCTAAGTCTATTAATTCCAATATGTTAATTCTGCGACAGAGAATGGCGCGAATTCTGTGGAGAGCCTTCAAAGGACGCTCAACACTGCTGTTAGCCGGTTCTTCTCAGAGGTTCTTTTTGGCACAATTTTTATGTTGGACACACATAATTGCTACTAGATTACTAATAACTTGCTTGAATAATCATATTTAATTGTTTAACTAATTATGTTAATTGCTTAATTAGTGATATTAAATTATAAAAAAGAATTACCTTGTTTAATCCCCCATTTGGGGACATAGTCATGGTCTCTTGCTTCCGTATATTATGACTGTTGTTTTCATTTCTCAGTCCCTACATTTTGCTTCCTATCTTCCCACTATTCAGGATCTGTAAGCTTTAATTAGAGAGGTTTTTTGAACCTGCCTGGTGTTTATGGTTCCTTTGAGCAATCCAAGTTGATTAAGCCTTCTTGTATGGTACATGCATGCATGATGCATCCTCCAGACTTCTGATTAGTCTGGATGCATGGTGTTCTGTTTGAGCTGCTAAATCATGACATGTAGGCAATTTAAGTGTCACATGTTAGCAATTTTAGTGTCATTTGTAGGCAACTTAGATTACATCAACAAGCTAATTATTGATATTAGCTAAGCATTTTTTAAGTTCTAGGGTTTTAGTATTGGTATTGTCTTGTTTTTGGCCGTGTAGACGATTGTGTTCTAGTCTGCACGTTTCTGCGTCGTGGATCGATCATCCAAGGCCTGGGGTGCTCAGGAATCTTATCGTTCCCCACGGCCTACCACTCGCCTTACCGGAGACCGCGTACCGGAGACCGCGTATCCACCTCTCACTCCCACGGAGCATGCCGTCTTCCACCTGCCACTTCCTCCCCTCTCTCGCCCGCAGCGTCCGGGCTCCTTTCCGTCGTGCTCTACCCGACGGCGACCTCCTTCGGCGAGCCCGCGCGCCCTCGGCCTCCCCGTGCACCGCTTCCCACCGCCTCTGAACCGGCCATGGCGGATCCGTCAAACCAACCCTAGCCATGGCGGATCCGACGGATGCAACCCCACCCATGGCGGTCGGGCCCCAACCGTGGCGGATCGACCACAGCTCGCCATGGCATCTCCGAGGACTTGCGCGCCGGCCATAGGCGTGAGGACGTCGCGACACGGCCACATGCATAACACCTACCAACCGGCTCCGGTGGCATTGGCAACCTGTTGGCGGCGTGGTGCTCGGCTTCAAACTTCGCTCGGGCAGCGCCACGAGCATAGGCTGATCTACTGGCGGGCGGCGGCGGCGGCACGAGCATAGGCTAGTCGGGCTTCGGGCGCTAGTGTGGTGGCGGGCGAGTCTTTTGCGACAGCCATCAAGGTGAGATCCCCTCTCTCTTTGATGTCTACCTATGGTAACAATCCGCGTAAGGGCGGCATGGGCGGCGTCTTTGTATGCCTGTATCCAATCGAATCCCAACAATAGGGACACGGAGATGCTGAGTTGTATGGCCTGGTGGGGATTTTTTTGACGACGAGGATAGATTTTTGGGGTTGGTTGTTGCGTGAACTCAAATCAAAAAAAAGGGCAGTTAGGTTTTTAGAATTAAACGGAATTGCTTGGATTTTTTGACTTGAGGATGTTATTCGATGAATCAAGAGTATGACTCACTCAATCTTACATTACATGTATGTATATATGCATCGATGCTAGAATGGGGTGGAGGGGCTGGTTGGATTTGTTATTCCTTCCATTTCATGTCCCGTGTTGTAGGGTTGAAGAACTATGTTTAATTCAGAGAGCCTGTTAGAGTTTCATCTATCATGTGTGCGAACTTCCTGATCATGATCCTTTGCCTGTGAATTAGCAGATGCAATCCATTATCAGCATATGTCGGAACGGAAATATATATTCATCTGTTCGGTATTGCAGACATTTTTTTTGGATTTTGTAAGGATGGAATCTGCGTTTCAGACACAATTATCTTCTGCATATACACGTATAGCTTTGACTGAAGTGTTATGCTGACCATTTCTGTTCAGTCATTGAACTAGTCTGCCTTTTTGTACAAAACTAGTGTTATGCAGAATCAGTGTTATTACATTTATGGACACAGCCTAACGCTATCTGTTTTGTGGCTATCTATCCTTGCACCCTTTTAATACGATTTTATAATTTTGTCATCTTTAGATGATCTTCAGCACAAAATGCAACATGAGCACACCTCTGTTGGTGTAGTATACTATACTTGCTTTTTCAAAATACATAAATCACCAATTTAAGAAGACAATATTGCCTAACGAATGAAAGTTAAATTTCCTAAGAGAAATGCAGTTGGTGTTAGGTTTTATGGAGGTGTCAATAATCACCATTTAGAGTGAATAATTAGCAATTGCACATTCTTTTAGAGTGAAACTCACTGTCAATAATCACCATTTAGAGTAGAAAGCATGACAGATTGGATTAAATTGCACCATCTGCCTGCAAAATAATTTCACTGTGGCTGGGGAATCAGGATAATTTTGGTGGTTGGGGGTTTGTTGGCTAAGCTGTTAGTAGTATATGGTGGCTTGGCTGCTTCTTTTTTTTTTTTCGACCACTCATATAGTTTTTAGATTCCAGATCGTTATGAATTTTGTGGTAGCAACTAGAGCCCCTATAAGTGGAACATGCCACCATCAAGAATTTTTGCAGTTGATTTTTCTGTTAGCACCCACTGTTCTTGTTGTACAACCCTTCTCCTTTTATTGATCAAAGGCTGGTTATTATTGTTATTAATTCACTGAGCATGTTTCATTCTTTATGCTGATGATTTGTGGTTGTTATCTCTGCAGTTATGATTGTGGTTACCATATGCTGATGCATGCCGAGCATTGGGATGGATTTAAAATGCAGCACTTCAAAGAGAGTGGCATACCTAACATTCGCAAGCTGCTTTTGTACAAGTGGGTATTTCACCAAGACAATGATGCGAAGAATTTAAAATGCAAGTTGAATCTGGATATAAAAGAGGTATTTTTCATTTTCTAGAACATGGTTTTTTGCTTCTACCATAGTATGCTCTTGTTTTGAGACATAAAGCTTCAGTTAGGCAATTTTTTAGGGATCTAGCATGCAAATTAGCATCATGGCCCAGGCATTTCATTAACATGGTGCTAGCAACTTAGAAAATTTACCCATAAGGTTTTAGAAACCATTTGAGACATAAAGTTTCAGTTAGGCAATTTATTAGTGATCTAGAATGCAAATTAGCATCATGGCCCAGGCTTTTCATTAACATGGAGCTAGCAACTTAGAAAATTTACCCATAAGGTTTTAGAAACCATTTGAGACATAAAGTTTCAGTTAGGCAATTTTTGCGATCTAGCATGCAAATTAGCATCACGGCCAGGCATTTCATTAACATGATGCTAGCAACTTAGAAAATTTACCCATAAGGTTTTAGAAACCATTGCAGAAGTTATACTTTGGTCTTACAAACAATTCTTTAAACTGTGAACTTAGTAAAATAGTAAAGACAGGTGATAACTCTCTCTTTTCTTGTGCTGCCAACACAAATTTTAATACAAAAACAGTAGTTTCTATTATTCCTGACTTTGCACATCCCCCCTGAGCTTTGTTTGGGCATTTCCTTGCATTGTGATCATACAATTTGCAAATGTTGCACATATTTTTTTTTTTCTCTTTGGTTGAGCATTCATCCCTTTCTTTGGCCTCTTCTCTCTCTTGCGCCCCTTGTGCTTGGATTTTGGGGGGTTTCTGTACATTTGATGAACTTGGTGCCGCCTCTGCACCTGTAGTTTGAAATGCAATATAAGCATTTTTAAGAAATAAAGTAATATGTGTATTAGGATGTAGTATATTCCGTAATTAAAATGATTTATTTTTTTCAAACCTGTTGCTGGCAGCAATGATTGAGTTGGTTCAGTTGCGCCCAGGCCATTTGGTTCAGTTGCGCCCAGGCCATCTTGTGCATTTTTCTGTAGTACTAGGGTTTGGAGCACTAGGAATAGGAACAATAGCCTGCTGGTTGGACGCTGCAGTCTGTAGTACATGGGACTTTTCCTTTTTACTTGGTGGTGGTTCAGATCTACCATATGCTCACCAACTCAAAGAGATGTACCATCTAGCTAGCTTTCACCAATTATTAGTTCACTCTTCCAAATCCAACATGGAAGGGGTGTTTATATATCATGCATGTAGCGTTAAAACTCTCTGATCAGGACAGAACAGGCTACCAAAGGGTTCAATTCAGATCTACCATCTGGGCTTTTTTTTTTGTTGCGGCATATACACCACATAACTGAAATTTGTTTATGCAAAACATTTGATTTGCTTAGGTAAAAGGATCGAAATCGTTTTTGTGCAGTTCAGAATTGATTTTTCTTTTGTTGGTGATGATGCATTTTTGCTATTTTATTGCAGGTATCAGGTCATGAATCATGAAGAGGGAACCAAGAAGGGAGGAATATGTAGTTTTGTGGCATGCAGACCATGCTAAGTTGCAGACCATGTTTAAGTAGGAAACTTTATATGAATTGCTTCTTGGTTATGTGAGATCTACTTTTCCAAGAACAGACCTCATGTGATCAAAAACCTTGGAGTTGCTTGTCTAGAAACAGATCTGGATGAAATGTTCATAAAAAGAATGATACTATATTTTTCATCGTGGCATACCTGATTTGCTTGTTGTTTGGATGTTTTTCCCGTGTCGATGCCTATTTGTTTTTGTGATCGCCGGCCGGTGGATGGAGATGGTGGCAGCTCGCCTTTGTATGTTGTGTGTTTGGAAGAAGCTAATTTGTTGTGTATATCTAGGCTTAGGCACTGCTGGGCTTTTTTTGTCGAGGAAGCCGTGGGGAGAAGACGCGCGCAGGAAAAGTTCGCACAAGAAGGGAACGGGGGAAAAGAAGGCAGCAAAAAAGTCACGCTTGCCATCATCTGATTTTTGTAGTGGGCAGGCTATAGCGCAAAAGGCTGCATGTGCAGGCGTTAGACGCCTCCTTAAATATATCAATTTCTCTATGTGTGTTAATAGGGTATAGTATTTATAAATTTGTAAAACCATTTAAAATCATTGATTTAATTAATTTGTTGTTCGTTAAAGAGAGATTTGGATGTCTCGACTCAGATTATATGGAGAAAGATACGTCTTCCTCTCAAACTAGCTTGGCCAGGCAAAAACACATGGACAGCCACTCAGCCGGGCTTTATGCTACCTAAGCTAGTATTGGGACTATACTGAGCAAACCCCAAAAATAATCTTAACAATCATGTTTTCCCCAAAATTGTGGATGCTGCCCCTGGAACACTGGAAAGTACAATTTCACTGGATCATTTGAGAAAGAGGACATGTTGGAGTGACTAGCAATACCAAAAATTTTCTATCATTTGAACCAAAAGCCATCAACAAGGTTTTAGCTGAATCAAACGTACTTGTGAGTCTGCCTCGCACTATAGTCATGAATCTTGACTGACACGTAAGGTAGTCCCTTGTGAACTGGAGCAAAATAGTGACCATCACCTCCTTGGCCCTCTGCGCAACTCTGGTGGTTGTCTGCCAAGTATTGATTTATTCTGGTCCCCATCTTCTGCTGGCACGTTTGGAGTAGCAGTACGTTACATCCTATAGCGTGTCATGCTGTTTGATCATGTTGTTGACTTGGCATAGATCTTCGATGCATCACAGTGTTCCTCAACTCGTTCTTCCACATATGTTGCCACGCCTCCACATCTGTTGCAGCGCCTCCAACGCTTGTTTTAGCTTCTACAGATCAGCCAGTGCCATGGCACCATTCTTCTCCACCTTGACGTGTATCTCCTCTGCATGGATCCGGTCATACACTACCTTTTGTAATTGGTTTTCCTGGCATTATGCCGGCTGCAATCTTTTGTGTTTTCCCAATACCCGCCATGCCAAATATCGATCGATCTTGGCAAAAGTATATAAGATATTTCCCCCTTCAGACTTTGGTGGTTGATTGATCGTTGTGAAGCAAGAGGCAGTTTGCTGGTGAATGGATGAGCATAAGATGGCAGTTGGCATATAAGAGCTTCCCATGCAACTTCTATTCCACACTTCTTTTGTAGCTCCGACATCCTCCAAATACTTTTAGAATCATGAAATGAATAGGGGAAGAAAACAAAGTAAGCAGGAACACTTTGTACATCCATACCAACTATTCAAGGCTGCATATATATTGTTGTTACAGCAAAGGTTGGTGGGAGAGTCAATTTTCATAACATGTTGAACAAAACATATTCACAGGTCACAACTGTGAGTTTAAGATAAGCATGGTTTGCATTGGCATTTATCAGCATGACGAGGACTATTATTGTCAGCATGAAGTGTCATAGAGACAGATCTCAAAGCGTATAAATTTGGGACACTTCAGTTACTCATGTTGTATAGCTGGTATGAATAATAGACAAGAATATATAGATCGAGAAACAATATGATTCCTACAACTATAGGACACTTTTTGATGACATTTGCCTGTCGAGATGTGCCGGCTTTGGATTGTTTGTTTTGTACCTTCTGTTTATCTGAGCTAAAGAGTCTGTTTCAGTGGTAAGGGGATATGCTCATCCTTCGGATGAATAGGTTTCAAGTTTCTGGTAGCTGTCAGATATCGTTGATCTTCTTTTAATTCTCATGTTTAGTAACTCTGCTACCTGTCTAGGTCTATCTGCTACCAAACTGCTGTATTTCCGTTTGATGTAATGGAAATGGGGCTGGGGGTCTCCCTCGGTTCGAAAAACAAAATGATACATTTGTCTGGTCAGGCATGTGTGCTTTGGTATTTCGTTATAAACGATCTATCTTATTGAAGTACATTTGTTTTGCCTTTATTTTTTTTTTTAGATAATGGATAACAAGCATCCGGCCTCTACATCCAAAGGATGTACACAACCCATTATTACAAGCTTTCGAAGAAACAGAAAGAGAGAGCCTAGGTCATAAAATAACCAGGAAGCTAAGACAAACAATATAAATGTTTCCATCCATTGTTAGATATCTCTAAAGCAATAAATTCTAATTTCTTGCTTATTGTTGAGAGCGCTTCCTTGGCTATCTCTTTATGCTGCAGCTACGCCCAATAGCGTAACCAATACGCACCTCTGAAAATTACCTGCATAATAGAATTAGATTTCTTTACATTAAAAATCACATCATTTCGCATCTCTCGAGCCCAAAGAAATGGCAGCCATCCCCACCCAAATCAATTCTCTAATCTTTTTATTTTGATTAGTTAGCCAATTCGAACATATGGCTAATTGATCTAGGTTGAGTCAGTCCAAAGAGCAAAATAGATAATCCTCCAGATCATTCTGGCAAGGGGGCAGTCTAGGAATAAGTGTTTAATAGTCGTATTCCCATTACAGCAAACAAACGCACTTCTGACTCCCTTTCCAGTTTTTTTTAGCAAGATTGTCTTTAGTCAATATAACCCCCTCTGTAAAAACCATAGAAAGATTTTAATTTTTAGAGGAATTAAGCAGGAATTAAGCAAGATTGTCTTTAGTCAATATAACCCCCCTATGCCGAAAAGGTGTTTGTGTATCAATGAGGTCGAGGTACATTAAGCGGACAGAGAATAGTCCCGATTTGGTTAGGCTCCATTTAAAATAATCCGGCCCTTCCACCAATTTGACATTTGAGATTCGTGCTACTAGACCAAGCCATTCTGTAAGTTTGTTATCCACCAAAGCCCTCCTAAAAGAAATGTTTAGAGGGTTAGAATCCATCACTTTTGAAACGGTTGCGTGAGGATTTCGAACTATATTATATAAAGATGGATAGCAATCTTTCAGAGGCTTATCTCCTACCCATTTATCGTCCCAAAATCTAGTGGTAGTTCCATCTCTGATATCGAAGGAACCTTTAGCCAACACCTCATCTTTAATATGCATGAGGCCCCTCCAAAAATGAGTCATTGGGTTTGGCGGTCACTTGATTTAGGGATTTGGAATGTAGGTATTTATTCCTTAAGAGCGATTGCCACATGCCCTATGTGTTCAACAAATTAACCAACCATTTGGCTAGAAGGCACTTATTTTGCAGTTCTAAATTAAGGATACCTAGTCCCCTTGATCTTTGGGACGGCATAGGATGTCCCATCTGGCAAGTCTAAATCTATATTTTTCTGAAGAGCCTTGCCAGAAGAACCTTGATCTATAATGATCGAGGTTTTTAATCACCCCTTTAGGGATTTCAAAGAAAGACATCATGAAAATAGGTAGGCTGCTTAGGACTGAATTAAGCGGGGATTAGTTTCCCCCATAAGACAATTTTTGCTTTCCAAAGAAGAGAGTTTCTGTTTAAAACGATCTTCTACCTTTCTCCATTCAGAGTTTAGGAGTTGTCTATGGTGCATTGGGATTCCGAGATATCGAAAAGGATATTCCCCAGTATTGCAACCAAAGAGAGTAGTATAAAAGGATTCTATCTCCTTAGCTGCACCATAGCAGAAGATTTCACTCTTATGAAAGTTGATCTTCAGCCCAGATAATTGTTCAAAAGCGCAAAGCAAAAGTTTAAGATTTTGTGCTTTCTCTGGGTCATGATCCAGAAAGATAATGATGTCATCTGCATACTGAAGTATAGACAACCCATCATCTATAAGGTGGGGAGGACACCTCTTATTTGACCATCGGCTTTCGCTCTATTAATTAGAAGAGCTAACATATCTCACGCAACGATGTTAAATAAGATTGGTGACATAGGATCTCCCTGTCTAAGTCCTCGCTTGGTCTCAAAGTAGGGACCTACGTCATCATTGACTTTGATCCCTACACTCCCCCCAGTGACCATTGCTTCAACCCACCTACACCATTTGGGAGAGAATCCTTTCATTCTAAGCGTTTGTTGAAGAAAAGACCACTTCACTTTGTCGTATGTCTTTTCAAAATCAATTTTGAAGATGACACCGTCACGTTTTTTGGTGTGAAGTTCATGAATGGTTTCATGTAGAATTACGACCCCTTCCATTATATTCTGCTTGGGCATAAAGGCGTTGTGTTGGCCTCACCACGGTTTTGGCTACCAAATTAAGCCTATTTGTGCCTACTTTAGTGAATATCTTAAAACTCACATTAAGCCTATTTGGCCTGTATTGCTGAATTTTGATAGCATTATCCACCTTTGGAATTAAGGTGATAATACCGAAATTCAAGCCGCATGCATCAAGATCCTCCCTATGTAGCTCAGCAAATAAGGATAAAATATCATCCTTGATGATACCCCAAAACACCGTAGAATTCCGCAGAAAACCATCCGGGCCGGGGCTTTGTTATGTTCCATCTGGAAGACCGCCTCCCTCACTTCAGATTCAGTGAACGGGCTGATGAGGATATCATTTTCCTCAGGTGAAACCTGTGGAATATCTAGGTTTTGGTCTTCGCTAAGGGAGATATCGAAATTTTCTGGTTGGCCAAAGAGGTCTTTGTAATAAGACGTAATATGACTCTTGAGCCGATCATCACCGATCACCACACCTTGATCATTTTCAAGTTTAAAAATATGTTGCTTACGGTGTTTTGCATTGGCAACTAGATGAAAGAACCTAGTATTAGCATCCCCTTCTAGTAGGGTTTTAACTTTGGCTCTCTCATACCACTTTAGTTCCTCCTCTCTTAGGAGACTAACTAAACGTTCTTTTAGATAGTGCTTCATATCAATCTCTTGTTCAGACAAGGGAGAGATCTCAGCTTTCTTGTCTATATTCTCTAAGATTGCCAACAAAGTCTTTTTTTCTTTTTCTATAAGACCCTGTAGTATGTTTTGCCCAACCCCTTAGATATTGTCCGAGCCTCTTAAATCTTGAATTGCCAACGTTCAAGAGGGGTGAGCTCAGAGCGGGAGATTGCCAAATATTTGCAACCATTTCATAAAAATCCCTCTCGTAACAACCATCCCCTCTCAAATTTGAAAGGACGGTTATGGGTTAGGTGGGTCAAGCACCTTGCTTTGAGAACAAGGGGAGTGTGGTCGAGATATTTCTATCCCTAGGTTGTATAGCTTGACAATGGAAACATGAGTTCCCATTCCGTGCTAACTAGTACTCTATCCAACTTTTCAAAGGTTGGATTATCCCCCTGTCCCGCCCATGTGTATTGATGGCCTGTCATTGAAATCTCCTTCGTCCCGGAGATTCAATGACAAATAAGTAAAGAGGTTGGGCCATTTATGGTCAAAATCCCCGGAACTCTTATCTTCGGCCCTCTCATTATGTTAAAATCTCCTCCTATCAAATAAGGAAGAGTTTCTTTGGAGCATGTGTTGGCGAGTTCTGCTAAGAAAGCACTCTTATTCTGTAGTTGTGCTAGTCCGTAAACCGTATAAAGCACAAATTTGAAGTCATTTGATTTGACTCTTAGGGTAAATTTTACATAAAAGTCTCCCTCAACAATGGCTCCAATGTCGAAGACATTCAAGTCCGCACCTAGCAAAATGCCCCCTGATCTTCCATGGGGTGCCATGGTGTGCCAAATAAAATCATGCCCTGCACAAAAATTTTTAAGGACATGATCCGGGAAGGAATCCCGGCTGCTTTGAGAGAGAGCAAAAAATTAATTTGCTCTTCCTTAACCAATTCTGCCAAAACCCTATGTTTAGCCAAGTCACCCAGACCTCTGCTATTCCAGAAAATTCCCTTCATTTTATATTAATTTTGGAGGGGGTTTTTGGTTTTCTAGGAAGTTTGCCATTTTTTAAAATTTTGGCATTATGATATTTCTTCCTTCGGCGGAGTGGAGAAAGATCTATAATTTGATCATTCTCCTCTTCCTGCAAGTTCTCATTTAGAATTCCACAGGCGTGGCTGAGAACTGCATCAATTTGGTTATCCTGCTCATCCTCACTTTCAAGATTGAAGGATTTAGGAACAGTTCCTTTCTTTCTATTAGCACTAAAGGCTAATCTGTCAATCTCTAAATTTTTTATTGAGATTATTGTTGATGAGCCTAGGTTGATGCCTACCCTACCAAGGTTTGAAACAACTTTAGCATCTGGAAAGGTATTGAAGGAGTTACCTGGGAATTCAAGGTTCTTCTTCGCTGCTATCCGGTCAAAGTTATGCTTGAGTCAGACAGTGGGTCTCCACGGAAGACGAACTCTCCACCGACAGATGAAGACGTGGTTGATTATAATACCTCTAACAAATTTTTTGTTTTGTCAACGGTGGAGCTCTCGACAGGGGTTTCTGCTACAGATGCCGCTGACATAGGTGACGAGGTTCTTGGGGGCTCTACATCGCCATTGCCCGCCACCTCGCCACCACCTGTGTTGGAGGCCTTCGTTGCCCCTAATGGAGGGGGCGACACTACTTCTTTGGAGTTGGTGGGCTTCCCGGCTACTCTGGCGGTAGTCGGGACCGGCTCTCCCTCGCCGGTCCTTGCTGCCCAGTTCGCAGAGGATGGAGGAGCCGCGGAGGAGGGTGACGTGTTGTCCCCTCTGCTGACGATGCCCCAGGAGGGGGACACGCTCACCACCCCAGCAGCTGCACTCGAGATGGGGGATACGTTCCCTGACCACTACCTGTTGGGGCCGACTCTGGAGGGGGGCACGATCACCGCCCCCCCTGTCTACGCTGGAGGTGGGGGGATCGTCCTCTACCCCCTCACCCCTTGTCCCTGACGCCCCGACGACGCAGGAGGTGGGGGGTTTTGCCTTTATTTAGAGAAAGAAAAGGATCAGATGCACTTTTTTTTCATGGATGCGTTGCTTGACCAACAGGCTTGCTTGCTACCTCTATTGTGTGTCCGAATCTGCTGCCGGGTCGCTGTGATTCTGAGACATCAACGCGACGGAGTGAGATAGCAATGTGGGCATATATGCGATCAGCAATGTTTTTTGATGAATTGGCTACCAGCAACGTGGTTAGGAAGAGAAATGCGAACATGGCTGCCGGGCAAACAGTACCAGAATAGCACAGCAAGCCTGGTGAGATCGATACCTCGCCGGGAAGGCTGTCCAATTTGGTTCATGGTTGTCGTTTCCATCCATGGATGGAACAATAGCCCAAATTAGAGAGAAGCTAGCTGGTGATGGATAGGCCAGGTCTGGTTGGTGTAATGTCTACCACAACTTTGTATATCCTGATACCTACCATGCCCAATGTATCAAGCAAAGGTAATAATAAGCTAGAACTTCTCTGGATTTTTGTGGCATTGATGGATCGTCACATTTCTGAATTGGGAGCTCTACAACTACAACGACTCTACAAGGCGATTGTTATATAGAATCGGTACTGACTACTGAAGCGGCTCCTTACATTAGGTAAATGATTTCGCGAGACAATGCCCAAGCATTAATAGAGCCTGTCAGGCGCTTGATCTCCTCTGCGACTGACGGAGGGGGCTGAGATGCCGATTACGGCAAATCAGTGGCAGTGGCGGCAGCTAGCAGCCGGGCGCTGAAGGCACCCTAGCTGGGGCGGCTAATGGCGGCGATGGTGCAGGCAGGCAGCGGCACAGCAGCAGCAGAGAGGGAGAGGGGTGGCGTGCATAGAGATGAGAGGGAGGAAGAGGAGATAAAGGGTATAACTCTAAACTTACTTAGTCTTTCATTAATCAGCCTCCCTCGTCTATATAAGGAGGGTTACAATTGCTAATAAGAATGTCCCATGAGTCTATCCTCCAATAGGCCTAATCTATAATAGCTGGGCCAATTGCCCCTCACTACTTTAACTAGCCTACTTGCCATACTAGTATATTGCCCGTGCTAACGCTACGGTGACATTTAGGACAATACAAATTAAACAACCAAAATGTTGTAGATACTTTGGTGATTTTGAAAGAAAAGAATAAAAAAAACATGATTTTGATGCCAACCTGATGCCAAATAAAGATTTTTTGCATGACAATAATGATATTAGAATACATGGATACATACACAACCTTTCAATTTTAACATACAACAAAAAAGATTGAGGTGTTGGGCTGCTAGGATTGTCCACTGAGATGAGTTGTCGATGGACAGACCTATTCACCTATTGCATATATAGAACAAAGAAGAACGGAAATAAATGTAATTAGCTGACTGTTACTAAAAAAAGAGACTACCAATGCAATCTTTTTAAAGAACCACCATGCATTTGAATGAAGGGGATAAAAAGAAGCATCCTCTATCCACCATCCAGGTTTGCAGACAGCCCACTCGTTCGTTGCTGCCTGCGGCCTGCTGATGCATTTAAATCATCAAAAATTCTAAGCTGAAAGGAAAGCTCCAATGCATTCTTTCATTAACAATGATAAAGGACAAATAATTTGCTAAACTAATCGAAAACTCACTGCTTATTTATGTTTAGTTAATTTTCTCAATGAAAATGCAGTAACATGAATAATCATGCCATAATCAGACTTACTTTAAACACCAAATTAGATCAACACAGGATGCAGACAGATCAATGCACTTAGCAATGCCCTTAAACTTCAGAGCTTTAATGTTTAGCCATTTCACAGTATTGTGTTCCAAATTTTAGAATTATTTATGCAGTTATAGTCCTTCAACTAAAACAATTCTCTCTTACCGAGACAACATAAGCACCTCCACATGCAAGAAGCATGTAGTTGGTAAATCTCCTGGAACAAAATTAGATTGTTCATTTCAATTCAATACTTATTCAGCAAACGTGACCTCAATATTCTAGTCACTGAGGTCACTAATAAGAAAGACACACAACATTTTGGAATTATTTTTTATATCAAAACATGAAGCCTGAGAAAAGCAACAATATAACATTTGCAGGAAATATGCACAGAGCCACAGCGGCACATGCACAAGAACAAAGGAATGGAAGTTACACATCTTATGTGGAGAGTAAAAATGCTTTGCTTTTAAAAAAGCTTTTAATTTTAACTTTTATCTATTTTATAATCTTGAGTAAAAAAATTCAGTACCAGAGCATAAGATTTCTTATTCCTAAGACCTGATATTGGATATAGTCATAGAATAAAAAAAAATAAAAAGTGATCTAATTGCTCTGGTTTTTATACATGTCCATGGTCATAGAACAAGAAGGACGAATAGATGTTAGGGGAGCTCCAATACAGTGAGTAATGGTGAGATCTTCATAATTGGAGGCAATTACTTACTGAATCAGCTATCCTGTACTATCCAATAGAGACAAGTCAGGCACATCAAATAAGTCCATCAGCAACAGTAATAGCCTTCTCATTTTTCTTGACAACTGACTCGTCGGGCACATCCAATTGAGAGATCAACTCAACAAATGCACTAAAAGTTGGCAGCCATCCTAAAATGAAAGAAATGTTAGAACAATGGAAATCAAATAAGCACAAAAATTGCATCCGACCAATTTGATTAGGTATGAATACCTGGCTCCTCAGCATGAAAGCAATGCCTGCAAAGTTGCATTCAAATATCTCCTTGGGCGACACCAGCAGTCAAACTCAACATGAAGTCGAGCGGCAACCGACAAGATTGGCGTGGAGAGGGCATAAACTTTTGAAATATTATGGCCAAAGAAAAGACTTTCCCTCATCGCCAAGTCTGATCTTTACCTCTGTGTCATGTCTAATTTGCTTAACTTGAGCAGGCAAGTGAGTCCAGATGAAATAACAAGCTAGAAAAACAAAGTGAAATCAAACACAAGCTTGATATAACTACCTGATAGATTTCCTTTTAGCTTAACCAATTTTCTGTCTGTGCAATATTTCAATCTCTTATAGCCCAAACTGAGAACAAATTCTACTCATCACTAACTGGCTAACTTCTTAGACAGACAGATCTATCAAATTGAATTATCTGCTAGATCAGTTCTACTTCCAGATTAACATACATGTGCAACAAGTTATTTTTTAAAACATCTGGAACTGTGGTCACCATAATTTTTTCAGCATAAATGTGCAAATATTTTGAAACTGCATCATGTGACTTTATTCCTGTACACTGTATGTCAAATACTTTTTAAGTATTTCAATGTTAATTATCACTGGAAACTCTGAAGAACTATAATGCATACCCTCAAAAGTCAAGCAGAAAAGGTGCCAGACATATAAGACATCTTAGTAAATCAAAACAGATTTCTACCTTATGATCTTACAAATACACATACTCAGCATGGCTTCACCCTTAATAGCATTATCTTCTCACTGTGTATGTCTCGACCGATAGTTGTCAAAGCTGCAAAAATAAATCGACCAAATCAGCTTCATTTCATAGTTGTCAAAGCTGGAAAGGAAAAAAAATGCATTGATCGGATGAAGCAAAAATAAATGCATTGATCGGATGAAGCAAAAACAAATCAATGGCATGGCTGCACGGGCACGTGATGCACGCATTATCATCATCGTTGTCGACCGGCCGCCGACCGCCGAGCGGATCCGTCACCTACGCACGCATGCGCACAGGCAGACCAACTTGTGGCAGATCAACGATGATGCATGTGCGTGCGGTGGCGCTCTAGACGACGATCAGACGTTTGATCTTGCCGCGTGCCATCCGGCCCATCCGTCACTGTGCGCAGGCAGATCAACACGCGTGCGGTAGCGCTCTAGACGACAATCTGCTACTGGCCGACGTGATGGACCGTGATGGATGAACTTACCGCCGCACGCCGCCGCACGCCCACGAGACACGAAGGACCGCGAAATGAGATTGATGGCGGTTTCCTCGTCGTGGAAAACCAAATCAAGCCATCGCCCTCTCCTACTCCTCCCCTGTGCTTGCGCAGCAGCGCGGCACGTTGAGGCCGGTCCTGATAAAGGGCCACGAGCGCCCGCTCACGTTCCTGCGCTACAACCGCGATGGGGACCTGCTCTTCTCGTGCGCCAAGGGCCGCACCCGACGGTGCGCTACGCTGACAACTGCGCCGTGTGGACCTGCAACGTCTCCAGCGACTCGGCGCGCCTCATCACTGGATCCGCCGACCAGACC
This sequence comes from Hyparrhenia diplandra, assembly GCA_015847255.1. Lineage (NCBI taxonomy): Eukaryota > Viridiplantae > Streptophyta > Magnoliopsida > Poales > Poaceae > Hyparrhenia > Hyparrhenia diplandra. The sequence continues at coordinate 413,770 of JADLZK010005218.1, read as the reverse complement.
GCCAAACATTGAATCGCCAAGCTCTGGGAGGTGAGCACGGGGAAGGAGCTCTTCACTCTCCTTTTTTTCGTCGAGATCGGCTTGCAGGCAATCGTCGTGGCCCGTGATGGACCAAGAGATTGGCATGCTGTCACGGAGGAGGAGGCGGCGGCGGCATCTGCTCCGTGATTTCGTATTGTGCGGTGATGTGTTTTTTAAGTTTTGTTTATTGCGGTGATGACGATTCGAACGCTGCTCGCGTGATGTAGTTGCTCGCGTGAGGATGTGCGGCGGGAGGATGAGGGTGTCAGACCATGCATCAAACATTGAATCCTAGCCCTCGAATCATTTGACGTTCTTTCGTGTGCCGTTGATTTCGTGAGCCCTCTAACTGTGCCATTATAGTATAGATTACGACGCCGTCTTCTAGTATAGGTCTTCCCTACCATGACAGAGTAGGTATGAAAATTTGTCTGCTTCCTAAAATACTTTAGGATTTTCAGATGCTATAATTTTATTTCCGGAGAAGATCATAACACTACTGCAAACAAAAATTTGGAAGTGGTAGAAGATCATTTGTGCTAGAACTGTCTCTGGCAGGTGCTAACTGAATACTATAAAATATCGTTGATCCTATACAAATTACTTGGTTTCAAACCCTAGGAACAAAATGCATGGTTGGAGCATTGCCCGTGATCGATGTGCGAGGATTGCATTTGGTTTCATTTTTTCTAGGAACCAATGAATTCAAATGGGTTTACAAATTTAGATGTTGTTGACGCAAATTGATGACCGCCGCAACACACCGGTGGGTCTTGGACGCTCTAGAGGTTACGCACAACCTACGAACGCAGCAAGAACCACAACGTAATCTGCCAAGACGATGTAGAGATCGAAAAGACCGATTTAGAACTCGGTTTTGGCTGGAACGACCTCAGCACGCCCTCTGGAAAGATCGTCGGGAGGACGCACGTGAGGGATCTCCTAGGACCAGTAAGGCTGCCTAGGATGCCGACAAAATTCATGGAGAATGCCGCCGAACAACAGGGTAGAGGGGTTGAGAGAGTTTGAGGAGTTGATAGGTTGATCTCGATCGATTGGATATAGATGGGATCAAATCGACCATGAACCTCTTATTATATAGAGGGGGTGGTCTTATCCCCTTAGGAAACCGCATTAGACACGTTTCCAATCACCAAACCTTCCCTAAAACCAATTAGAAACGAGATCGGTTCAGAGATAGCCCCAGCCTGACACAGCGCCGGACGCAGTCTAGAAAGGACTGCGATTTGAGGCACCGCCGGACGCCGCACCGGACGCATGGGGCCAGCGTCCGACGCACGCGAGATGCTATCCAGAAAGGTTCGCACCCCTGGGGCACCGCCGGACACTCCGGGGGCATAGCGCCGGACGCGCCTCGACCAAGTCCTGGCGTCCGGTGCATGATTTCCACGGCTCGCTGCCCTTGTTGTCGAATTTCCTAATTCCTCGGCCTTGTCATTAAACTCCAAATATGCCCATGGCCTCCTTGACATGCCTAATTACCAAAAATCAAACATATGTTTAATTAGATATGGGTATCTTTTCAACTAATGCTACAAACCTCCCGTAGTAAAACACTATCAATTGGAGGACTAATTGATGGTGGGTTGTGCACATGCCCGAGGGTTTCAAATGTACGTAATGCAACCTTCAGGAGTTCAAAAAAGGGAACGCCTCCGTTTTCAAAAGTGTGTGTATATAGGTCTGGTTTGGTTTGCACCCTGTGGAAAAATATTGTCTGGATAGGTGCTTAGCACTACATACACTTTTCTCTGAAAAAAGATATCATGACTTTTACAAAATTTTTTATTAGCTTCTGTTAGTTTTCGTCATATAATCTGGTGAACCAAAAATATTTAGATAATATTATTTCATTTGAGACATCCCTATGTCTCTTTACAGAATTGTTTTGGAGTTTATACAAAATCTATAAATATACGGAGATTTATACAAGATCGCCGTTGTTCTCCCAAGGCCGGGGTTGTGCTGGGGCACATTAATGATAGGACTATTTGGGCTGGATTCTGGAAATAGGACAGTTCTCTAGGGTCAGGGGTTGTTGGGCTGGGGCACGTGAACTTTAGAAGGTTCAGGTTGGGCCTTGGCCCATTGACGACTGATCCTCCGATCGGACAGCGGAAACCCACACCCTCCGGAGGCCCATCCCGTAACCCCCGAAGCCCGAGCACGGCAGGACCGTCCGATCCTGGATCCAACAGCCGAAACCCACCCTCCTGAAAACCTCTGCGCCGTCACACTATATAATCTCCCCCCTCACGCGCGCTGCCATTTGATCCACCTCCCAAACCCTATCCTCCCGGCGGCGGCGGCGCAGGAGCAGCAGCAGCAGCACGCGAAGATGGTGAAGTTCCTCAAGCCCGGCAAGGCCGTGATCCTCCTCCAGGGCCGGTTCGCCGGCCGGAAGGCGGTGATCGTGCGCGTGTTCGAGGAGGGCACCCGCGACCGCCCCTACGGCCACTGCCTCGTCGCGGGCCTCGCCAAGTACCCCAAGAAGGTGATCCGCAAGGACTCGGCTAAGAAGACGGCCAAGAAGTCGCGCGTCAAGTGCTTCATCAAGCTCGTCAACTTCACCCACCTCATGCCCACCCGCTACACCCTCGACGTCGACTTCAAGGACGTCGCCACCGGCGGGCCTGACGCGCTCTCCACCCGCGACAAGAAGGTCGCCGCCTGCAAGGCCGCCAAGGCGCGCCTCGAGGAGAGGTTCAAGACTGGCAAGAACAGGTGGTTTTTTACCAAGCTCCGCTTCTAGATGCTTGGCGTCCCCAATAGTGCTTGCTTTAGCTGTCGATTTCTTGTATCGGACATTGTCTAAGCCATCATCTCTGTTTTCGTATTACCATGAAGACTTCGTGTTTAGACCTGGGGCTCTCAGAGATAATTTACTAAGATATGCCTTTGATGTGTTAAATGATGTAATGGATAGATCTGGTTGAAATTTTGTTTGAAATCACGGCTTGCGTGTTATGTTTGGTCTTGGTAGGTGCCAGACATTTGTGATGCTTATTGTTATTGTTACAACGCAAGTATTTCATCAAGTATGGTCTCTTGTTTCTACATGAGTCGATGATATGGTCAATATTAGCTTGTTGCCTTGGAATCGTCTTAATGTTCAATTGATGTCTTTAGGATTCACTGTTTCATCAAATAGATGATAACAAATCTTGTTTACAGTCTTATTTGAACTGTCAGAGTAGCCTATGAAAGTAATATCCTCTGATAGTTAAATGTTACTAGACTTCCAGGGAAATCTTGCTTTAGCTTGGTGTAGTAGCCAGCTTGATTTGTCCACTCAAATAGTCATTCCTTTCAAGGATCTTGCTACATGGGTATTGTTTGCCATTGGATTTCTTAATATTTTACCCCATTAATAACTGTTTGTTAGAATACTGTTTCTACTGTCTCCTTAAAATGTCTGATTACTGTTTGTACTGTCTAAATAGACTGATAGACAGTTGTTATAGTTGGGTAGTCAGTAGTAATTCCTTTATTGTTAGATGGTTCAACATATTGTTAAATTGCTCTACGGAAATACGGAAATTTGGATACATTCAAATTGAAACACTTAGTTCATTAGATCTTTCTTGTGTGGTCCCTTGGCTTATTATTCATGAGCTGTTAGTTTTAGTTTTACTCCTGACCTGAAACGCAAGGTATTTTAGGAATTCTAGATTATATGATGCAACCCTCTGAACTTAATTGTTAGTTTTAGTTGGTGATGTGTTAATGTTGCCTTCTGTAACTCAGCTAGGGGTTCCTTCACCTAGAATCTCTTATAATCAGGTACACATTTTGGATGTTTTTGGCACTTTTTATTCAATACTAGCATGGTGGAAGTATGTGCATATCTTGCTGCTGTTATGATTGAAGTGTTTGCTTTACAAGTGGAGCATTTTTCTGGTTGGCAGACTTAGCATTGCAGTTAATAGAAGTAACTGAGTTATAATGTGTTACTTCACCTACAAACTTGACTGCTGGATGGATGAAGTATGTTGGTTATTTTGCTACTTTTACTGTTGCAGTGTTTTATCTGCCTGTGTTAGCAAATTTAGCATTGCAGTTAATATCAGTAACTAAATATCAACACTGGGACATCAAAATTTGCTTTGAAGGGAAACTATATTTACCTACAACTGAGGTTCTAGAGATTCAGTCGTTGCCCAGTGGATCATTGATCCTGTGAAAATTGTGTTTTCTTTTTGCTCTTTGGAAATGTGAACAAATAGTTTTATCTTGTTCGGCTGTTTAAATATAAACATTAGGATAAACTACTCTGTTGCTATCCGATAAATATACGATATTCCTCTGGTGGTTTGCAAACCCCAGTGAAAACTCGGAAAGTGTCGTCTAATTGTAAGATTGATCTCCATTTCAAAGGAAACATTTAAAAAACGGAAAGGCAATCGGGTTGTGCGTTTGGAACTGCAGGAACCTGTGGTGTGGAAGCATTTCACGTCACAGGAAATCTTACAACCTGTGGTGTTGTAGGCATTTCGCGTCACAGGAAATACAACATACAGGAAATCTTACAACCTGTGGTGTTTGTAGGCATTTCGCGTCACAGGAAATACAACATTCACGTAGTCTAGCCCTCTGTTTAATTGTGCCTGCTCTGTTTTCTGTGTAATTTCTTCAATGTTTCGAAATTCCTGTGTTCCACTAGGCAACGAGGCAACTGTGCTATTATTATGATCCTATCAGTACGCCCTTTCTTTGTTTGCTATTATTATTACCTTCAGTCCTTTGATGGGTTCCAACTTCGTGGGCCCATATATCAGTGACTTAATAGGTGAGATACGCAATCTGCTAATACAAACGTCGTTTTGTTTTCTTAAACACAACCTCGAGTATGACGGAAACATATGGATTATGAGAAAACACACAGAAGGAAAGGGATAACAAGACTGGAAAAGCACAGGAAGGAAAAATGAAGATGTTTGGATCAGCATAAAAGTATTGAGAAATAAATAGCAAGCCCAATAGTAACATAGTAATACATACGCTGTGGCAGATTAACTTCTATCATCATCATTATTATTCACCTAGGCTCAAAAGGAAAATAAATAAATAAATAAAGAGATATCTACCTTGCTGCTCCAAAACCGCCGAGCACCGTTGCTGCCGCCGACGCCGCCATCGTCGAAGCTAGTTGCTGACTTTAGTCAGCGCCTTCCTTCAATAAACAAAAACTGTACTTGGCGCCCCCTCCCCATCCTCTTCCCCAAACTCACACCGCTACTTGCAGGCGCAGCGACGCCGGCTATGCAAGGTTGCTGCGGGTTCGTCATCTACTACATATGCTGCTCCACCCCTCCTTCGCGGCTCTACTCACCGGACGTTGCGCCACGCAAGCACGGGAGCCCTGCTTCGATGTCGCTTCTGGGATACCGCGGCGATAGCCTCGCCGACGCCCACGCCCGGCGTGTCAATGTAAGGATGTCCTCGATTTCGCCCTGCCCGGCCTCCGCTTTCGTTCATTCCATTTCTGATGCTTAGAGGGATATGATTTGCGCCATCGAGATAGTTAAGTCTCATTGTTCAGTTAGTTAAATTCCAAATGTATCAGCCTAGTGAATATTGACTAACTGTTATAATTTTTTTCCCACACCACCCCTCAGCCTCTAATTGTTGGTACGGTGGTGCAGGTCATCTATTTCTGTCATGAACCGCCGCCGCCTAAGGCTAAGGCCGATGCGTGCGCGGCGGCTCATAACCGGCGCTGCTCGCCATCCGCCCGTGACTTGCCCGCGTCATTTGCTTCGTCATTTAGTAATAGAATATTTAGGGAATAAAGATAGGAATAAAATAGGAAAGGAATAAGATTGCTCGTAAAAGGGGTATTCAATCTATAAAGGAAACCTCTAGATCTTTCTTAGCGGGCAAGTCCTCGGACTATAAATACAAGGGGCATGTAATGTCGTTTGGAATCAATCGAAAAAATTAAAGAGGTAGCTCCCCAAACAGCTCTTGTCTCTCCAGCTCTCCCTCTCCCCCAACCCTACCGCGCGCCGCCCGCCGACTCCACAGCGCCACACGCCGCTGCCGCCACCACCTGCAGCGCGCGCCAGCGCCGCCGGCCGCCCCGCCATCGCCCGTCTTCCTCGTCGCCGCCGGGCTGCTACGCGTCATCATCGCCATCTTCTACCTCGTCGTTCTTCATCAGCCTACATCATCATGCCACCGTTCGTCGTCGCTATCGCCCGTCACACCGCCCGAACCTCCCCCCCAGCCTGCTGCCGCCCCCAACGCCGCCCGGTAGCCACTTGTCACGCCGAAAATCCAACCAGTTTGTGACAATTTCTCTTCTATGAGAGCAACTAATTGATTTGGCTATGAACCTTTCTTTCCTTTCACATTCATATTCTTTCCTTTCACATTCATATATATATGTAGATTCACAACTCACTTCCAGTAAAATTTTGTACGCCTGTACCTAAGGTTCTCATTTGAATTCATTTGGTGCATTTTTGCTCATGTGACCTACCAATTGACCCCATTTTCACACGGACCAATTCTGTGCAGGTAGTCTAGCTCTTATTATTGGCTAAAGGCAATAACATTCACATTTTCCTTATGTTGTTTACCAATTAACCGCATCGCTCTGAAACACCACGTGCACAGGGCATGGTCACGGCCAATATCCTCGTGTCTCGTGACCGCTCGTTAAGGCGTGGACAGGGAGCCGTGCTCGTGCTGGCCGTGCTGGCCCTTCTGGGAATCCACTTAGACCCGCACCTGGTGGCCATCAGCAGGAATGTCACCTCGTCCAGCGGCATGCAGTTAGAGAAGACAAAGCACCTTCAAGTTTCCTGCCACCTCCTATTCTCAACCGCTTTTTGCACTAGGACTCGCAAATCCCATGATATAATAATTGGACAAAAGAGGTATCACTATCATTGTCAACATCCTCCAAGCTATGGTGTTCTTTCTTGCCTTGTAGTTTTAGGCTTCCAATAACATGTCTATGGGTATTGGTACTTCTAGTGAAGGGAATACACACACACACATATAAGGCATTGAGGGCCTAGGAAGGCTGATATATATAAGGAGCAGAGAGTGGTCATTGGACATGTAGAAATATGAGAGTATAAACACAATTTAAATAGAACCTTGTGCACGGATCAAGAAAGTTTTCCTGTATATCATATAGTCCTTTTTCATCTTTATAATTAAGATAAGAAAAGTAGTTTGTATGATGTATACACCGACAGAGTTCCTTCGTTTGAGTAGCCTATGGACATTAGTTTGCAGTTGAGGACACACAATGGTACTGTACTTTTGATGCCACAGTAAATGAGAAATATTCCGGAGTTATAATGCTTGTGCTTTTATCACGACTACTTTATCACCCACATTTGGTTGTGGAAATTCATCAAGCACACAAACATAAACTAAGTTTGAATGATCCACATGCTCTGGCACATTATCAGGACTCATGTGCTTCTTTTGCTGCTTTTACTGCTGCAGCGTTTTTCCTGCATGCGTTAGCAAATTTAGCATTGCAGATAATAACAGTAACTAAATTTTAACGTGCAACACTGGCACATCAAAATTTTCTTTGAATGGAAACTATATTTACCTACAGCTGAGGTTCTACAGTTCAATCGTTGCTCAGCGGATCATTGATTCTGTGAAAATTGCCGGAAATGTGAACAAATAGTTTTATCCTGTTTGGCTGTTGAAATCTAAGCAGCAGGATAAACTGCTCTGTTGCTATGGGAGAAATGTATCCTGAGGTTTGCAATCAATCAAGCACTTACGACAGTGATATATATTTAGCAACGCCAGTGATATATATAACAAACAAGGAAGTGTCTAATTGTAAGATTGATCTCCATTTCAAAGGAAACAGTTTAAAAACGGAAAAGCGTTGTGCGTTTGGAAATATGCATTTCACATCACAAAAAATAGAACATTCACTCGAGTCTACAGTCCTCTGTTTTATTTTGCCTGCTCTAATCTCTGTAATTTCTGCAATGTTGTTGTGAAATTCCTGTGTTCCAAAAAAACCAGGCAATGAGGGAACTGATCTACCATTATTATTCCACCAATATGTTTTTTTCTTGCTATTATTATTAGCTTCAGTCCTTGACGATGGGTTCCAACTTCGTTGGCCCATTTGTCAGTGACTTAATAGGTGAGATATGCTCTACTGATATAACGTGGGTCTTCTTCTTAAACAACCACGAGGAAAGGAATAATAAGACTGGAAAAGCATAGAAATGAAATACGAAGATGTTTAGATTGCATGGACAGGGGTGCTGGCCGCCTTCAGCAGAGATCAGCACTTCAGCAGATTTCAGCAGCAATGTCACTTCGTCCAGCAGCATGCAACAGGAGAACGATGCCAAACCACCTTCTAGTTTCCTGCCGCCTCCTATTCTCAAGCGCTGTGCATTAGGACTCGATAAGTCACGTCTGATATAATAATGGAACAAAAGAGGAATCATTTGCACATCCTCCAAGCTATGGGTGGGCTCTTGCCTTGTAAGCTTCCAATAACATGTCAACAGTACTGATACTTTTTTCCTTGAAGAAAAATGGTACTGATACTTCTAGTGGAGGGAATGGGCATATAAGAAGCGTCGCTGATAGACATCGAGGGTCTGGGAGTGCTGATTATATATACAGAGCAAGCAAAGAGTGGTCACTGAACCTGTAGAAATAATATGAGAGTATAAAGATCAGTCGACAGAACCTTGTGCGCAAACCAAGAAAATGGCCCTGTATATGATGTGCACTGATCAGAGTTCATTTGAGTAGCCTATGGAGTATGGACATTAGTTCGCAGCAGTTGAGGGCAGTAGGCACGGTACTGTACTTTTGATGCCACAGTAAATGTGAAATATCCGGGAGTTATAAGGCTTGCATTGTGTTTTTATCCATGACTACTTTAATCGCACACATTAGTATTTTTTTTTTTTTGTATATTTTGTTGCTCCATTCTCCAGATAAATCAAATTCTAGAATCTATATGCAAGTCAAACCATGTTAAGTTATTTGTCTTATTTGTAGGAAAAATGGTAACATCTATGGAATAAAACGATCATATTATGAAAAATATATTCTATTGTAGATCTAATGATATCAATTTGATGCTATAAAATCTTAATGAGTTTTTCTATAATTTAGCCAGAGTTTAAAAAGTTTGACATAAGTCAACTATAGAAATCTATTTATTCACACACACAGTGAGTAGTTTCGCTTTCATTTGGGCCTATCCTTCGCTAATTGCTACCCACGCACGAAGATGCATTTATGCGTTATCTAGTACTAGTGTTGCTCACGCACGGGACCTTCTCAAATAATTTAAAAAAAACAACAAAAGGCATGCATCAAAGAAGCAGCACCTGTATTGTACATCTCATCACTGAATTGTTCCCCAAATTCATGAGAGACAGAGAAGGTGGCCGAGGCTGGCGATTCGGATTCACGCCGACCCGATGCGAGCTCACGGATGAGTACGTCCGCACCATATCTTTGCTTGAGGCGGCTGCGAGGCTCGCTGACTTGGAGGTCCCCTCGCCACATCTTGGCCTGATCGAGGTGGCTGCAAGTTCTCGCGAGCTCGCCGAAGATGGCGTCCTGAGGCGTCCACTAGGGATTGCAATTTCGAGTCATGCCGGCCTGAGGCGGCCGACGATTAGGAACTCTACTGCTTATGGCACAAGAAGACAAAGCACCTTCCAGTTTCCTGCCACCTCCTATTCTCAATCGCTTTGCACTAGAGTCGATAAATCGCATAATATAATAATGGTACAAAAGACATATCATTGTCAACATCCTCGAAGCTATGGTGTTCTTTCTTGCCTTGTAGTTTTAGGCTTCCAATAACATGTCTAAGGGTACTGGTACCTCTAGTGAAGGGAATGGGCATATAACGAGTGTGGCTGATATATACATACACACATATAAGGCATTGAGGGCCTAGGAGGGCTGATATATATAAGGAGCAGAGAGTGGTCATTGGATGGACATGTAGAAATATGAGAGTATAAACACCATTTAAACAGAACCTTGTGCATGGACCAAGAAAATTTCTCTGTACATCATATAGTCCTTTTTTTTCTTCTGTATAATTAAGATAAAGAAAACTTTTGATGCCATAGTAAATGAGAAATATTCCGGAGTTACAATGCTTGTGCTCTTATCACGACTACTTTGTCACCCACATTTGGTTGTGGAAATTCATCACGCACACAAACATAAACTAAGTTTGAATGATCCACATGCTCTGGCACATTATCAGGACTCATGTGCTTCTTTTGCTGCTTTTACTGCTGCAGTGTTTTTTCTGCCTGCGTTAGCAAATTTAGCATTGCAGGTAACTAAATTTTAACATGCAACACTGGCACATCAAAATTTTCTTTGAATGGAAACTATATTTACCTACAGCTGAGGTTCTACAGTTCAGTCGTTGCTCAACGGATCATTGATTCTGTGAAAATTGCCGGAAATGTGAACAAATAGTTTTATCCTGTTTGGGTGTTGAAATCTAAGCAGCTGGATAAACTACTCTGCTGCTATGGGAGAAATCTATGTTGTTCCTGTGGTTTGCAATCAGTTACGCACTTACGACATTGATATATATTTATGGACGCCAGTGATATATTTATGAAACAAGGAAGTTGTCTAATTGCAAGATTGATCATCATTCAAAGGAAACATTTTAATAACCGAAAGGTGTTGTGTGTTTGGATATATGCATTTCACATCACAGGAAATAGAACATTCACTCGATCTACAGTCCTCTGTTTTATTTTGCCTGCTCTGATCTCTATAATTTCTTCAATGTTGTTGTGAAGTTCCTGTGTTCCAAAAAAACTAGGCAATGAGGGAACTGATCTACCATTATTATTCAACCAATATGGTTTTTTTTGCTATTATTATTAGCTTCAGTCCTTGACGATGGGTTCCAACTTCGTTGGCCCATTTGTCAGTGACTTAATTGGTGAGATATGCTCTTGTGATATAAAGTGGGTCTTTTTCTTAAACAACCACGAGGAAAGGAATAATAAGACTGGAAAAGCAAAGAAATGAAATATGTAGATCTTTGGATTGCATGGATAGGGGAGCCATGTTCGTGCTGGCCGCCTTCAGCAGAGATCAGCACTTCAGCAGATTTCAGCATTTCAGCAACACGATAAGTCACTGACAAACCACCTTCTAGTTTCCTGCCGCCTCCTATTCTCAAGCGTTGTGCATTAGGACTCGATAAGTCACGTCTGATATAAATGGAACAAAAGAGGAATCATTTCCACATCCTCCAAGCTATGGATGGGCTCTTGCCTTGTAAGCTTCCAATAACATGTCAATGGCACTGATACTTCTAGTGGAGGGAATGGGCATATAAGAAGCGTGGCTGATAGGCATTGAGGGTCTGGGAGTGCTGATTATATATACAGAGCAAGCAAAGAGTGGTCACTGAACCTGTAGAAATAATATGAGAGTATAAAGATCAGTCGACAGAACCTTGTGCGCAAACCAAGAAAATGGCCCTGTATATGATGTACACTGATCAGAGTTCATTTGAGTAGCCTATGGAGTATGGACATTAGTTCGCAGCAGTTGAGGGCAGTTGGCACGGTACTGTACTTTTGATGCCACAGTAAATGTGAAATATCCGGGAGTTATAAGGATTGTGCTTTTATCCATGACTACTTTAATCACCCACATTAGTATTAGTATTTATTTGTATATTTGTTCCGCCATTCTCCAGACAAATCAAATTCTAGAATCTTTGCAAGTCAAACCATGTTAAGTTATTATTTGTCTTATTTTGTAGAAAAAAATTAGTAACATCTATGGAATAAAACGATCATATTATGAAAATATATTCTATTGTAGATCTAATATAATGATATTACTTTGATGCTATAAATTTTAACTAATTTTTCTATCATTTAGCTAAAGTTTAAAAAGTTTGGCATAAGTCAACTATAGAAGTCTATTTATTCATACACAGAGTGAGTAGATTCACTTTCATTTGGGCCTATCCTTTGCTAATTGCTACCACGCACGAAGAGGCATTTGGGCAATATCTAGTACTAGTATTGCTTAATTAGAAAAAAAAAAAACAAAAGGCATGTACCAAAGAAGCACCACCGTATTGTACATCTCATCGCTGAATTATTCCCCAAATTCGTGAGAGACAGAGAAGATGGCTGAGGCTGGCAATTCGGAGTCATGCCAGCCTGATGCGAGCTCGGGCGCTCGCGAGCTCGAGGATGAAAAGGTCCGCACCACTTCTTTGCTTGAGGCGGCTGCGAGGCTCGTCAGCTCGCTCACCTGGAGGTCTCCGCATCACATCCTGGCCTAAGGTGCCTGCAAGTTCTCGCGAGCTCGCCGAAGAGGACGTCCTGAGGCGTTGCAATTTGGAGTCATGCCGGCCTGAGAAATGCACGTTCCAGTTTCCTGACACCTCTCATTCTCAGTAACTGTTATATCTCGATTGTATAACGGAAGAAAGAGGAAATCCAATCCCACCACCCTCAACATCTTTCCAAAGTATTGTTTTGGCTTCCTACGCTTCTAATTAATAACATGTATTTACATATATAGAGCACTATATGTAAGGGATGGATGCTAAGAGAACGTGGCTATAAATAAGTGATGGAGGGCAGTGTTGCAGGCGCAGTTGAGATGGCTGATAAATAGATAAAGGAGCAGAGGGTGGTCAGTGGTCACTCGGTGAGCCAGCTGACTCCTTAATTTGATCCTTTAGAATGTGCACGGAAGGACTTATTCGAAAGTGCGAACACATGGTTGATTTAGGTCGCATGTGTTTAGTTTTGTGATGTAGTGATTGTCAACAGTCAACATTCTTCTTCTATTTTCATTTTATCTTTTATGCTTCGGCTATGTTCACCGGCATACGTGGAGTGTGTCGAAGACGTATCTCTTGGTTCGTGTTGTGCAGGTGTGGAGCTCGGAGATGGTAGCCGACGGCGAGGTGAAGGGGCCAAGGAGGACGTGCCGGGCCGATGGACCGCGGAGGTGAAGGAAGGACGGGCGTGAGGCTTGGACCGAGGGACCGGATCGCCGGGTGGCTAGCCATGGTGGCTGACATCCGGGACATCGACGGATGCAAGAGGGGCGTGGCGGGACCGTGTCGATCGGGTCAAGACGGCGAGCGTCGGGCAGCCGGGGGGAGCTCGGATGACTTGGCGACTTCGGGCGGTCAAGACGGGGCGATGACGCGTGTCGAGGAGGTTTGGTGGTTTGTCCTCAAAACCATCGGCGCGGGTTTTCGTGGTTTGGGCCTCAAAACCACGGGCGCGAAGTTTTCGGGGTTTGGGCCTCAAAACCCGAGGTGTTCCGGTGGACGGAAGGGCGGCACGTGGCGGCATCGGGGAGGTTGCGTGGATGCAAGGCTACCGGTGAGGAGGCGCGGTGGCCGTCGGATCGAAAAATATCCGTGAGTCGACCAAAATAGCCCTAGGGTTAGTGGTTTGGCTCATATGTATCGGAGGGCAAAATAGGGATGAGAAATAAGGACCATATATAGAGGATGGCAGCCATCCTCCCCTCTTTGCCTCTCTTATTTTCGTTTTTATTTTCTCCCATTTTTAGGGTTCTTGTTTAGAGGCCCAAGAACAAATTCGTGGCTATTTTGCTGTGATTTTTGAGGGGAAGGGCAGCCCCAATCCTGCCTGTGCCCTCCGGGCTTCGTCACTTTTGTGCTGTGATTTTCGTTCTCAGTTTTTCCCTATTGTTGTGATTATTTTCGATCTGAGATTCCCGGAGTTCTAGTTGATTTCAGGCAGAGATTTTTGGGGAATAGTTTCGTGCCAAGGTCGCTTTCATCTGTGCAAATTTTGGGCTCACGAGCTTTTGATTTGAGAGAGATCCTTTCGATTTCGTGGTCGTCTGTTCTCCGTTCGTCAGCTCTGATTTTGCTGAGTTCGTGCTCGCTCCTGTTTTGTTGGAAGCCCGTTGCTTTCTGTTCTTAGCACTCAGCACACAGGGGTTGGGCGACTTGGCGTTGAACGCTTTGCGATAGGAGAGCAGCCCCTCCATCGTTTTCAATCAAGTTTCCTTGCAGCAGCGTGCAGGTCAGCGGTCGGCACCACCCTGCAGCACGAGCAGGCCGTGGACAGGAGCACGACAGCAGCAGTTCAAGGCAGGCGGCCTCCCTCGCTGCTCGAGCGGCTCCCAAGTTCAGCGCACGTTACCAGGCTGCAAGGCAGCTGAGCGGGCGTCCTCCCAGGAGCTCGAGCAGCCTGCTCAGGTCGGCGTGCAGCTCCAGGCCGCGAGGCACAAGAGCAGCTCGACAGCAGCAGCTGCATCCAAGTCACGTCGAACAAACAAAAGGTCGATTCTTCTTGTGCTGTGAATTGGCCATCGAGTCAATTATCTTCTTCTCGTGCAGGGTACCTAGATCGAGTTTGTGTGTGCATAATCCCAGCTTTTAATTGACTCAATCTAGTTCCTTTTTCTCTACGCTTAGAAGATGTTTGATGAAATGCCTTAGTAGTTTATTCATGAATTGTCTTATCAAGCTACAGTAGGCATTTATTTGGAATATCATGCTTAAACGTGAATTGATTCTATCCAATCCTGAGTACTAGTTTTGCTTGGTCAGAGAGCCTGCTTCTTGCTTACGTGAATCATCATAGAAATCATTAGCTTTTCTTTGGAGCATTAATTTATACTACTTTGATCGATTAGTATTCACGGCATACAAAGATTGTTGCTTGTCTGTCTCAAGTTTCTCCTGCAGGTTTAGCACAAACACAATGCTTGTTCTCAGCTTTGAGCACATGCACCGTTGATTTTCCGGCCATTTTCAGCCGCTTGTATTGTCCGCAATTTGCGCGTTAGAGCTCGCTTTGAGAACCGGTTTTTGCAATGACTTTCTGTCGATCCGTGGAGTTTATTTGAGTACTCTCGTCACAAGTTGGCGTTGGTATTTTAGATTCAGGAACTCGCTTCTTCTCTATAGAAGTCGGGTGACTCTTTTTCTATCCTCCGCCGACTTTCTCTTTTTGTCGACGGTTTATGATCGTTTGAGGTGTCCCGCTGTGTTCCTAGGGAACATCCACCCAATCATTTGGGTCGTGGACATCTCGGTTCTCTCTCTCGCGACACCTTGCTACTAGTTAGCACGCGTGTTATTCGGTCTTTGCGTGAGTTTGCTTTTTGAGGTTGGGGGTTGAGCCGATGACCTAAAATTGAAAAGGAAAATCGAGGCTCCCATTCACCCCCTCCTCGTCGCCAAGCGGTCCTTCAATTGGTATCGAGGCGGGTTAAGGATCATATCCACCTTAATCGGTTCTTGATCCACGTAGAAGGCGACATGGAGAGGTTTGGTCACTTTGGTGGCAAACCTCCTGAGTTCGATGGCACCAACTATCCCTATTGGAAGATCAAGATGCAAGCGCATCTCATGGGGATAGATTGGAGAGTGTGGGAGATTGTCGAGGATGAGAACTACCAAGTGCTAGCCGCCGAGTGGGTGAGGATCAAATAGCCCAACACAATGCCAACAACCGAGCGAGGAGCGTCTTGTTCTCTAGCCTCAAGGATAGTGAGTTTGAGAGAGTTGCCACTTGAGAGACCGCTCGTGAGGTGTGGAAGACACTAGAGAGCTACCACGAGGGAACCCCACAAGTCAAGGCCCGCCTTTACGAGACCTACAAGAGAGAGTACAACAACCTCATCCAGCTTGATGGCGAGTCCATCGATTCTCTCTTTGCTAGGTTTCGGGACGATCTGCAACAAGCTTCGGGGCGAACAAGCCGTCGGAGAGGTTGGACGAGCACGAGAAGGCGATGCGGCTCTTGTACGCTCTGGATCGGAAGGTGTGGGATGTGAAGGTGTCCGCGATCATGGAGTCTGCCAACTACGACACCCTCACACCCGACGAGCTCTACAAAGAAGCTCAAGTCTTCCGAGATCGAGGCCCGGATCCGGCGAAGCTCAAGAACCCTTCTCGCGCCCGAACGTTGCACTCATCTCTCGGTAAGGGCGGTTCCAGTTCTTCACGCTAACCCATCACGATTTCTTTCGCCTTGTCTTCCTTGGTGTCCGTGACAGAGGAGCAGATGGAGAGCCTTGGGGATGATGAGCTTGCACTAGTCATCGCCCGATTCTCGCGGTTTCACAACAACCGCTTGAACCGTCGGCGTGGCGGCCCATCCAAGGGCGGATGCTTTGAGTGCGGCGATCCGGACCACTTCGTCGCCGCGTGCCCCAAGAAGAGCAAGGACAAGTACTCCGGCGAGAAGTACTACTCCGACAAGCACGACTCCGACAAGCGCAAGGACAAGCGCGGGTACACCGTCGGCAAGCACAAGTCTAAGAAGGGCTTCGACAAGGAGGCGATCAAGAAGAAGTACCTCAAGCGTGCCAAGGAGAACAAGGACGCCTTCTTCGCCTCCCTTAGCGACCTCGACAACGATGGGCAAGCTTCCTCCAGCGATGAGGAGCCCGAGCGTAAGATTGAAGACAAGCTGAACGGACTTTGCTTCTTCGCCGACTCCAAGCCCGGGGGCTTCTGCACCATGGCCCTCGACGGAGCGGTGACCGACAGCGTCAAGCCACACAACAGCGACTCTTCTTCCCCTGAGGTATCTCCTACAATCGAATCTCTCTCCGATGAGGTTGACTCTTTGGGCGATGCGCTTGTGTGTCAAGAGAAGTTGCTCAAGCGAGCAGCTAGGGAGAGAAAGGAGTACAAGGAGAAGTGGGAAATGGCTATGGTGGAGATAGAGTTGCTTAGGAAGCCTGTGGATGTGTCTGATGAGACTGAATGTGACGCTTGTGCCGTGCATATGTCTAGCATCATGTCTTTGCAATCCAAATACTCTGCTTTGCTAGATGAGCATGTTGATCTGAAGGCTAAGCCTATGTTGTTGAGTGCGTGCAAGTCTTGTACAGACTTGCGATCTGAGTTGGCAGAGAAGGCTGCCAAGCTTGCTGTGCTTGAGAAGGCCAACTCAGATAGCACCGTGCTGAAGTGTGCTAAGTGTGAAGCTTTGGAGTTAGAGGTCATGTCTTGTAGGCATGACAAGGAGAGAGTTGAAGAGGAGAACAAGTACCTTCGCTCTGTCCTGAGTTGGGTGTCTAGTGGAGAGCCACAGCTTGGCATGATGATGGGTCAGCTCAAGAGGGGGACTGACACATCGGGATTAGGCTTTGCTATAGGTGGGAAGGGTGAAGTTATCTATGGCAAGGTTGGTCAAGGTAGTGGTTTGAGCTCGAGTGAGAAACCAACAAACACTCCCAAATTGACCAAGGTCACCCCACCTAAGCCGACCAAGTCCGTTATGCAAAATGGCATTCTCCAAGAGACCCCAAAGACTCCACCTCCCAAACAAGTGTGGCTTCCCAAACCAAACCACCTCAAGAACCCACTTGACACTTTGCCCAAGATCCCTGAGGAAACCCTTCCTAAAGCCAAGGCCACAACAAGAGTGAACCATCCACCCAAGAGAGTGAACCAACAACCACCCAAGAGAGAGGTGAGGTATCACTGTGAGTATTGCCAGAGAGATGGTCATTTGGTTGAGTTTTGCTTTAGGAGGAAGAGGGATGCTAGGCGTCAAGTTGAGTTTAAGAACCGTGACTTGTATCACCCACCACTTGACATATATGAGAGGGGTGTGCAGTCGGTTCAGAGGCAGTTTGCTAGGTCAGGAGGTAGGAGGCCTCAGAGGGCTAGGCCACAGTTTGTGAGACCCCGTGGTGGTCGTGCTCCGCGAGTGGATGTTGATCCTCGCTTTGGGAGCTTTGAGTTTGACAGGAGGAGTGCACCACACTTTGTTGTGCGTGGTGCGTGCTTTGGGAAGAAGGGTCATGGGATGTTTGTTTTGCCTAATGCTTATCTCGGGCAAAATGGTCAACATTGGTATTCTCCTGAGTATACTAACCCCAGTGTTGTGCCATTTGCTCATCCCATGTTTTTCCAATGATGTAGGTGATCAAGTCTTGGGTTCCCAAGTTTATGCTTGTTAACCCTTTGGGATCCAAGACTTGGGTTTCTTTGTCCTCTCATGTGTAGGTATGAGGACATGGGGTGGAGAACACATGCTTGGTGGAACTTGATTCTTTGTCGTGGTGTGATCAAGACTTGATGGTTGTCTACACCACTTTGATGGCCTGCAAGAGGCATGTGCCTTAGTGTGACGCCTACACACAGTCTGTGAGCTATCATATACACTCATGCCTTGTACATTCATGATTCCCTACTTGTGGTATGAGATGTTCATTTGCTCACTTGTATATTTTTGGCACATTTTGGTTCTATGTCTTGCTTGTGTATATACCATGGTAGGCTAGCCATCTTATTCATGATAGCTTTGTGTTATCTTGTGTATTATATGCCATGCTTGCTTTTGTGCCCTTTTGTTTCCTAGTTTTCTTTTGCTAGGTGTCTTTGGTTGAGGGGGAGTTGGGAGTTTGCTATCCTTTTTGAGGGGTAGCTTTGTAGTTGATGTATAGATGTAGTTTTAGGTTTGTTTTTGCTTTTGTATCATTCTTGCATATCATGAGCTTCACTTTTATATTGAATGGAATGAGTTTGTGCTCTTAGTAGTATGGACATGATAGTGCTTCTAGTTTGAGCTCTTTCTAATCATGTGGTGTATGTTATGAGCTGAGCAACTTTTTCAAATGTGAACTTGATTAATGAATGATGAAATTAAATCATGGTTCACCCTTGAGCTAGCTTCTATCATGAGTAGGATGTTGAGATCCTTTGAGCTTTTATGTGTATGCTTGGTAGCTATGTCTCATGCTTTGATTCATTCACTTGCTTAGATTTTCATGATAATACAATGCTAAAACATGAAGTCTAAAGCTAAAGTGATGAAAAGATCGAGTGGGTCCATTTTGCCACACTTTGAAGTTCGAGACTGCTTTCACTTGCACTCTTGAATGAACTTGGACTTTATTGTGTTTGACCCAGACCATTGTCTTAAGCTAATCATTGCTCACGCATAGGCTTGACATGGTTGATTATTAAGGCAAGGCAAATGTGGATAACCACTCGCATGCTCTTTTATAACTTGTGAACCGCTGCAACTCAAACTAAAATGAACACAAGTTTTTTTTTTTTTTTTTTTTTTTGCCAAAATGTCTAGCATGATGTCTGAACGCTGCTTGGGGTAGTTCACCCAGTTTACATGTTTGAGCACTTAGTTGATCTCCTCTCTACTTGTGCTAGGTGCTATGTTTGATGGTGAACCTCCTTTTTGCAAAACTCTGAAACTTGCTCAAAATGCTTTGTGCCATATTTCATATCATCTGATTAGCTTGAGCTCTGGCTAGCACTTGTAGTTTGTTGCTATGGTACCACTTTGAGCACTCTCTCACTCGGTTGAATATAATCTTGAACCTTTGCATTGTGACATATTGCATTTCATAGCTTGATTAGTGCATGTGCCAACAAGGGGGAGAAAGAAACAAAGACAGTAACTGCATTTGTCCAGGGGGAGTAGCACTTTGAGCTAGATGTGTAGAGCCTTTGCCTCTGTCTTGAGGGTCTACCCGCTGTGTGTGAAAGTAATTGGTTTGGAGCCGTGCTAGTGGTGTTGAGCCCGTTCTACCTCTTCTTGAGGACTAGCGTGTCTTAGCTTGGTTGTGTCGAGCCTTTTGCCCATGTCTTTGAGAACCAAGTTTTTGCTCCATGTTTGCTATCCAAAGAGGTTGTCTTAGCTTTTGTTCACCTGGATGTGCCTTTCTCCTATCTTATTACGTCTTTGTGTTGAATGTTGACAATGCACTCATCAAGGGGGAGATTGCGAACACATGGTTGATTTAGGTCGCATGTGTTTAGTTTTGTGATGTAGTGATTGTCAACAAATCAACATTCTTCTTCTATTTTCATTTTATCTTTTATGCTTCGCTATGTTCACCGGCATACGTGGAGTGTGTCAAGACGTATCTCTTGGTTCGTGTTGTGCGGGTGTGGAGCTCGGAGATGGTAGCCGACGGCGAGGTGAAGGGGCCAAGGAGGACGTCTTGGGGCCGATGGACCGCGGAGGTGAAGGACGGACGTGAGGCTTGGACTGAGGGACCGGATCGCCGGGTGGCTAGCCATGGTGGTCGACATCCGGGACATCGACGGATGCAAGAGGGCGTGGCGGGGACCGTGTCGATCGGGTCAAGACGGCGAAGCGTGCGGCGCGGCGCGGGAGCTCGGATGACTTGGCGACTCGGGCGGTCAAGACGGCGATGACACGCGGTCGAGGAGGTTTGGTGGTTTGTCCTCAAAACCATCGGCGCGGGTTTCGTGGTTTTGGGCCTCAAAACCACGGGCGCGAAGTTTCGCGGGTTTGGGCCTCAAAACCCGAGGTGTTCCGTGGACGGAAGGACGGCACGTGGCGGCATCGGGAGGTTGCGTGGATGCAAGGCTACCGGTGAGGAGGCGCGGTGGCCGTCGGATCGAAAAAATATCCGTAGTCGACCAAAATAGCCCTAGGGTTAGTGGTTTGGCTCATATATGTATCGGAGGGCAAAATAGGGATGAGAAATAAGGACCATATATAGAGGATGGCAGCCATCCTCCCCTTTTGCCTCTCTCTTATTTTCGTTTTTATTTTCTCCCATTTTTAGGGTTCTTGTTTAGAGGTCCAAGAACAAATTCGTGGCTATTTTGCTGTGATTTTTGAGGGGAAGGGCAGCCCCAATCCTGCCTCCTCCCCTCCGGGCAAGTCACTTTTTGTCTTTGTGATTTTCGTTCTCAGTTTTTCCCTATTGTTGTGATTATTTTCGATCTGAGATTCCCGGAGTTCTAGTTGATTTCAGGCAGAGATTTTTGGGGAATAGTTTCGTGCCAAGGTCGCTTTCATCTGTGCAAATTTTGGGCTCACGAGCTTTTGATTTGAGAGAGATCCTTTCGATTTCGTGGTCGTCTGTTCTCCGTTCGTCAGCTCTGATTTTGCTGAGTTCGTGCTCGCTCCTGTTTTGTTGGAAGCCCGTTGCTTTCTGTTCTTAGCACTCAGCACACAGGGGTTGGGCGACTTGGCGTTGAACGCTTTGCGATAGGAGAGCAGCCCCTCCATCGTTTTCAATCAAGTTTCCTTGCAGCAGCGTGCAGGTCAGCGGTCGGCACCACCCTGCAGCACGAGCAGGCCGTGGACAGGAGCACGACAGCAGCAGTTCAAGGCAGGCGGCCTCCCTCGCTGCTCGAGCGGCTCCCAAGTTCAGCGCACGTTACCAGGCTGCAAGGCAGCTGAGCGGGCGTCCTCCCAGGAGCTCGAGCAGCCTGCTCAGGTCGGCGTGCAGCTCCAGGCCGCGAGGCACAAGAGCAGCTCGACAGCAGCAGCTGCATCCAAGTCACGTCGAACAAACAAAAGGTCGATTCTTCTTGTGCTGTGAATTGGCCATCGAGTCAATTATCTTCTTCTCGTGCAGGGTACCTAGATCGAGTTTGTGTGTGCATAATCCCAGCTTTTAATTGACTCAATCTAGTTCCTTTTCTCTACGCTTAGAAGATGTTTGATGAAATGCCTTAGTAGTTTATTCATGAATTGTCTTATCAAGCTACAGTAGGCATTTATTTGGAATATCATGCTTAAACGTGAATTGATTCTATCCAATCCTGAGTACTAGTTTTGCTTGGTCAGAGAGCCTGCTTCTTGCTTACGTGAATCATCATAGAAATCATTAGCTTTTCTTTGGAGCATTAATTTATACTACTTTGATCAGATTAGTATTCACGGCATACAAAGATTGTTGCTTGCTGTCTCAAGTTTCTCCTGCAGGTTTAGCACAAACACAATGCTTGTTCTCAGCTTGAGCAGACACATGCACCGTTGATTTTCCGGCCATTTTCAGCCTGCTTGTATTGTCTGCAATTTGCGCGTTAGAGCTCTGTTTTGAGAACCGGTTTTTGCAATGACTTTCTGTCGATCCGTGGAGTTTATTTGAGTACTCTCGTCACAAGTTGGCGTTGGTATTTTAGATTCAGGAACTCGCTTCTTCTCTATAGAAGTCGGGTGACTCTTTTTCTATCCTCCAGTTCGACTTTCTCTTTTGTCGACGGTTTATGATCGTTTGAGGTGTCCCGCTGTGTTCCTAGGGAACATCCACCCAATCATTTGGGTCGTGGACATCTCAGTGCTCTCTCTGCTCGCGACACCTTGCTACTAGTTAGCACGCGTGTTATTCGGGTCTTGCGTGAGTTTGCTTTTGAGGTTGGGGGTTGAGCCGATGACCTAAAATTGAAAAGGAAAATCGAGGCTCCCATTCACCCCCTCTGGTCGCCCCGTTTTCGTCCTTGAAAAGAAAAATTATTTGACAGAAATTATCTATTATGTCCTGACCAAGAAAATTTGGCTGCACACGTAGCCTAGCTTTTTTTATGTAAAAGCACTTTATATGATGTACACGGCTTATAGTTCCTTCATTTTATTAGTAACCTATGTACTTTAATTTGCAGCTAATACTGGAAGTCGCCGTACTTGCGGCTTGGTAAGATGCATGGCCTTGCATGAAACAGACTCTTACTTACAAAAAAGAATGGTGCACGAGAGCACAAGCACTTTCTATCATACCCATCCTAGAGAAGAATTTCATCATACAAGTCGATCTCCTTCGAAGCACACTACAACACGTCTTTGAATAGAAGGTGTTTTTCTTAAATTTATTTAATTTTATTTTACTTAAAGGCATTTTTGTGAAAAAGGGCGTTGAAACCACTTTTATTGTGGCTAATATAAAAAACGCCTTGAATAAAAAAATAAAATAAAAATGCCTTAATTGCCTGTAGCATTGGAAGTGTTTTTATATATAACGCCTTAATTGCCTATACAGAGGCCATTTTTTTATTTTCAAAACGCCTTTGTAGTCATTTGATACGGAGCATAAAGACCGTGTGTCGTCCCTGTCCCTTTCTTTATGTGTTTTACGCTTTGGCACAAAACTGTTCCAAACAGCTTCTAGAGCGGATGGAGAAGCCGAGGTTCACTTCCACAGAGATGCACTATAGAAATTATCTTGTACTACAACTATATTGCTCACGCACGGATCCGTACTTTCTCAAATAAAAACAAAGGCATGTTTATCGGACGCGCAGCACCTGTATGCCGCATCGCTGAGTCATTCCCAAATTTGTGAGACGGTGGAGGCAGCAACTAGGCTCACGCGTGGCCTGAGGCAGGCTTAAATAGGGGCTTGCGAGCTCGCCAAAGAGGATGTCCGTCACTGTCCTGGCCAGAGGCGGCCGCGAGGGTCTCGTGGACGACGTCGATGAGATCCTCCGTACTACATCGATCCCATCCTAAGGCGTCCGCTAGAGCTCGCGATTTGGAGTCATGCCGGCGCCTCGAGCTCATGAGCTTGCCAATGAGGAAGTCCACTGCATCTCCACTACATCTCGCTGTGGAAATCCACGTTCATAGTTTCCTGCCGCCTCCCATTCTCAGGCACTGTTATCAATCATGTAGAGGAACAAAAGAGGGAATCCAATCATCCTTTCTCAACATCACTCCAAACTATTGTTTTTGTCTTCTAGGTTTCTAATAACATGTACATATATATAGAGCACTCTAGGGAAGGGAGTGAAGCTAGCGAACATGGCTATAATTAAGGGAGCTTAGATGGCTGACAAATAGATATAAATAAGGAGCAGAGAGTGGTCAGTGGTCACTTGGTGAACCAGCTCACTCTTGGGATCCCTTTAAAACTCCGAAAGGACTTATTTGAAAGAAGGATTGTTTAACATTATTTATTGTCTTCTGACCAAGAAAACTGCGCTGCACACAGTATTTTTTAATATATAAGAGTACATTATATGATGTACGCCACTCATAGTTCCTTCATTTTATTAGTAACTTATATACCTTACTTTGTAGTTGAAGTCGCACATTGTTATTCTGTATGTGAGATGCCACGGGAAATATCAAATTTCCATAAGGTTTAATATTGTGCTTTTCTATTTTTTTTTTGAAAGAACAGGAGGAGCCGAAAGGCTCCTACTGGAAGACTTTATTACGCAACCAAGCAGGTTACAAACAAGAGAAACAAGAGAAAATCCAAAAGAGCAGAATACAGGGTGAACTAAATTAGGAGACAAAAATTCTATCTATTACACATGTTGCTCTAACCATAACTCAATAGCTGGGAAGTACTTTTTCTTAGCTCTCCATAGGAGTTGGCTAAAAAAATTCCTTGAAGATTTGGAGACATCCTTTGCTTCAATTCCTCTGAAGATTACATCATTTCTGACAGTCCAAATGCTCCAGCACATAAGAATGATGACCTCCATGAAGAATTTTTTATTTAGCTGAAGCTTGAAGCTAAGGAACCTCTGAAGGGGGTCTGGAGAGCTGATAACCGAGAGGCCAATGAGGGCCCAGCAGACCTTGGAGAACTCATATTCAAGAAAGAGATGATCCACATCTTCAACCTCCTTATTACAGAGAACACAAAGAAGAGAGGGAATGCTCATGGACCTCCTGCTGAGAAGGTCACGGGTGCTAAGCCTGTCCTTGAGGAGGAGCCAAAAAAACACTTTATACTTGGGTTGGCAGGAAGATTTCCACATCCAGTTGAAGATAACGGGAACTTCAGAATACCCCATCAGCTGCCTATAAGCTTTTTTAACAGAGAAATTTTTGGAGCCCCAGATATAATGCCAGAGGTCATGATCAGAGGAGCTGGAGTCCTTGAAAGCACTGATCAAATTACACAATTCTAGAAATTGATCATAAGCTTGGACAGAAAGAGGGAGGTTGAACAGGGAGGAAAGGTCTTCACAAGCACCAGCTTTCTGCAGATTCATTTGGGGCCTCAGAGCATAAGAATACAACTCTGGAAAACAATGACTTAATGGCTGGCCATTCCATCCATCATTCCAAAGAGAACAAGAGACACCATTATTAGCAGACACTGAGGCAATACCTTTGAATTTCGTTAGGAGCTTCAAGATGTCACGCCACCAAAAAGAGCCCTTCATGGTGTGGTTTGGCAGTTTACCACCAGGGTAATATTTCTCCCAAATGAGATGAACCCATGGGACATCAGCATGGTTGAAGAATTTATGCAACTGCTTCAACAATAGGGCTTCATTTTGAGATCTGAGATCAATGATACCAAGACCCCCATCTTCCTTTGACCTAGCAACCATAGGCCATGCAGCTTTGGAGAAGGGCAAGTTTTAATGTCAAATTTCCATAATGTTGCAGTGTCGCTGTTGCAAGGTTATCCCTGCTTGGCCGTAGTGTGTCGCTCGCATCTTGGTCCGTTTGGTGTTTAAACTTGTCCTTCTTAAATGATATACATGCAATGCATGGTTGCAAAAAAGGGGCAAGTTTGGATAGGGACTTTGGGTAGCTTTATTTTCTTTCTCAGAACTTGCTTCAGATGACTGCCCTTGGGACTCAGCTGCATAAGGAATCAAGAGGGCATTTCTACTAATTCTGTTTTATGAGGGAAAAAGGATTTAATTCGTACATCATTCAAGTTGTTCATAATATGCAGATCAAGCAATGGTAAAAGACACAGTGCAGATCAAATGAGATAAAAGACTTCTAGTACTAAGTCTGAATATGTTTTTCTTTAACTTTGTTGAAAAAGGAATACATACATTCCTGTTTGCACTTGAGGTTCATATGGTCTTGGAACTCTTGTTATATATTCACAGCTTGATCAGATGGAAAGGTGAATGGAAATTGTAACTAAAAAGACTGAGTGGGTGTACATGTTACCACTATACTTACACACCTATTCTTGGCCAAAGATCTGTTGGAGAACATTTATCTCAAGGAAAATAAATAAAATGCTTGAAGGACCAAAAAGATATATAGAGAATGCCTTCTTTCCAAATGATTAAATAAACCAACAGAGCAAATCAGTTAAGCAACATTGTGGGGACACTGATGGAGTAATGCAAACTAGCATACACGTCAGATTGTCAAGACTATTCCCTCACTAATTTGGCTATCAGGGTATGTGTGCCATTTCACATGGATATCAATGATATATAATTGAAGAATCGTGTTGACATGGCCCTACACGCAGCCAGAAGATGTTGATTTCACACACACAGCCAACGACGACGATGTGAGTGACGAGCTAATTGTGTCAATGCTGAGCAAGACTGTGACGATCGTGCTGCTTTGCAGGCTAGATGGTCTCCATGATACACCCAGACTTGCTCGACAAAGATGTACCAGAACCTTGATGTAGGCCTCGAAAGACCATGGGGCACAGTTGTATTTTCTGATATTAAATGTAATGGTAGAGCTCTAAAGAGGACCACGTGAAATTCTAAATTTCCATGTGTTGATGTTTGAGCAAAATTGAAGGGGCCCAACTCCACTTCCGGATTTTTTGTGCCATACAGTTCTCTTGAGATGCCTGGCCGCTGGCTTTACAGAACTGTAATTGGAAATGGGATGGCTTAAGGTTATTGCGAACACATGGTTGATTTAGGTCACATGTGTTTAGTTTTGTGATTGAGTGATTGTCAACAGTCAACATTTTAATTCTATTTTTCTTTATTCTTTATGCTTCGGCTATGTTCACACCGGCACACGTGGAGTGTGTCGAAGACGTATCTCTTGGTTCGTCTTTGTGCGGGTGTGGAGCTCGGAGATGGTAGGCGACGGCGAGGTGAAGGGGCCAAGGAGGACGTGCCGGGCCGACGGACCGTGGAGGTGAAGGACGGACGTGAGGCTTGGACCGAGGGACCAGATCGCCGGGTGGCTAGCCATAGTGGCTGACATCTGGGACATCGACGAATGCAAGAGGACGGGCGGGACCGTGTCGATCGGGTCAAGACGGCGAAGGCGTGCGGCGAGCGGGGGGAGCTCGGATGACTTGGCGACTCGGGCGGTCAAGACGGCGATGACACGTGTCGAGGAGGTTTGGTGGTTTGTCCTCAAAACCATCGGCGCTGGTTTTAAATGGTTTGGGCCTCAAAACCATGGGTGCGGGTTTGGTGGTTTGGGCCTCAAAACCATCGGCGGGTTTCACGGGTTTGGGCCTCAAAACCGGGGCATTCCGGTGGACGGAAGGACGGCACGTGATGGCATCTGGGAGATTGCGTGGAGCAAGGCTGCAGATGAGGAGGCGCGGTGGTCGTCGGATCAAATTATCCCGAGTTGGACTAATTTAGCCTTAGGGTTAGCGGTTCGGCTCATATGTATCTAGGGGTAGTTTGGGAAAGAGGATTTCAGACTATATGTGGAGGATGACAACCTCCTCCCCTTTTGCCTCTTTCATTTTCATTTTTAGCTTTAGGTTTTCATCTTCCTAGCACACATGAGAGAGAGGCCAAATACCTGAAAAATTCGTGGCTCTTTTGCTGAGATTTTTGAGGGGAAGGGCAGCCCCAATCCTGCCTGTGCCCTCCGGGCTTCGTCATTTTGGCTCTGTGATTTTCGTCCTCCTGTGCTCTTGTTTTTCCCCTTTTCTGTTCTTGCTCGAATTTCTTCGATTCACAGACTTTCAGTTTATCTTGAGCAAAGATCTCGTAGGATGAGGCTTCTGACTATGTCCTGAATCGTTGTGCCAAGTCTCAGGCCATGGGGTTTTCGATTTGAGCAAGTTTGTTGATTTTTCGGATCTGGGGTGCTGCTGTTCTTCGTTTCTGTTCGAGGGTGCGTTCGACGGTTTTCGCTTCAGAGCAAATGGCAGCGCTAACATCACCGATGTCCGCATCGTGCGAAGCTAATCAAAGCGGCGCCTGCGATTACTGAAGCCTGTCTGCCCCTGTTTCTCTCGGTTAGCAACCCTGTGTTTTTTATTTCTCTCAGGCAGGAGCGTGCAGGAAGCAGCCGAGCAGATCCAGCTTTTGAGTTCATCGAGCAGGCATTTGTCCGTGGGAAACTTGTCACCTCAGGATTGCTGTTCCCTAGAGCGAGTCCGTCAGGCAACCAGCAGCAGCTTCTCGTCGGCAGCAATCTTTTTCTGGCAGCTTGCGGCAAGGACAACAACTTCCTTTCAGCTATTGGTAAGTAGGTAAGCAGTTCTCCAGCTTGATCAGTTCTCGTCAATTGCAGCAGTATGTCAAGCACTGAACTTTTCTAGCTGTACAGCACCAGGTCATACTCGTTCTTTGAGGCTACAGGAAACTAGTTTGGTTAGTTTTTCAGTTCGCTATTTTGACTAGTAGCAAGCAGTCCTGCCATTTGTCAGATAGCATCTCATCCGTGCTCAGCACCGAGCGCATCAGCTTCAGGCTTTGCTTGTTTCGATCGGCGATTAGCAGCTACAGCAGTGCTTGCAGGTTCAGCACCATCTCATTTGCTTGCTCGTGATTTGCATTCTCAAACTACAGGAAGGAATCATTGCACGTTCATTTATTCACACTAGTTTGCACGTGATTGACTTGTGCTCTCAACAGTGGTGCTCTTGACTGAATATTTGTTAGGTGTCTCAACTGTTTAGTCATTGCAGTTTCGTCGTTTTGAGCTCGAATTGAGATCCGGCTTTTGCGATGATTTTCTGTCGATTCGAGGATTTTATCTGAGTGCTCCCGTCACTAGTTGACTTGGGTATTTTAGATTAGAGAACCCACTTCTTCTCAATAGGAGTTGGGTAACTCTTTTCCGTCCATCGATTCGGAAATTCTTCTCGTCGGTTGTGTGTGATAGTTTGAGGTGTCCCGCTGTGTTCCTAGGGAACATCCACCCAATCATTTGGGTCGTGGACATCTCGGTGCTCTCTTTGTTTGTAACACCTTGCTACCAGTTAGCACGTGTGTTATCCGGACCTTGTGTGAGTTTGCTTTTTGAGGTCGGGGTTGAGCCGGTGACCCAAAATTGAAAAGGAAAATCGAGGCTCCCATTCACCCCCCTCTGGTCGCCGTTTTTCGGTCCTTCAGTTATGTAATAAGTTAAATTTTTGTTCGTTTCATCTCTAAACCATGGGGATTGAGAGGAATTGAGAAAGGTTTTGACTTGTAGGGGATGATTCAATCCCTCCCAACCCCCATGGTTTTGCTAGAAAACGAACAGAAGGGGATCCATAGAATCACCGTATTGCTAAGCAATAAGCTTACACAAGCCATATATATGGTCAGCTGCCATCGTTGATGCATCGACTTAGACTACGAGCATGCATGGCTGAGCTGTTGTGGATCAGACACACGTATAAGCCCCACTACTATCACTAGCCACAATGGATCATACTTGTTGCTGGTGCACTTGGACATGGCATGAGTCTCCACACTACCACTGCAGTTCTTGGCCATCCAGCTAACTGTCATGAGCCAACACGTACAGATTCAGATTGATAGTGGTAGTGTTTAGGGAATTTTGTAGGCAGAATATCAGGGTTGAGAGAATTCAGATGAAGAAGACAACTGGAGAGGAAGACTTTGGATTCTGTCGTTCGTTTTTTTTTGAGCAAGGTTTCTGTCATTCGTTAATCATCGAGTATTAACGAAACAGCCGTCTAATAGAAGTAACAGACATATTACTCTGTTATTATTACTTTTTGACAAAACAGAGATGTTACTCCACGTCCACGTGGGATATTCTAAATTAAGTAATGCTTACATGTGGAACCAATTACACGTGGGATATTGTTCGCCAAGCCAAGATTTGGTTGGTTTGACATGTTCCTGCTAGTGCCTGCATTGCAAACGGTAGGATCCCTTTACGGTGGGTATTTTCTACTGCCTTTTGTTTGTTTGTTCTTTCTAATTTGCCAATTGGTTTGGTTGAATCTGTGAATTGATTTCCGCTGCCATACCCTTTGCCTGTTACACCGGCGAGTTGGAATTCCAGAGCCTAGCTTGTGTTTTGGAGGCAAGGTTGTCGCCTATCCTAACAAAAACGAAAAGAGAGCAAAGTACACACAAGAGTTACAGCAGAGCTAAAACAGAGCTCAGTCACTACTGTTAGGACTTGATAAATCATATCATAATATCACCACTGTACCTTGAAGCTATGGTTCTTGCCCTGTAGGCTTCCATTAGCATGTACCAATAATAATTCTACTATTCTAGTCACTGATATAAGTCACTGAGGATATGGGAGGATTGATAAAAATAAAGAACAGAGAATGGCAACTTGTACAAATAATGGGAGTATTGAAGGACCGAAACGGAGAGCCGGGGGGTGTTGGGGTTTAATGAGAGCCTCAATTTTCTTTCGAAATATTCAGCTGTCCCAACTTCACCTCCAAATGCGGCAACAAAACATTGTGATGTCGATGACCGAAATGATTGGGTGGATGTTCTCTAGGACCAGAACGGGACACCACAAAGCCAACACAATAGTTGGAAATCGAATTAGAGCTCAAACGCGCGGACAAAAATGCAATCTGGAAATTCGAGCAGAAATTCAAGCAGCTTGAACTGGAAATTATGGCCTAGCAAAAGAATGGGGATTGGAGGAAAATCAGCACACTCTTTTTATCAGCAAGAACTGAACATCGCTGCAAAGAGCGGACACCTGTAGAACAAACCGAAGGAGAGAGCTGGATTTGCACAACACCCAAAGGTGCAAAGCCTACCAGCAGCTTGGGCAAGTCTGCCTTCCCCAAAACTGGCGAGCCTGCCTTCTCCCAAACTGGTTTACAACACCTGCTGACTTGCACGAGTCTAGATCGATCTCCTGGACAAGTTTCTACAGAATGAAGGATCGAGCATCACTGCACCTCCCAGTTTCCTGCTACCTCCTATTCTGAATCACTATTGTTAGGACTTGATAAATCATATCGTATCATATAATGGAAAAGAATAGGACGAACCATTTCAACATCCTCGAAGCTATAGTTCTTGCCTTCTAGGCTTCCAATAACATGTACCAAGAGTACTCCTAGTGACGGGACATATAATAAGAGGTGTGGCTGATACATATATAAGGCACTGAGGCTGGCCTTGGGAGGGCTCATTAATATAAAGAGCAGAGAGCGGTCATTTTCAACCTGTGGAAATATGGGAGTATAAAGACAGTGCTTTGGGATCACGAGCCAACACTCTCAAACTCTTGCACAACTCTAAAGGATAAAGGAAAGGTCTTATTTGAAATAATAATTTAAAAGAACCTTGTGTGTAGATAAAGAAAAGTGCCTTGCATATAATCTTCATTTTTTCTCATATATGGAGTAAAAGTACTTTTTATTATGGACGTATGGTATGCACACCGATCAGTGTTCATTTGAGTAGCCATGGACGTTAGTTTACTGTTGAGGCCACACATTTCTAATATGCTTTTGATGCCACAAGATATAATGAAATATCTTTATGTTTTAATTCTTGAGCATTTCAGTTTATTGGAAAAAGGTGAGTCTAGTTTTGGATTTTGGGAACCTTTAATTGTTTCCTCATGTCTAGTTTGAGCTTTTATATTATTTAGACTTATATTAAATTATGATATTCTTTGAGAGAAGTCAGCAGGGGAGTATCCTACCTATATTTTTTATAATAATTGATAGTACATTTAATTTTTAATGTTTCTGCATTTAATTTCTCTCAATTTGCCTTCTACGAAACTGCTCTGGTATTTTTTTAATTTTGTTTGCAATTTGTATTTTTATCTTTTTTTTTTTTTTGAATTTATTGAATTTTCATTTCATAAAAATAATCTGCTAATTTGTTTTTTACTGGATCTTGTGGTCTTTGCAAATCAGGTGATTGATATATTTTAATTTGAGTGGTTACAGGAATCAATTGTTTGAGTAGGATATGATACTCGATTATATTGGTTTGTTGCAATCAAGTGATTTTCACTACCTCAATGAGGATTTTTAGGGGTGGCCATGAAGGCTCTGTAAGGGGCGGGTGGCCCAACCGCCCTTCCTAGGGGGCTCTTACAAACAATCCCACTGTAGGGGCGGCTGGGCCAGCCGCTCTTACAAATACCTTTTGTACGGGCGGCTGGTGTTTGAGGCCTAGCCGCCCTTCCCAGGGGGCTCTTACAACTGAGCCTGCTATAGCCGCAAATAACATTTGTAAGAGCCGCCCAGATAAATCATTTTCAGATTTTGTTTTTCAAAATTCAGAAACAAATATTTTTTTTATTTTAGCACCCCCACAGCCAACAACCATCACTAGCCACGATCTTTGCTAAACTTGCGAGCGCCGGACTTCGAACCCACGACCTCCCCCTCGCGCGGAGCCTTCCTCGCCGCGCTTTTGTGCAGGATTTGCAGCGCTTTTGTGCAGGATTTGGGCGTTTGGCAGATTCTTCTAGAGCTGGTCTCTGGTCTTGGCCCCAATTAAGCCAAGGCTAGGACGATTCACGATTACTGCGGGTGAAGTTCGACTTCGGATTCCCCTTCGGTCAGGATTCTTGGTGTTATGGACGAACCCTGAGCGATGGCCATCTGGCTTGCACGTGCTTGCTCCTGGACAATGAGGGCCACCTCGCTGCACTACCGAGCCACCCTTGTTTTGTCAGAGGGTTTTGGGGCATGGTGAAGCCCGTCAAAGATGCCATTGGTATCAATTCTGGAATTTATAGCAAGACATTACATATACTTGGACAAACTAGTTTTAAGTGGCATGCACATACATAGTTTGTTAGTCATATGCACACATGGATGATCGGTACTAAATTTTTTACTTAAGTAAATGGGAAAAATATAAGACATAAATTTTATGATCATATTTGTGCACTTGTCTGGTTATTTCCAAACATTACTAGCAAGTTCTAGACCGCACTCATGCAAAGGAAATCATTCTCTCTCTCTCTCTCTCTCAAACAAACAAGGAAAAGAGCTGCTTATCGCATTATTAGAGGTCAACACCGGGTGGGAGAAAAGCCTCCCCACCTGAATTCCATTCCACATATGCTGGCTTGGGTAGAAGGGCAATGGCATCAATCCAATACAATGATTCAAAGAAGTAGATGTAGGGGGAGAGAGAAGAGATAAAACACCAGCAAAGCAGAACAAACATGATTGGACAAATATGGATGGAGACATCACTTATCTCTGCAAGATCAAATTGGGCAGCAGAACTTTGAAATGGAATAAGGGACTTGCATGAATATGGGAGAGACAGGATACATATTTTTCACCTGTAACAGGAGACCTAGTGAAGCCTAACAAAAAAAAATGTTTCACTAGCTCTCAATTTATTTTCGGGTGCTGCTAACATGGCTCTTATTCTTGTTTCCATGTTTCACTCTTTTCCTTGCTTCGCTAGGCTGACCCAAAAATCACTCACACTTTCACTTATGCATGGGCTCATGGCCTCGTGCTTGGAGCTCAAGAACGGGGCGTGGTTCCGATCTAGTTTCAATAGGAATAGGCTGCATGTTTTGTCAAGTGAAAGATCTAGCCGTTGATGCCTGGACCATGATATGTATCTGCAGCTTTGTATATATATCCTGATACCTGCCATGCTGAACTTCCATATATAACGATAATAAGCTAAAGTATCTCTGCAATTTTTCTGTGGTTGATGGACCATTGTGGTTGGAAACTTGACGTACAAGCAGTTTTTCTAGTGAACATACATATATAGGTAGTAGATGGCAGTGCAAGGACAACCTCAAGTTCAATGCCACAAATGTTTTGTGAGCACTGACATCCTCCAAAGGCCCTTTAAGTGTCGTGGGTTAAATGAAGAGCAGATGAGAAGTAAAGAGAGGAACGTTGTATCTACATACCGACTCTTCAAAGGCAGATAAAGCGGCAACTTAAAGCGAATGCGCTAGGTCCTTATTAGAGTCTGCTGTGCTCATAATTGGTATGCAGATGAAACAATCGTAAAAGACTACGGTACAGATCATGATGTAAAAGACTACAATGTAGATCAAACTAGGATAAAAAATGTGTTCCTGTCTGCATCTGAGATTCATATGGCCTAAACTGCCACACAGCCACACAGCGTGAATTTTAGGACAGGGATATGCTGATTTGCTGTTCCAGTCTCTTCAGAACGACATTTGCAGGAACAAGTTGAGGCAGCTTGCTGATCACAAGGTTCCCTACAAAGGCATGCTTGCTAGAACCTGGTGTGGATCGACTCCCACCGACCAGAATTTCACAAAGCCTTATTTTATATCCCAGCGCCTCCAATGCCAAGCCGACTAATTAATAAGAACGGGGAAATGAGTGATCTTGTGCCATCATGACCCATGCTTGTACACGCTTCCATGAGGTATAGCTTTACTTACAATGGGAGGAAGAGCACTTGAGACTTATCGAGCTATATAGCAACAGATCGGCAGAGGGGATTGCGGGCAAAGTATGTCATGACTCACCAAGAGTGACACAGAGGACATGGACTCATAAATAGCAAGAGATACAGGTGGACATGATGATATTTATGATAGCCTATATAATTGAATGGTTGAGCTGGAACCATAATATTTTGAAATCATAAATCCTCACGTGTACTACTGATGTTCAATCAATATATTTGGAGTAGATCTGCTCCGGTACTCCCTCCTAAAAAAATTGCACGAATTTTAAAGCAACCAAGTTGGGTCCCGCATGGGCCTAGCCCGTCCAAGAGCAGCCCGAGGACAGAAGGGAATTGACGAGGAAGTAACTCCGTCTCCTCATCCGTCGCACCTCCGTGATGCCGCATTGCCGCCTTCACTTCGTAGCGAGCCACAGGAGCACGAGGTACCTGATCGGCGAGAACGGCGATGATGCAGAGTGTTCTGGTTCCAGTTCCAGTTCCAGGATTTTCCTCCACAAGATGATGGTAGTGCCCCGATCCCGAAGCAGGTTGTCGAGTCCGCGTCGTCGTCGTTATAGCGCTAAATCACTATCCCCGTGCTCCTCAAGCCTTCTGCCATTGTTCTGAATCTGGTACTACAGGCAGTGTCGCCATTGGTGTTGCGCAGAAACCTCCGTCTTCCTTGGTTTGCCAAAGCTCCACAGGGATGCCAACATGAGCATGTTTCTTCAGGAGGTCAACGGCAGGGTTCAGAGAGAACTCACGCTCATTGCCGCTACAGCTGTAGGTGAGGTCATCAAGGCACCAGTGTCAGCTTGGGCTATTCCACCATCGCAGCAGGTCACCAAGCAGGACCGTGCCAACAAGCGATTGTTCCGGTCGGAGTCCTTCCGCGCTTTCAGAAGAGACCACAAGCGCAATGCTTATTCAGAGGCTCACATTCTCAAGAGCGAGACGGCCCTGTTGCTGGAGAAGCCCGATGAGGAATCGACGATCGATGACTGATGCATCTCTTTCAACAGTATGCTAGGGCATGGTTCGATGGGGCCATGGACGGAGGGGGAAGGATGTGCGGAGGGAGCAATGGGGGTGCGGTTGCCGGTGCCATGGCCGCCGCTGCCGGGAAATCGGATCGAGGAATCGGGAGCCGGACAGACGGGAGACGAGCGACGGACGGAGTTACTGCCATCGTTAGTTCCCGTCTGGAGTCGGGCTGGGCCTTGGGCTGCTCGTGGACGGGATGGGGCTAGGCGAGATCCAACTTGGCTACTTTAAAAGTCGTGCATTTTATTTAGAAAGGAGTACCGGAGTAGATGCCTATTTGGAGGACCAACATCACTTTTGGACTTTTCTGCCCATAGTTTCCAAAGATAACTGGTTTCCAATGGGGTTGACCTGCAATTGTGTGAGGAAATGGGATGGATTAGATTCATGCTAGCTACATTTCAGAGAATTGCACATGTGCTATGTTTTTGAGAAATAAGCACTCACAAGATTTATTTGGTGTTGAAGTTTAACTACATGTAAGTGCCCGCCATAGCCATTAATTAAGACTGCTATTAGGTTGGTTTAGAAAGTTTGAGCCGTGCCATTTTCAACTGCCTTTGTAGTAGAATCCTTAATTTGGCTACAGGTGTTGTGCTCGATTTTTTATCCATGGCTTTATGTCGCGGCACCATAGTTGCGGCATAGCCTAATGTAGAACCAAGAATGCCTCCCAAAACCAGCCAACTCCTTCTCCAACCAAGCATGATCATTCGTGGCTGAGTTGATACATTAGATCTTTGCCTACCTTAGTATGTCCATCCATGTGCCCATCGTAGGAAGAAAGCGGCTTGCCCAAATTCGCGAGAGACAGAGAAGGTGGCCGAGGCTGGCGATTAGGAGTCACACTGGCCTGATACGAGCTTGGGCGCTCGCGGATCGTTGATAAGAAGGTCCGCACCACATCTTTGCTTGAGGCGTCTGCGAGGCTTGCAAGCTCGCTGACGAGGATGTCCCCGCACCACATCCTGGCCTGAGGTGGCCGCACCGCAAGGGCTTGTGAGCTCGCCAAAGAGGACATCCTGCACTGCATCTCAGCCCGAGGCGTCGTTAGAACATGCAATTTGGAGTCACGCTGGCCTGAGGCGGCTGAGAGGGCTCGGAAGCTCGCCGTCCAGGAGGTCCTCCACTGCATCGATCTCGAAATGCACGTTCCAGTTTCCTGCCACCTCCCATTCTTAGCAATTTATTTCAACAGTATAACAGAAGAAAAGAGGGAATCCAATCCCACCCTCAACATCTCTCCAAATTATTGTTTTGCTTTCTAGGCTTCTAATAACATGTATGCACATATATATAGAGCAGTCTAGGTATGGGATGGACGTGGAGGGGACGTGGCTCATAAATAAGGGATGGAGGGAGGTGTAGTTGCAGCTGCAGCTGTGAGATGGCTGATAATTAGATACAAGGAGAAGAGAGTGGTCAGTTACACAAATTATTTATTATGTCCTGGACCAAGAAAATTTGACTCAAACATGTACACGGTGATAGAAAAACGGATCGACTAGGTGCACCGTCCAGTGGGACTTTTCTCTTGACAATTGGGATCATGAGTACTTAGATCATGAAAGACCGGAAATACAACGAACACATACCAGAGGAGGGAGAGGATGAGCCGTCAGGTTCATCGGCGACGATCTGCACTAGGGCAGTGACGGTTGGTGTAGAGGTGGTAGGATTCCCGTCAGTGCAGTGGCCGATGGTGGCAGCGATGGGTCCATCCCGTCGCTGGCAGCGCCCCTCTCGATCGGACTAGGGTTAGGACGGTGGGTGTCAGACCCCCATTTTTGAGGATCTGTAATCACACGTATTTGTGTCAGGATCGCACACAAATACGCCCAATTAACATAGAGTTGATATCAAAAACCATACTTTTATTACTAATAGGGAGAACACGTTACATAGTTTGGGTTTACATACTTGGGCCATAGGCCTTATACCATATATCAGAGTTTCCTAATACAGCGGTCCTACAACGTCATGGTTCCATTCCTACAGGCAACTTGGAGTGCAGACAAAACCCTGGACTTCTTCCTTAAGCGCGTTCCTAACATAGCTCCTCCACGTAGTCAAACGTCTCCGTCTTCAGGTGTACTCTTCCTAGCTTTATCCTTTCGTTGTCCTCGATAGCTCCATCCTCGGATATACTCCAAAAACTTTATACCTAAAAAAAAACATAGAATAGAGGGGGGTTGAGTACTTACGTACTCAGCAAGCCCTAATTTGGGTAGAGGTGGAGTGGAGTGATGGAGGCTATATGTGGAACTGGTAGTGGTGGTATGAAGTGGTAGGTGGTAGGGTAATTAAAATAAGTATATAAAATATAGGGTTGGGCCCTAGGAGGGAATTACCATCCTCGCTAGTTCCCGGTTAGTTATAAATCACTGAATTCATAAATACAACTTACCAAAACATGATAGTCGTGGAAGTCTAATCATAGGGGACCTCATCCTAGCATTGCCCATTCCAAGAACGTGGCTATTCGAATAGATTCAATAATGCTCTGCAGAGGTGTACACAATTCCCCGCATGATAGGCACATTCCTACACCATCGTCATGGCTTAGAAAGGCCTAACGAGACCTCGTACCCGAGAGGGCGCTACCTTAGATTTCCATATAATCCTACTACGGCTTCTCAGGGGTCGGACCCACACAAATTAGGATGATCACACAAAGATCCCAAAACATCTAGTGGTTGGATGATCACTTAGCATCCATGGATGATCACTCAAAGATCCGTTTTGATTAAAGGGTGCTCGCACACGGCACGACAACAAATTTTACATGGAAGACCACTCAGCAACCATGCCGACCAGACCACGGAAGATCACTCAAAGCAACCGTGTCCTCTCCCTCGATAGTCCGCGCCTACACCGGCCTCCTTAGTAAGGATTATACTTCTATCTAACGGGGTGTGAGATCAAGTCTACCCATATAGACATGCGGCCGCATCGAAATATCTCACTAGACGAGATGGCCTACGAACCGTCCTTATGCGGCCGAGGCGAGTATCTCCCAACAGAACCCACACACAAGAACCTTGTCAAGGTAATCCATACCACATGAATTACCCTTCACTCGCCCCTTGTCAAGGTTTAGTCCAGTTTTACCACTTTAAGTTCCATAATTATTATTATCAAACTCATATTACTCATATCTCATCAAGGTAACCATTACCTTCTCATAAATCATATAATTATAAACAAACTCATAATTCCATATTAATTCATGAGTGAGAAATTAAAGAGTATATAAATTAAGATTATAAGTTGGTGGGGTTTGGATATGGCGGATTATGGTGGAGGCTAGCAAAATGTAGAGGTGGCGAAAATGGAGTAATTAATGGAATGGTAATGTAGCGGATAGGTGAGAATTAGGACTTGCCTCATATTTGCCGACAAGTATATCCAAGGCCTCCGATTCTTGTGCATCCGGCTCCTTTGTCCTCGTGTAGCGGTGCTTCGGGATCCATTGTGTGCCTTCACGCCTTCTTACGACGATCACTACTACGCGATTAATATATATTTTATATGAAAAGGATAGCAAACAAACTAGAATTTAAATGGGCACCAAATAATATGGACAAGGATATGAGTGTGAGGGGTTTGATTTTAGAAGATTTATGGTGAAGGAATCAATTAATTTGGGGCTTGAATGGAAGGATATGAATTTACAAAGATTTAATATAAAAAGATTATATAGGGTGTAAGAGTAATTGGGAATAAATTCTAGAAATCGAAATCATGGAATGCGATGTAAACGTATGGGTAGTGTATTAGGGATTTTCTGGGAATTTATCCAATGCAGGAAAATAGATTTCCATTGCTCTGTATATACTGCCCGTATGCCTTCAGCAGCTAACTGTGGGTGGTGTACTGTGTACGTGGGCTTTGTGACGAGTACGACATGTGCCTCTGACGCGTGGGCCATCCCTGGCTGCTCCTTTTAATCAGACGGGGACGGAAGGACTTCGGAATGGGGCGTGTCCGGCCCAACGTCGAAACAGAGCAGCGGCGCGGCTTGCCGGAATTGGCTCGGCCGGCGTCGTCTCCGGTTGGTGCCCAGTCATACGTGGTGGCTGGTGCGTCAAGGTCCAAGACACAACTGTTGGTGGAGTCGGTGGTTGTGGGATGTGCCTACGGCGGCGACGGAGTCTGCCGTGGTGGAGGCGGTGGTGCAGAGCTGTGCTCGCCCTCGCGTGTAGTGCTTAGGTACATGCTGGGTGAGTGAGTGCGGTGGTTGCGAGTGTGTGGGAGATAGGTATGTGTTTGTTCGTCCCTGCCCAGCACTTGTATACGTGACGGAGAGTACGCGGCGGCCATGGTGCGGAGCCGCGGCGCGTGCCGGGCGGCGCTACATCGGTAGGGCACTACAGAGCAAATGGAAAACTAGGAACTACGGGGAAGGTAAAGGAGACATCCAGGACTCACCTCGTCTCCCCAATTTGGTCGGAGAAGCTCTCGGTGACTCGGAACGGAGGTCGGTCTCCAATGGCAGCGATGGCGGTGGATTTGGGGAATATTGGAATAGAGTTTGGTTTAGGATGGGAGAATGGAAAAGGAGAGGGTGATGGTGTGTTCCCTCATCGTGCGGAGCTCTGGGTGGTGGTGGCGACGGCGGGGCTCGCCGGCCGGCCCTTTTATAGCCCGGCGAAGTCGGTGGCCATGGCGAGATATTTATCCGCCCGTGCGCACGTGTGCCAGCTCTAAGGCGGTGCTGGATGTGTCTCGATGCTGCGCTGGCTGCCTCCGCGTCCACTCGTAGCTCCAGTATGGTCGGTGCTCGTGAGGTCATGTCCATGGCGCCGGCGGAATTCGCGTCGGCGTTTTGGTGGTGTGAGCGCACAGTAAGGCGGTCATGGAGATATTTCTTGCTGACAGGGAGAGGGCGGTGCTCGTGCTGGAGCTGTTGTCTGGAGAAGAACGACGCACTTGTTGCTGGACTGGACGACAGCCTTGGCGCTCGACGACGACACACAGAGGGCGGTTGCGGGGATATCTACCGGCAACGACGCAGAGCTGCAGTGTCTACACGGAGCTCGCGTGCGTGAGCTATCAACGGAAATCGCGGCGTGTTTAGCAGTGGATGGATAAGTTCGACGGGTAAGACGACAGTGTGGTCGCCATGCCTCCGTGCAGCTTGGTGCAAAAGTATATGGCGAGCTGGAGCTCCCGGCCGTGCTCTTCGTGAGTGCCAGCAGGAAGACGACACGCGAGAAGGGCGGTTGTCCACAACAGCTTTGGGGCAGTGACCGCATGGCCACAGTGCGGTTGAGCTGGCAGCGTGATTCTCGTGGGGAGGAAGAGGACAAGAGGTAGGGGATGGGAATGACAAGTGGGTCCCGTGTGTAAGTGACACAGAAAAAGGGAGAGAGTTGGGCTGCTCGGCTTGCTGCTGAGTTTTGCCCAAAAGGGTAAAACGCTGCACTCATGCTACGGCCATGATTATACACCTACGTATATTTTGTATAGGTTTATACACATACATATATGTATATATCTATTCTTTTATATGCCTGTATATGTACTTCTAGGCATACATCGATTGATATATACACATATATGTTCCTATATATATATATTTATTTGTACATAGTTATACACCGGTACAAATATATACGCATATATGCATGAGACGGTTTTATCTTCCCAGAAATAAACTAGGACATAACCTAATTGAAGATGAATTTAGACTTCAAGGATACATGGTGGTGGACGATTGGGATAATTCAAGAATTACAAGGAATTGTTTTCCAAGAGGACGATCAAGGATATTTGGAGAATAAGTCAAGGAGGATTATTCGGTGCCAAAATAAATCCTAGAGCAAACATAACATACAAGCACTCAAACAATCCTAACATATTATATGGTGAATTTTCATGCAGGGTTTTGAAAAGCATTTTATTTTGAAATGGTTTCGCGGAAAATAAATAGTCAAGTTTTAATTTATTGTAAAGTTTTAAAAAGTTCAAATTTTTAGTGAATTTTATAATGATGTAAAAACACGGGTGTTACAAATCTACCCCACTTAGAAGAATCTCGTCCCCCGAGATTCCACGTAAACTAGATACATGAACTTAGAGAGAGAAGAAAAGCCTACAGAGAGACCTTGGGAGGGGGAGCAAACCTATGTACAAATAAGGGTCTAGAGAGGAAGGGATTTCTTTGTCTTACTGTGCTGCTTCTCCAGGTTTCTTCAATCATCTCTTTAGCTGCATTTTCTAGGTCTTGGGCTACCCCACTTAGATGATTCGATCTTCTAGTGCCTTTCCAAAATGCATGGCATAATTCATTTTTATTCTCTGCTTTGTAGAGCTACCCCACTTAGATGTTTGGACTTGTATGATCCCATTTATGCTGACTTCTTGAGATTTTTAAATCTTACGGGCTCATGGTGCTTGTATCCAAGTCCTTCTTCTCTTGAGCAACAATCACAAAGTGAACATGGGGTTCAATTTCTCATCTCCCTAATTTCTTATCCGGAATGTCTATCCTCACTTGCCATTTTCCTTGTTGACACCATGTCCGATTAGTATTTTCTTCCTTTCTACTCGCGGATCTGAATCTACCCCACTTAGAAGATTTATCCTTCAATCTTCTATTATCTTATTACTTGGATCAAATTACTTTCTTGTGGGTTGTTATTGCTCTTATTATCGCTCTTATTTGTCTCCTTAGTATATAGAGTTTTTTTTTTGTGTGCCCTGTTTTAGTGTTCTTACATGCTACAAAGCCATGAACCAACATACCGCCGATTACGAAGGGAATTACAATGACTTTGAAAGGAAAAGATGCTAATCAAAGGGTACAACTCCCACGGGAGTAACTAGTCTACCTTGTCGAGCCGGATGGCTCCATTTCGAGGCTCGGCGGGTCCATCAACTGACTCAGATCGGGGACCTTCTGTTCTTGGCGTTGATTGGGAGAGTCGGAGGAGAGGTTCGACGTCAGAGATTCCTTGCGTTGGCGTTGT
This sequence comes from Hyparrhenia diplandra, assembly GCA_015847255.1. Classification (NCBI taxonomy): domain Eukaryota; kingdom Viridiplantae; phylum Streptophyta; class Magnoliopsida; order Poales; family Poaceae; genus Hyparrhenia; species Hyparrhenia diplandra. The sequence continues at coordinate 371,671 of JADLZK010005218.1, read as the reverse complement.
TGGTGGCTCCATAGGGTTTTCCCATCTTCTTGCTGAAGGGTAGATGGGGATTCCCTCCAATACAACAGGCTCGATCCCGTGCATGGAGAACACCCTGCGCCTGGGTCTGGTGAGGAGGTAGGCATGCTTCAACTCCTCGGCATGTTGGTCCACAGAGGTCTTTAGGACTTCGGCGAGGATGGCCTCGCGACTTTCTGCAGCGGCGGCTCGACTCAGTGCTTGTTCGTAGTCGACGTAGAGCTTCCGGGCGTAGAGCTCGGCTTGCTCGGCACGATGGATGTGGTCCCTCAGGGCGGCAGCTTGTCGGTCATACTGCTCGTCGAGGGTGAGCAGGTAGGTCGTCAGGTGCTTCGTGGTGGAGTCATCGTCTTCTTCTTGCAGGGCTTCTAGACAGGCAGTCCAGATGGGACTGTCTTTCTCTTCGGGTGGAAAGAACTTCATGGGTGTACGGGCAATGGGTTCTTCATACTTCTGGCAAAGGCGTCGTAGGGCTTGGCGGGCAACAGCTTGGTAGGTGTCGAGGAAGCGGAAACCAATTGCGGTCGTGCTCCATTCTTCGGCGATGTCGGGGTAGTCATCACTCTTCGCGATGTAGACAGTGACTTCACAAATACGGTACCAAGTTCTTCATACTCGCTACCCTCATACTCTGGGCGCTCTTGGATGCCAAGTCTTTGCATGGTGGTGTAAAGAAGTCGTGGGAATCCTTGGGTGTGGATGCACTGGCAGCTAACCCAGACTCCGGCCATTTTGGCAGGGTTTAGTTGTAACACCCTAAAAATTCCTTTTGCTAAATATAGTTTAAAGCTGACCGAATATTATTTATTTAGCACACAAAAAAAGGAAACAATGGACAACAACATCCCACGTGTTGCTACAGTAACACGCAGCTACAGTAACCGACCAAAGCCCATTGCGTGGTCAGCACCGTGGTTTTTATTTTTCCTCTCCCCATCGTGAACCCCTAGCAGCCGCCACCCCTTCTCTTCACGGCAAAACAGAGAGAAGAAAAGAGAAGGGAGAAGGAGAAAGAGAAGGGAGAAGGAGGAGGAAGGGAAGCACTAGGGTTTTGCCGCCGCCATCGTCGTGTCGTGCTTCTCCAAGTTTTCCATGGCGGTGACGATCCTATCGCAACGACGTGGATAGCCGGTGTCTCATCGTCATACTCGCTACAGTTGCCCTAGGTGAGGTGCCAAAGCCTAATCTACTTCTTGGATCGAGTTCTATGGATCGAATCATTGAATTAGGATGGGTATAGCTAGAGTGATTCACGAAATTCCCGAAATTAATCTTGTCCCAAATCTGAAATCCCGTCAGACCGTACAGTTCCTGTTCATTGCTGTTTTTGAGTACCTTAATAGCCTTAATAAATTTTGCCACAGTGGAAACATTTGTAGAGGACTTCAATACCTTTCTTTTGACACCAATATCACCCTCATAGCCTCTGTATTTTTAGAGTTACAGCCATTCTTAGACGGCTGTTTTGCAGTGACGAAATTCTGGACAGATTCTAGATTTACCCAGTTTTGGCCCCCGAAACAGAGGAATTTGAACTTATGATCTAAATACGATTTGTAGAGTTTTTATTAAGCTTTCTAGATTGTTAGAGAACATAATTTTTGAATGTATATATCTCTAGTTTTGAATTTTACAAGGCTGCTGTCCTGTTTTGACTGACAGAAAATTCAGTTAAGATGCAAAGATGTTTATGCTATTTTCTAGACTTCTTATGATAAATTTCATAATATGTAAGTTGTAGATAAATGAATGATCTATGATCTGGTAGATTTTGGGAATTTATTATGGTATGGCTATTTGTCTATGAAAAAAGATAAGGATTAGTGCTGCTGTTATGATCGGTAGCGAGACAGTAGATGTCTAAATGGCGGGTTTGGGATGCTTTATGGTGTACCTTGTTTTCTTGATTTGTTTGTACGATGATATCAGTACTGAGAATTGCTTGTAATCAGGTGGTTGTTGCCTTCAAAGAGTGTCTAGCTCGTTCGCTCGATCATCGGTAAAGGCAAGTAAACGTGGCGCCGTGGTCCACATGCTTCAGCTTTGTTGTTTGAATTGCCTCCATTAAATTTCAGTTTCTTACACTAGCCAGATAATATGAAATTGAAGTTATTGATTTACTTTGAAGTATGATATTATATCTTGTGGTATTACTTCCTAAATTATGAATTGTGAGGTGTATATGAAGTATGGGAAATGCATACATTGCAACATTTGCATTTGCACTCCTTCCGTTGGTATGCATTGGAAGAAACCATAGCCAAATTGGTGCGGTAAGTACCGGTACAAAACGCACATTGATGAGCATTGTGGTTGCAGCCCTCACTCCCTCTTGTTGGGTTGTGTGGGTAGAAGTGAAGTTATGCATTGCATCATTTGCATTGCACTTGTAAGTATATTTATATTTCTTTGAAGCAGCTTGCATTATGCTGGGAAGTATTTTGATATTTATATAAAGCATTGGATGTCTCTATTATTATGAAATTTAAATCTGATGCTTAATCAAACTGTGATTTGAATAACTTGGTTGAAGTAGTTTGCTTGCTGAGGTTTTCCATAAACCTCATACGCTTGTTCCCCCATCTCAGGTACTTGAGCTTCGAGGATGCTTGGCGGGATGGGAGTAGCATGCACATATGTTGTACACTTTGAACAATCACTTGTCTGTAATATGATAGTCCGTTGTACAATCAGTTTGTATCTGGTAGTAAATAGCTGAGGTTTGTTGGTTAGGTTTGAGGATCCTTCATATGTAATCGTAGAAGAGTTATTTTTATGCTCAATCTAGATGTCGAGATTTTGCTTCCGCGTACTCTGTAGTTCTATAGTGTGGTAATCCTCCAGAGGATTGTTGTTTTTCTTCTGGGGTGTTACATTAGTGATGGTTACTCGTGGGTGGAGGGTAAGGATTGTGGTTGCTAAAGGGAGGAATGAAGGCTAGCAATGCGATGGTTGGAGTGGGATGATGAAGTGAGATGGAGGGGTGCTCTTTTATAGCAGGGTGAGGGTGAGGGTGAGCCTTGTCAGAGACGCTTGGCTGGTCTTTGACTGGGGTTGAGGTGTGCGAGAGAAGGGAGGTGAGTGGGTCTCACTACACAGTGTGGCACTGTGGTGGTGGTGTAGTCTTGACGACCGTGCGGTCGTGGCCTTCGTCGGGTTGCGCGTACCCACAAATTACGGGGTGAGTGAATAGAGGTATTTACTATGCCACTCATTTCTCCTTCTTTTCCTCTTGGTATGTAATCTGAGCCCAAATATATTTTTTTTTTTTTTTAGTTAATCTTGGCACCAACTGACCATGGCTCCTCAATTTAATATTTCAGCATCAACTGACTTATCATCTCTAGATGATTTATCCAGTAGCAATATGAAAGATCTTTTTCTGATGGAGTTTGGGGCATTTTCATCTGATGTACTGCAGTACATGAAGAAAGGATCGGGTTCACCTTGTAGCCCTATTATTTTTGTGAGAATTAATCTACTCAATAAGCAACAAAGGAAGCTATCAGCTTTGTTCCATGCCTGTTAGGCTGTTACGGACATGACGTGAAGATTCCTAATTGATCACGTCTTGGCACCATTAGTTAACTATTTTCCATTACAAGAGTAACAGCCGATATTTCCAAGATTTTTATTCCAAAATCACCTCATTTTCAACATCTTTTTTTTTTTCAGGGCTGCTTGTAGGGTAAAGGGCGCATTACAAGTATATGCAAAATTATCGATGCTATCAACAAGGGGATTAGAAGAGCAAAGATGGTGAGGACGACTTCTTCTTCATCCAGGCACATCTTGACAGCTCCAACTTCTTGTTCCTGTCGGCGTACTCCTTCTTCCTGAAATTTTTCTTCAATAATCTTTGGCTAGCAGCACCTTTCTAATGACTTCTTGATTTCTTGAATCAGATCAGCACTTAAGCAGTGGTTTAGGCGAGTGTTTGGCGTTGGGTGTGGGGTGTTTTGAGGTGATGAAGCAGCTCGAGGCGCCTTTTATAGACGATCGCCGGTGGGGTTCGGGGGAGCGGGTGCGCGGATGAGTGCGCGCCATCATCGGCGAGCATCGCGGGCACAGTGGCATTGTGGGGAAAAACAGCAGCAGCTTTCGGCGGAGGGGACAGCACACGCGGCATCGACTGGTGTGCGGTGGTGGTCCACGGTAGTGCGGGCGTGCGATGGGACGAGACAGCAGCAGTAGCAGCAGTATCGGGGGACAGCGGTGTGACGCTGAGGGGACAGCAGCGGCAGAGAGTGGGAGAGAGAAGAGCGAGAGGGGGAAGAGGAGAGAGAGAGAGCGGCGAACCGTGGCAGCGTGCGCTGCGTCTGCCTGCAGCGCCGCGTTGTCACGTAGTGACGGGAGTTTTTTTTTTCTTTCTTTCTTTCTTTCATCTTGTTCTCTCTTTTTTTTCATCCTTTTTTTTTGCTTCTTTTTTTTTTTACCTTTTTTTCTTATTCTCCCGATGGTTTCATCCGCTCTATGCAAGGAAGAAGAGATCTGCAAGATTAGGGTGAGGGAGACCTATTGGGGTAGTTAGTAACTAAAACAAGCAAGTCATTTGACTAAATCTAGCAAACAATATACAAGAGAGAGAAAAGTTTCTATGGTCTAAGATCACTCCAAGTCTAAAGAGCTAAACTATATTATCATGTCTAAAAGGTTTTGAAGGTGGTGAGAAGAGAGAGAAAAGTTGTTTTTCAAAATAGAAGTTAAGGTAAGAGTAGAGATTTTCGAAAATAGTTTTAGAAAATCGTTCCTATCTAACGTCCATGCTAAGGTTTTGTCCTACAGTCCAAGTGCGGCTCGATACCACTCTGTCCGGACCCCCATTTTTGAGGATCTGTAATCACACGTATTTGTGTCGGGGATCGCACACAAATACGCCCAATTAACATAGAGTTGATATCAAAAACCATACTTTTATTACTAATAGGGAGAACACGTTACATAGTTTGGGTTTACATACTTGGGCCATAGGCCTTATACCATTGTTTGATGATTATTTTTTAATAAAATAATCATAAGTGACAAGATCAGTATATACATAACTATATATCTGCACGTTATTTTGGTAATGTGTAAACAATTTTATAAGGTTTACTGTGGCTGAGCCTATGACCTATGGGCCCTACCGCTCATAATATTGACAGACTCATTTTTAGAAAGGAATATATATAATGATTTCTGGGATGGTATTCAGCTTGGCCGTCCTATAGTTTCTAGAGGATATGACGGAAAGATGAAGAAGTTTATATTTAATAAACAAACCCCATATACTTAAGATCTTGGGGCTGGCCCACAATTTCAGAGATATGAACTCTGACGTATGAAGTATGTTCGGCTAGAAGACTCTAGTTGTAACGCGTACGAGAGATTGATCGAAGCAAGATTCGTGTGTGCTGTTAGTTGATCTAATCTGATCACGTTTGCTTGGCCGAGCGGCAAACACCAGGGCTCTACGTACCTCTCGCCTATATAAACAGGCACCCTGACCAACATGAGAGGCCGGCCGTCCTCACGCATCGACGCCCTGATCTTCGGCTCTCTGGCTCCCACGCATATGTACAAGCATACGCATACACATCTACATCTACGTGACCGCCGCACGCCGAGAAGGAAAGCACGCCGAGAAGGAAAGCGCCGAGAAGCAAAGCCTGGACAGAAGCAAATACTCGCCGGCCCCCCCTGCTGCCATGTCTGCACCATCATCTACGCAAGCACAGCTTCCGGTACCGGCCATCATATTGCCTGGTGAGTTCCTAGTTCAGATGCATTAGCATATTCATTCATCTAAGCAAATGTGGCAAGAGTTCAATCTACTGGCTCTTCCAATGTACTGCATCATGAAAAGGTTCCAGCAACAATTTGACAACGTCAGAACCCTCGCCGCGCGAGGTCGTTGTCGAGTTGTCGATGACCGATCTGAGTCATGAAGAAAATCAAGACCGCACAAGTCGAGATTGTCTCACGTGATTTGATCTTAAAAAGCAAGCAAGCATCAGGTTGCCGATGGAGTATCAAACCAGGCAAGCAACTCGTTGGTTCGTGCAGCTGCATCACCATATATACATCATGCCGGCCAGTTCAGCCGACCGACTTGACAACGTCAGAACCCTCGCCGCGCGAGGTCGTTGTCGAGTTGTTGATGAAGAAAATCAAAGCCGCTCGAGACGGGAGTTCCCCGCCGCGATGACGTGCTCACAAGATGCGAGAGTCAGAATTGCTATGCTCGTCATTATGAGAATAATATCAATGCTATGCTGCTTCAAGAGGAGACCGTAGTGCTGTCCAGCGGCATCTCATGCACGCATACATGCACCTTCAAGCCTGGCTGCTTTTCGCAATACGCATATACATGTTGAGGCCCTGCTGTTCGAGAGGATGCCATGTTGCTCCACACACCCATGATCCTGCCGGTTGCTCCGTGCCACTAGGCATGCTGACGCCATGCACGCCTCTGGCTGCATGCACGTCCAAGTTGCTGATCCTTCCGGCGTCACACGAAGATGCAATTCGCCGAGATGCATCACTACCGACCGATGCCGTTACACGTACACACACATATAATGCAAAGCCCCAGTGCATCCTCAAGGAACTATCTCGCCTTCAATAACGTGGGCTATGTTGTTTTACTGATGATCTGGATAGCAAAGTGCCCGATGGCGGTTGTCCATGATCACAAGTTCAGTGCTACCGCTCTGGACAGCAAAGCGCCTGATGGCGGCTGTCTACAGTGAGTTCGATGATTGATAAGGCATTTGCCTTCGCGGGTTCTGCCTGTATTAATAAAAGTCGTTGCGATCAGATTTGGTGTAATGCGCAAACTAATGCAAGTGACGCCGGGAGGCTGTCAATTTGATCTCATGGGAAAGCGTCGTCTAAGCAATACCCGCATCACTAATTGCACTACTACCATACCATCATACGTCTAGTGCCGACGAGGCTAGACGGAATCATGGCCGAGTGCCGACGAGGCGAAGTCACCACTCCACCGACACGTCCTAATTAACGGGATCGGACACATCGTTGCTGGGCACCGACGAGGCGAAAGCAACTCACACACGTCCGTGTTAATGAAGGCTGGCGTACATGACTGGGCACCGACGAGGCGATAGTCATCCCCTTCATCAACAATACAAATTCCGTTTACTCCGACGTGGCGTTGGCGATGTCACGACCAAGCTTCGGCGACATAAAGCCACCCATATTATTACTACGCCATATATTGCATATGGCTGACGATCGATCAATCATTGACGACCATCTAGCGCAGCTTAATCGGAGGTTTTCCGCAAGCTCGTCTTGCGGATGTAATTAACCGGTCGCGCCCAACAGGCCCCGGGAATCGGCGGACTACGCAATTCTCCTTACAAGTCAGACCTCTCCTTAAGCATGACGCAGAAGACGGAAGAAGACATTTTTTCGTTGATCATGTATTTTGTATATTCAAGAAAGAATTAATGAAATACGTGGTTCTCGAATATGTGTGCACGTGTGTCCTTGCATTACATTATTTTATACTTGTCTTCGCTCGGTTTTCGACCAAACAAAATGGCACGCCCGGTGGGACCCAATTCTCCTCCCATCTTCGCTGCGCTTCAATGGTCATTAAAAAAATGATGATGATGATCGATAATTGCTCGTCTGTTGTTCCCATATTTGCTGGACGATGCTTACTCAAGATCAACACGCTTCCAGGAACAACGAGAACGCTCTTCGCAACTATCGACGGTGGCTTAGTAATGTCAAGAAATTCCTTGCCGAGTTAAGTGCTCAGGTCGTCCAAAGCATGGCGCCCAAAACAAAGTCAGGCGTTCCTGAGTTCCTGGACGTTGTCAAAGAGCCTTACGTGCTATCTGTAAAGGCCAAGAGGCCAGATGAACAGAAGCTTGTTTGACAAGCCATTATCAATGAATTTTGGACACGCACATTGAAATGTGTGGCCAAATTTCCTGGGTATGGATCTATAACCCGCACTGATAATATCAGTCTTCATTCCCCAATGATGGTTGCCTCATACCATGTCATGGCTGATTCTAGCCCTGAAGAAAACGATTTTGCTGCACTAGCGAATGAGTGCCGGCAGCTCATGCAAGTGCACCTGCTGATCAGCTCCAGCAACAAGTTCAGCTTCTGCCAGCCCAAATAAAGAATGGGAGAAGCATTATCGCCAATCAACTGCATGGTCAGGTGGCAACACGAGCCATATATGTGGTTCATCTTTATAACTTCTGAGAATCCTGCAGGCCGTTTTCATAAACTGGTGGCAGGAGGCCGGTGGCAGGGTCAGTCCAAGTATTAAGGCCCTAGTCATTACAGACATGCGCCTGAATCCTCCAAACAAGCTGGTGGCAAGCATTTTATATGCTGCTAATCATCTATGGACATTGGCACCATGAGCAGAAGCCTTTCCATGCCTATTTTATCAATCAAGGCAAGCTCCACTGTCTGCCCATTGGAAATCATCATTAGCCAAGAATGGCGACCCAAATATTCAAGACGAAATCAACATCATCGTACCTACAATATGCAAGTGTATCTGTGAGAAGGGTTGGCACCGTGCTTTATTTTACATAAATGAACACCTTTTCTTGCTTTATTAACCCAGGTATATCCTTATGGATCCTCATGGAGATGCTACTCATACATTTAAGTGGGCAACTTTGTGCACTTGTTTGCCTGCAACTTCAAAAAATGGTACCCCTAAAAACGAGATTCCGGAAGGCCATGCCCCTGTTACCTAGGTGGTAGATTTTTAACCAGAGAAAGTGATCATGTTCGGGTGCCAACGGTGCTGCATTTTTCTGTTCATCACCCTCCGTATACCAATACAATTGTGGCTATGTACACCGGGAACTTGCTAATTTGTTCATAGCAAGGTTCCCCTATCAATTCGAGAAAAATCAAGCTGGTTGCAGTGCAACATCTGCAATACCCAAGGGTTAGCACGAAGCTTCACCAATAGAAGAGCTACTCGCTTCATCAAGATCACCAAAGAGTCTTATCACATGGTGGAAGATTTTGTCGAAGATATTTACTAATTGATATCTTCTATATGGTACAAGTTATATATGTTGTGCCACCGGTGGGCTGTTACTAGGCGTGTTGCTCTAGGATGAAAATTTCCAACCGACCTACATTGTGGTGAAGTAACCTCAACACAAAGCACATGGTTTACACCGACAAGGGATGAAAGTGGGTGGTGGAATTTCAATCCGCACTGACCTGGAAGTTGTGGGTTTATCGTGCCTTTTGCCGTTTATCCAGCTTAAAAGGAATGCCAAGCCTCGAGGGAGACTATAGCGAAAAGAGCATGAAAGGGCTACCTAACTTGACACAGGTCTAAGTTATGTGTGCAGCCACATGCCACCCTCATGAGGTGACAACAAGGGTCTAAAAAATAATATAGCCTGCGAGGATTACTTAGCTACACAAAGATGGATAGCTACCCTCCAAATTCTTTGAAGACAAGTTTCAAGAAACAAGTCCAAAGGGCTGAAGAAAAACAAAAGAGAGAAAGAAAAAGGAGGCATAGTCAACTGTCTCGAAGCTCTCAATAGTCAAATGAAATCAAGTTGTCAACCAAAGCAAATTGAAGGAGGACGGGTAGCTATACATCATCCTCGGCAAGAGTGATGGCAAAAAAATTGTCTTAGCCATTTTCCCCCAAACCAACCATGAAATTCTAGCCGTATCCTACATTCCTTGCTGGACAAAAGGTAGGAGGCATGAAGCACATGACTTAAGGGAGGCTCAGAAAGATTTCCACTAACCCCAAGAGGTCCTAATGAAGTGTTGACCTTTTTACACTATTACCACGAGGGAACTATACCACACGTGTTGGTTGTGTTGGAATATGACCATCTTATGAGTAACATACCTCTGTGGCTGCTCCACCATCGGAAGCATATATTTTCTTAATCAGTGTTGTTGCTCTCAAGTTTTCATTGAGAAGAACAAGAATTATCTCTACCCCACAAAATTGGGTGGCTCTTTGGTAAAATTCAGCAAGATGAGCATCCCATGTTACTGCTCGTGCAATTCAGTGAAGGGTGTGCAAGACCTTCATCAAATAAATTATTCAGATACATGGCCATTACCTTTGGTACGTCTATGAGGATTCAGACGGATATCAATAGCTGTTCTGGAGCAGTGAAATGCGCCATTATCGACATACCTGCAACCATGAATCATTTGACTCTACCGGTTGGCATCATTGCAGCAAATGATCACTTGGGTTGGTACCCTTGGTTTGGGGTACAACTACATCTCCATATTATGAGTTGGTTGCCCTGATATTATTCAGCTCAATCCAGCAAGTTGGCCTGGTGGCTCAAAAAGGGACTCAAAGACTCTACAAGGGCATAGTGTGGTGGCATGTTATTTCATCGCAATTTGCAAAACTGGTGGCAGTTCTATGCTCTCAAAATTTAAAAAAAAATGGTCGAGAGGCAATAAGCTGATCCCGGAATTGAAGATGATGGCAGTAAAAGCTCTCACAGTCCAATACTGTTGGAACCTTGGTGAGTTGGCATGGTAACATACTACGGCTTTGTATCGTCAAGAACTCAGGATGCGAAGTATTACTCAACCGCATTCCCTATCACTAATCCGGTGGCATGGATTTTCACCACAAAATCCCATGTCTCTTTATTGATAAGAGGCTGGCATTTTTTTTAATTATCCAAAACATTTTGGGACCCTTTATCATTAAAGGTGTTCTTCCATTCTAGATAAGTGACGTGAGCATGCTGATTCTGATCTTGACACATGCCTCACACATAACATATATTATTTGCAATCTGTCCTTAAATCAGGTTGCCATAAAGCATCTATGAGCTTTCGGGTGCATATAAATTTGGGAGCAGTGAAGCAAACCAACGCGGCGATGTGGAACTGTGAAACCCTTTGAGATAGATGGCTGGCACTGTTGCTGTAAAATGGTCGCATCAATCTCAATAAATTTCTCCACGGATCATACACTCCATTTGTTGGCACCAATATTTGGTCGGAGTGGAACCCAAGGATTTGTTTTCTTGTATATGGCATGATTTTCGCCATATGTTACTTTTCAGGTGGCGGCATGATTTTTGCCATGTCCTACTACAACACACGAGGGGGTATGATATCAGTCTTACCCATCTCGTCCATTGCTATTTTTTTTTTAGGGATGGCATGGATTTTCGCCACACCCTATCACAAGTCCCCTGGAGGCCACGACCATGATGCAGAATTGTTGGCCGCGTTTTTGCGATACAGTTCCATACATCTTGCCTGTAACAGAAGTGTGAGCCGAAATTTATGCTTGGGCTCCCAAAGCTTGCCAAGAGAAAAAAAGAAAACACATCAAGTTTCATGGCCACGTGATTACTTGGTACAGTAAAAGTACACAGTTGATACACCAAGCCACATATATTTGTCTATAGAAAGGAGGTACAGGATGTGTTCCAAGGCATTATATAATTATTAGAAGCAGACTCCAAAATGATTTGATGCGAGAGAGCTACCTACGGCTCAGGGAAGCAAGACATGAAGAAATGCAATAAAGATCGGGCATGTTCTGTAAGTCCTGCGTCATACTGATCAGCAAAGTAGGCAATCGCTTGTTCAAGGTGCTGCAGTTGGTCATGGTTCCTCCTGGACATCGTGTCTAGTTCAGATTGGAGCACACTTGTTTCTTTGAGTCGTTCCTGATGATGAGCCAAGCAATGAGCTGTGTGCTCTTTCAAACGACTCTCTTGAGCATGGGCCTCTTCAGCTAAAGCTGACTATTAAAAAAACGCGATCGGAGGGGGAGATGCCCCTACCGTATTTCATTAAGAAGAATGCGATTCTTCCTGATCACGGAAAAAAACCCTCGAACCCTGGCTACGCCAGCGAGGGGACTTTTATTACCCTCAGCCTGAAATTCGCTCCCACCGGGATTCGAACTCAGGACCTAAGGGGTTGGGGTATCCAACCGAACCCAACATCCTTTGGCATTATAAGCTGACTATTGAGCCTTTGAATTTGTGACCTCAGTCCTTGAATATGGGACGAGTGCTTCAAAATCTAAAGTCCTTGGGATGCAATGTGCTTCTCAAAATGTTTGGTGATTTCACCCATAGGGGCACAAGTTGTCGCTACTCTGTCCTGAGAGCTTTTAATAGCTGCAGCCTATGTATTGGTTTGAGCTATCTTTGAGATGAAGTTCCCAGCCGAAGATTGAGAATTGTCGGTGAGGGCCTCTTTTAGAGCCCTGAAACCATCCATCAGTCGTGTTACTTCAGGTGGCGGTGACTCAAATAATTTCATCCACTGCTTCATGTTGGCCTCTATTCGAGAGCACTCTTTCCATATCAAAAGGTCGCTGCTGGATTAAGTTTTGGAAACTCAGATGTCCATGCAAACATAGTTAAAGCAGTCTGATGAATCCTTGTTCACAAGTGCAGCATGAAGATGGGCTTGTGTGCTTCAAATTTGTCGCTTATAAGTTCACTCTGGAAATCTGTATTACTAATATTGGTATCCGCCTTAAGCTGGCTGACCATCTCTTTAAAGTCTCTCAGATTCGGTGATGACCAATTCAGGTTCTGCGAATACACCAAAAAAAGGAGACAAAGCAAGACCACATGAATAAGAAAAAAAAGGTTGATTACATGATGATCACCAGAAGTACCTGGTTCCACCACCTTCCTTTCTGAATTATGTATGCCTACAGCGCTGGCATCCTCCATCTTGTGCTTGGATGGACTGCGTTTGCCCCCACATGCTTTTGGATCGGATACGGTTTCTGGCTGGAGTCGGAAACCAGACATGAATTGCACTGGCGATGGACTCTTGTCCTTGCTATATCTGTTACAAAATAATATTTCCCCGAGTTCATTGTCTGCAGCTTTGTGCATACACTTGGCTCCGCAGGTTATAATCAAGTGGTCGTATCCACACCATGGTAAATTTCTTCAAGAATTTGACATTCCATTGGCTGGCACCAATATCTTTGGTCGCAAAGGAAATAGAAGATTTAAAGGATATGGTATGATCTTCGCTATATCCTGCTTTATTGTTGTTATTCGGATAAAGATGGCATGATTTTTCGCCATATTTTTCTAAATATACTTGCGAGAGTTGTTATCTCAAGACGACAAAGTATAGCCAAGGACAAATGAAGAGCCAGGCTACGACCATGCGGCCAGGCTCATCAAAGTTATATTTCCCCGAGTCAAGTCTCTGCTACTTCTGCAACTTCGCGTATAAACTCGACTCGGCGGGTGGCATTTGTTTGATGATTATTTTTTAATAAAATAATCATAAGTGACAAGATCAGTATATACATAACTATATATCTGCACGTTATTTTGGTAATGTGTAAACAATTTTATAAGGTTTACTGTGGCTGAGCCTATGACCTATGGGCCCTACCGCTCATAATATTGACAGACTCATTTTTAGAAAGGAATATATATAATGATTTCTGGGATGGTATTCAGCTTGGCCGTCCTATAGTTTCTAGAGGATATGACGGAAAGATGAAGAAGTTTATATTTAATAAACAAACCCCATATACTTAAGATCTTGGGGCTGGCCCACAATTTCAGAGATATGAACTCTGACGTATGAAGTATGTTCGGCTAGAAGACTCTAGTTGTAACGCGTACGAGAGATTGATCGAAGCAAGATTCGTGTGTGCTGTTAGTTGATCTAATCTGATCACGTTTGCTTGGCCGAGCGGCAAACACCAGGGCTCTACGTACCTCTCGCCTATATAAACAGGCACCCTGACCAACATGAGAGGCCGGCCGTCCTCACGCATCGACGCCCTGATCTTCGGCTCTCTGGCTCCCACGCATATGTACAAGCATACGCATACACATCTACATCTACGTGACCGCCGCACGCCGAGAAGGAAAGCACGCCGAGAAGGAAAGCGCCGAGAAGCAAAGCCTGGACAGAAGCAAATACTCGCCGGCCCCCCCTGCTGCCATGTCTGCACCATCATCTACGCAAGCACAGCTTCCGGTACCGGCCATCATATTGCCTGGTGAGTTCCTAGTTCAGATGCATTAGCATATTCATTCATCTAAGCAAATGTGGCAAGAGTTCAATCTACTGGCTCTTCCAATGTACTGCATCATGAAAAGGTTCCAGCAACAATTTGACAACGTCAGAACCCTCGCCGCGCGAGGTCGTTGTCGAGTTGTCGATGACCGATCTGAGTCATGAAGAAAATCAAGACCGCACAAGTCGAGATTGTCTCACGTGATTTGATCTTAAAAAGCAAGCAAGCATCAGGTTGCCGATGGAGTATCAAACCAGGCAAGCAACTCGTTGGTTCGTGCAGCTGCATCACCATATATACATCATGCCGACCAGTTCAGCCGACCGACTTGACAACGTCAGAACCCTCGCCGCGCGAGGTTGTTGTCGAGTTGTTGATGAAGAAAATCAAAGCCGCTCGAGACGGGAGTTCCCCGCCGCGATGACGTGCTCACAAGATGCGAGAGTCAGAATTGCTATGCTCGTCATTATGAGAATAATATCAATGCTATGCTGCTTCAAGAGGAGACCGTAGTGCTGTCCAGCGGCATCTCATGCACGCATACATGCACCTTCAAGCCTGGCTGCTTTTCGCAATACGCATATACATGTTGAGGCCCTGCTGTTCGAGAGGATGCCATGTTGCTCCACACACCCATGATCCTGCCGGTTGCTCCGTGCCACTAGGCATGCTGACGCCATGCACGCCTCTGGCTGCATGCACGTCCAAGTTGCTGATCCTTCCGGCGTCACACGAAGATGCAATTCGCCGAGATGCATCACTACCGACCGATGCCGTTACACGTACACACACATATAATGCAAAGCCCCAGTGCATCCTCAAGGAACTATCTCGCCTTCAATAACGTGGGCTATGTTGTTTTACTGATGATCTGGATAGCAAAGTGCCCGATGGCGGTTGTCCATGATCACAAGTTCAGTGCTACCGCTCTGGACAGCAAAGCGCCTGATGGCGGCTGTCTACAGTGAGTTCGATGATTGATAAGGCATTTGCCTTCGCGGGTTCTGCCTGTATTAATAAAAAAAGTCGTTGCGATCAGATTTGGTGTAATGCGCAAACTAATGCAAGTGACGCCGGGAGGCTGTCAATTTGATCTCATGGGAAAGCGTCGTCTAAGCAATACCCGCATCACTAATTGCACTACTACCATACCATCATACGTCTAGTGCCGACGAGGCTAGACGGAATCATGGCCGAGTGCCGACGAGGCGAAGTCACCACTCCACCGACACGTCCTAATTAACGGGATCGGACACATCGTTGCTTTGGCACCGACGAGGCGAAAGCAACTCACACACGTCCGTGTTAATGAAGGCTGGCGTACATGATCGGGCACCGACGGCGGCGATAGTCATCCCCTTCATCAACAATACAAATTCCGTTTACTCCGACGTGGCGTTGGCGATGTCACGACCAAGCTTCGGCAACATAAAGCCACCCATATTATTACTACGCCATATATCGCATATGGTCGACGATCGATCAATCATTGACGACCATCTAGCGCAGCTTAATCGGAGGTTTTCCGCGAAGCTCGCCTTGCGGATGTAATTAACCGGTCGCGCCCAACAGGCCCCGGGAATCGGGCGGACTACGCAATTCTCCTTACAAGTCGACCTCTCCTTAAGCATGACGCGAAAGACGGAAGAAGACATTTTTTCGTTGATCATGTATTTTGTATATTCAAGAAAGAATTAATGAAATACGTGGTTCTCGAATATGTGTGCACGTGTGTCCTTGCATTACATTATTTTATACTTGTCTTCGCTCGGTTTTCGACCAAACAACCATATATCAGAGTTTCCTAATACAAATGTCCTACAACGTCATGGTTCCATTCCTACAGTAACTTGGAGTGCGCACAAAACCCCGGACTTCTTCCTTAAGCGCGTTCCTAACATAGCTCCTCCACGTAGTCAAACGTCTCCGTCTTCTCGGTGTACTCTTCCTAGCTTTATCCTTTTTCGTTGTCCTCGATAGCTCCATCCTCGGATATACTCCAAGCAACTTTATACCTAAAAAAAACATAGAATAGAGGGGGGGTTGAGTACTTACGCATTACTCAGCAAGCCCTAATTTGGGTAGAGGTGGAGTGGAGTGATGGAGGCTATATGTGGAACCGGTAGTGGTTGTATGAAGTGGTAGGTGGTAGGGTAATTAAAGTAAGTATATAAAATATAGGGTTGGGCCCTAGGAGGGAATTACCATCCTCGCTAGTTCCCTTAGTTAGTTATAAATCAAATTCATAAATACAACTTACCAAAACATGATAGTCGTGGAAGTCTAATCATAGGGGACCTCATCCTAGCATTGCCCATTCCAAGGACGTGGCTATTCGAATAGATTCAATAATGCTCGCAGAGGTGTACACAATTCCCGCATGATAGGCACATTCCTACACCATCGTCATGGCTTAGAAAGGCCTAACGAGACCTCGCACCGAGAGGGCGCTACCTTAGATTTCCATATAATCCTACTACGGCTTCTCGGGGGTCGGACCCACACAAAGATTAGGATGATCACACAAAGATCCCAAAACATCTAGTGGTTGGATGATCACTTAGCATCCATGGATGATCACTCGGCATCCGTTTTTGATTAAAGGGTGCTCGCGACACGGCACGACAACAAATTTTACATGGAAGACCACTCAAAGAACCATGCCGACCGGACCACGGAAGATCACTCAAAGAACCGTGTCCTCTCCTGATAGTCCGCTGCCTACACCGGCCTCCTTAGTAAGGATTATACTTCTATCTAACGGGGTGTGAGATCAAGTCTACCCATATAGACATGCGGCTGTACGAAATATCTCACTAGACGAGATGGCCTACGAACCGGTCCTTATGCGACCGAGGCGAGTATCTCCCAACAGGAACCCACACAGGCGAACCTGTCAAGGTAATCCATCACTCTGGGCACGAAAAACCGAGAACCGAAACCGAATCTAAAAACCGAGAACCGAACCGAATAGTACCGAAACCGAATAATTCGGTTCCTGTTCGGTTCTAGGGTCTGGGGAACCGAATTTACCGGGTAAATTCGGTTTTTGTACCGAAAAACCGAAGGGAAACCGAAAGAACCGAATTTGCACAATAAAGCCCAGCAACAGCCCTTGTATCATAAGCCCATCACGTGAAACCCTAGTCAAAGGCCCGCGAGCGGCCTCACCCACTCCCCTCCCGGTCACGCCGCACGCTCACGCGGTTCCCCTTCCGCTCGCCACCACTGCGTAGCGTAGATGCGCCCGCCCTCGCTCCACCTTCTTCGCCGCACCGCCGGCCCACCCTCGTCGGGGACTCGCCCGCCGCGCCATCGCCCCTTGCGCCGCTACCGACGCCGCGCTTATCGCTCCTCGTGCGGCACATCCCGCCGCCGACCCGCGAGGACGCCGCCCCGTCGTCGTTGGCCCCCGCGAGGGCGTCAAGAGCACGACCCCCGCCGCCCGGCCCCGCATGGCCACGCCATCGTCGGGTCGCCGACGAAGCGAGGGCGTGCACCAGTGAAGCATCGAAAGCCGACGGCCACTTCAATCTCCTCGATTTTGTTCGTTCGGTTTTTTTCGGTAAATACCGATACCGAACCGAAAATACCGATACCGAATACCCTCGGTACCGAGTATTACGGGGAACCGACGGTGCCGAGTTACGGAGGAACCGAATTAGCATGGGTACCGAGGAACCGAACCGATCGGTTCGGTAATACCGAACGCCCGGGGTGAGTAATCCATACCACATGAATTACCCTTCACTCGCCCCTTGTCAAGGTTTAGTCCAGTTTTACCACTTTAAGTTCCATAATTATTATTATCAAACTCATATTACTCATATCTCATCAAGGTAACCATTACCTTCTCATAAATCATATAATTATAAACAAACTCATAATTCCATATTAATTCATGAGTGAGAAATTAAAGAGTATATAAATTAAGATTATAAGTTGGTGGGGTTTGGATATGGCGGATTATGGTGGAGGCTAGCAAAATGTAGAGGTGGCGGAAATGGAGTAATTAATGGAATGGTAATGTAGCGGATAGGTGAGAATTAGGACTTGCCTCATATTTGCCGACAAGTATATCCAAGGCCTCCGATTCTTGTGCATCTGGCTCCTTTGTCCTCGTGTAGCGGTGCTTCAGGATCCATTGTGTGCCTTCACGCCTTCTTACGACGATCACTACTACGCGATTAATATATATTTTATATGAAAAGGATAGCAAACAAACTAGAATTTAAATGGGCACCAAATAATATGGACAAGGATATGAGTGTGAGGGGTTTGATTTTAGAAGATTTATGGTGAAGGAATCAATTAATTTGGGGCTTGAATGGAAGGATATGAATTTACAAAGATTTAATATAAAAGATTATATAGGGTGTAAGAGTAATTGGGAATAAATTCTAGAAATCGAAATCATGGAATGCGATGTAAACGTATGGGTAGTGTATTAGGGATTTTCTGGGAATTTATCCAATGCAGGAAAATAGATTTCCATTGCTCTGTATATACTGCCCGTATGCCTTCAGCAGCTAACTGTGGGTGGTGTACTGTGTACGTGGGCTTTGTGACGAGTACGACATGTGCCTCTGACGCGTGGGCCATCCCTGGCTGCTCCTTTTAATCAGACGGGGACGGAAGGACTTCGGAATGGGGCGTGTCCGGCCCAACGTCGAAACAGAGCAGCGGCGCGGCTTGCCGGAATTGGCTCGGCCGGCGTCGTCTCCGGTTGGTGCCCCGTCATACGTGGTGGCTGGTGCGTCAAGGTCCAAGACACAACTGTTGGTGGAGTCGGTGGTTGTGGGATGTGCCTACGGCGGCGACGGGAGTCTGCCGTGGTGGAGGCGGTGGTGCAGAGCTGTGCTCGCCCTCGCGTGTAGTGCTTAGGTACATGCTGGGTGAGTGAGTGCGGTGGTTGCGAGTGTGTGGGAGATAGGTATGTGTTTGTTCGTCCCTGCCCAGCACTTGTATACGTGACGGAGAGTACGCGGCGGCCATGGTGCGGAGCCGCGGCGCGTGCCGGGCGGCGCTACATCGGTAGGGCACTACAGAGCAAATGGAAAACTAGGAACTACGGGGAAGGTAAAGGAGACATCCAGGACTCACCTCGTCTCCCCAATTTGGTCGGAGAAGCTCTCGGTGACTCGGAACGGAGGTCGGTCTCCAATGGCAGCGATGGCGGTGGATTTGGGGAATATTGGAATAGAGTTTGGTTTAGGATGGGAGAATGGAAAAGGAGAGGGTGATGGTGTGTTCCCTCATCGTGCGGAGCTCTGGGTGGTGGTGGCGACGGCGGGGCTCGCCGGCCGGCCCTTTTATAGCCCGGCGAAGTCGGTGGCCATGGCGAGATATTTATCCGCCCGTGCGCACGTGTGCCAGCTCTAAGGCGGTGCTGGATGTGTCTCGATGCTGCGCTGGCTGCCTCCGCGTCCACTCGTAGCTCCAGTATGGTCGGTGCTCGTGAGGTCATGTCCATGGCGCCGGCGGAATTCGCGTCGGCGTTTTGGTGGTGTGAGCGCACAGTAAGGCGGTCATGGAGATATTTCTTGCTGACAGGGAGAGGGCGGTGCTCGTGCTGGAGCTGTTGTCTGGAGAAGAACGACGCACTTGTTGCTGGACTGGACGACAGCCTTGGCGCTCGACGACGACACACAGAGGCGGTTGCGGGGATATCTACCGGCAACGACGCAGAGCTGCAGTGTCTACACGGAGCTCGCGTGCGTGAGCTATCAACGGAAATCGTGGCGTGTTTAGCAGTGGATGGATAAGTTCGACGGGTAAGACGACAGTGTGGTCGCCATGCCTCCGTGCAGCTTGGTGCAAAAGTATATGGCGAGCTGGAGCTCCCGGCCGTGCTCTTCGTGAGTGCCAGCGGGAAGACGACACGCGAGAAGGGCGGTTGTCCACAACAGCTTTGGGGCAGTGACCGCATGGCCACGGTGCGGTTGAGCTGGCAGCGTGATTCTCGTGGGGAGGAAGAGGACAAGAGGTAGGGGATGGGAATGACAAGTGGGTCCCGTGTGTAAGTGACACAGAAAAAGGGAGAGAGTTGGGCTGCTCGGCTTGCTGCTGAGTTTTGCCCAAAAGGGTAAAACGCTGCACTCATGCTACGGCCATGATTATACACCTACGTATATTTTGTATAGGTTTATACACATACATATATGTATATATCTATTCTTTTATATGCCTGTATATGTACTTCTAGGCATACATCGATTGATATATACACATATATGTTCCTATATATATATAATTATTTGTACATAGTTATACACCGGTACAAATATATACGCATATATGCATGAGACGGTTTTATCTTCCCAGAAATAAACTAGGACATAACCTAATTGAAGATGAATTTAGACTTCAAGGATACATGGTGGTGGACGATTGGGATAATTCAAGAATTACAAGGAATTGTTTTCCAAGAGGACGATCAAGGATATTTGGAGAATAAGTCAAGGAGGATTATTCGGTGCCAAAATAAATCCTAGAGCAAACATAACATACAAGCACTCAAACAATCCTAACATATTATATGGTGAATTTTCATGCAGGGTTTTGAAAAGCATTTTATTTTGAAATGGTTTCGCGGAAAATAAATAGTCAAGTTTTAATTTGTTGTAAAGTTTTAAAAAGTTCAAATTTTTAGTGAATTTTATAATGATGCAAAAACACGGGTGTTACAAAGATGGGAGCGGCGGCGACAAAGAACCACGTTTCCTGAGCCATGGTCCCCACCTTCTATTTATGGGGCTCGCGACGAGGGGCCCCACCAAATCATTTTGGGCTGAACGTCCCTGATCAGGACGTGAGAAACGGTCCAGCCCAGTCGTTGGACTGGACCAAATGGAGATCAATTCTAACATTCTTCCCCTTGATCTCATCATATACTTTTAACTTACCATTTTCTTCTTTTCTTATTTCAATACAGATTGGTGCATAGAACTGCTTCGTCGTCACGGTCAATCGCCGATAGACTTAACAACTACAATACATGTCTCTGTTTTGAAACATGTTCTTAAACATTGGGCCCTTTATTGTCCGGAAGTCATAGGCCATACCATAAACCCATGTCCACTATGTGTGTTCTCTGAATGCACTTTGGGGTGGTAAGCCTTTGGTAAACAGATCCGCAAGCACTTTCTGTTTCTTATATGCTCAATACTTTTCTGTTCCTTATATGCTCAATACTTTTAATATGATTCTGGACTTTCTCCTTTACAACATATAACTCTGTGTCAATGTGTTTGGTAGCTGTTGACACACTGCTTAACGACATCACTAAAATAGCTAACTAGCACAGTAGAAGCCAGGCTACAAAGCAATGACCTCAAATAGTGTTGGTATTATAACAATCATTAAGCCACTATAAACTAGTCAAAGGATAACCTATACTTCTAGTAAAGAGGAGCGTAAAAAAAAAAAAAAAAACTAGTCAAAGGATAACCTATACTTCTAGTAAAAACAATGATGATTAATTAATTACCATTGTCACATGCGGTGGTTGTATAGAATGTTTGATTATTTATTTTTCTACAATATATGTTTCAAATTAAATACTCCTAAATGGTGGTTACCATCTTTCATCATGTCTATCCTGATGCGAGATGTCAGATTACCGTGTTACCATCTTTGCAGCGGCTACCAGGTCACGAGCGGATACTGTCATCTTCTATTTCTGGAGTACTATAGTATTGCTCATGCATGGGTCGGGACATTCTCAAATAATAATAAAAAACAAAAACAAAAGGCATGTATCAAAGATGCATCACTTGTACTGTATCTGACATCTGAATCGTTCCCCAAAATCGCGAGAGACAGAGAAGGTGGCCGAGGCTGGCGATTAGGAGTCACACTGGCATGATACGAGCTTGGGCGCTCGCGGATCGTTGATAAGAAGGTACGCACCACATCTTTGCTTGAGGCGTCCGCGAGGCTCGCAAGCTCGCTGACGAGGATGTCCCCGCACCACATCCTGGCCTGAGGTGGCTGCACCGCAAGGGCTTGCGAGGTCGCTGAAGTGGACATCCTGCACTGCATCTCAGCCCGAGGCGTCGTTAGAACATGCAATTTGGAGTCACGCCGGCCTGAGGCGGCCGAGAGGGCTCGCAAGCTCGCCGACGAGGAGGTCCTCCACCACTGCATCGAAAATTTTTTCAAGCTAGTAGGCCTCATTTTTTAGTTTCGCACAAGGCCTAG
The DNA here is from genome assembly GCA_015847255.1 of Hyparrhenia diplandra. Classification (NCBI taxonomy): domain Eukaryota; kingdom Viridiplantae; phylum Streptophyta; class Magnoliopsida; order Poales; family Poaceae; genus Hyparrhenia; species Hyparrhenia diplandra. The sequence goes on along the minus strand of JADLZK010005218.1, from coordinate 349,419 downwards.
GATTTTGCCGGGACGGCCCTGATCGAAATGCACGTTCCAGTTTCCTGCCACCTAGCTCCCATTCTTAGCAATTGTTATCTCAACATCTCTCCAAATTATTGTTTTGCTTTCTAGGCTTCTAATAACATGTATGTACATATATAGAGCTGTACGTCTAGGTATGGGATGAAAGTGAAGGGGTCGTGGCTTATAAATAAGGGGCGGAGGGCGGTGTAGTTGCAGCTGCAGCTGTGAGATGGCTGATAACTAGATACAAGGAGCAGAGAGTGGTCAGTTACAAAAATTATTTATTATGTCCTGGACCAAGAAAATTTGACTCATAGTTCCTTCATTTTATCAGTAACCAATATACTTTACTTTGTAGTTGATACCACACATTGATATTCTGTTTGTGATGCCACATTGATAAGTTGGAGATTTGGAGGCAGCCATATATACTTCTCAGCACTGGCTTCACGACACTTTGTGTGACACTGAGACACATGAAACTCGCACTGCACCTCATGGTCTCCCATTTGTAAGCTTACCGATGCAAGAACAAATTGGGCCTACAACCACTTAGATAGCATTTGCAGTGACAGAGCAAATGTTGAAATGAAACAAGGGATGCAAATAGGGGAGGGCATGATGTGGACCTGGCTACTGTAACAGGACCTAGTGAAGCCAAACGATTTTTTTTTTTTTGATGAAACTGGTAAACGAAAAATGTTTTGCTAGACCTCAATTTATTTTGGGGTGCTGCTATATTCTGGGACAAACTCCCACAATCCTATTTGAGGCTACCACAGTGAAAGTTTTGAAGCTAACACATTCAAGGGACAAATTGGTCTGGTCTACATGTAGAATTTTTATCATCTCTTCTTATTTTTTGGAGAAGAGTGTTCCCCCAAATTGAGGCTAAAAAGAGGAAGGAACTCTTCATAAAAATCTATAAAGAGTGCCATAAGGTCCGAATACCTAATAGAAATCTGCTAGAAGACCATCCGGACCAAGGGACTTATTATGCTCCATCTGGAATATAACACCCTTTATCTTTTTTCCCGTGAACAGAGCTAGTAAAATATTGTTTTTCCTCCTCTATCACATGAGGAGTATCTTCTTTATGATTTTCCACTAAGGAAAAGAATCATTTCCTCCGGTGGCCCTAACAACCCCTTGTAATAGTTTACGATGTAAGCTTTTAATTCAGCATCACCATCTGTGCCCCTATTACTCCATCTTCTTGTTCCAATTTGAAGATTCATTATTTTCTCGTGTCTTCTATTAGCAGCCAAGTGAAAATATTTGGTGTCATAATCACCTTTGAAGAGGTCTTTTTCACTGACTCACATACCATTTAATTTCCACAGCGAGACTCAGAATCTTGGGGTTTGAGCCCTAGTTTTTTTGAACCGAACCGGTCATCGAACTGGCGAGGCCGTCGGTTCAATGGTTCATTGGTCCAACCGGTTAGAACCGTTTGAACCGCTGGTCCGATAATAATGGACCGTTTCATTGAACCGCCACAAATTTTTTGAACCGGTGTGTATATATATATAATTATATAATTGACAATCAAGCAACATATATATATATATAATTATACAATTGACAAATGCAACAACATATGAAAATAGTACACAGAATCACATATGAAAAATAGCCATAAGGTTGACATTGTCTTAAAATCCAAAATACAATGTGTGATAACACAAGTTTCATCTTCACACACTCACACAAGCATAAGGCCATAAGGTTCACAGGCTCTTTATTGTTACAACTTACAACAACAGCCATAAGGTTCACAGGTTCATAAATTTAAACACCAAGTGCATGATAAACCGATAATAAGATACAAACACATAAAGCATGGTACTCAATAGAAATCTATTGGATCTGGTTCACGTCGTGGATGTTCTCCTTCTCCAACACCTCCAGCATCAAATGCCATTCCACCATAATCATGTGCATCCTCCTCGAGGTCCCGGTCATCCATTATCTCATCACTTTCATCCATGACATCAGCCTCCACCAAACTCCAATCAAGCTCCAAATCTAAAATTTTATTTATCAATTTAGGTGTGATGGTATATACTATATAGGCACAAACTTGTATATAAGTTAAACTAATTTCACAAGGTGACAAGAGACATTACCACCGTACTGTTTTGTATACTCAAATCAGCAAGTTTAGTGCGAAACGCTTCTAGCTCTTCAGAGGTAAGGCGAGGTGGATTGTCTTCTACAATCCATGCTTCATTTCCAGTTGCAATTTCTTCCAACATTATTGGGTCATAATTTCTAGTATGCAACTTGCACCTAATGTTTGAATTCACATATATGTATTATGTGTTATTTATGCAAAAACAGTTAATAAAAGACCATGAATGTAAGGAACAAGACAAGGGGTACCTTTGTCGCAGCCTCAGATTGCAATGCACATACACAATATCATTTAGCCTTTGATGCTCTAATCTATTTCTTTTTGGGGAGTGCACATGCTCAAAGATGCTCCAGCTCCTCTCGCATCCAGATGCACTACAGGTTTGGCTCAACACACGGATAGCAAGCTTCTGAAGACTTGGTGCACTACAGCCATAAGTCTGCCACCACTCATCTAAGTGAAAAAAAAAATCAGAATCAAATGCTGCTGAAATGTGTGAAAAAATAGACTCAAGTGCTGCTGAAATGTGTGAAAAATTGAATGAAGTGTGCTGAAATGAACTAGAACAGCTGACTTACCAGCAAGCATGATATGGCGATCATGTTTAGCACTTGCACGCCCAAAATCACCTTCTCCATTTCTGAACATCTTCATTTCTTTTGTCAAAGCACCTCTAAGGGCAATATCTTTGCCAGCATATTTCTCTATGACATCAAGAACTCCAGAAGTGGTGAAGATGTACTTATCTCTAACTTCAGTATCGTATTGGCTACATGGATTGAACCAAAAGCCAACAACATGAAGATTCTTATCAAAGTGCTTATCCCACCTTGCATCCATGTATTCCAAGAAAGGCTTTACTAAGTCTTTCTTCCTCTGAAATCTCTTCACAATTTCCTCTCTTGCAGAATAGAATGCTCTAAATATATAGCCCATAGCAGGTCGCTCATCGCTGTCCACTATTCTCAGCACTCGAACTATTGGTTCTGACAATTGACAAACTATAGCACAGTCTTTCCAAAATTTTTGATCAAGGACAGCTTTGGTGAACTTTTTGGCTTGTGCTTCCTTGTAATATACACAACCTGTCCACTCGTTAGAGACAACCATTGCTTGCAGTTCTTTCTTGTACTTATATATGCTTTGCAATGCAATGAAGTTAGTAGCAAAACGAGTTTGGGCTGGGCGGAGAATCTCATGACCTTTAGTGAACTTTCTCATTAGATACAATGGGTAGCAATGGTTGTACACATATTTAGTAATGAGTGAGGCCTGAGCTACTGTTTTCTTCACTAAATCCTCCTTACCAAAGTCTGACAGAATCAAATTCACAGAATGGGCAGCACAAGGGGACCAATAAATGGATGGGAATGCATCTTGTAACAGTTTTCCTTCTACCACTTCCTTGACCTTACTGTGATTCTAGTTTTTCTCACAGCTTGATCCCTCTCTCACGTTTCCTCTGCGGGTCTCTGTCTTCTGATGCCTCCCATGCCACCAGAGAGTGATGCCTCCTATTTGTGCACACGTACATGTGTTCAAAAGCTTGCCTCGCTTCGTTTCTCTCTGGCTTTCCCTCAGTTGCTAAAATAGTGAACTTATATATAGAGTACAGTTAGTGAGAAACTACTCCGTGCACATGATGGCCATAGGGCTAGTTGTGTGTTGATATAAAAGAGGGCCAGGGCTCCATTGATATTTATGTTCCATCTTCTAATAAAGTTGATATTATATCTATGTTCCTCTTTGTTTCATTTACATGAGTATCAAATAAAGTCAGTCCAGCTGGTGCCTTAAGTTAATTTTCTGGCAGTATAAAGTTGTATAGATGCTAATAGGACTGAACAAATGGGATAGTACACACATTGACTCTTACTATAATGTTGAGCTGAAAATTAAGGAGTTCAAGCACACATAAACTAGGTGGGAACGTATCCTGTGCACACCAACCTTATATGCACACGTGCACACTGCCGATCTGGGCCGTCCATCTTCCATCCGGTGGCCAGGGAGCGAGGACCGAAATTTTACGAATACACGCCCGCACTCGCGTGGTCTTTTTGCGAAAAACCCCCCGCGCGGCCGGCCTGACTTGGCTCCCGTTCTCCTCCACCCGCGCCAACCGAAGCGGTACGCGAGCCCTGCTGATTTCCGCTCTGCCGCCCGAACGCCCGCCCGGCTAGGGTTCCATCCGGCTGCCGGCGCGGCTCCTCCGACCGCCGGCTCGGCTCCTCCGCACCCGACGCGGCTCCCCTCGCCCGAGAATCCGGTCCGCCCGTGGGGCGGCGTCCGCCGCCGCATGTTCGACGCCACCGCTTCCCGGCCCGGCTTGGTGCCCTACGGTGGCGGCCCCAGCCGGTGACCTATAGACCCGCGGGACCAAGCGTGCGGTGGACCTCGTCACCGAGATGGCGTTCGGTGGCTGCAGGACGCCAAGCCGCCCATCGCTGAGGTGTTGGGCGCGCTGAGAGAGGCGCAGATGGATGGAGCAGATGATGGGTGCGCCGCCGTCAAGGCCAAGGATGACATGGGGTTGCTCAAGAAGAGCAGGGACGGATCGCTGGACTCCGTCATGCATCAGTGGACCAGTGTGTAGTGTGGCAGTGTGCTCTATCACTTAGTATTAGGTTAGGTAACCTGTAAATTGATACGTTTGTGGAAGAGAGTGTTTTTGTTCAGAATTTTATCTCGCTGAAGGCTTCCTTGTAAAGGCTGTATGGATGATGATAGAGAATTCAACTTCTGTGCCAACTGAAAAATCCAACGAAAATATTGCGTATGATATTGTTGTACAAGCAGTTGTATTTCAGCAGTAGTTCGATATTGAACCTGTGATGCTGTTTCTCTGTTCTCAACTCAATACTGCAGATTGAGAGCACTACAGAGTACAGAATACAAATCAATTGTTGTTCAGCTGCATTGATTTTCAGTCCTTCAGTTTTTCGTTTTGCAGTTGTTGCCACAGTACATCTGATCCTGCAGCAAAATATTGTTTTCAGCAGGCAACATCAACTGAAGCACAACAACTGACCGTCAAGTCGACATTCACATTCAGACAAGCAGACAAGCATGCTGAACAAAGCTATCATGTTTCTCATTGATTCAAAAATTAAATGTGTGTATGAATGTACAAAGTAAAATGCATAGTGCAGAATGGTATTTGAAACTGAGATAGCACAGTGCATTGTCTTCCACGCGCTTTTTCAGAAATAAATAAATTCAGAAGCCACATTATACGAACGAGCAGTAGCATCTATATATATATTATTATTAACAGAATCCAGGGTGGGTTTCTTTTATTTCTGCTGAACTTCTAGTACCTCTGAACATTCAGAACATTCAGATTATCAATGATTTATGGTCACTCATTCACCAGTGAGAATTGATGAACATTCACAGCATTGCTCTTTCATTTCTGGCAGTAGCATCTAGTACCATGTATTATGGTTTGCAAAGAATGTACAGACATTGTTATTACCAAACACATAATTGTCATTGCCAAACAAATAATGTACAAACATTTTTGATCCATTCTCCATAGTATTTTCATTTCCAATACACAGAATGTACAATTTACAAAGCCATACAACAGGCCAGCAGTGAGGAATGTACAGACATATGTACATACATTCAGAAGCTCAAAAACTCTAAACATTCAGGCCTACGCCGACCTACACTGTACAGAAATTCTCCGCAGCAGCCAAGGAGACCTGGTGAGGGCCGGCAGCAGCAAGGGACCACGCCGTAATCCGTAGAAGGCGGTGGCGCCGGCAGCCGCGACGGCGAAGCGGCGGTGGACCGCCATGGCCAACTCAGCACAAGCACGGCGGGGATGGGAAGGGTCCGCACGGCGGCGCTCTCGTCGGCGTCGCGGGCGGGCAGCCTGGCGGCAGCGGCGGCGCCGGTGCCTTGGGCGGCGGCGGCGTTCGCTCGTCAACCCCTGGTGGCGTGACTCTGGGGCCGTCCGCGTGTGTGGGGCTGGGGCCGGCCGCGTGCGTGGGGAGGGGGTTAGTGCAAGATTGCCAAGGTCCGGCGGCGTGTTTCTGCAAAAAATGCTCACTCTCGCTGCTGGCCACCGGATGGAAGATGGGCGACCCAGATCGGTAGTGTGCATGTGTGCATATAAGGTTGGTGTGCACAGGATACGTTCCCAAACTAGGTGAAATGCCAAATTAAACAGATAGGTATAATAGGCGTCATACTCCAAGCATCTTGAGTATAAAACAGTCAACCATAAATATGTTAACAACACAAAAACATCTCCAAATGTTTTGATTGGGCCAGCTTCCCACAAACATTGGTTCTAGACTCTTTATAAGGTGTTCATTGTGGGATAAATCATGCAGCTACATTAGCACTACTGCACTGGTCGTTTTTCCTGGTGGCTGCAGAGGCATTTGTACTGGCGAAAGTCGCAGCCGCCAGTGGCAAAGGCCAGTGATAAAGACAAATATCACTGACGGTTTTCGCGCCGCCAGTGTTAACGACATCTATACTGGCGGTTGTTTATAATAGTGGCGGGGTTTCCTCCGTCAGGACTATTACTCTTTATACTGGCGGTTATGTATACTAGTAACGGTCGTCTCGCCGCCATTGTTAATGTTTGTTTACTGGCATTTTGTTACAACACCCCCTTGTATTAAAATGATGCTTCTGGCGGCTTCCGAGACCAGCCGCTTGTGCAAAACTTTAAACACTGGCATTTTTTTTTCTCTACTGACTAGCTGTTCTCGCGAACCTCCAGTGAATTTTTAGACCCGGCGCCAGGAAAAACGACCTGTCCACTAGTGTAGATTTGCACAACACACAATGCAAAGGATGTGAAACCGTTCGTGTAAAGATCAAGGGAGAAGTCAGGACAGGGCAGTTATTTCTTGATTATGCAGTGAATGATGATGAGGCCCTTTGATCGTATTGTCTAAAACTGACTTCGATAAAAAATAATAATATGACTACCACTTATCTACTAGCATGCAGGACTTCCATTTTATTTATCTCGAGGCCGCCGTTGAGCATCAGCGACAGAGTGAGCGGTGAACACACGTGAGAACCACAGAACACGACGAGGATTTTTGTGCTGCAAATAAATTGGTTGGATTTTCATTTATTGATTGCATAGCTGTACAGAAGACCCATCATGGCCATATTAATGGCATGCTCTTGCTCAGTTTGCTAACAGAAAAGGTAAACAGAGTGCTTGAAGGTTTACTCTAACAATTTATGACAGAAGGAACAAAAGTGACAATGTCACACAAAAGCAGGGAGACATGCAGTACGATGAACTAATGATCGTATGGCTCAGTCTCTAGATTATGAGATGCCCCACTCCATGTGTGTTCAATGTAACTTTTAGCTAGGATCCCAATGCCTGCCATGTCACAAGGAAGCAAAGCAACCTAATATGCCCGAACACGATGAATGACAAAATTCGAAGGGAGGGAGTGGGTGCCATGAGTGCCATTCATCACCCGAACACGATGAATGTCACTCCATGATGAATAATTGATGATCCTACGGGCTAAATCTATGGATCATCTAACGGTTACTGCAGCTCAAATTGTGCTCATAGCAGCTCATAGTATCCCGATGCCTGACAATGCAAGCCCAACTGCTTATCATGGAAGCAAGCAAACAAAACTATGGCATTTTTTGTCCCTCTGTTGTCCCCTCTTCCTCCTCTAGCCCTGGTTATTTAGGTTGTTCTCTGTTCTGGCTGAAGCTATAGAAAGATGTGCGTATATAGAACAAAGATGCTGAGAGGTGAATGGCATAAATAATGACTGAGACAAGGCAATGCAAGGAAGAACAGTTAATTCCTTATTATTGTTAGGTTAATTAAAGGGCCCCTTGAGATATCGTCTCTTGCATCAGTGGTGTCATGATTGCCACTGCCGGATCATGGCCTAAACCAGCTTTGGACACTGAGTATATCACTGTTGATTGATGAGCCAACCTGGCAGTGATCTATAGCCATGAATAACACTGTCAGTTGGTTATTTGATATGATAGTGATATAGAGACTACTATCACTAGCAGATTGTATCCTTCCACCTCTTTAGGCCCTGATACCTCCCATGCCGATCCAACTAAAGAAGTAGGAAACAAAAAGAAAGGAGTAAAAAGGGTGATCCATGCTGCATGCACGAACCATTGTTCAAAAACTACCCTCGCAACTTTCTTGGCTCCCTTTTGTTCTCCACAGCTAAAATGGTGGAGCTAATAAGGGGAGGTTGGGTCTGGAGCCATGCCAAACATGCGCTATATATATATAAGAAAAGAGCAACTTCATCATGTCTCAAGTCCACGTTAATTAGTTGTGTAATAAATATAATAGGAGTTGCATATTTTGGGTTCACTTATTATTTGCTTACTGTCAAGCTAATGCCTTCAAGAATTTTCTTGCGGAAGCATGTAGTTTTAGATTCAGAGTTGTTTGTACATCAACTCCTGACGGTATGAGGCTCGATTTTTTTTTTTTTGGCTATTAACGTTGCCAAAAAGTTGAGGTCTTAATTACAGTACCGGTATTGATGAGGTCTTATAACTTCGTTTGAGACCACCGAGAGGATCTATGGCACTAGTTGCTTACTTCTGTATATTTTTGGAGACAACTCATATAATTATTTTTTTAGGAAAACAGGAGGGGGTGCTCCCCTACTGAGCTTTTATTTAAAATTTAAACAGTGTTTACATACAGCTCTCATGAAACAAAGAAAATAAAAAAGATTACTATAGGTCTCTAGCCATTGAGTAAACAAATGTGATTGACTACTTTTTGCTCTAAGAATAACTTGAGCAAACTCCATCTTGACACTATACCACAACCAATGTTTAGGGTCGGACAACGATCGCTAAAACTAATATTAGCGTCCTACTATCAGTCACTAGGATCATCAGTCGCTATATTTACTCTTGACTTGTGAGAACATCGGTCGCTATAAGCTTGTGGCGGTGTATCGGTGGCTATAAATGAATCTCATTGTCCAACCAGATCGCTATAATCCATTTTCATTCTGGCACGCTCAGCCCAGCCCACTCCCGCGCAGTGAATTGAGTTTGGCCCACTAGTCAGAGACTAACAAAAAATAACCCTATCCCCAGCACTCCCCACCCCAGAGGCAGCCGCCGCACACAATTCATCTCACGCACACACCCACACTCATCTCACACATGCACCCACCCAGCCCCTCTGGCCGTCACCGCATCTCCGGGCCATCGCGGCCACCGCCGCTGCGGCTGCCGTCCCCGCCGTCGTGGCTGCCGTCAAGGTAGGAGATCCGGCCGACGACTGCCGTACAGGCTGCCATCCCCACCCGTGCTGCGCCGGTGTCGCCTGCTACTCGCCCGAGCTGCCGTAGCTGTCGCCCCCCATCCCGCCCGTCGTCGCAGCGAATAATTTATTTGTAGACGGCGATCATCTGACATTGCTTAATCGAATGTGTCCTGCAGCCCAATACTGCAAATATAATCAACCAGACGTCTCTTGAGACCTTACATGGAAGCCCAAAGCCACACATTCTTCTGAATTCTAGACACTACTCGGCGCAATATGCTATAAAGCATACGAGAGATTATACTTTTTAATTTTATAAAGAATGAGTAAAGTGGTATTTTCATGTACATGTTCTTTGTAGTTACATGCACATTCAATTTTATATATCAATATATATTAGAACCCCTTAGGAACATTTCGTTCCTCCATGTGGAACACATATAAGATGGCCAAACTTCAATTTGGAACAGGAGAATATAGTTTCATTTTCGTGAAAAATATAGATCTCTCTCGAATCCAATTCTAGGTATCTTCATGTTTTAAATAATATATGCACAGGAACGTAGGATATATCATGAATTTATTTGGGACTGCAAATCTTCAAACCACCTTTGTTTTGAAGATCAAATGCCAGACGCAAGGAATGAATCATGCAGTAAAAATTAAAGCAACAACCTAGCTTATTAGCTCCCGCTAGCATGGTATCCTAGCCACCATGGTGAGTATCCTAGCAGGCATGAAATTCTGATGAAGCCAAATGACGACTCTTGCCAATGGGCTCCACATGGCCGTGGTATACGTACACTAAGCAGGATTATATATTGACAGCGATTTGTCCTTGTCTCACACTCCCAGTATTCCAGCTGCGTGTTGTCTGATAACAGTCCTACTATTGTAGCTGTGTGTTGCACACAAGAGATCTTTTGCATGCATACCACACCAGATTGCGTGCATGCAGGCCCCGATACCTTCCATGCCAAACCCAACCTAACAAAGAGAGATATTATAAACGGAAGGAGTAAAAGGTATTCTATCCTCTTGGTGCAGGCTGCACGCATTATCCATTGCTCAAAAGCTAGCCACACTTCATTCGCTACCTCTTGTGCTCCATTGCTAATATGTTGGAAGCTTATATAGTGATGAGTAGAGAAGGGGAAAAAAAACACTCACCATCATGTCCCTACCTAAGGCCGTAGCTTTATATTAATACAAGATATGGTATATTGATATTTTGGGGTTGCTTAATTATTGTGTTGCTTCATTTACTCTAGTTCATGGAGTAGTATGATAAACTGTTCCCTTGATGAATAAATTGTACTATATTTGATCTGTGTATTTATGTTACAACTTGTTGGGTCTGCCATGCTCTTACTTAATCAACATTATCTTCACCCGTACTTGTAGAGCTGGTGCATGCAGTGCTCATAATCATAAGATTCTTTGGACGATTTTCCATCTCATAAAAGATCAGTAGGATTTGTGTTAGAAGGGAACTTCTCCTGCCGTATAGTACTATATATATACACCCATGACCAGCAAACAGATGCATGAAGATGCAGTTTCAGACCATGTCGATCATTCCATCAACCACAAATTTGGAGAAATTGTTGACTTCATCTTCACACAATAGGGAATGGAAGGTACTGGGATATGTATAGGGGTAGTTGACGTGTTGCCGTGAAGAAATAAGACCCACCACTGTTATTTTGCTTACAACATAGGTTCTTCAGAATACTGACATGGCAGGATCAGATTGGGAGCTTGCTCAATCATCTGTCACGACCCCTATGGCAGGAGATGCCCGAGTAGAGGACAATCAAGGATTTTATCCAGCTAAAAGAATTGAAGTGAGTGGCATCACAGTATACACACGCGGACGACTGTAATGGATGTGCACGACTGCCAAAAAGAATGCAATGCCAATGCCTGAATTACTCTTCAGTTTTCACTGGAATTCTGCGTTAACAATAACTCAGAATTATGGTGACTATGCAAGATTGCCCTGGAACGTTCAATTTTTTTTGTCATCGAGGATTATAACTCAGATAGACTACTATCAATGGAGACAATGCTGCATTGGGCCTCCAGACATCTAGCCAAGTCGCACCTCAATTGATCACCTCAAGACATCTTGCTATTGATTGTGCTCACGATAGAGGTGGGTGCGCTTTGCCTCGATGGATGCGCAATTCGACTTAGAAGCTCGCCCCAGTAGTCTACAGCCAAAATTCGTTGACATCACCTCACTCAAATGAATGTCTCAGTACCTCCCATCCCTATCCAAAATGTATACTACGTTCCAACGAAACAACAAACAGAAAACTGGAGAAATTGCCTTGGTGCATCCATGAGTCACAGTCACACATACCGGCCGGTATCGATTCTGAATCCTGAGTTACACTCACACATAGTTCATTAATTTTACACATGTGTATATATGAATTTTTCTTACAGCCTGCCGGTAGCATATATATTGCAGGATCGAGTTATTATGTGTGTGCAACTGATTAAGTCTGTATGTAGTATCTAGCACTTCAAGAGACGGATGGCTGTAGCAGATTTTGAAATGGTGTCGCTAGCAGACTCGTGGTCGTGTGTCCATATCTGGGGCTGTCAAGGGGATTGGGTGGGCACGCGGGGATCACCCAACACCGACGTGGTGTTCTTCACACGTGAGTTCCGGTCCCCAGCAGCCAAACGAGGCCGTAGGGATGATTCAAACATCTCCAAGATATATTTTAATAGTAAAAAAGAGAGTGTACTTTCTAAGCAGTAACTATGTATTACAGAAAAAAGCAAATTTTAGCTTCTATAAACTCAAAGATCAAAGTTAACTTGAGAAAATTACAACTAGAAGCTACAAGATTTTATTATTAGGTCCACCTGTCAATGTGAGGAGGGTAGGAAGTTGTTTTGTGACAATGGTTTAGAATTTCTCCACTCTTTTATAGTATAGATTCCACCTTTCAAAGAGATTTTTTCTATAGACACGTGCATGTCGCACGTGCCTTAGTATATAGTATGGCGACCAGGTGGGAAGTGATGAAGAGAAAAGAACGTCGACCCTGGTGCTCTTGCAGTCTGCACATCATTTCTGTGCTTCCAAATTTCGTAACACATCATGAGCAAGGAAAAGGGTGTAAGACTCTCTGTTGGACCTGCAGGGTGGGGCAGAGAGAGAGAGAGAGAGAGAGCTGTTCCATGCCCAGGGCCACCTCAAGGAGGACGTCGCGGTGGAGGTAAGCTCTGTCGTGGCCTGAGAAGATAGCCGTCGTTGGAACGTGGATCTGAAGTTGGCTGCCAACAGGTCGTGGACAGAGCTCGCTGTGGCGTCGTAGTGGGGAAGAGGTCGAGGAAATGCTTGGCGAGTGGGCCGTCGGGGAAAGATTTCCCATGAGGAGCTCACGGGAAAGGCCCCTCTTTCCCGTGAGCGCGCAAGGAGGATCACGGCAAAGGCCACACTCATGGGAAGTAGGCTTTGCCGTGAGCCGGCGCCCTGCTCAAGGCAAAGAGCTTATCTTTCCGTGAGCCACGTCGTTACGGCTCACGGGAAAGAAAGGGGAAAACGTCGTTCGCCGTTTAGGTCTCACGGCTCACGGAAAAGGGCGTGGCGCCGTCACCCCTAACACCACCCCCCCAACTCTTTTCCGTGAGTCGGGGGCTCATGGGAGCCCTAAGCCGTGAGCCCCACATGTAGCTCACGGGAAAGATCATTTCCGGCCCCTCCTTTCCTATCATGCCTTTGCTAATGAACTCACGGGAAAGACTTTACCGTGGGGAAAGGCCCTTTCCGTAAGCGTCGCATTCACGGGAAAGGGTGCGAAGTTCGGTAGTGTTCCACTCAGGAATCATGCCAGAAGCTGGTATTGCGGCCGTCGTACAAACTTATCAATGAGCATGCCTTTGTGTACCGAGCAGATGTTGGCTTAAAATCTAGCCGCCGGGTACGTACTGATTATTGGGTAGTGATTATTGTTTGCTCTCCACTACAATCTATCCAACCGAGCCCGTCATGCCTGGCATCATGGAGCCACCACTGGCTCTTGGGTTCACACCCACTGCTACTAAAATCATTTTTGTGATAGTGCTACCTACTAAAAAATGTAATTGGTTACCTTCTTATTACCGATTACCGATTTACTGTTACATCTGTTTGCTTCGAACTAGTTAAAGTGCAATCATATAAATCCAAGAATTTAGTACAGTTATATACAAACTCCATACCACTCCCTTGCTGTATAATCAGAAAACTGTCCTAGAGCTCGAAATGCTATATTGTCCATCTGCTCCTGTTGACATGCAGACACCGACACTCGCACCACCTGAAACAGAGAGCACTTGACTAGCTTTCCCCCTCCAATGAAGATGACAAGTATTGCTTGGCCTACCATCAAGGCATGCAGATCGATCCCCTCCAGTGACCTTTTGTGTGAGTTGTGGTGCATTTCCTGCACCATTGTGATGTCTCGCTAGAAGGTTCCAGTCCACGTATGGCCTTTTGTGCTTCGGATGTTTTGCATTCCAGGCCAATTATCATAGCTATGCTGAGCACCTCAAATCCTGTACATGTGCTCCATATCAGGCAACTTTGTGCCTCTATAGGCCCTGATACCTCAAATCCTTTACATGTGCTCCGTATCAGCACTACCATTTGCTGCCAACTATTAGTAATAAGTTAACATGTAATCATATCTCAGTTTAGTACAGAGATGATGCAGCTGCTAGCTACTTCGCTGTGTAGAAGCTTGTCCTAGCTATCTCGAGATGCTAATACATTCCATGCATCTGTTTGCATCCCACCTGTGCCTCATCACACTGAGAACAACTCCGGCCACACAGCCACCATGGAGTGGCAACCAGGTACCTGCTAGAATTCCACGTGGTCGTGTGTTGCTAGCAGGCTCAAAGCTCCATCGAATCCCCACGATGGATAACTGAACAAGGCTAAGGCGTCGCTGTGGTATGGCAAGCCGGTTGCCAATGACGAACAGTCCCACTATCAGAATGCACCACTGTGTCGCTGCCAAGCCCTGTCTCTGTGAGTCCCGATACCTCCAATGCCCATCTAAGCAAGTAAGACGGAAATAAAAGAAAGGATTTATATATAGGGTGATCTATCCGTTTGGTGGATGTAGGACGCATACGATCCTTGGTTCCGAAGCCAGGCTCACTTTCTGTCTGCTCCGACGATTCCTTTTGTTCTCCATTGCCAAAATGGTGGAGCTTATATATGGGAAGTAGAGAAGAAAAAAAGCAGCTCCCCATCATCATACCATGTAGCCGTGTATTAATACCAGAGGGGCTAGTACAACTATGGGGCTGTTTGGTTCCAGGTGTTAGGACTTTTTAGCCCCAAGGACATTTTCAAAGAGTTTTTTAGGGACTAATAGAGAAAAAGTCCCTCCCTGTTTGGTTTCTATGGACCTTTTTAAGTCTCATGGACTAAAAAGTCCCTCAACCAAACAACCCCTATATTGATATTTTGGGTTCACTACGACAAGCTTATGCCACGATGAATTAAATTTCATATAGTACTGGTTTTAGAAGTGTTTGTACGTCACCTAGGATTTTTGTTGATACCACATTAGTAAATGTCTTTTACTCCGTATTTAAGTGTTTGTACGGTCAGACCTTGTAGAGTACGCAAGAACCTTTTTGATTATGTCATTTCAATACCTATAACCATGGTAGTACAAAGAAAAATTACATTGTCAAGATAGATATTTGCAATAAATTTTTCAACCCTAAAAGATAAAATTGTCAATGGGTTTATGTTCAAGAGAGATCACAATGTTGTCTCTTTGAGGAACAGCTCTTTGCACTCCTGAATTCCCAATTGATTGTTATTGAAGATAATTTCATTCCATTCTTTCCAAATTGTCCAGCACATGAGAATAACAGCAATCCTGAAGAACTGGTTATGTAACTGATCTTTGACGTCTTGAATGTTTTGAAAAGAGGAACCATCCTGAACAACATGCAAGCCTAGAAGACCCCAACATTGCTGTGAAAAAGGGCAATGCCAAAGAAAATGCTCAACAGATTCCTCAGCACTTGGAAGACAAATTTCGCAATTGTAGGATTCTAGAATCATATGCTTTCTATTTGTAGTGCTCAGTTTATCTTTTAGAAGAAACCAGAAAAAAAAACTTGTGCTTAGGCTGACATTAGGATCTCCACAACTACTTGAATGCTGGACCGATAACATGATGACTGAGAAGCCTCTTGTATGGCATTGCAGATCTGAATCTTGAAGCTTCAGCACCATTTGAGCACCTCCTATGGCTTTTTTTGTTTCTGATAGAACCGCCTCATCCATGATGTACCAAATGTTTTAGGTTTGATTAAAGGCTTCTTGAGATAGGGGCAGACAGAACAGATAGAGAGATCATCTTCTCTAAAGGCATTTTTGACAGAGATTTTCTTATTCTTTGCATAATAAAAAAAGCATGTGGTAGCAGCTCACCCAGATGTCTTTCATTCCATTTATCCTTCCAGCAAAGACAAATATCCCAACTCTCTTTACATGGATATTGGTCAGAGCTTTGAAGGAGGTCAAAAGTTTGAGCACATCTCTCCACCAAAATAGTACTGTTATCTTGATTGTGGTCGATGGATGATATTGTCATCCTGATGGTCATGTGGAAGATTAGTAGCTCGTTTGGAACGAAGGATTCTTGTAGTTTAATAAGATCAAAGTAACTAAACTCGAACTGGAAAAGGGCCGAGTGCTTCACAAAACAGAGGAACCAAAACATCTACTGGAAGCCAATGTTTTTACCGAACCCAGCTAAGGAACGTGTGTTCGCATAGAGAGAGAGAGAGAGAGAGAGAGAGAGAGAGAGAGAGAGAGAGAGAGAGATTGAGTTCTGCAAAATGGGAGAGTGAATATGAGCAGTGAATTAATGTATAACGTCAAAAGAAGAGAAGGTAAAGATAAGACCAAACAACAAAGAACAGAAGGTGAGGATAAGACCAAACAACAGTCAAAATTTTTCTTATTTAACACACCATAGAGTTTTGTTTTCTATCTTTTGACCTCCTAATTAAGGAACATGCAGAATCGGTGGACGCCAGACAGTTCTTGGCCCGTATACATTGCAGCAACTAGCAGACTTGTTTTGGTGTCGGCAATGGCCGGACGCCGCCAATTGTGGTTGCCTCTCATTCTCCACAAATACCACCGGAAAAAGAGATACTTAATTGCCTGGGAACACAAATTACAAGGAAAGTTGAAGGAAACAAAAACCTTAAATATGTCCACTTAGCCATGAAACTGAATAACCGAGATGCTTTCACATGCGTAGTTCTGGAGATTTCTTCTAGCTCTCGCTCGTGCAAAAACGTTCGAATCTTTTTTTTTGTTGGAATGCACAGGTACAAACCCAGTTGACGGGGAAAACGTACGTCTAATTTACAAACTCGAATCCTCTTAGGATCCGAGACATTTCTTGGAGTGAGCATTCCATGGGAATATTATTTGAATAAGCCATTTAGTTCTTTGTGGGGATTGTCTATCCTAAGATTTGTCTCTCTGATTGTTATATTTTTTATTTTTTATTCATTATTTACAAAACATATTGCATAAATCTGCAAATTAGCCAAAAACAATAACCATAATCATCTTCCTAGAAATCAATTTCTCAATGTCATTTTTTAACAAAATCATCTTCTGATGGAACTAGCGACGACATCAGTACATGCCACAGCTGGTTAATTATAAACCAGTACTGCTGAGGAAGGCGGTCATCATGGCCAGCTTGGTCTCGCCTCTTTGGCATTCGAGTTTGTTTTGGTTTTGTGCCCCAGAGAAGCTTTATATATCAGTTGATGCTGATGATCAATTAGCACCTTGTCTCTCAGACTTTCATAAAGTTTCAGAAAAGCGCCTCGGCATGCATATCCCTGTGCCTCCCATCTCTATCCAACATTTATAATATATTCCGACCAAACAACAAACAGAAAAAGGGAGAAATAACCAAGATTAATCTCTCTATCATCTTGGTTCATGCATGATCCATGTCTCTGTGGCTATCGTGAATACTGTACTGAGTCATCATCACACACATAGTAGCTCATTCTACATGTGTATGAGGCTTTCTTTATAGGCGGCGGAGAGTACTAAGTAGTGGTGGAACTTCAAGTCTTTAAATATATAGTAGTAGGGTGACCAGTAGGTGTGAATTGATGAAGAGAAAAACACGTCGACCCTGGTGCTCTGCAGTCGTCTGCACTTTCGTTAGTTTTAAATTGCGTACTGATATATAACAGGGTCCATCTATAATTTTGGGACACTATGATTCATTATTTTTGACTTCCAGGATTATTTCAGTACAAACTTAATTCTGGTAGTGAGAGTCTTTTGCACGCTCCAGTGCAAAGAGGGTAACGGCGAGAAGCCATAAACATCATGGAGTAACAAACACCAGTCCGAAGGATACACAAAAGCAGCAGAGAAAAACGGGAAGGAGGACCATCAACCTCAAGACCCAAAAAGACTAAACCTATGACAGAATGACATCAACCCAATGCCGGTGTGTGTCACTTCCAACCAATGGCTTGGCGGAGCTGCAGTGTGAATGTTGGGTGTGGTGCGGCAGGCTAACTGGATCGGCGGCAGAGCACTATACACGAAGATGGACATGTCAGGCTTGATCCTGTGGTATACTGCCATTCGTGTGCACAAAAAAAAAAAAGAATGGCCGCCTGCTTTTTATCCTGCCGTGATCACGAAGATGCTTTTTTATCTAAGTTTTATTTATTTAATTTTTTAACTCTTAACATAAAAAATTTTAAGTGGTTTAGATTTATTTGAGATATTACCTCCTACAAGGGTAAGGTGAGTACCATAGTATTGTCCCTTTCTGAATACCAAACTTTGCATGTTCACTTCATGTTACACTTCCAGTCAAAAAAAAAAACTTCATGTTACACTGGGCATCTTTCATCTCAGCTTTTGATCTTGTTTGCTGATAACACCTCGGCAAGCATGTCAAATCCCCAATTCCCCATCCAAAATTGTAATACGTCGCAAACCAAACAACAGACTGAAAAAACTTTAGAAATAGCTAAGATTCACCTCCAACATCACCTTGGTGCATACATGTGTCACACTCACACACATAACGGTAGTGATCCTGAATCCTGAGTCACACTCACACATAGTTCATTCTATATGTGTATATGAGGCTTTCTTACAGGCGGCCAGGAGTTATTATGTACGTGTGCAACAAATTGTGTGAAGGACCGAAACGGCGACCAGGGGGGGTGAATGGGAGCCTCGATTTTTCTTTTTTCAATTTCGGTTCATCGGCTCAACCCCCAATCTCAAAAGCGAATTCAAGAAGATACGAATGATATACGTGCTAACTGGTAGCAAGATATCAAACGCGACTCAATGGAACCAACGCAACAAACAGAGCTCAAATCGGATCACAAACGACAAAGCTGCGAGCAAAACAGCAAGCGGAGAAATCAACCACAAAATGCTACAAAGAAGTGAACTCAGTTCAAACAATAGGAGTTGAGCTAATCGGACAATGATTAGTTTGATGAATATTTAAATAGCCTCAACATGAACCTGCAGGGATGAATCACAGAATGGCGAGCAAGAGAATTTGCACAACGTGGATAGTACTCTAACCAAGGTAATAAATTAATGCTCTAATGATGAGGTCATGATTGCTAGAAATACTTAAAACACAGGTGCAAGAAAATGAAGTTACGAAGAGAACTTGATTTACTCCACTTGCCGATTGTGCCTGCTATGTATCTCGGGTAAGCTGCAGAGAGTGAGTTGACAAGCTACAACCTGATGAGATGTTGATGCAGGACGCCAGAGGCACTCGATGCCGGAGAGCAGCAACCCAGACGGGATCCCCATGGACAAGTGCCTGCTCGAGGATGGTGACCGCCGGCGCTGTTACTTGTCGAGAAGCTTTGCTGCAGGCTGCCTGACGAACTCAATGTGAGAGCCGGTAGTTGATCTGCACGACACAAATAGAGAGAAATCGAACAAAAGAAATTTCATCCCTGCTAACAACGATAACCAAGATCACAGCAAGGCAAACGCTGCTCAGGATAGCCACCGTGGTGCCAGGACACCGCGGCTGTTAGCGCCGCCGCCAGGCTCATTCTTGACAGAGAACACGAAGTCTCTCAGATCCAAAAAATCGAGTAACTCACGGGAAACAGAACCCCATGCTCTGAAACTCCACACATCGATTCAAGACAGAGATAGAAAGCTACTGCCAGGAGATCATCGATCAATTTAAACTGAATCGCCGAGAATCACAGAAATTAGAGCACGAGCGAAAAGGTGAAAACAAGAACACCGGATGGCGAAAATCACAACTTCAGTTGCAAAATCCCGGAGGACACATAGGAGGATTCGGGCCTCCTATTCCCACTCAAAAATCACAGGTTCTAATCTCAAATTACACATACGAATTTCTCCACATGTGGACCTCTCTCTAACCACCCTAAAGGACGAAGAAAAACCACGGTAAAAAGAAAAACGCGAATGAGAGAAGTGACGGAGGTTGGGGACTCCCTCTACCTATTTAAAGGTTTATTTCACTCCCTATTTTTATCCCTAAGCTTAATTAGAGCCAAACCAAAAATAGCCATGGTCCGACTCGCAAAAACTTGATTCGACGGCCACCACGCCTTCTCACCGGTAGCTTCGCTTCGACGCGAACTCCCCGATGCCGCCACGTGTCGTCCTTCCGCCATGGGAACCTCAGCCACCGATGGTTTTGAGGCGAAACCACCAAACCCGTCTCGACACATGTCACCGCCGTCTTCGACCACCCGGGCGCCAAGTCTTCTGAGCCTCCCGCCGACATGCACGCTTCGCCGCCTTGACTTGACCCGATCGACATGGTCACTCCATGCATCCTCACACTTGTCGATGTCCCAAGTGTCAGCCACCACGGCTGGCCACCCGACGCTCTGGTCCCTCGATCCAAGCCTCACGTCCGCCCTTCACCGCTCCGGGTCTATCGGCACGGCACGTCCTCCTTGATCTTCACCTCGCCGTTGACCACCGTCTCGAGCTCAACACCTGCACAACACAAGCCAAGAAACAACATCTTCCGACACACCGCATGTGCCGGGTGAAGATAACCGAGGTAGAAAGAAAGTGAAAATAGAATAAAAATGTTGAGAGTTGACAATGACTCATCAAAAAAGCTAAACACAAATGGTTATAATCAACCATGTGTTCGCAATCTCCCCTTGATGAGTGCATTGTCAACACCAACACAAAGACAGAAGAGAGAGTAAGAAGAACTCACCCAAATGACCAAAAGCCAAGGAAAAGCATAACGGGGTCATTTGTGATGAGGAAAGACAAGAACAAAACTAGACCCTCAAGATAGAGGCAAAGGCTCAACACGTCTAGCAACTCCCCCTGAAAAGATGCAATCTCTCAAATGCTCAAATGCATGCACACTCACTGTCTTTGTGGATATTTTTCTCCCCCTTGTTGGCATATGCACTTGTCAAGTTTGTTTAAGTTAGAGCCCATGATTGCTAAACTCCCCCTTGAAACATGCTATGAATGCACAAATTTTACAATGCAAGAGCTTCAGGATTATAGCAAGTCAAATGAGAAGATGCTCTAAGTAGTATCATGTCAACAAAGCACAAGTGCTAGCAAATGCTCAAACTGATCAGATGATATAAAATATGGCAATGAAGCAATTTTGATCAAGTTTTAATAATTTCTAAGAAAAGTGTTCACCACCGAAATAAGCACATAGCACATATAAGCAGAAGATCAATCAAGTGCTAAGACATGTACATAGGTGAACTACCCCAAACAAAGTTCACACATCATGCAAAAGATTGGCCCAAGTTATGATTTCATCATTTTTAGATATTCATCAGAGTTTGCAGCGTTTTTCAAAAATTGGGCAAAACATGTGTGTGCGAGTGGTAGAAAGAAAGTGAAAATAGAATAAAAATGTTGAGAGTTGACAATGACTCATCAAAAAGCTAAACACAAATGGTTATAATCAACCATGTGTTCGCATTGTGTTTGTAGTTCATAAACACGCCCTATATCCTTTCAAAAACAACAAACAGAAAGCCTTTGGCCGGTCGGATTTCTTCCATTGGCTCGATTCCAAACACGTCCATCATTCTTTCTGAGACAAACGGAGTATTACTTCATTGATTAGACGCCAAGTCTGTCAGAAAGAGACGTCTTGTTTGACCAAAGGCAAGGTTGAGCAATGGTGCGTCCTCACTTCTCTGGATGTTGGACAGTGGTCATGGTCTCCTTGCGCCTGACCATGCTATTGGGTACTTCAGAGCTCCATTAGCATTGTGCTCCATGTCCCACTGTCTCCAATCCCCATCTAACGTTTATAGTACATTCCAACAAAACACAAACAAAAAATATTGAAAAAAATTAATCTCTGATCTCTCCATCTTCTCGGTGCTTGGATGCATGAACCTTATGTTGCTATGCATCGGTGCTTAACGAGGCTTTCTTACAGCAGGAGCATATTGTTGGCAACTTTGGTGTGCAGCCAATAAGCATCTATCTAGCACACTTCTAGCAATGGAAGATGGAGGGAGGGGCTGAGGCTATTTTGATTGTCAACAAAAATGATGGCAGGTGATATAATGTTGGAGCTCTTTAAATAGTAGGACGACAAGGGATTATAGCATGTGGTACCTGGTGCTCACATTCATCAATCATCAGTTTTAAGTTCTGTTCATTCTGAATTCTGATATAAAGAGGGCTCTATTAAAAGTTTAGGACAGTACTCCAATAAGCAACAATGTAACTCTGTCGTATTATCACAGTACCCGCCTATGTAAACAAGGGGAAAATAATTGTCACCCCACTTGAAGCTTACTAACTGAGCCCATTGTCATGCTGAGCATCATGGTGCCAATGCTGGGTTGGCATGACCTGCTACTGCCACTTCTCCCCTCTTCTCATCACACTGTTATCATGGACGATGGGCTGTTTTTACAAACATATATTACACCTGTTTGCTTCCATATATTACACATGTTTGCTTCCGAACTGTGTGAGAACAAGTTTTCAAACATATATTACACCTGTTTGCTTATAAAAGTTAAAGTGTAATCATATCTCTTTTTAGTACAGAGTTGATACATCCTTCCCTGCCGTGTAATAATAATTAGATGCCTATCCTACCTGATGTGAGTATGTATTATTTCCATCCCACACCCACGCCTGAGCCTCATGACACTGCGAGCACTCCATTTGCTTTTCCCTACCACCCTTTGAGTAATGTCAAGAACTATAACACTTCCTCTGCCTTCACCTACGGAAATCTGACGATCAAAATCTCGCGGTGGCTGCGGTTTGTGCACAGATGCTTGCCAATCTTAGATACCCACTATCAGAATGCATCCCTGCACCTCTGTAGTTCCCCATACCTCCCACTCCCACCAGACAGAAATAGAAGAAAAAAGTATGTATAGTGTAATGATCTATCCTCTAGGTGCATGCTGCACGCATGATCCTTCATTCAAAGGCTTAGCCTCACTTTGTCTCTGCGAGAAGAAGTTAACATGTGGAGCACCTCCCTTCTATATGTAACTTTTTATACTACATTCCAACGAAACAACAGAAATCTGCTTTCTTCCGGTGGGGGCATATTGTTTGGAAGTTTGGTGCACAACTAAGCATATGCACTTCTAACTAAGCATATGCACTTCTAGTAATAATGGAGGCCAGAGGGAGGGGCCAAGACAGTTTTGATTGTCAACAAGAATGATTGCATATGCTCCCTTCGCCCGAATATATAAGGTATACAAGTCGTGCTCTCTTTATTACACGTGCATATATCAATGCAATAGTACTAGTGTTGAAATAGAAAATTACGTCTGAATGTAATAGGATAGGATGGACGGAGTGCAATGTAATGGTGGAATCTTAAATATAAGGACCACTAGGAAATCAATATATACAGTAGGTGGTGCCCCACATTCATCAATCATTAGTTTTACCTTGTATGGCGATATAAGAGGGCTCAATTTAATTTTTGGGAAACCAATTTTTAGGATAATTGTCTATTTTTTTAATCACATACTGTATAGCATGGGCGGCTTCATTGGCCACCTCTGTAAAAACAACATTGTCAAATTGTTGCCGACCCCATCGCCTAGGTAATTGAGGGGAAAATAATTATCACCCCACTGCAAGCTCACCAACTGAGCTCATCGTCATGCTGGGCATCATGGTGCCACTGCTGGGTTCGCACTACCTGTTACTGCCACTTGTCCTCCCTTGTTTTCACTGTGTTGTTGTCATGGACGAGCCATGCTCCCTTGTCAGGGATGAAAACCACTGCTGCACTATCGATAGTAAAAGTGGGGTATTCACGGGGGACGGTTT
Organism: Hyparrhenia diplandra; assembly: GCA_015847255.1. Lineage (NCBI taxonomy): Eukaryota > Viridiplantae > Streptophyta > Magnoliopsida > Poales > Poaceae > Hyparrhenia > Hyparrhenia diplandra. The sequence continues at coordinate 325,617 of JADLZK010005218.1, read as the reverse complement.
GCAGCTGAGGTTAAAGTCAACCGTCGCCTGAACAATTAAAACGGTATGTTCTGGCATGGCTCCTGCGTTAATCACCGCGGCCACGTCACCCTAAAAAAACTTCCCTGCCGTTCGATCCGCAATGGACGGCCAAGATTCCATCCGCCGGCTTTAGCTTTTCCAGATTCTTGCCGCTGGCTTCTGCCTCAGCTTCTCCGGCTTCCAACCGAATCAAATATATACCCAGCTTCCGGCTTCTCCCCTCCCACTCAAAAAACTGCGGTAAAAAAAACGGTATCTCCGTCTCTCTCCCTCGCGCTCTCCCGGTGCGGCGGCACAGCGACGGCGCAGGGGGCCTCGCGCCGCCGTGCGGCCATGGTGGCCGCCCTCCCCTTCTCCGTGCCTCCACCACTACCTCCGTATCCTCCTCCTCCCTCTCCTTCTCTTCTTCCATCCCGAGGGATCCATGGTCGTTCTACGAAACCCTAGCTGCGCGTGCCATGGCGGTGCCTCGTCGGCGGCGGCCTTCCTCCTCGTCCTCCCCCTTCTTCTCCTCCTCTTCCTCCTCCTCTCCCTCCCTCCCTCCCTCCCCTTCCCTTGTGCTCGTCTACTTCTATTGCGGCGGCGACGACGAAGCTCCGTGCCTGGATCTCACGGTAACTTATCCTCTCCTCCTCGTCCTCCTTAGCCCCATGCATCCTCTCAGTATCCTCTTTAATTCACGGTTTTTTTCAGGATCGGTAGATCCTCACAACAATTCATGTGGCACTTAACAGCTAGGTTTTCTAATGCTATTTCTAATTTATATTTGTATAAATATATACTGGAGGGGAAGTAGCTTTTGCTCTACACCAGTATGAAAAAAAGGTTAGTGCTAGGTTCGTTTTGGTGCATGATATTTATTACATTTATGTGTTATAAAGGTGCCTCCAAAAAAGCGAAATAAAATTCATTCTTAGTGATGGTTCTATTTCCATGTCTCTGGCAACCGTTTTTAGTCAGTTCAATTTCTTTATATGAGAAAAAATAATGGCTGGTTTGCCTCCATGAAAACATGATCCGTTCTTTTTTTTGCTTACTACAAGGTGCTACATCCATGGTTAATATAGGTCATGGCTTTTACAGAAACTTTGCCAAATAAGATAGTTCGGAAACTTTTACAAAAACTTTCGGTTCCGTTCAGTTCAGCTCTCGCTCATCGATCTTCATTAGAATTCATTTTTTTGGTTGGATTTATCCGTCAGTATATCCATTGAATGAATGTCATCTACGTATTTTGCTGCTACCTGTCATTTGAGCATTTTTCCTGTACAGTGATCCCCTTCTGAACAGAGAAATTCTAATGGATGTAGCACCTTGCGACCTTGGACAATTTAGAATGAAATCTACAGATGTACAAGTAACCTATATAGCAGTATTAATACCCTACAGAAGACAATGCTATGTTTTTATGTAATCCAAATTGTCCAAGCTATCAACCATATGCACTGCCATATTATATACATATATGTGTCTTTGAATTTGCACCTGCCTTGGCAACCATATGCATTGCCAAATTATATACATATATATGTCTTTGAATTTGCACCTGCCTTGGCCTTGAAGGCGCGCCGCCTGCTACTGGAGCTCTTCATTTTCCTGAAATATCTAAGAGGTAAAACCTTTGTTTTTGCCTAATTGAACTGTCTTTTATATGACATAACATCTGGACATGTCTCGAGCTAGCTTCACTCTCAAAGTAATGTCTTCACTTAACTAAACTCTCAAAGTGAGGTATCAAGAATCATTGGTGGACATATTCTCATTTTTTTTCCCCTTTATTTGAATTTGTGATGACACCCCGAAGGCTGCAGTTTGACCTTGCAATGCAGAGCAATGACCTTAAAAGAGCACTTTCTTGTCTATTGGCAACGAGCAATATAGCTGACATGTAATTTGTTGGTAGCTAAGCAAGCTAAGGCAGGAATGTGTCTTGCAGATGCCACACCATTGTCTCGTGCTACCTTTGTCCTGATATATGCAATTGAAGTTTTGTCCATAGTCAAACCATCCAAAAGTTTGACCAAGTTTGCAGAAAAAATTTCAATATTTATGACACTAGATATGCGTATTATAAAAATTATTCCATGGGGAATTTGATATCATAAATATTAATCTTTTTTTTTTTTATAATTTTGGTAAAATTCATGATGGTTTGACTTGGTACTATGCTAGAATTGTATTCTTTTCTAGACAAAGGGAGTAGAAAAATGTTATTATATAGTTGAGAGCTTTACTTGGTGTAGCTTTATGGGCTCCATCCTGTGGTGATTCATGATTTGGAAATTTGGTGATGGTTCGGGCTGTGCTAATTCTGTTTTGGACATTTCGATTTGGTGTGTCGAGTACAATGTGCTGATTTCTTATTTTTTTCGTTTGGATTTGGTGATGCCAGGTTTTAACTCAAATATTATGGCACTAATGAGTGATGATGGCGGTGCAGGATGTATGCTTCTTCAAGGTTTGTCTGCGTTCGCGATTTCAAAGTTCATAGCTCAATGCCTCAACATGACATGGTTTGCCTACATTTGTTCCACCAGTACTCCAGTCATTTTTGTCTGGTCATGTCTGCTCACTTATAGTTTGTCAGTCTTTACAAGTCCGAACCATCTCGATCGGAATTATATTTTGTGGATGCATCACGCCCCAAGGTTTACATGATTGGTTACAGACTTCATGACTCCCAAGGTATTTCTTTTGTGCTATTGTTTGTGCCATAGTGTGGGATGGGGTATCATGTCACCTGATGGTTCTGATACTGCTGTAATGCGAATTCACATAAACATCTGAACCGATAAGTGATGAATGTCTTCGTAATTACGCCGTCAAATCAAAAGGTGCTGATGGCTAGCACTATCTTTGTTTTGCATTGGATTTCATGTATGCAGGCCTGTACATACAAGAACCATATGTCTCCAGCTTTGCTGCTAGATTGCACTGCATGTTTGTAAGATGAGAAAATGTAATATGTAACTGATATTTACTTACAGTAAATATACTTTCTCAAATTTTGTAACTCCATTGCTAGGAAAACATTGAAGATGATGAACTGCCTGCAATAGACGCTCAGGAGAGTATATGTCACCTGTCCAGCCGACCAAATGACAGGAAAATAAGATAATATAGCTACCATCTAATTATTACCTTTCATTCATTCCACATGCATACTTTACTTCATGAAATATATAAAATCACACTGAACTAATATAGATACCAAAAAAATGTGTAGATCTCATTCTGTTTAAGACTCTTTTCTAAGATATGTACCTAATATGCTTCTCGGTGCTAACACCAGGTCATTCACGACATCGACGTTGATATCTGCAACTTTTTGCTCTGCTTGGAAGACGACAACAGAAGAAAGTGTCCTTCAAACTACCCATGTAATGTGCTCCATATAATAACTGTGCTGATGTGCATAGAACGATCGCTCTAGCTAGCTATTACCTACTTATGTACAAGAACGTCTGACAAAAAGATTGCTATTAATTAACCATGTATGCTGTTAGATTAGAACTTCACTCTATAGCATTAATATGGAATTCTTTTCTTATATGTGCAAGATATATGAACAACACTTTCACATGGTGGAGGGAGATGTATGAGGAGAAGCAGCAAATAAATTTTGTGATGGAAACATTTTTTCCATTTCCAAGGTATTTGCTTTATAACCACCAATTTAAGCGTTGTTTGATTCTTTCTCCACACCTTTCTTTTGACCTGTTAAGCTGCCTGCTAACGAAGCCTATGAAATATTATTCTCATGGATGCTTTCTTTATTTATTCCAATCTATATGAAGGAAATTTATCTCCAGGTTTTTATGTTTCACGAGCAAATTTCCATCAGTCCCTATTGTCTTCCTCTAACACCACTTTACACTGCATGTTCTAGGTCTCTGCTCTACAAACAGAAGAAACCAAGGAAGTCATTGCTGAGGGAAGACCCTCTACCTATGAGGTGACACGCATGAACAGCGGGAATTTGTTTATGATTCACTGGATATTCATATTCCCATGATATTCATTGAGTTACTTATATATAATCCCATGTGAAATCAGAGTGAACATCTTGTCTAACTTACATTCACTATTCTTAAAAATATGCTCTCTGTAACCATCCTTGTATTACTGGAAATTTGTTTATGACTCATTGAATATTCATATTCCCATGATATGCATAAAAAATTACAAAGGCACTATGCTTAAATGTGTCAAGCGGTGGGTCTATGGTCTCAAACGGTGTACATATTATGTGTTAATTTAAATTTTCTTCTAGAGTTTCTATTTCAATCATTTTGACTGCAACCATGTAATGGGTCCCTGCATGGGCGCGCGGAGGCGCCAGCTAGCTACTACTAGTGATGATTAATTGCCATTTTCACGTCTACACATATAAAGCGAAAATATCGTTTGATTTTCTTCATGTACTGATAACCATCTCATTGTAGATGGAACACACCAAAATATATTACATCTATTTGCTTCCAATTGTTTGTAATAAATTAGAGAGTTTTTACCATGCTTGGAATTAATATGGACCCTTCATTTGGTCTGATCCAATGGTTAAAAAGCCAGAGGAACCAAATAGGAGGAACCAAGTGGCAGGCAGGAACCATGGCACAGGACTAAATTATAATAAATATTGAAGGGTAAAATAGTCTTTTTATGTTAAAAAAATAAAAACAGTCCGCTCCGGGGCTCTCGCACGGAAGAATGCGCCCGCCGGACTTCACCGCCACCGTGCTCATCCGCTCCCACGCCACCAACCGATCCCCGGCCCCTCGCCACCGTCCCCCGCCGCCCCCCACGGCGCCGCTCTCCGGTCTTTGGACCTCTCGTACAACACGCTCGGCGGCAGCCTCGTGCCGCTCTCGGGGCTCGACAACCTCGTCACGCTCAACATGTCCAACAACAACTTCTCCGGCTACCTCCGGACACGGCTCTTCCGGCAGCTCTCGGCGTCGTGCCTCGCCCGGCAACGGGGGCTCGCACGAGGCGGGGACACGTTCTTACCGTGAGCATGGGCGCCAACAGTCACCCGTGGCGAGCACAGCCGAGGAGCGCGCGGCGGCGTGCACCGCCTCAAGCTCTCCATCGTGCTGCTGGTGACCCGCGGCGATGGCGATGGTGCTCGGCATGGTTGGGATACTGTGAGCCGGGCGGATGGCCGGAGGGGAAGGGCGGGTCCGGTGGCGGCGGCAACGACTCGTGAGCGGCGGCGAGCCGTCGGGGCCATGGCGGTTCACGCCATTCCAAGCCGAGCTTCTCCGTGCATCGAAGAGGCTGCTCATGTACGACTACATGGCCAATGGCAGCCTTGGGCGCTATGCTCCACGGCGGCGCCGGGCGCCCGCCGCGCAGCTGGAGTGGGGCGTCCGGCCGCGCCGGGACCTCTCGTTGACCGCCGGCGCGGCGGATCCCGCCGGCTAGGGAGCGGGAGGGGAGGGGAGCCGGGCTAGGGAGCGGGGGAGGGAGGTGGAGGTTCAATGCGACGGGGGTGGCGGGCGCCCGGCGCCTCTGTGGCCGACCTTGAAGACCATGGGGAGGAGGCGGCGGTGTCGGGTCGAGGAAGAGGATCGGTAGTTCCTGGGAAGCTGCTGAGAAGCTAAAGAGAATTAAAATGACTAAACTGCCCCTGATTTATGTTAATTGAGGGGAGGAACCGGCTAAATGAGAATGCACGGGAGGAACTCCAAGCACAGTAAAAACTCTCAATAAATTAACGTGTAATCTTTTCAGTACAGAGTTGATACAGCTGCTCCTCCGCTGTGTAATTAGATGCAAATCCTAGGTGCTGTGACTGTATTTCCATCCCACACCCACGCATGTGCCTCATGACACTGTGAGCACTCCATTTGCTTCTCCCTTCCCCTTCAGCAACAACTTCATCTGCCTTCACCTACTCAAGCAGGCTCCCTTCCTTTGTCTTAGCTGCAATTGCATCAACCACACCATGGTGTTGGTGTTGCTAGCAGGTTTCCCTAGCCCCTGAGGGTCGCATCGATGTCCAACGACGGAAGTCTGACACCTCTGTAGTTCCCCATACCTCCCATGCCCACTAGAGAGAAATAGAAGAAAGAAGTATATATAGGGTAATGATCTAGCTATCGTCATCTGGTGCATGCTGCACACATGATCCGTCATTCAAAAGCTACCTTCACTTCGTCTCTGCTCCCCTATTGTTCTACACTAAAATGCTGGAGCTTACATAAAGTAGTAGTAGAGAAACAGGAAACATGTAGAGCACCTCACTTCTATATGTAACCTTTTATACTACATTCCAACGAAATAACTGTAAACTGCTATCTTCCCGTGGGGGCATATATATTCTTTGGAAGTTTGGTGCACAACTAGCATATGCACTTCTAATAATAATAGAGGCCGGAGGGAGGGGTCGATCCAGTTTTGTGTCAACAGGAATGATTGCATATGCTTCCTTCGTCCTAGTATATAAGGTATACAAGTCGTGCTCTCTTTAGATGTGCGTACATCAATGCAATAGTACTAGTGTTGAAATAGAAAATTGAATATGCTCGTTGCTCTTCGAAACAGAGCTGGTTATACCTCTGATGTAACAGGATAGGATGGGCAGAGTGCAATATAATGGTGGAATCTTAAATATAAGGACCACTAGAAAATTAATATATATAGTAGGTGGTGCCCCACATTCATCAATCATTAGTTTTACCTTGTATGGTGATATAAGAGGGCTCCATTTAATTTTTGGGAAACCAATTTTAGAATAACTGTCTTTTTTTAATCACATATATAGCATGGGTGGGCTACAATAGCCACCTCTGTAAATTAGGGAAAACAAAAAAAAACATTGTCAAATTATTGTCGATCCAATCGCCGAAATGAGGTCCCAAACTGTCACATAGCCAATCATGCCAACATGGTGGTGACGACGCCGAGATCCCAGCAGCTGATGTTCTTCTTCTCTTCTCATCAACCTCTAGATAAGTCTTCTCTTTTTATAGGTTCAGTTGCTTGGATTTGTAAGGTGGAGGGTCCGCCCTCCACATCCCCCTCACCCCCCCCCCTCTCGTTTCTTGCTATTTATTTGTGCTTGTGGGATTCATCGGTAATTTGTGAATTACATGTGAATCCTATGTAATTTCTCACTTCTACTTAATGAAGCACGTGTCAATGCACCCTTTCGAAAAAAAGACTAGAAATAGCTAAGATTCATCTCCTCCATCATCTTGGTGCATACATGAGTAACACTCACACATATCGGTGGTGATCCTGAATCCTGAGTCACACTCACACTGTCACACATAGTTCATTCTATAAATGTAAATGCCAGGAGCATGCATATTGTAGGATCGAGTTATTATGTACGTGTGCAACTGACTATTTTGTTTTTTTTTTTTTTTAGAAAAAAATAACTGATTAGGTTTGTAGTTCATAAACACGCCCATCCTTTCTAAAACAACAAACAGAAAGACTTTGTCCAGCCTTCCATCGGTTCGATTCCAAACACGCCCATCATTCTTTCTGAGAAGGGAGTATTACTTCATGGCTTAGATGGTCTATCAGGAAGAGTATTATTAGACCAGAGGCAAGGTTGAGCAAGGGTGTGTCTCCACTTGAGCTTTTATATATTAGATGAGCCCCTCTACGGTACTTAAAATTTGCCTCCCATTGCCTCTCATTGCTTCTCTAAAATAGCTATTTTATTGATTAAGGGTAAGAAGGTCATTATTGATTAAAGCGTAATAAAACTATTCTAGCATATCTAATAATAGTATATCAACCGAGAATCCAAGTTCCTGCATGCTCCGATAACTATGGTTTGGTAGCCTTGAGCTTGCCGATGAACTCCTGCATGCTCCGTAGCTGGTGCCGCCCTCGGCAACGGCCTTGGTAGCCTCTTGGCTGGCCCTCGCCGCCCTTGCCCTGACCTCGGCGTCGCCCATGGCTGCCTTCACTTTCTCCCCGATCTCCCTCGCACTCACTAACCCGTCCTCCCCGTCCCAACTCCAGCGCTCCATCCACACACCGCCGCCGCCGCTCTTCAACGTCGCCGAGGCCTTCACCTGCGTCCTTCTCCTGCTGCTTTGTTGCTCCTCGGCGGCGACCGGAGAACGGGGCGGCGGCGCCGCCGGCGTGCCTCCCGCACCGCCATCTCGCGTCGGGGGCCGGTGCCGGAGTGGCGCCCAGCAGGGTGGCGCTCGACGGAGACGAAGCGCCGGGCGCGACGGCCGACGGCTGCAGCTAACTATAGTAGTTGTAGTTACCATTTTACCCTTGATCGAAATTTTTTTGCAAGAATGCAATTACCGACCATTCTTAATCTGTCCATTTTGCGGAGGCAACCGGAGGCGATTTTTGCTTCTATGGTCCACTGTCATAGACACAACAGGAGGCAATTTTTGCCTCCGTTCTTTTGCCTCCCATTGCCTCCAGCCTTTATAGCCGTCGGATCGGCCGTTCTCAGCCATTGAATTTTTCTCCAATTATTGTAGAAAATTTCATATTAGATTAGACCAGAGGCAGGGTATAACCTCTAGATATTGGAGGGTGGTCATTGTCTGTGTAATGATCCTGGTAACATGAACGGATGGAATCGAGACAGGGAAAAGCAGGATTGGAGAAGGAACAGCAAGAACAGCAAGTGGATTGGGTGAGACACCCATATATACAGAATTGATTTTACATGGCACTTCGAAATGATTAATGGTGGCGGACATTTTAAAAACCGCCACGGTTAAAAACCACCACTTTACCGCCACAAATGGGTAAAGTTTGGAATCAATTAGTCGTTCTCAACGGAACGGTTACAACCGGCTTAATGAGTTGCTAGTACGCCCTCCTCACAAATGGGCCGAGCCTGTACAGCCTAACGGGCCAAGCCCGACACAGAAGTGAACTAACCGCCCCTGATCTCTTGCTCTCAGCCACTCTCGTTCTACAGTACGAGAAGCCTCTTTCGGTCTTTCCTGACAGTGTGCTTGCGCTGGGCCATGCCATTGGGTACTTAAGAGCTCTGTCAGGATTGTGCTCCATGTCCCGGTGCCTCCAATCCCCATCTCCAGAAAACATTGAAAAAAAGTTAATCTCCAATCGTCTTCATCTTCTCGGTGCATGGATGCATGCACCATATGTTATTACCATGTATCATTGCTTAACGATCCTACAGCAGGAGCATATTGTTTGCAACTCTGGTGTGCAGCTAATAAGCATCTATCTAGCACTTCTAGCAATGGAGGATGGGGGGAGGGCCTGAGGCTATATATTTTGATTGTCAACAAAGATGGTGACAGGTGATATAGTGTTGGAGCTCTTTAAATAGTAGGACGACAAGGGATTATAGCATGTGGTGCCTGGTGCCCACATTCATGAATCATCGGTTTTAAGTTCTGTTCATTCTGATATAAAGAGGGCTCCATTAAAATTTTGGGACACAGTACTAATGAGCAACAATGTAACTCTGTCGTAGTATCTGTTATTCACAGTACCTGCCTATGTAAATGAGGGGAAAATAATTAGCACCCCACTGCAAGCTCACCAACTTAGCCCGTCGTCATGCTGGGCATCATGGTGCCACTGCTGGGTTCACACCACCTGTTACTGCCACTTCTCACTACTACAAAATTGCCCATCACTGTCGGGCTGCAACCCCCTTGTTCTCATGGGCGAGCCATGCTCCCTTGTCAGGGATGGTTTTGAAAACAACTACTGCACCATCGATAGTAAAAATGGGTGGTTTTGCAGCTGAGGTTAAAGTCAACTGTCGCCTGAACGATGATGGTTAATTGCCATTTTCACGTGTCGGGTCCCGCATTATGAGTGGCCTTAATTAAATATTCTTAAATGATAATAATTGGTTGCCATCTTTCATCATGTCTTTCCTGATGTGATGATCTATTTCCGTATTACATCTGTTTGCTTCCAATAACTATAAGTAAGTTAAAATGAACTAATATATCTAAGCTTAGTACTATTCCCAAAAAAAGAAAACATCCAACCTTAGTACAGATATATAGATAGACTCTATAACATTCCTACGATGTATAATCAGAAACCTGCCCTAGCTCAAAATGCTGATGTATTGTGTCCTGCTTCCATTCCATGCCCATGTCTTCACCACATAACGCCAAAATATCGATTGATTTTCTTACATGCATGTAAGGATAATCATCTCATTATAGATGGAGGCACATATATTACATCTGTTTGCTTCCAATTATTTGTAATAAATTAACGTGTAACCATATCTCTTTTTAGTACAGATCAAGTTGCGACATCTCCTTCTCCGCTGTGTGTAATTAGATGCCTATCCCACACCCATGCCTGTATTGCAAGCACTCCATTTGTGCTATTGCCTTTCCCTTGAGCAACGACAAGAACTATAACTTCATCTGCCTTCACCTACACAAGCAGGCTCCCTCCCTTAGCTCTTTTTTTTGCTCCCTTAACTTCTCTTTGCCTTCACCTGCACATCCATGATCGATGTGTATCGCTAGCAGGATTCCAACTCGACATGGCTGTGGTTTGTGCACAGTTGCGTGCCAATCTCAGGCACAGTGTAATCTGGCACCTCTATAGGTCCCCATACCTCCCATTCCCACCAGACAGAAATAAAAGAAAGAAGTATATATAGGGTAATGATCTATCCTCATTCAAAGCGAGGCTCTCACTTCCTCCTGCTCCCCTCTTGTTCTACACTGCCAAAATAGTTGAGCTTATATAGAGTAGTAGTGGAGAAGAAGGAAACATTTACAACACCTCCCTTCTAGATGTAACTTTTATAATACATTCCCATGAAACAACAAATAAAAAACTGCCTTCTTGCAGCAGGAGCATATTCTTAGCGAGTATATATGGTGTGCAACTAAGTATATGCACTTCTAGTAATAATGGAGGCAAGAGGCCGGGAGGGCCCGAGCCAGTTTTGATTGTCAACAAGAATAATAGCATATACTCCCTTCATCCTTATATATAAGGTATATAAGTTGTGCTCTCTTTAGACAGCGCATACATCGATGCAATAGTACTATAGTTGAAATAGATAATTAAATATGTTTATTGGTCTTTGAAGCAGAGGCGTGGTTATGCCTGAGATACGGATATATATAAGATGGAGGAAGTGTAATGTAATGGTGGTGCCCCACATTCATCAATCATTAATTAGTTTTACCTTGTATGGTGATAAGAGGGCTCAATTTATATTTTTGGAACCGGATTTATATTAGAACAATTGTCTATTTTAATCACATACTATATGGGCGGGCTACAGTGGCCGCCTCTGTAAATTAGGGGAAAACTAAAAAACATTGTCAAATTGTTGTCGATCCAATCGCCTAAATGAGCTCCCAAATTGTCACATAGCCGATCATGCCAGCAAGGTGGTGCCAAAGCCGGGATCCCACCACCTGCGGCTGATCTTCCTTAGCCATCGATCTCTACAGTTTTGATATAAGTTTGTTTTCATTCGACTTGATTTTAAAAACTAATGAATTTATTTGCTCGGTAGCTATTTTCATGTGTGGTTTACTTACTCAACGGACCATAGAAATATTCACACATTTTCAGCGGCGCTTGTTATAAAAAATTGGCCCTTAAAAATGATTATGGGGACGACTGTAGAGCACGCACACGGGCAGAGCTTTTCTCCCACATTCGGCTTCCTGAAGCAGAGATTATTAGCGACTGAGAGTAGGAGATGAGGGGCAACATAGCTCGGTCTGGAGCTGGGTCTGGTGCGGTGGCTCGGCACTGCCCGTCTTGGCACAGTAAAGAGCAGTGATCGTCATCAGGCCCAGCTAGATGAGCAAACCATTGTTGTGTTCGTCTCCGCAAGAAGATCGAGCGGGCCAGGGAAGTAGTATTTGCGCGATGTTCTCCACTCGATCCAAATATTAAATCGTCGTTTGAATTGGATGGCTCATACAAAGGGTGGCAAAGACATTGCTAACTGTGCCCATCACACCGTCTCACACTATAGCAACACATATTGTAGACGTATCCCCGTGGAACCAGGTAGTTCCCCAATTGAAACAGCTGGCTTGGCTAGCTAGGCCCTGTTGACCAAGATAGCCAAGAAGAGCTATTGTGGTTTGACGAGGAGCTCCACATCACCTCAGTGCACATATGTATGTCCCGGTATCTCTCATGCCTACTGTAGCTATCAAATATCAAATAAAAAAGAATGTAGCTAGGCTGAGTGCTGTCTCTTTGCTCATGCATGATATCCATTTCTTATTTAAAAAAGTTAGGCGCACTTCATTTTTGCTCCCCTCTTGCATGCCCTCCATTGCTAATATGGAGCCTGTCTTATTTTTCTTTTTTTATCCCAATAGAAGGAGCTGAGGTTCAGCTTATATATAAGAGAAACTTCATTTAAACTAGTACCTGAAGGTCGTCCTTCTAGCTGAAGCCTTTGAGTTAATTGCATAGCAGCATTAAGTTGGCTGTTCATCAACCATAAAGTAAAAAATGCTGCAATTTGCCTCGAATTGGCACCGTGGTATTGTACCCAATTTGACGTTACAGCTTTACAGTGATTTTAGTGATAAATGTGGCAGCGATAATAACTGTACTGGATTCGTCATGTTATCTTTTTATGGAACGGTAGGAGCAGGCCCTTACTGAAAATTTTATTAAAGCAACAAAAGTCTCAACATACAGAGCTCAAGAAACATAAAAAGTACAGAAAAAAATAAGGAAGATTACACAAAGGCTTCAAGGCATTGAACAATAAGGGGATGGTATTTTGGATTTCTCCAAGATTAAGTAGAGCAAATTCCTTTCTGGACACCACTTGCAATGCTGGAGGGAGGGAGGGTGCCAGGTTGAGGAAATTGAACTTCAAGACACTACAGCAGCTAAGTGGCTATCTGAATCTCCGTATCCTCACAGATCAGCAACTAGCGGTTCAGCACAGAACATCATGTTGTGCCTTGTCTCACACTTTGGCTAGGCAGGGAAGATGAGTTGGGCGAGGAATCGACCAGGATTTGCTTCGCTCTTTCGTTTCATGAGCACCCAATATGTAGGAAATTGTCCCCTTGCATTTGTGTATGGCCCGATACCTCCCATGCCACCTCCAATTAATAAATAAGACAGAAGAGAAGCATGCCAATGATAGTAGTTCCTCCTCTTGGTGCAGGCACAATCTTTCTCTTGTTTAAAAGCTTGCCTCTCGCTTCCTTTGCCTCCGTTAGTGAAGCTTGCTTATAATAAGAGTACAGAAGAGAAAAGTAGCACTATCATGTCCGCAGGTCACATGTAGCTTAACTAGTATAGATTCTAAACTTGTTTGTAGATCAACTAGATGGAATAAAGATTTTGGGTCCATTAATGGGTTGGATATTTCCCACCCTCCCATCCGTCGAAAGACTTTGGGTGCATTTGTCTATTTGATGTGCACTGAATATATCGCATTTGGTCAGCATAAGAATGTTCCTAATCCTGGTGATGCAATCTGATTAATTGATGAAAATAGAGAAATTATTAGGAAAAAAGCTCAGCCCACAGGGAGAAAGGAAGTTGGCTGTATCTACAATGGAAGAGAGTACCGTTATCACATCACGATTGCAGGCATCTGGCCGGTTAATTTTGTACCGTCCGTGATGGGAAAGCCTCTCAACTAGAGGCTGTAACAACAACCGAGATATACACTCAATTCTCAAATTGTCAAATTTTGAAGCTGAACTTTCCTTTTATTAAGAATGATGATATTGTTTGATTTCCCCATCATCTAACATTTTTTTTTTCTACAATGGTAACCCGAATTGCATTACGAATCGCAACGAAATTACAGAAGTTCACAAATGTCTTACCCCCAACTCCTAACGATGAAAAAAGGTAAAACTCTCCCAACTATGAACTCCCAGGGAACATAGTTGGGAACTGTGCTCAGTTGGTGAGCGCTGCTGGTTGGGAGGCCACAAATCATGAGTTTGAGTCCTCTCGAACACATGATTTCCCACCGAGGTTTTTTTCCCCGGTCTACACCTGGATTATTTCCGGGCCGTTGCTCTTCATGTTGTACGTTCAACGCGACGGTCTTCATTGCCCCTTCGAAGGACGCGAACTTTCAAGTCTGTGTGTAGATGTAGGTTTGTATGTACACATGAGGTTGTGCGTGTGTAGGTGTGTGTACATGTATGAACAGATACTACACCAGATGAGAGGCATTGCAAAAAAAAAGTTGAGGAGCACCGCAATAGTAGGTGTAGATGGGCCCAGAAGAGCACCCATCCCAGATCGACCTCTTAGACACTCCTACCAAGTACTTACAACGTTACTGAGCATACGCGCCTCACATGACATTGGCTAATATTACAGAAGCCAACTCCTACTCATCAGAGCATTTCATGTCGATGCTATCATCCCAGGTACGGCACGATCTGTGGGTGTGAGCTTGTTTGTCTAGCTTGTGGAAAGGAGAGCGCCACCGCCTTGATTGCCTCGCGCACTACAAGAGAAACCCCTCTTTTGCAACGAATAGGTGGCAACGCTTAATTTATTTGTTGCAAGCAACGTTTGTGAAACCGAGCTAGCAACGTTTACAGCAAGCCCCCTTTGATGCGCAGGTTCTGTTTGTAAGGCTTTGTTTTCTTCGCATCAAAGTCATCGTACACACGTGTTGTAGGTTTTTTTTCATCAAAGTCATCGTACACGGGTGCTGTCAATTAATATTAATATATATTTTAAGCGACAAAAGAAAAAAAGAGAACACAGGTTCGAACTTGAGACCTCCTGTATCCTGTATAAAGGTAAGGAACATGCAACGCAGCAACCAATAGAACTGAAAACCATTTGTGATTGTTGTGTCACTAAATTTTACTTATATAAGAGTATATGGCCGGATCCAGAAATAGCCATTCCCTCCTATTATCCAGAACAAGGCTGAAACAGCCGAGCCCATAAACTCCGGTTTCCCTAGCTGCATTTTGTGCACTCTAAACCTAGATGACGTATACAAATTATGCGTTGCGACTTTGCAATGGTTATTACCACAAGTTACCAACACATAAATAAGTGTTGCAAAAGATCCTTGCAACGCCACTTTTTAGGCAACGCATATAAGATGCGTTGGTATAGACCCTGTCAACGTATATATAAACTTTTAGCAACACATATTTGCGTTGCAACAGGGGGTGTCATTCTGTAGTCGGCGCCAACCACCACTTGCTCCTTTAGATCCTCCTTCAAAGTACCCCCATCATCTACGCATGTTTGCTTCCATCTGTTAGTAATGAATTAGAATCTGGATACCGCTCAAGCTCAGCTATGCAATCAGTGACCTATTCCAGATCAAGAATCTACCAAAGAATGCATGAAGAAGTCCGTCCAGCTGATGCCTTGAATTATTTTTAGGCGCTATTACTCCCTCCGGGCTGGTATTAGAAGTCGTTTTGGATAAGGTTTTGGTCAAACATTGGGAATATAAATCATCAATAACTTTTAAGTTGTTGAGTTTGTAAATATGAAAATTATACGAGTAGATTAGTCTTAAAAAATACTTTGATAAAAGTATACATATATCACATTTCTATAAATATTTTTATAATAACAAGAGGTCAAAGTTATGTTTTGGAGACCGTGTCGCTGTCCTAAACGACTTCTAATACCAGCCCGGAGGGAGTATGTATTATATTAGAGGTGTTTGTGCATCAACCAAAAACAATAATCAATCCAGGGATGATTCCTTTTTGTTGTATACAAATTTAAGAGTTAAATGCGACCATCAGCGACCCTTGAACTAACAATAAGTGTGTGCCCCTATATGTTTATAAAGTTTCAAAATGCATTTCTAGGTCAGAAAATTTGTCAAATGGTGCACCACATGCCCATGCATGTTAGCCACACATAGGCATTTTCTTGCTCATGTTCCATGATAGCGTGGCATGTATTATTTAACCACACATATTTATTAAAAAAATAAACACTGCCTTCCCACGGCCCCAAGCTCATTGGTCTTCACTGTGTGTGCGCCCCCACCCCAGCCCGCACTTGCGCTGCTGCCGTCCATGACGAACTTGTGCCACTGCCGTCTCTCAAGACATGGCCCGCCCGCACGGCAAAGTGCACATCCACCAACGCGAGCCGAGCGTGCCACTATTGTAGCTACTCGGCTGCCATGAGTGCAATTATTGTAGCTATATTCTGCTTGTGCACATCAAATCCTTTACAACTGCTCTGCATCAGATGGCACTAAAAAGCACATCTTTTAGTCCTGATACCTCCCATGCCGATCCAACCAAACAAGATAAAAAAAAAGGAGTAAAAGGCCGGTGGTCTATCCTTTTGGTGCAAGTTGCACACATGAACCATTGTTCAAACACTAGCCTAGCTTACTTCTTTCACTCCCCCTTGTTCTCCTTATATAGCTAGAATGGTGTAGCTTATAAGAGTACAAAAGAAAAAAAAAAAGAGCAGCTAGTTCATCATGTCTCAAGGCCACATTGATAATTTAGGTTCACTTATTATGTACTTCATTTACGCACAATTAATGAGCACATGTTTTACTCAATGTCGCAAGCTCCTTAGTCACACATTTAGTTTCTTAGTTACAACTGTGTTAATTTGTTTCACCATCTAGCGGTGCCTTTGTTCGTATTCAACCCCATCGCTCATGGCTCCTCGCTGTGATGTGATGATGGACATGTAAAACATCTAACTTCTTCTTAATGAAACATGTGTCATGGCTAGCAGCGGGGCGGGGTGACTAGCAGGGCGAGGACAATAACATCTGGATCTTTTTAGTTGTAGAGATATATCCCAAAGCTCAGTTAGTGAATTTGCCTAAAAAAAAAGCTCAGTTAGTGAATTATGTATAGTTTGTTAGTTTCCAATCTCCATTCACAATCCTGTTAATTATCTCCTAAAACCAAAGGTCACTAAGTGACTACACTAAATAATTGTGATGTTGTTTGTTTATTCTATGAATAATATTCTTCTTTTATCTTAAATTGAATAATCTCTATTTTATTTTCAATTGAATAATCTTCTCATCAAGCTAAATTCAATTTAATGTAGATGTAACAAATTAAAATTATGAATGTACATTTATTTTTATTTTGTATTATCAGACATGATATACTATAATATTTTGTATTTTGAATGTACATTTATTTTTATCTTATGAATGTACATTTATTTTGTATTTTCAATTGAATAATCATTATATAACAATATACATACGCATACATAATTATATACTATAATATAGGGCTTGTTTGGAACACAGTTTTTTTCAAAGGAATTTTGAAGGTTTTCATTCCTATGGGAAAAAACATGTGACTGCGTTTGGAACAAAGGAAAACCAAATTCCTTTCCGGAGGATAGGAAATGAGCTGTGTGCATTTTGGAGGAAAAAAAACATCCACCTAGAATCAATGGAAATCTGCCCACTGGTGTGCGGTGTGCTCTCTGCCTCTGGTCTTAGCTCACGTGGTTGCTCTGACTTGCATGTTTCTCTTTCCTCTCTCCAATCCTCACTACTACATACTAGTAAAAGAGGTAGTTGATGGATTTAATTAAATAACATATAATATGCCAAGCGGCCTCATGCTCCTAAATCACTTCTCCTGCGCTGAAGTCCGAGGTAGCTTCCACGTGTAGAACGCATAGTAGTAATCACGTACGTGGTTACTAGTTGGACAACACATATCTTTATTTGCTAATTAACATCACGTATGTGGTTACTTAAAGTTAATAATCACATATGTTTATTTGCTAATTAAAAATTTAACGTTGTAATGGCAAATATAATTAAAAATAAATATCCATCATTCTTATGTATGTCTGCTAATTAAAAATGAACGTTGCAATAAAAAAATATAACAATAAAACATGTATTCATCTCTTTACCATTCATAGACTTATGATTCCTATGATATGATTTCCTGTGTTCCAAACACCTCAAAGTATTTATTCCTGCGTTTTGAAATACCGTAGTTTTTCACTTTTCGCTCTATCCTGTTCCTGCGTTTTTTCCCTTTCCTCTGTTTTGCATTCCTGTGTTCCAAACATGCCCTTACTCGGTGCTTCGTCTGGTTGGCCCTTGTATATCTGAATCCTGTCTCCTCTGAATCTTGTCCTCCCACTTGTCGAGCCTTAGCCTGGCTTTCTCCACCTGCAGTTCAGTCATCAGAATATATAATGCATTTTGGACTGCATGTATGCTGTGACCAACATGAATGAATGAATACAGTATGTGCATGATCGATGGATCATCACCTCCTTGTTCCAGTCCGTTTTGCAGGTGACCCAGATCAAGATGGCCGTCTGCACCATGGTTCCCCCCGATCACCATGCCACTCCAGATGCCCTTGGCACCGAGGTCGAGGTAGAAGCCAAGGAAGACACCGAGCGGCACGCCGATGATGTAGTAGCACCCCACGTTGACGTACGCCACGAACGCCTGCCAGCCGCAGCCGACGGCGACGCCCGACAGGACGGGCTGGACGCCGTTGAGGACAAGTGTGACGGCGAGCAGTGGGCAGAGGTCGGAGACCGCGCGCGCCACCGCCTCGCCGCCCGTGAAAATGTAGCTCAGCTCGTTGCGGATGCAGAGCACGATCACGGCGCACACCGCCGCCACGGCCAGCGACAGCGACGTCACCACCAGCACCGAGAACGCCGCTGCCCTCGGGTTGCCCGCGCCGAGCTCGTTCCCGACCCGCACGCTCGCCGCCGCGTTGAAGCCGACGGAGATCATGAACACCCATGCGTTCACGGTCATGCTGCATGCCGGCCGTTGCAGAGCCAGAGATTATAGATAATATATAATCAAAAGCTTCTGACACTCGGCAATGTACAGGATTCCGGTAATGACTGATCGACTGACCATATGGAGAGAGAGTCGAGGGAGATCTCGGGGTTTTTGAGAAGGCCGGCGATGAGCACGAGGATCTGGAAGTACCACGCCTCGAGGCACAGCATCACGGCGGACGCCGCGGAGAGCTTGAAGAATCCACCGAGGCCGCGGAACGCCTGCACGTTGAACCCCGTCCACGTCTCGGCGCACCGCGGAGTTGTGACGATGTACGCGAACTGGCCGAGGACGATGACCCACCAGCTGAGGCTGAGCACGAGCGCGCCGCCCAGGAGTCCCATCCCGAGGCGGTCGACGGCGACCCAGCTGAGCAGCAGGTGCAGCGCCAGCGCGGCCGCCGAGATGTAGGCGCTGGGCGCCACGAGCCTCTGCGCCTGTAGGAACTTCTGGACCGGGAAGTTGGCCGCGTACGCGAAGATCTGCGGGATGAGCCCGTACACGAACACGGCGGCGGCACGGGCGATGCGCTCTGACTCGCCGAAGAGGATGAGGATGCGCTCCGAGAAGGCGTAGAGCACGGCCAGCGGCACGCCGGTGGCCGTCAGGAGCACCACTGAACGCTGTAGGTACACGCCCAGCATGCCCGGCTTGTCCGCGCCGTACGCCTGCCCGCACAGCGTCTCCACCGCGCTGCCCATCCCGAGCTGACAGCCATGGATTCGTTCAATCGAGAGCTCTGTGAAGGCGCGACGCGAGAATGCACACGCATCACTTACCATGAGGCCGAAGGCGAAGGTCCGGACACCGGTGTTGCCCAGCGAGACGGCGGCGAGCTCGAGGTTGCCGAGCTGGCCGCAGAAGATCTGCGTGGACGTGGCCATGAGGGAGCTGATCATGTACACGGCCACTGCCGGCAGCGCGATCCGGAGCAGCAACGGCAGCTCCACGGCGGCGCCGCGCAAGGCCCGCCGCGCCCACGGCAGAGACGTGTCCGCCAGGATCGCCTCCAGCTCTCGGCTGCCCCCACCGTGCGAGTGCGATTCGTCGGCCCCGGTGCCGGCAGCAGCAGCGGCGTAGTAGTCGTTGTCGAGTCGTCCATGGCGACCTCCATCGATCCAGCACGGTGATCGATAGATCAACTATATACGCTGGCTGCCCGTGCCCGGCTGGATTTTTAGGTGTCTTGGTTGCACTACTAGCCGCTCTGGTTTCGACATATCGCAATGAATTCCCGGCTGTAGGTGTAGGCATGTCGCTCTCTGATGGGATGACCCGGTCACAAAATAAACACACTGCGATTTTTTTTTTTTTTTTCCGCTAATAAAAGTTCAAATGGCACAAGGTTCAATGTCGACATGTCGTTTAGCACAAGGTTCAAAGAAATAAACAAAGGAAACCCACGTGCAGATGGTTTCGTCCAATAATTTGTGGCGCACAGACACGTAGAGCCTGCCGTCCACACTCATCTGCGCCCCGTACTCGAGCACCACAACTGCGCACGCATGACTCGAGGCGGCAGGATGGCGGCCCCTGTGCGTGTGTCACATAGAGATAATAATTAATCGTCATTGGTTTTCGCGCTACATTCTACTAGAATCCTATTAATAAGGTACTCCCTCCGTCCCAAAATAAACGACGTTTTGGGTTTTTCGTCTTACAAGTTTGACTTTGACTCGATTTGTAGAAAATACGTAGAAGATTTAAATCTCCAAATAAATTTGTTAAAAAACTAGATCAAAAGATCTTTCCAATGATACTAATTATGTAATATAAATATTAATCCTATTTTAATATATAATTGCCGGCAGATGTTTCTTAAAACGAAAACGCGTCGTTTATTTTGGGACGGAGGAAGAATGTTTGATTGAACCATGGCTCTATAAAAGCAGAATGAGTTGTGACTTTTGTAAAGCTTTTGTCGGAAAGTTGAGGCCTGTGTTTAGTTCGCGAAATATATTGGGTTCGTTATTCTTTGTAGCACTTTTCGTTTATATATGGTAATTATTGTCCTATCTTGGACTAGCTAGGATTAAAAGATTCGTTTCGTACTTTTTAGCAAAATAGTGCAATTAGTTTTTTTATTTATCTACATTTAATGTTTTATTTATGCGTTAAAAGATTTGATGTGACAGTCTTATAAAGCACTTTTTAGGTTCTGTTTTCACCATGTGAACATGGCCCGACCAGTGTGGCTTTTGAAAAAGTTTCTATCACTTACAAGCGGACCTGACAAGTCATGTGGACAGGAAACTTGCATCTTCTACTTTGTTCCTCTCGCCAATATAGAACGAATCGAGGGGGCACGTAGATCCGGGACATCAGCGGTGTTTGCTGCGCTTGCAATCACGAAGAGGCAGTCGATGCTAGGCAATTGCGTTAGCACGCGTGACTCTACTTGCTCGGGCAGCGCCAGCCCAAGCGGAGGCAGTTGTGCGGCGAGCTCTAGCGGCAACGAGGATGTGCAGGTGATGAAGTGTGGCCAGGATGCAGGGTGGGACATGCGCGACAGAGAGAAGAGCAAGGGGGTTGTCGTCGAAGTGGCTAGGCACCTCAGCAAACGCTGTACATGGAGAAGGCATCCACGCGCAACGGAGGAGCGTCGGAGAATCGAGACTGTAGCGGAGCAAGAGGGTCACTATGATTTATATCTTTTCTAGCGTTAAATTAAATTAATTTTTTTAGATAATGGATAACAAATATCCGGCCTCTACATCCAAGAGATGTACACAGTCCATTATTACAAGCTTTCGAAGAAACGAGAAGAGAAAGCCTCGGTCATAAATTGGCCAGAAGCTAAGACAAACAATACAAATGTTTCCGTCCATTGTTGGATATCTCTAAAGCAATAAATTCTAATTTCTTGCTTATTGTTGAGAACGCTTCCTTGGCTATCTCTTCACGCCGCAGCCGGTAGTGCCCGATGGCGTAACCAATACGCACCTCTCGAATATTACCCGCATAATAGAATTAGATTTCTTTACATTAAAAACCACATCATTTCGGCATCTCCGAGAGAGCCCAAAGATATGGCAGCCATCCCCACCCAAATCAATTCTCTAATCTTTTTATTTTGATTAGTTAGAAAATTCCCGAACATATGGCTAATTGATCTAGGTTGAGTCGATCCAAAGAGCAAACGAGATAATCCTCCGGATCATTACGGTGAGGGGGCGTCTAGGAATAAGTGTTGAATAGTCTCATTCCCATTACAAAAGAACGCCGACTCCTTTTTTTTCAGTTTTTTTAGCAAGATTGTCTTTAGTCAATATAACCCCCCTCTGTAAAAACCAGAGAAAGATTTTAATTTCTAGAGGAATCTTTATCTTCCAAATCATCCTATGCCGAAAAGATGTTTGTGTATCAATGAGGTCAAGGTACATTGAGCGGACGAGAGAATAGTCCCGATTTGGTTAGGCTCCATCTAAAATAATCCGGCCCTTCCACCAATTCGACATTTGAGACTCGTGCTACTAGACCAAGCCATTCTCAGAAGTTTGTTATCCACCGAGCCCTCCTAAAAGAGATGTTTAGAGGGTTGGAATCCATCACTTTTGAAACGGTTTAGCGTGAGGATTTCAAACTATATTATATAAAGATGGATAGCAATCTTTCATAGGCTTATCTCCTACCCATTTATCGTCCCAAAATCTAGTGGTAGTTCCATCTCTGATCTCGAAGGAACCTTTAGCCAACACCTCCTCTTTGATATGCATGAGGCCCCTCCAAAAATGAGAGTCATTGAGCTTGGCGGTCACTTGATTTAGGGATTTGGAATGTAGGTATTTATTTCTTAAGAGCGACTGCCACATGCCCTCTGTGTGTTCAACAAATTAACCAACCATTTGGCTAGAAGGCATTTATTTTGCAGTTCTAAATTAAGGATACCTAGTCCCCCTTGATCTTTAGGACGACACAGGATGTCCCATCTGGCAAGTCTAAATCTATGTTTTTCTGAAGAGCCTTGCCAGAAGAACCTTGATCTATAAAAATTGAGGTTTTTAATCACCCCTTTAGGTATTTCAAAGAAAGACATCATGAAAATAGGTAGGTCGCTTAGGACTGAATTAAGCAATTAGTTTCCCCATAAGACAGGTATTTTGCTTTCCAGCAAGAGAGTTTCTGTTTGAAACGATCTTCTACCTTTCTCCATTCAGAGTTCAGGAGTTGTCTATGGTGCATTGGGATACCAAGATATCTAAAAAGATATTCCCCAATATTGCAACCAAAGAGAGTAGTATAAAAGGATTCCATCTCCTTAGCTGCACCATAACAAAAGATTTCACTCTTATGAAAGTTGATCTTCAGCCCAGATAATTGTTCAAAAGCACAAAGCAAAAGTTTAAGATCTTGTGCTTACTCTGGGTCATGATCCAGGGGGTTTTTGGTTTTCTGGGAAGTTTGCCATTTTTTATATTTTTGGCATTATGATATTTCTTCCTTCGGCGGAGTGGAGAAAGATCTATAATTTGATCATTCTCCTCCTCCTGCAAGTTCTCATTTAGAATTCCACAGGCGTGGCTGAGAACTGCATCAATTTGGTTATCCTGCTCATCCTCACTTTCAAGATTGAAGGATTTAGGAACAGTTCCTTTCTTTCTATTAGCACTAAAAGCTAATCTGTCAATCTCTAAATTTTTTATTGAGATTATTGCTGATGAGCCTAGGTTGATGCATACCCTACCAAGGTTTGAAACAACTTTAGAATCTGGAAAGGTATTGAAGGAGTTACCTGGGAATTCAAGGTTCTTCTTCGCTGCCATCCGGTCCACCTTGTGTAGGGTGTGGACGTCCGCCGTTGCCGCATTCCTGGAGCTACGACGCAGCACTTTGATAGGTACTATTGTAACTGCAGGTGCACAGTCCCCCACCACCGGGGAGGTAGTGGCGCCTGACGGTGAGCCGTCCAGCATCTCGCCCACGGTGGCAAGGAGCGATGGGGCAGTGGCCGTGCCCACCACCCCCTGTAGCGTCGGGGCGTCCTCAGTGGCAAGGGGCGAGGGGGTAGAGAGCGAGCCCCCCACCTCCTGCGTCGTCAGGGCAAGGGGCGAGGGGGTAGAGAGCAATCCCCCCACCTCCTGCAGCGTCGGGGCGTCCTCATTGGCAAGGGGCGAGGGGGTAGAGAAAGAGCCCCCTACCTCCTGCGTCGACGGGGCGTCAGGGACAAGGGGTGAGGGGGTAGAGAACGATCCCCCCACGTCCAGCGTAGACGAGGGGGCGGTGATCGTGCCCCCCTCCTGAGTCGGCCCCAGCAGTGGGGTAGGGAACGTGTCCCCATCTCGAGTGCAGTTCTTTGGGGGTGGTGGCGTGTCCCCTCCCGGGGGGCGTCGTCGCCAGAGGGGGCAGCACGACACCCTCCTCCACGGCTCCTCCATGCTCTGTGAAGTGGGCGGCAAGGACCGGCGAGGGAGAGCCGGTCCCGACTACCGCCAGAGTAGCCGGGAAGCCCACCAACTCCAAAGAAGTAATGTCGCCCCCTCCATTAGGGGCGACGAAGGCCTCCAACACAGGTGGTGGCGAGGTGGCGGGCAATGGCGATGTAGAGCCAAATTGATGGCTAGATCTTTCTGGTTATTGTGAGAATTTCTTTGATTTATCTCTTTTTCTAACACGTCCGGTGAGAATTAACACTACTACACATCAGGGATATTGTAACACTTTCCTGTAACATATTCATCAATGTGTTCCTGTGAAATCTCATAGTAACACAAAATGATGTGTTACTGACTCAATTGTAACACAAAATACTTTTTCTATAAAAATGTGTTACTGACAATAATTAAAGTAACACAAAATTAATGTTACAAGCAAAGTGTTACAAAAGTGTACTATATTGTAACACATAGATGGAACATATAAAATGTGTTACAAATATATGCCTTATAGTAACACAAAAATAATGTTACAGTTTGAAGTGTTACAAAGAAACATATATATGTGCACCGTCTTCCTATTCATAGGCGACATGTTGAAAAAATTCAATAATTTGAAAACACTATTCTATGTTTATTTATCACAAAAAAAAAATTAAATTATGCAGTGTAATTTATGTTTAAGTAAACTTTTTCTCAAATTTGTACCATTGCAGTATTGAGATAAAATGGTTGCCCCTTATAAACTCCACCACCTCAATCTAGGTTTAGCTGACAATAAAACTCTAACTAACTAAGCTAAGGTAAGCTAACCTAGCCCTCCAGGGTCAGACCTAGCCTGCCCAGCCAATCTGCACCTGTCGTGGACCAAAGACGATGCTCTTCTCTAAAATCATGGTCATGCATCTGATGAAAACAGTGGACTTGATGATGGCGAGGGGAGGGTGGGAAGAAAACAAGCAAAAAGAACAAGGCCCGAAGTCCCAGTCACTGTGTCTTTGGGCTCGATTGGGTGTGAGTCTTAAAGCCTAGCAAGCGTTTCGTTTATTCCTACTTTCGGCCCAAGCAACGGGTGAGGACGCCAGCTGCTCCTCTGTATTAAGCCCTGTGTAGTTGCTCCCGAAGAAGAACTTCAACTTGAACTAGAACCTGAGCCGTGCCGTAGTGATAGCGGTGAGCTCTCGGCGGTGACAGGAGTGTCAAACTCTATCAAGTATCCAATGCTATTTACCTCGTCTATCCTACTACGTTACATCTAGTATCAGATTCATTTGATTCCGGAAGATCCACCCACGAATTCGCCCCAAATTGTTCTTGCACAACTCCAGTTCATCCCCAAAACCGTATCGATCCAATGCTGGCTACCCAATCCTACCTCACTCCGCTGATGAGGGCGCAAGTCACTCCCGAAGAGCAATTCAGTCAAATCCTCGCCCTCGTGAGCAAGAATTCCAAAGGCACCATCGACTTAAAGTCATCGATGGGCAAGATGCACCAACATCGCTCTGAGCTCAATGTGTGGAACCCTATAACAATTTTGAATATTTCTTGTCAGATATGCATATACCTTTGGGATGAGGTTCATTCCGAATACAATTTCGAATAGTTTGTTTGTTTTAATAAAACTTAGTCATTATAAAAATAGGGAGTAAGCAACAGTTAAGTTATTATATTCTCATTTTTTATACCCTCTTACGTCGTCTGAGACCCAATTTTAAATCGAGCTTAACAAGTCAATCCAAAATAAAATTTCATTCATACTAAATAAATTTGTGCCAGCTAAATACCTCCCACAACCCCAACACACCCTTGGAGGATAAGGATGTATTTAGATTGGATATATATGAAACTAAATTTGGATAGCACTATCTACAACAAATTCACAGAAATAATTATTATCGGCCACATGTCATTAGTTATATAAAAATAAAATTTATTTATGTGTAATATTAATATTTAAAATAATGGTGTCGTTACTTTAAAATAGATGAAATCGTGCTCTACTTTTTCTAGAAAGATCATTCCTCGTATTTATCTAATATTTTTTACCGATGAAATTGTTCCCCACATAAAAAAATATCTATACACTCCACATATTTCATTCAATTGAATTTGGTGGCCACCGAATTATTCTCACCATTTTATTTTACGTGTGGAACCGTTTCCCACCATTTTTTCCTTTCCCACCAAAATTTCGCTCATGTAATCCATCTGCCGCCTAATGTTTGCCATCTCGGGTGACTCAGTCAGATCTAATATCGGCCTGGAAAAACTCTAAGGTCCTCTCCTCATCCCTCGATATGACTAATAACTGACCGAGCTCCAGGGTCGCGGGTGGGCACGGCGGCGACCGGGCACGATGGAGGTGAAGCGGCCTACTGCTGACCGACCTAGCACATGGAGTTCCCAAAGAAAGAGGATCTCGGTCGCTCCATACTGCGTGGCGGCCGCCGGCCGGATCAGTTCGTCGGCCTAGCCGGGATTCCTAGGTATGCGCTCAACTTGTCCTCATTCCGGTGGCGAGGCGGACCGACAAATGCTCGTTCGCGAGTGGCGCGGGGAGTGCACCTAGCGGCGCGGGCTTGCAGCGACTGCTGCTATCGCCGTGGATTGCCATGTCCCATCCCATTCATCTAATATTATGGGTGCGATTGGTTGCTCGGAACCAAACTGTCCCGGACGAAAGAGCCATCCAGGCTCCCCTCATCCCCGCCTGATGCGCATTAATCGCTCGTGTTTGGATGCTCGATGATCGGATCATGCACAGATGAGGAGCATCCTGCTTGGTTGGAGGGATGGAGGAAGATGGTGGATAACAGGATACAATGCACTTTGTTTGGTTGCACATTTGAACAAGTTTGATGAATGCAAAACCAGTCACCCCCTTGCAAATAGGTGACCTTACCCCCTCTTGGCCTCAGATTGTGGCAGTTTATGCCTTGGAGTGTACCAACTCCAACCAAAATAAAACACATGGTGGCCATGAAATCGGCGAGAAATTGGCAACCTCAACTATCATGGAACTTCAACATGGTCACGCTTATTTGAAACCGAGGCTTGCAAATTTCTCGACGACTCGATGAACAACATGAAAACATACCACCACTGGCTGAGAAGCCAAATATGATCACAGAATGAGTCTCATTAACCTGCCATTACATTCATCATTGGCCATAGGGTTTAGGAAACCTAGAGGCCTCAAAGAATACAATGGGGTGACATCATAGGTGGCATCAACTACAAACCGCAAGCTCAAAGCGGGCATGGAGCCATGGCATCGTCCCCTCCCCGCCATCCATAGGGGTTACCACTTTCGGTTGCTTGGGAGGGAGGTATGCCATGCCTTGATGGCTACCTTGATCACAACTTAAACAAACTAGCCACCTCAGTTCACTACATTTTGCATCATCGTCCATTAAAAAAAAACAACAACATTGAGTTGAAAGTTGAGTTGACCAAAGAACATCATCAAGGCCAGCTTAACAACGAACAATAGGCCAGTTGTCAACAACAAAGGTTCTGCAGCAGCAATAAGGCCACCTTGACAGCAGCAACAGGACCAACTAGCCCCAAAGGAGCCTGATAACTAGGACGAGCAGAAGAAGAATAAGCAGAATAAGAACAGCTCCACAAACCAAATGTGCATACACAGAACCAACAACCACAGGTGCACAATGATGAGGTCCTGCAAGTAGTGGTGCATGATGAGCAACCTGGGGAGGAGCATGGTCGAAAATAGGAACATGATCAGCATGAGCAACCTGAGGAGCATTTTGGTTTATCAGAGGGGCATGGTCAGCAGGTGGAACCTGTTCACGCACACACTGCAACACAGGGACTTGGTCACCTCCAGTGTACTCCAAGTAGGCCACTTCTGCCTCTTCCCTGCTAGGAAAGCTTTCATGCAGGTTGTTAGGGAACTGACTGATGGCATTTGCAGCAACCTGCCATTAGTTGGTTATACCAACCCTCCTTCCACGGTACACCACATACCAAGCCATCACTGCCTTGAGAAAAGCAAAGAAGATGTAGTAAGAAGACAGACCAAATGTAGCATATATGGAGAAGTCAAACCAGGACATGGAACTCCCCGGGGACATCATTCACCGCCATCATCTCAAACTACTAGAGCTTGGTGTTGCGGTGTGAATGGTGTCCCACAAAAGTTTGATGGCGAGGCATGAAAAAGCATGATAAGTGGCCTCGGCATACGTAATGGAATCGAGAAATCAAACACTTCTTGCAAGTATCCTCAGCCCATGGACTGTCAACCAAACAGAAGGGATGAACAAATCAAACTTCTTGCAGTATCATTATCAAATGGGCCATCAACCTAATGAGGTAGTCATCAATAAAACACATTTTGCTTTGCATCACCGGCCGTAAATAAAAAAGACGTAAAACCGAGTCAAAGGAAGGCCTCGGAATGCACAATACCGTAAAACATAGCAAGCTGGTTTGTATGGCATTTGAATCATCATAGGTGGTGGGAACATAGAAGCAACTCATAACAGCCATGGAGTGTTCATTGAGGTGGTCCTCATCAAGCACTATCATCTTAAGGTCATCATTCCAAAGAGCCCCACTAAGACATCTAAGCTTGTCAACCTTTTGCCAATGCTTCCTCCACTTCTTCATGTGGTTCTGGATCTGGTTGACACTCACGGGGTGGCCAACAAAGTCGGACACCATGCTAGCAACTTGCCTAACATGCACCTCCTTGAAACCCTTGTCGGTTTTCACCCCCTTTCCCACAAGGTCATACAGACCTCCCGAGCATGAACCCGCATCGCACCGGAGTCCAAAGGCATTGGACCATTGGTCTGCGGCCGAGGGCCAACATGGTCATCCTCAACTTGCACAAAGGGTGCTCCATTTGGAGCCAACATCTCAAAGATCATCAATGTGCTGAATGTGCTCACCCATTCCAGCCATTTCTCTGTACACAGCCAACCCAATAATGCATGAAGCAAAAATTATAGAAGGGAAATTACTTATTACATCAACCAAATGATTGTTCAAACGCAACAGACATCATTGCACAGTGCCTAAGTACTTATTACACAGCCAACCCAATAATGCATGAATCGCTTCCTCGCCTCTAAAGGCAGCCTGCATCCTCTTGGGCACTCTAGCAAGGACATGTGTGCCATCAATTGCTCCTAGGCACTCCTAAATAGGACAAGACACACTTTGGAGGAGTAGCATACAAGTGTGGTTTACTTTGAACCTAAACATGATGACAAAACCCACCTTGAAATAGGGATACCACCTAGAGCTCCCCGGATCTTAGGATGGACATTGTTCTTGGGTGGTCGAATGAGGTCATGCCTAAGCTCTCCAACCGCATACAAAACTCTCGGAAAAACCGCTTATAGTCTCCCCTGACCTCCCGAAAAGTAAGGTCTATCACCCTAAACCTCTCATTGTGGCCAACCACATGTAAAAACATGGCAACCTTTGTTCCTCTATAGTGGCATGGATGCTTGTCTTTAAGCAAGGATCTAGCTCTAAACAGGTCATACAGCTTGGAAAAAGGGGGTTCTTCTCACCCTAAGCAAGTTAACAAAGATGGACATCATCCGAATGGTAAATGTAATTGAGGTTGTTGATCCTCTGGCTGGTCCCTCTCAACATTGGCCCATAGGTGACCGACCGGGCATCAAAATGACCCTTCTTCTAAACCAAGTGAAAAACCGGCAAGCAACGGCTACAACCACGGCGAGAAGAGCTCGGTCGGTGAAAGCTTGAAAATCCATTTCTAACAAGAACAGTCACATATGTGTGTAAGAAATAGCGAGAGGATGACCAGTTTGAACTAAAAGTTCTACACATTTTAAGTAGATCCGGAATATGAGCAATGTACATCATGCAAACACGCGGCCGCCACACCAACAGTGCTCCTCCAAATGAAAATCATAGCTAATCATTGGCCTAAGGCACCGTGCTCGATGTAAAATACCAAGAATCATGAATAAACCATGCCATTTGAGCTCATACATAGTACAAATCACGGATACTGAGCAAGATTCTAGTATACCAACACCAACAATCGGTAGATCCGACGAAATCATGGCGTAATCGAGTATCTGAACCAAAAACAAAACGAAATCAAAAGTCTAGGGTTTGTACAGGGGGGGAGGGGGGGGGGGGGAACGGCGAGGTATACCAAAGACGAGCACGAGAGCACCGACGAGGGTGCGGCGGCAGGGGAAGTTCACCGGCCACGGACCGGCGAGGAGGAGGAAGGCGAATGAACTCACCGGAGGAGTGGAAAGAAGAGTGAGGGTGGCGGTAACCCTAACACCGAAGCGCGCAAGACGCTTATGGAGAGGGATGGCACGGGTTCCCGCCAAGGACGACGCCAGTTCCGCCACGCTTCTCGCAGCGCTCGCGGCGTCCGGCTTCGCGAGGGGAAGCTCGACTCGAGCTTCCCTCGTCGCCCGATGGAGGGGGTTGTTGACGAACGGGCGATGCGGCGAAAAAGGGAAGGGAAGGGAAACCAAACACGGCGGCAGGGACGGGCGGTTCGGTAAACCGGTGCGTGCACGGTCCGGTTAGGGCAACCAATCGCACCCTATATGTTCTTTTACGACTCTTGGATGCCCGGATTTTGTATTCTCGAGCGGGCATA
The DNA here is from genome assembly GCA_015847255.1 of Hyparrhenia diplandra. Classification (NCBI taxonomy): domain Eukaryota; kingdom Viridiplantae; phylum Streptophyta; class Magnoliopsida; order Poales; family Poaceae; genus Hyparrhenia; species Hyparrhenia diplandra. The sequence continues at coordinate 294,860 of JADLZK010005218.1, read as the reverse complement.
AACCAGTTGTTGGATGCCCGGATGTAAATGGTAGCGCCGCATCTCATGGTGAAGGTGAACCGAATAACCGATTCGCTTAGGATTTTTTATACCGATGATGCATTAAGCTCTGGCTGTGTTGATTGTTAACTCTTTACCATAAATAAATTTAGAGTTATCCCATTCTGAATATACCTGAGCAAAAACACAAGCCGTTCCTTCCTCTCTCATTAGGAAAATAATTAGCGAATAGGTTGGATTAGGTAGCTTATACCAATGCGAAACAAGATTTAGTCGGGCTATGTATCAACTTAATTACTGGTTTCTAAATCAATTTTGTGTAATTTCGAGAATGTGGCACTTGCTTTGTACATTTCTCTAGGATAACAAAGATAGGAATTGAATATATGCATTCTTCAATTTTATTCTGTGCACATTGCAGATAACTGAATAGGATAACTGTTGCTCCATATATTGATGCTGCGCATGGCAAGCCATAAAATGATTGGTCAATACAGGTACACCAATTAGTTACGTGTGTCTTATTTTCATGTGTATCTGTCTTATTCTTTTTTACCCTGTCTTTACATTTTGTATCTATCTTAATTGCATGATCATGATGTACAGTGAGGGTTTTTTTTTTTTTGAGGGAACAGGCGAGGGTTGTTGGTCACTAAGAGATTATGTTAAATTAATGTAGGTTGGGTCCATGGTGCTACTAATGACTTCAAAATATCCTAATAAGGCCAATGTGGCCTATGCAACTCTCTTGAGCACTAATCTAGAAGACATTGTTGGTGGAGTCAAGATAGGACTCAATTCTACAAAGTGCGTATCAATCATGCTATATCAAAAGATGAGCCATTAGTGAGGCTTGGGTGCAACAATATTGGTGATGCTCAAGCTAAAGGAGTTCCAATTGCTTGGCCTTCGATGTTTGTATGTTCAAAACTACCTTTCCTAACTATACATCCATGTACATTTGTGTCTTAATTTGTAGTGTTACAACTTATGTTTCCTTTGCAGGTTGAAATGATTAATGGTTGAATTCCTACATCAAGGTGCACTAGAAGAAGAAATGGACTTTAGGGATCCTAGCTAGTTCTTGAATTTTTCTTTGTAATATTGACTATGTGTGTGTTTCCTCTCTAGAACCACATTATGTACATATATTATGATTTGTTTTGAACAAGAACTATATGTTTGAAATCATTTCTACAATACATGGATCATGTAGGATTATGGAAATTTGTGGTTTATGTGATTTTGCAATGTGTCATATTTGTGTGATTATATAATAATCCATGTGCCACGTGTATAATAAATATTTGTTCCATAATCCGAATATGTTACGATAGAAATAAAAAAAAGTGTTACAATAGATATAAAAAGGTGTTACAATCCGAATATGTTGCAAATCATATTGTGCTCTGCCATGTGTTACTAGAACTAAAAAAAGTGTTACAACCGACATCCCCAGTAACACAAGAAAAATGTTCCAATAGATAAATAAAGATGTTGCAAACTATGCATTCTACCATATTGTGAAGTGTTACTAGAGAAAGAAAAAGTGTTACAACAAAAATCATTGTAACACTAAAGAAGTGTTCCTGTAGACAAGTATAATGTGTTGCAACAAAAATCATTGTAACACTAAAGAAGTGTTCCTATAGACAAGTATAATGTGTTACAATAAACTAGTATGTAGTAACATAGGCAATTGGAACACAAAAAGAAAATGTGTTCCTAACATAGTTAGTAACACTTTTTCCAACCTATAGTAACACAAGTTGGCGTTACTATATCCCCTGCTTATTTGTAATAGTGTAACGTGGAGTCATTTTATTTTCGAATTGTTATACAAATGCTATCAGCTAATGTGTGATTTTCACTGCACAAACTGGAATCAGCTATGGTGTAATTTTTCACGTTACAAACAGGAAGTGCAATGATTGCAAACTTTAAAGTGACGTGTTTCTGTTGATCCTTAAATAAGCACAGAGTGGTTCATTTTTTTTTTTCTATGGTGAACACTCTATTTTTTTTCTATGGTGAACACTCTATTCTGACTCATTATAGCGATGGTATCTGTTACTCCCTCCGTTCCACAATACTTGCAATTCTTTGACTCATAAACGTGTTTGACTGCTCGTCTTATTCAAATTTTTTATGTAAATTATAAAACAAACAAAAAGTCATTACAATATCTTTAGTGATGTAATAAGTCATAACAAAAGTGGTAATATTTATTAAAAAAAGTTGAATAAGACGAGAGGTCAAACACACGGTTTATATGAGTCAAAGAATTGCAAGTATTGTGGAAACGGAGGGAGTACAACAAAAACGTGGTAGTGATGATTGATATTTACCTTTTTGATTGATTCTCTTACTTCTTATCCTGATTTACAAGTTAGTGCACAGCCCTTCAGGCCCCCAAGTGATCGAGTGCTAAGTGCGGTTTCACCTTGTCATCAGATATAAGGTACATCAAGCCCACCATAGGAGAGTTAGATATAGGAAGCCGTAAGGAATGGGATGGTGTCACAATGCATTATATAATTTGGAATAACATTTACTCCCTTCATTTTCAAATTATAAGACGTTTTCGCTTTTGCTAGCTTTAGCAAAAGCAATAATCCAGAAAAACCATAACACCTTATAATTTGAAACGGGAGAATAGTTTATTACAATATACTAAGCATGCATACTACTAAGAAAAATTAATTGATAATTATTAGTTACATATGAAATTGTATCTTATGCATTATTGTTCTTGCCAAAAACATCATTGGTATTTATCCTTTATAGAAGTTTTTTGTTTGTGGGTGCCACACGTGCCTAACCACTAGTAATATAAACAGATCATCATGATTTGGTCTAGATAGTGAGATCGATATAGTTGTAAGATCCTTATATCAGTTTTGATGGAAAAGAGATATTTATTACTCCCTCCGTTCTAAATTATAGTTCACTTTGGCTTTTTTAAATACATTGCTTTTGCTATGCACCTAGTTATACACCAGGTATAGATTCATATAGCAAAAGAAATGAATCTGAAAAGCCAAAACGACCTACAATTTGGAACAGAGTAAGTAGCAAATAACTACTATTACATGGATCCAACTCATAGAGCAGGCGGTTAAGCCCTAAGGAGGGTTGGAGCTGGCCGGCCTCCTATGATGGCCTCAAAATAAGGCTGGGTGAGGTGGCCCTTCCCAAAATAAAAAAGCCTATGGATGAAGAGAGATGCTGCTCGCCAACCACAACGTAGTAATTATTTGTCAATTGAAACCGCAAGGACATGTACAATTAAGTAAGGCACATTCATTCTTTTTAATATGCCTAAAAGCAAGGACCGCAAAATTAATGAAAGGAAATCCATATTTTGTCTACCACACATGCTGATTCAGGTCAAGTTTACTTAACATTTCGCACGGTACATTAAAATTGGAATGTGGATTTCCTTTTCATTAATTCGGTTCGAAGTTTACTGATTTGAGTCAAATTTAAATCATTCATGACATAATATAGAGGATGATTTAATTAAGCATTTTTTTATTTGGGGATTTCATTACTCAACTCTAACATGTCGTTAGCCACGTAAATAGATACACTTTTTAGGTAGGGATTCAATGATGATCTCCTCACCCTCAGTACACAAATACCCCAACATGGACAGCTCGTGAGACGCCCTATTACAATCTCTAGGAACATAAACACACTCGAAAGCAAGAATATTTGACCTCATCAAGGATTTGGCTTCATCAATGAAGTGGTGCGGTATGGGGAAACCGAATTCTAGAGCTTATGCACCTACTTGAGCCAGGGAAGAGAATATGTCCGTTTAGTTCTTTTCACCCAAATTGGTTGTGAAACCTAGGAGGGCGGACCTGTTGAGACCGAGCGAGTGAGAACCCTTCCCGACCCTGCGCGCCGGCCAATGTGCCGCCGTCTTATGCCGCCGCCGCCCGGCGTGCCGCCGTGCGCCACCAGCGCATCACACCTTGGCGATGGGGGATGGCACCGGTCTCCATTGCTCCTTCTACGAGACGTGCTTTTCGTCGGATCACGGCGAAGGAACCTTCTAGTCCTCACCCCCACACTGGCGCGTCAATCTTCAATGCAATCCAAGGGAAATTCTGGGATCAAGACCCCGACTCGGAATGCGAAGACATTGGCGAAGCTACGACATTGCCGCGCGGTTCATGGCGGCCGGCCTGCGTCGGCACCGGCGAGGGCAATCTCCATACATCCGGCACCTCGTCAACCGGCTCGGCGGCTTCTCCGGCGCTTTCACCACGACGGATCAAGCTGCCGCTGAGGGCTTGGAAGGGCCCTCTCCCGCCGCCAAGGGTCACGCCGGCGGCCTCCCTCGGTGATTTCATCTGGCCGGCGGTGAAGGATCTCCCCCGACGGCCGGCCGGTCTTGATCCGCATACGACGGGGTTTCAAAATTCGAAACCCATCTTCACCGACTCGGTCCGGCTCGACCAGTCCGCTGCAACCGTCAGGACGTCCCCTGACCAGGCCTCAATTGGGTCCGACTTCGGCATTATTGGCCACCTCAACCGGTACAGGCCCGGCTTCTGGATCGCCGATCCTCACTTCGTGCGACATCTCCTCATGTGGACGGACGCGTGACATTGACTCCACACTCGGACGGACTCAGCATCGCGTCTTGGCCGGGGCTTCTGCAACGATCCGGCGCCCTCGATGCGGATGACATCGCGACATCACCGCTGCTGCCGTGACCTTTGACACCACCACCACTGCATCGTCGCCCGCGCCATCACCGAATCCCAGTGATCAGCATCCGATCAGGAAAGGAGGGCCGCGACGCCGGGTTAACCCGCGATTCCTCGACACCGCCGCCGTCGAGGAACTTTCGACACCGCCACCGAGTTCCTTCGACCTGATCACGGCACCGAGATCCTACCGCGACGCATCGATGGCGGTGGAGACGTGGGGAGAGGAGGAGCCATGGCGCCCGGGGCGGGCGCCCGTTCGGCCGGTCGGTCGCGGTCGTGGCCATGCCCGGCGCCGCCGGGTTGCGGTGGCCATCTCGTGGGCGCGGTAACCGCCGCGCGCCCGTGGTCGGGCGTGGTGATCCTCCGTCGGCCCGGTGGTGGGGATCCACCACCTCCCGTGGTCGCGGCGGCCGGGGTGATCCACCGCCGCTTGGTGGTCGCGGCGGCACCTCGCTGCCGGTCGTGGCGGCCACAACGCTGCTTTGCTTTGCTGGTCGTGGTGGCGCCATCCCCGGCTGCTGATCGGGCCGGTGCCACTGGGCGGCCAAGCCTCGACGCCGTCGACAATGCGGGCGCCGCGGAGGCCGGAGCTGCGGGCGCCTCCCAGGGAGGTGGTCGTGGCAACGACGCCGAGCGCAACAAGGAGGATGCTGATCAGGGTAAGAAAAGAAAGCGCCTTTGGGAAGGGAGTGTGTGATTTGCATGGAAGAGCATTTAAGCTAACCAATGCCCGCTGCCGGGGACCCAAACCTTCTGTTGCTTTGTGTGGCGCCGCCGAGGATGGGATGGGGTTCTTCCACATTCAAGCTGCGAGGAACAATCATGTTGTGCAAGCATTTCGGTCATCAAATGCAGCCCTCATCACGGTTGAAGAGGGAGAAGTTTCCGCCGCGGTTGCTCTCTGGTGAATCGGCAAGGATTATCCCCGCTCGTTGGGCTGGGAGGTACAACAACTTGGGCCGAAATCTTATGTCGTCCCTTTCCCTAGCAAGGAAGAACTTGATCGCATGATTGAAATCAACACCATCAGAACAAAGAACAAGGAAGGCACTATTGTTTTTGCTGAATTTGTGGATGATGTCCAGCCAATAAGATTCTTGGAGCAGGTATGGGTGACTGTTACTAGGGTGCCTAGGGCTCTTCGTTCTTTTCTTCCTTTGTGGGTAGTTGGGACCATTATTGGAACTACACAAAAGGTGGATATGGTACATCTGAGGGCGACTGGTCAGGTCCGCATTCTTGTGGGCGTGTATGATGTTAAGAAAATACCGGAGTATGTTGATGTTTGTGTTGGCACTGGTATTTATCGTCTCTTTTTCAAGCCTGATGAAGCTATTCTACCTGATCCTGTTGAGCCGGGAGATGAAGACCTTTTGGGTGATAGTGATAAAGATCCTGAAGAGAGTGATCATGAGATGGGAGAGGCCGAAGATGATCAAAACCCGCCAAATCCTCAGGTTGATAATACCACAACCCAGGAACCCCCACTTCCTTCTCAGGATTTTCCCCCTCAAAAACAGGCTGCTTTGGCGAATGAGATTGTGGATTTGGCTTGTGAGCAGCTCCTAAATGAGATCAGCCTCAAAGTTATGCTTGAGTCAGACAGTGGGTCTCCACGGAAGATGAACCCTCCACCGACAGATGAAGACGTGGTGGATTATAATATTACCTCTAACAGTTCTTTTGTTTTGTCACAAACGGTGGAGCTCTCGACAGGGGATGCTGCTACAGATGCCGCTGACATGGGCGACGAGGTTCTTGGGGGCTCTACATCGCCATTGCCCGCCACCTCGCCACCACTTGTGTCGGAGGCCTTTGTCGCCCCTAATGGGGGGGACATTACTTCTTTGGAGATGGTGGGCTCGCCACCGGCATCTTTCCGGCTACTCGGCGGTAGTCGGGACCGGCTCTCCCTCGCCGGTCCTTGCTTTGCCCCATTCACGGAGGATGGAGGAGCCATGGAGGAGGGTGACGTGCTGCCCCTCTCTGGCGACGGCGCCCCCCAGAGGGGGCACGCTCACCACCCTAGCACGATCACCGCCCCCCGTCTGGGGTGTGGTGGGGGATCGCTCTCTACCCCCTCGCCCCTTGTCCCCGACGCCCGACGGCCTTGGGGAGGTGGGGGCTCGCTCTCTACCCCTCGCCCCTTGCCACCCCGACGATGCGGGGTGGGGGGGGCCCACTGCCCCTTAAGCCCCCCGCCACCGTGGGCAAGAGGCTGGGCGGCTCACCGTCGAGGCGCCATTACTTCCCGGCGGTGGGGGAGTGTGCACTGCGATTCTGGCGGCACATGTCAAAGTCTTTGCGTCGTAGCTCGAGGAATGCGGCAACGGCGGCGTCCACACCCTACACAAAGGCGGACCGGATGGCGGCGAAGAAGAACCTTGAATTCGAGGTAACTCCTTCACTACCTTTCCCGATTCTAAAGTTGTTTCAAACCTTGGTCGGGTAGGCATCAACCTAGGCTCATCGGCAATCTCAATAAAAACTTAGAGATTGGCCAGATTAGCTTTTAATGCTAATAGAAAGAAAGGGACTGCTCCTAAATCCTTCAATTTTGAAAGTGAGGATGAGCGGGATAACCAAATTGATGCAGTTCTCAGCCACGCCTGTGGAATTCTAAATGAGAACTTGCAGGAGGAGGAGAATGATCAAATATAGATCTTTCTCCACTCCGCCGAAGGAAGAAATATCATAATGCCAAAATTATAAAAAATGGCAAACTTCCCAGGAAACCAAAAACCCCCTCCAGAATTAATATTAAATGAAGGGAATATTCTGGAATAGCAGAGGTCTAGGTGACTTGGCTAAACATAGGTTTTTGGCGGAATTGGTTAAGGAAGAGCAAATTAATTTTATTGCTCTCTCGAAAACAGCCGGGATTCCTTCCCCTGATCATGTCCTAAAAAATTTTGTGCGGGATATGATTTTATTTGGCACACCATGGCACCCCATTGAAGATCGGGGGGCATTTTGCTAGGTGCGGACTTGAATGTCTTCGACATTGGGTCCATTGATGAGGGAGATTTTTATATAAAATTCACCCTAAGAGTCAAATCAAATGACTTCAAATTTGTGCTATATACGGTTTATGGACCAGCACAACTACAGAATAAGAGTGCTTTCCTAGCAGAACTCGCCAACACGTGCTCCAAAGAAACTCTTCCATATATGATAGGAGGAGATTTCAATATAATGAGAGGGCCTGAAGATAAGAGTTCCGGGGATTTTGACCATAAATGGCCAAACCTCTTTAACGCCGTCATCGAATCTCTGAATCTAAAGGAGATTTCAATGACTGGCCATCAATACACATGGGCGGGACCAGGGGATAATCCAACCTTTGAAAAGTTGGATAGAGTACTAGTTAGCACGGAATGGGAACTCATGTTTCCATTGTCAACTGTACAACCTCGGGATAGAAATATCTCTGACCACACTCCCCTAGTACTCAGCATAGGTGCTTCGACCCACCTAACCCACAACCGTCCTTTCAAATTTGAGAGGGGATGGTTGTTACGAGAGGGATTTTATGAAATGGTTGCAAATATTTGGCAATCTCCCTGCTCTGAGCACACCCCTCTTGAACGTTGGCAATTCAACATTCGTAAGCTCAGACAATATCTAAGGGGTTGGGCGAAACATACTGCAGGGTCCTATAGAAAAGAAAAAAAGACTCTATTGGCTATCTTAGAGAATATAGACAAGAAAGTTGAAATCTCTCCCTTATCTGAACAAGAGATTGATATGAAGCACTATCTAAAAGAACGTTTAGTTAACCTCCTAAGGGAGGAGGAACTAAAATGGTATGAGAGAGCCAAAGTTAAAACCCTACTGGAAGGGGATGCTAATACTAGGTTCTTTCATCTAGTTGCCAATGCAAAACACCGTAAGCAACATATTTTTAAACTTGAAAATGATCAAGGTGTGGTGATCGGTGTTGATCGGCTCAAGAGTCATATTACGTCTTATTACAAAGACCTCTTTGGCCAACCGAGAAAAATTTCGATATCTCCCTTAGCGAAGACCAAAACCTGGATATTCCACGGGTTTCACGGAGGAGGAAAATGATATCCTCATCGGCCCGTTCACTTTGAATCTGAAGTGAGAGGGCGGTCTTCCGAGATGGAACATAACAAAGCCCCGGGCCGGATGGTTTTCTGCGGAATTCTACCAGTGTTTTGGGGTATCATCAAGGATGATCTTTTATCCTTATTTGCTTGAGCTACATAGGGAGGATCTTGATCTGCATACAACTTGAATTTTGGTATTATCACCTTAATTCCAATGGTGGATAATGCTATAAAAATTCAGCAATACAGGCCAATCTGTGTTCTTAATGTGAGTTTTAAGATATTCACTAAAGTAGGCACAAATAGGCTTAATTTGGTAGCCAAAACTGTGGTGAGACCAACACGAGACGCCTTTATGCCCGGCGAGAATATAATGGAAGGGGTCGTAATCCTACACTAAACCATTCATGAACTTCACACCAAAAAGCGTGGATCGTGTCATCTTCAAAATTGATTTTGAAAAGGCATACGACAAAGTGAAGTGGTCTTTCCTTCAACAAACGCTACGAATGAAAGGTTTCTCTCCCAAATGGTGTAGGTGGGTTGAAACAATGGTCACCGAGGGGGAGTGTAGGGATCAAAGTCAATGATGACGTAGGTCACTACTTCCGCACCAAGCGAGGACTTAGACAGGGGAGATCCTATGTCACCAATCTTATTTAACATCGTTGCGAGATATGTTAGCTCTTCTAATTAATAGAGCGAAAAGCCGATGGTCAAATAAGAGGTGTCCTCCCCACCTTATAGATGATGGGTTGTCTATACTTCAATATGCAGATGACACCATTATCTTTCTTGATCATGACCCGAGGCGGGCACAAAAATCTTAAACTTTTGCTTTATGCTTTTGAACAATTATCCGGGCTGAAGATCAACTTCCATAAGAGTGAAATCTTTTGTTATGGTGCAGCTAAGGAGATGGAATCTTTTTATACTACTCTCTTTGGATGCAATACTTTGGGAATATCCTTTTAGATATCTTGGAATCCCAATGCACCATAGACAACTCCTGAACTCTGAATGGAGAAAGGTAGAAGATCGTTTCAAACAGAAACTCTCTTGTTGGAAAGCAAAATACCTGTCTTATGGGGGGAAACTAATTCTGCTTAATTCAGTCCTAAGCAGCCTACCTATTTTCATGATGTCTTTCTTTGAAATCCCTAAAGGGGTGATTAAAAACCTTGATCATTATAGATCAAGGTTCTTCTGGGCAAGGCTCTTCAGAAAAACATAGATTTAGACTTGCCAGATGGGACATCCTGTGTCGTCCTAAAGATCAAGGGGGACTAGGTATCCTTAATTTAGAACTGCAAAATAAATGCCTTCTAGCCAAATGGTTGGTTAATTTGTTGAACACAGAGGGCATATGGCAGTCGCTCTTAAGGAATAAATACCTACATTCCAAATCCCTAAATCAAGTAACCGCCAAACCCAATGACTCTCATTTTTTTTGGGGGCCTCATGCATATCAAAGATGAGGTGTTGGCTAAAGGTTCCTTCGATATCGAGAGATGAAACTACCACTAGATTTTGGGACGATAAATGGGTAGGAGATAAGCCTCAAAAGATTGCTATCCATCTTTATATAATATAGTTCAAAATCCTCACGCAACCGTTTCAAAAGTGATGGATTCCAACCCGCTAAACATCTCTTTTAGGAGGGCTCTGGTGGATAACAAACTTACAGAATGGCTTGGTCTAGTAGCACGAATCTCAAATGTCGAATTGGTGGAAGGGCCGGATTATTTTAAATGGAGCCTAACCAAATCAGGACTATTCTCTGTCCGCTCAATGTACCTCGACCTTATTGATACACAAACACCTTTTCGACATAGGATGATTTGGAAGATAAAGATTCCTCTAAAAATTAAAATCTTTCTTTGGTTTTTTAAAGGAGGGTTATATTGACTAAAGACAATCTTGCTAAAAAAAAAAAAAAAAAAGGGAGTCTCCGAGTGCGTTCTTTGTAATGGGAATGAGACTATTCAACACTTATTCCTAGACTGCCCTCTTACCGAGAATGATCTGGAGGATTATCTCTTTTGCTATTGGACTGACTCAACCTAGATCAATTAGCCATATGTTCGGGAATTGGCTAACTAATCAAAATAAAAAGATTAGAGAATTGATTTGGGTGGGGGTGGCTGCCATATGCTTTGGGCTCTCCGGAGATGCGAAAATAATGTGGTTTTTAATAAAAAGAAATCTAATTCTATTTTGCGGGTAATTTTTCAGAGGGGTGTATTGGTTTACGCTACTGGGCACAGCTGCAGCGTGACGAGATGTCCAAGGAAGCGCTCTCAACAATAAGCAAGAAATTAGAATTTATTGCTTTAGAGATATCCAACAATGGATGGAAACATTTATATTGTCTGTCTTAGCTTCCTGGTCGATTTATGACCGAGACTCTCTCTTTCTGTTTCTTGAAAAGCTTGTAATAATGGGCTGTGTATATCCCTCGGATGTAGAGGCCGGATATTTGTTATCCATTATCTAAAAAATCAATGAAGTGGCCAGACTAAATCATCATATGAACTGGAATTGACTGCCACAGCAACCTCTTAATTTTGATCCAGCGTATACCCAAGTTCGCCGCCGCATCGTTAACCCTTGGATCAGCAATGCTATAAGTTTAGCCAGAAAGGTTCTTAGCAGGTGGTCGATTCTCCTCCCCAAAAGGACCACATATCACCATCGATGTCCCTGATGATAGCACCCCAGCTGCCCGTTCCAGACACTGAATGGTAAGAGGCATCACAATTCAGTTTTAAGAAATCTGTCGGCAGCTTGTTCTATTAACAACGCTGGCGGGTCTGTGTCTCCATGGCTGGGGCGGTTGTAATACATAGTTGGCGGCAAGATCTTCTCTGCATCATTTGGCGTCCAGCTTTTGAAGAAAGTGTGGAATTATCTACCCCAGCAACTTGTTTTGAGGCTTCTAAGAGCTGCCTAGCCATCCTGATGCCTCCCTTTCCAAGTAATGACGACTATGGATAAACCAGTGTAACAAAACAGAAATAGAACTTCCTTCTCAAATTGATTTGCAAGCACCGTACATTAGGCAGATGGTCAGGATTATATGTTGCTGCTTGTTGTGGGGATATAGGAGCCAACAAGGACCAATTAATTGCACATCTTGTGTCTCGGCCTATGTATATATATGCTGATCGCCTACACTTCCGGTGAAGTAATAATAGACGTGGGTACACAGCACAGAAAGGAAGTGTGGTTTATAAATAACCGGCATAGGCTAGCTGATGAGCAAGAATAGTGCCTCCAAATTATTGCTGGTGTAGACATGGCAAATATCTAGCTCTCGCATGCTGATGAGCAAGAATAGTGCCTCCAAATTATCGCTGGTGTAGACATGGGAAATATCTAGCTCTCACATGTTCCTCAAGTAGCTCATTTGGCCAAAGATGATATCCAACAGTATCAACTGGCAACTAGCACAACAACAAACGACCTGTGGTCAAGTCAGGACGCTTGATTTTGTTGTTCATCCAGGACCTCTGTTGGTCCTTGTATGTGTCTATCTAGTTGCAGTAGAGTTCTTCTAGTGTCTAGTTGTTTTATTAGTTGTTGTTCTAGTTCTTCTAGTTCTCCAGGTGCTAGTCGGTACTGGGGTTGAGTGGAAAGTGGTGTTTTCTCTAGTTTGTACTTTGTTTTCCTTTTTGTCCGTCTAATAAACATACCGCAAATCTCTTGCCGCTTTTCTAAAAAAATGTTCCTCAACGGTTGGATAAAGCATGTAGCCAAGATTTGAAGGTTTTAAATTAATCCAAAAGATTTTGCAAGAACATTAAAGTTTTGCTCCGGTCTGATCTCGAATCATCGTTTGGATGCTAGGGTTAGGACCCATGAGCCATCAGGGAAAATCGTTGTCTGCCAACTGTAGTAGATTCAGTATTGATGGTCCCACAGTGATATCGCCTGTTTTATAGTAATGGATGGGAATGAGAGGTGTCTATTGTAACATGTGCAAAGGTAATGCGTGTAACTCATATGGTTTTTTTCCTCTGTTTCAAGGTTAAAAGATAGCAAGATAAAAGTTATATGTTTCATAATTGAGCAATTTTATCAGCAACGAAATCACGTCAAGAAAAAGAAGATACGCTGGACAAGGCCATGTGCCGGAGCCACGACTACAATTATACACCAGAGCTGGTGTATCATGGCAGCATGTGTGTTTTTGGACCGAGCGCCACCTGTTTGTATACATATACGGCTTTTGAGTTTTCGGAGACCCTAACAGCCTTCTTCGTCCAAAATAAGAATCCAACATCGTTCTTCTCCATCTCACTAATTTGCCTCTCGGCCTGTGATATCCTAGTGGCTCCCTTGCCCAACAAACAACTGGATATAATGTATGCGGTAATAGTAATAAAATGAGATATGGAGAAGATGAGGGAGCAGCTATATATATATATATATAGTGATGCACAACACAATGCAAAGGCTTTAGTAGTAGATCTTTAGAACACATATCTTTATGTACTAAAGTTTTTTTATTCTTAGTTTTTGTAATAAGTTTGACTGTGTGTGTGGTCACGCAGAGGCTTTAGACTGTGTGTGTTACCGCAGAGGCCGGAATTTTAATTCCTTTATTTAAAAAAACAACACAATGCAAAAGGACTTGAAACTGTAGACGTCAGGATCAAGGAAGAAGGCAGGATAGGGCAGTTATTTCTTGAGTTTGCAATGAATGATGATGATGCCCTTGATCATATATATGTACAACATACTTGGATCAAATTGAACAATATGATTATCACCTTATATTAGTATAGGATTGCAGGACTGCCATTTTTCCAGTATGCGTAGAATGCCCAGCTTTATAACTAATTTCCATTTTATTTTGAAGAACCTATCGGCCAGTGGGGGTAAGACCAGCCCCATGGTTTTATCCAAATAGAAGATCTCAGTACACTGGTTGAGAAAATGTCCGAACCCCAGCCTCATCTAGGAAAGAAACCATAACCTTGGGTTCGCGACCACTACCACAACCCCAGATTGGGCTGTACCATTATTCCACAAAGGGAGGCTCGGCGAGGGGATCTTTTTTAACCTCGGTCTGAAACTTGCTTCCACGCCGAGTCGGATCGAAGACATGAGGAGTTCTACTAAAGCCAACTAACCGATTGAGCTAGCTAGAGACTGGTTCGCCTTTCATTTAATTAATGTTGAGCCGCCAGAGCATGAGCAACGGGAGCGAGCGGTGAACACACAAGGGAGCACATTGGAAACAGAGTGAAATTTTTTGTGCTGCAAATTAATAAAGCAGTAGCGTTTTTGTTTACTGATTGCATAGCTTGACAAAAGAAGGATCTTGGTCATCGTGGCCACTGTTCCCTTGGGCCATGGTACGTGGTGCTCATCACCATGTGCCATCCAGGATGTGCCGCGCGTGGCTTATGCGATGGTGCATCCATGTGCACGATGAGCATGAACGCAAGCTGAGCGGAGGGCCGATGCAAATCGTCTACTTTTACTCGCTTACACAAAAGGTAAAACAAACTATCCTAGGGTGCTTGAAGACCTGATCATCTTAAGGCTAAATTATCTGACTTATTCGATGGACAATGCAGCTTTAAGTATGTCCCCTGCAGCTCGTAGGATCCCAATGCCTACCATGCCCAACTATTTATCATCGTAGCAAGCAAACTAAAATATAACATTTTGTTCTCCCTCTATCAATCATCCCTTCTTCCTCCTCTAGTCTTATTCTGGTCGTAAGGTCTCTGTTCTCTACTGTGGTTGAAGCTAGAGAAATATGTGCATATATAGCACAAAAAGGTGGTGAGGTGATATCCAGACAAGGCAATGAAAGGAAGAACAGTTAATGCTTGATTTGTTGTATGGTTAATTAAAGGGGACCTTGAGATATCGTATCTCTTGTATCAATTGCTGCGACGGCCGGGTCAATAATTTTACTGATTCGTGTCGAGTTTAAATCATTCATCACATAATATAGAGGAACTGATTAAAGGGTTTTTTTAATTCGGGATTTCATACTCAACTGCTAACATGTCGTGTTAGCCACACAGATATACTTTCGGGTAGGGATCCAGTGATGATCGCCTCACCCTCAGTACACAAATACCCCTACACGGCCAGCTCGTGAGCAGCCCTATTACAATCTCTAGGAACATGAACACACTTGAAAGCAAGAAAATTCGACCTCATCAAGTATTTGGCTTCTTCAATCAATGGCCGCAGACTGAATCATCATACGAACTGGAATTTTTCATGCCACCCCAAATTTTAATCTCAACCCCCCAGATCTAGGAGAACCCTATCTGGTGGGTCCCACGTCACTTCCACTTTCCCCTTCCCTTCCGTCCTTCCCTTCCATCCCCGCGAGGCTTTGCCCGCCGCCGCCCTGGCCACTCCTTGCGGCACCAACACCGCCACCCTCGCCACCGCGTCCGTCGCCGCGGCCACGACCATGATAGCCCCACCACTCCCAACAGGCTTATGGCGGCGTCGGGCTCATTCGGAGGGCGGGTGCCCATGGCTGCTGCGGCACAGGAGCCGCTGGAGGCCGCCGGGTGTGGGCGCGGTCGTGGCTGCGCCGTCCATGGGAGCTCGTCGGAGGTGTCGGTGGAGGACCGGGAGAAGCCGCTGTGGAGCTGGAGCGCCCCGTCCACGGCTGCCCGACTTGGTGTACTACCCACGGCGGAGCAGAGAGAGAAAGCGCCGAGCTGCGAGTGGGGACGGGCGTCGCGGAGGCGGGGGCAGCGCCCGCATCGGCGCCAGACCGACATGACGGTGGTGGTGTCCAGCGAGGAGGCGGCGCCGAGATGCTCAAGGCGCATGACGCCGACTGCTGCGATCGGCATGTCTCGCCGGATCCGAGCCCGTCCTCGCGGCTCGGGGTGAAGCGCACGCGTGCCTCGCCTCCATGAACCCGGCGCCGCGGTCGGCTGGCGAGGTGCCGGTTCTTGAGCCCTCGATCGAGCCGACAGTCCTTGGGGCTTGCCTCGGCGGCGTGGCGGCCCTGCTCCTCGCTCCCGTCCCGCTCGCGGTGCGGTGGCCGTCTTGCCACGTCCGCCTAGATGTGGGCATACTCGGCGAACTTCGGCGGTGGTGTGCCAGCGGCGGCGGCGCTGGACTTCGTGGTGGGGAGCGGGCGGTGCCGGGCTTTGTGGTGAGGAACGACTGGGCTTCCTTTTTGGCTGACAAGCGGGTCCCCATATGATATAGGGTCCTGCCCTGTTTCTTCCACTGGAGTGTGCACTTATTTTGGACCCCTATTTTTTTAGTCTGGCATGCAAATGAAAAATTTGAGGGTCCAATTTAGGAGTTGCCACTGGAGTTGCTCTAAGAATCGGTGTCTGTGAAGCCCAGAAAACCATAGCTTGATTAGCTCCTAATGTAATTTAATTTGTGAAGAGACAAAAAATAGATTAAATTAACAGTGTTTACTCAAAAATGGAGCCGAAAGGCCCGAAACACCTGGAAGCCGTGGTAAACAGGTAGATGCACAGGCTACATTCCATCGATAGTATTGAGGCTCAAAAAGGACTATATATAGAGTACAATAGAGACTAAGAGAGACCCTATATATACAAAGGAAATGACACTAATACCCTTTGACTATTATGCCTTAATTCGAAAAAGTCAGAAATTCACGTGGTCAAATAAATAAACAATGAGAGGTATATAAAATGGATAAAAATGCCAGATTTTCATTTTAGCCTAGTACTTTTACAGTAGTGTCTCGGGATCATCTCCATTTTTAGGGATTTTGACTCATACACATTTGTCAGTTTTCATAGCTTCACCGACGTAGTCACCATAACACTACTACATGATTAGTGAGCACCGCCAGGTTCCAACCCCTGTCACTACTAGTTTTACTAGAACAAAGGCGGTGCTATCTCCTTTTTTCTTCTTGTGAACATTAATTTTCCAACGCTGGAGTCGCCTGTGCTACACTTGATGTGTGTTCTAGATCAAGGTTATGAAGTGGAGCCGTCACCTCTCATGTCACTCCCTATCATAATTTCCCTAGCACTATCCAATGTCCTGGTGCCTCCCTCACCCAGACAATGGTTTCAGAAATGTGGTGAGCCAACAACAACATGACAACAACTCTCATCAGACATCAGGTTTGGACAGAACTTTTTATCGGAGATGAAGGCGAAGAGTCCTTATAAATAAGGATCGACTGGCGAGGGAAGTCATGACGACCGAGTTGGTGTAGAAAGTTATTATTGGTACCTGCTCATTATACTTTCGGGGGTTTTAATGACTTCTGTGAGAAGCCTTGTAAATCCTATATACTAGGGGTATCTCACCCGCGCGTTGCTGCGGGAATTAAGAGAACGCAATGATTGTAATGAAAATTTACCATGATATCATCCTTTGACGATAAGGACATGAGATTAAGTGGCAAGTTATTTGAACTTAAGGTATCTGAGTAATTGGAAAGATTCATAACGATGACAGGGTGTATCCTCAAGAAAGGACATCTAACTATTTATTATATTGAATCCTTGGTAGCATAGCTAATTAGATCTTGGTGGTTCTCCATGGTCTATGTTGAGAATAATTTCAAGGGTTACCTGTATGAATAGTCAGCATACTATAGATGTCAGATATTATTATTGCTTAAAAATTTTTTCCTTTATTGAGTGTAATAATTTATGAATCACCTCTCAATTTTTCTTCTGTTGTTTTGCTATAGTATCAGCTGTAGCATCTTTGGTAAATTCAACCGTCTTTTTAGCCTGTGAGTCGCTGCAAAACATATGAAACTTGTAGATGTTAGAATTGTTGTTTCCATTCTGCAGGTTTGTTGAATGACAAATTTTGACATCTTCGAAAGTCCTTTCAGACACGGTTTTACCTTGCAACCTGCATGTATTACTGTTCGGTAAAAGGACTGAATAACAAAATGAACAAATTTCTTTGAGTTGTTAACAGACTGAAATTTAAGTAGTGTTAAGGATATCTCAATTCACTATAATGTGAGTGCCTGTGAGTTTTCCGTAGAAAATTGCATTGTTGGGTCATCCAAAGTGTAAGGACAGTACGTTATGATTGGAAATTGTTGGAGGGAAAATGGTGCCTTTTTTGGAATGGCAAAGTCTGAACCTTTAAAATCTATATGCTATCTATCCATATATAAATTGAAGTATGCAATTTTGTGCGGTTCGTATTAAGGACAATTTTAGTAGGGATTATATTTATTTTTTGGTAATGATAGTACTTGAAGGAGACGACGGTGTCTTGGTCATTGTAACAGGTGTACACTTAATGTTGGAAAAGAAAAAGAGTCATGCAGCTATAAAAAAGTAAGGGCATTCCTGGATTGGGCGGTAACCGTGTTAATGACCATCTAAAACATTTAGAGGCCATGGGTTATGAATGGTTACCTTGGTTGTGCGTTACGATTTACACGAAGCAGGAACATAAATGATCTATAATGTACGATAATGAATTAATATATGCATATGTTATAGTGTCAATTTTGAGCTAGATACGTGCAGACATATATTATAGTATTTTTTAAAAAAAATGCATTGTACTGGCAAGGAAAAAAATGTGTTTGGTACATACCTGTGATCCAGGGAATCTGAGCCCATTCAAGTTCTTTTTGGACCATGGCAAAAGCTCAAGAAAGGAGTGTTCCAGAGTTATGATTGGGTCTGATAAAATTTGCACCTGTGTCAATGGATCTGCTACATAGATGACAAAATTTGGGGCCAGATACGATACGTCATGTGGTTCTATATAGATGAACAGATGCTGGATGATGGTTTGTCTGATTTCTCCCAGATTTATTTTGCTAGGATCATGATCTGCACCGAGCCTAGCGATAATTCCACACGGAATATTATTTCGAGGATCTACACAGAATATTTTAAAGCGTTATGGATTATACAATCTTAAAGTGCAGTAAGGTAAAGTAGGTTGTTCGAATAAAATACCATGTCGGGGTGGTGGCAGTGACATCCTGCGACGCATAATTTTGAACACGGCAGCCAACAAACTAATCGGCTGCAGATAAAACCAAGGTCATCAGGTTTTACGAAATAATATGAACATAAAAAAAGGAACAAATACCATCATCAATATACACGGATGCATAAGATGAACATGAGCAACTAATTAGCATGGCATTTTAACATGACATTTGGAAACCTTGGGAAACAGAAGGATGTGTTACCTTTCACTGTTATGGCGATTACAAAAAGATATCAAATGCCTCTGATGGGCCTCATATAGAGCCCACAATGCATCTTCAGCTGTAATGGAGCATCAAAAACAATAATTAACCATGAATAACACCTGGGTTGCAAGAAGGAGTCACTGAAGCAGGGAGACGTACCGATGTGGGCGACGATAATGAAAAACGGCGGCGCAATGACTTCATTGTCGATGTAAAGACGGCAACGGAACAGGCGGAGCCGAAGAGGGGAAGAGGCGGGGAGGCCACGGCGCGAACGGCCGCCGCTCGATGCTTGCCCGGTCGGGATGGTCATTCATGATGGGGCGGGAAGAGGGGGAGCTCGGCGGCGGTGGTGCGATGGATTCCGCTCCGCCGCCCCGCCCGTCGTCGATAGGGATACGACCACGGAAAGGTCTCACCACGAAGACGCAAACTGAAAAGGCCCAGCCCATGATAAGAGAATCTCGTCCAGTTGCAGACCTCGAAACAAAAGGCCCACGATAGGAGGAAGTCCACGTAACAGCCCATGACAGCACAATCTCCAAACGCAAGGCCCAAGACAGCAGGAAGTCGACTAAAAACACACGGACATGCACTTTGTACGTTTCTAATCAGTTTCTACTCCCTAAACCAATCAAATGCCTGAGAATTGCCTAAGAAGTGCTAGTGGGGTTCTCCTATATAGGAGTTTTAGATTTCACACCAGCCTAGCCCAATGGTTATGCAACAAAGCAGTGTGAAAGGTGCGAAATTCTACCCTAGCGACCTAATTTAGACATTAATTGGCATTCACATGGTCAAATAAATAAATATTATAAGAAAATTTCAGTGCTAGTTTTTTTTTTTTTTTTTTTTTTTTTTTGTCTTTTTGTACTTTAGTACATGTCATGATTGTCTCCAAGCACCTTGGTTAGCTAGCTTTGTTGGACACGAACAATGGTAATGGACAGTGCAAGAATTCTAATGTGAACCTGTGATACAGATGCCAACTTTTTGTATTATACAGAGACTATTTCTACATGTTTCAATAGGTTGCTTCAGAGTGAATATAATGGTTCGAGTTAAGTGTGATGCTAAACTAGTAAAATCATATATGTATTTGTCTTTCTGTTCTTTTTATGTGTATATATTTTATTTAGTAAAAATAATTTTTCAATGTTTCACAAGTTATGTATGTAAATGCTTCACAGTAATGTTGCTGGTGTGGATTGTACTTCAATGTGATTTTCATTATCTTGTAAAAAAAACCATGTTTGTGCTAGAATCTGGCAAATAATTATTGCATCTTTTACCAAAAAAAGGCAGAAGAGCTACAGAGATCCCATTCATGAGGCATGTACAAAACATCTGAAAACAGAAGGCTATACATGGTATTATACAAGAGTCAAGATTGACCAGTCTAGCCAAGTGTTTGGCACCAGTGCTTCACCCTGATTTTCGTGAGGAGCAGAAAACTTAGTGATTCTTTCCTTCCAACAGCCCGTTTAGTTTGCAAAAAGTGAACCCAAAGAGTACTACAGTACCCATCACATAGAATCTCTTGGCCTTGCGCATGGAGCATTAAATGTAGGAAAATAAAAAAATTAATTGCACAGTTTAGTTGTAAAGTGTGAGACAAATCTTTAAGACTGTCCTCTATCCTAGAGGCTGCAGCAATGCACTCTAGAGCTGAAAAACTGAGTTTTTCATTTTCAGCAAGAAGCACTGCCGAGGCTCAGGAATCAAGTGGGAAACAAAGGAGAACAGCAAAGCTGAGACTTGTACTTATAATGTGTTGGCTATAGCCTATAGCTGCACAAAACTGAGCCCCATCGGCCATGGAGCATGTTTCCAATTCAGGTGCCAGAGCAAGTTAGAGCCGTCTTTGCAATAATGGCCATAATCACTGAAGTGGGGAATGGTACTTGCACACTCTTTTGGGAAGATAGGTGGCTGCATGGACAGTCCATCATAGACGTTGCTCCTCGTTTGCATGCTTTGGTGGCTAAGAAAATTATCAAGAAACGTACGATAGCAGAAGCTCTCACTGAACACCTCTGGATTTTGGATGCAAGAAGAGTATCTTGATCGTTGGGATCTTCTCATGGACTTCTCATTACAACCTGAAACAGAGTATGTTCATATAGGACGTCTATCCCCCTCAGGACAGTAGTCAGGAAAATCTGCATATGAACATCTCTATCAAGGATCAATTCTTTTTAGACCTTGGGAATGTATTTGAAGACTTGGGCCGGCTTGTTGTTCTCGCCAATACTGTAGTATAGTAGGACTACTGCAGTAGTATAAATAAGGATTGATTAAGAAGGAGTAGGTCAGAGGTGGTCTTTCGGCACACCATGCATGATGCCGGATGCTGCATGTGGTTAAGCGCGTCCTCAGTGGAGTGACTAAATCCTCAGCTGAGCTGACCGCTTAAAACAATAAACACAACAAAAAGTTAACCGTGTGTTCGGATGCGGGATCACTGGGTTGGGTTGGGTTGCCTCCGACCCTCGTTTTGAGGATGGAGCAGCTCCGCTCTTTGTTTGGTTGTAATTAAGGGCGGAGTGGCTCCATCCGTGTTTGGTTGGAGGGATTGGGAACGAAGAACGGAGAAAGCTGTAACACAGTTATTATTAACATTTTACATCGGGCACCCTAGAGTTTATTGAAATCCACAAGACTAGATTTGGAATTTCTTCTCTCTCGGTATTTTTACCAAACCAACCCCGAGAGTGAAATAAAATTCAGTTCACGTCCCTCTTCTTCCTCCAATGACGGGGACGCACCACCCGCCACAAGCTAGCGGCGGTGCTGGCCCGGCCTCGCAGCCCCTCCGTGAGGAGGCCGCACCGCCCCAGCGAGATAGCCGTGCCGCCCGCCGTGAGGGGCCGCGCCACCGCCCGGGCTGGCCGCGGCCGCTGCGGCCACAAGGGGGCGCGCCACCCGTAGGCCGCAAGGATTCGGCCTCCGGCCTGCCTGGTCGGAGTGGCTGTGCGGGGATGCCGGAGAAACGAAGTCGCCGCGTGCCCAAAAATCGGAACCCAGCAGCGCGAAAACGGGGTTCGCTCCGCCCTTGAGATTTTGGCGGACGCCAGCCGACCCGCATCTAGGCGAATATTCCCCCCACGGTTGGCTCCGTCCCCCTACGCCTCCATCCAAACATCCGAAAAGGGGTTCAACCCAACCCGGCTCGCCCGTGAAGGACCGAAACGGCGACCGAGGGGTTGAATGGGAGCCTCGATTTTTTTTTCAATTTTGGGTCATCGGCTCAACCCCCAACCTCAAAAAAGCAAACTCAAACAAGAGACGAGTAACACACGTGCTAACTGGTAGCAAGGTGTCACGAGCAAAGAGAAACACCGAGATGTCCACGACCCAAATGATTCGGTGGATGTTCCCTACGAACACAGCGGGACACCTCAAACTATCACACACGGCCGACAAGAGCAAAAGATCAAACCGTAGGACTAAAAAGAGTCACTTTCGACTTCTATAGAGAAGAAGTGAGTTCTCGAAACTAAAATACCAACGCCAACTTGTGGCGAGAGTACTTAGAAGAATTCCTCGGATCAATAGAATATCATCGTAAAAAATCGGATCTTAAATCGAAGCTCGAAAGAATAAACCGTGGATCAATTAGCAAGAGAGAAAAACAAAATCAATCCACGCCGACACTCAAGCTGTGATCATGCAATGATTTTTACCAGAGCTTGAAAGTGACAAATCAAAGTGCTTGATTTTAGATCAAGCTGTGCCAAGCTATTGACCAATCAAAAACTAGAGCTCATAGCAATCACGAGCTGCACTTTGCTGGTTGCCACCGATCTGCAATAAACAAATATCCAAGTGCTGATCTCTAACGAACTGAAGACCAAGATTGATGAACAACTGACTGCAAAGAAGATCAGGGAGGCAGCACCTGACCACGAACGACAAGCAAGCAAGAATCTCTGGTGAGAGCTGGACACCACCTCGAGATGCAAGAAACAAAGGAATTAGCTTTCGCATGTACTAGTGACCTCCAAGACTCATCACGGAAGCAAGCAGTAAGTTGCCTGAGAGGAAATTAAAACCAATTGCTATTGCCTGACAAGACAACTCACTAATCAAGAACGTGCTGGAGAAAATCGATGGAGGGTCTGCTCTCCTACCTTGCTCAGATCTGACGCACGAGCAGAAATCAAACTTAGTCACGAACAACCAAACATTGCACGCATAGGTCGAATCAAGCACGCCTGGGCTGAAGCACTCGGTTCTGAACTCTGACGAGAAACTACCTGACAGACAAGCAAAAACGCTTGAGGGGGTCTGCTCACCTCTGCGCTGGGATCGACACAAAGACGAATAAAAAGACGAACAGCAAACTGCTCCCGATGAGCGACGAGGGCTGCACAGCCAGTACTAGCGCTGCTCAGATGAGCGAGCACGGCATCTGGACACCGGCTTGGGTAGCGCTGCTGCCTGGTGCTCTGGAATCCAAAACGACGAACGAAGAACAGAGCAGAGCTACGAACAGAAAAACGAGCGGTCAAAAAATCGACAAAGACTGACTCAAATCAGCACGATTTGCTCCCAAAAAATTACCAGATCAAATTGACCTTGGCAAGAAACTATTCCCCAAAAATCGTCGCCTGCAACGCACCCAATCACCGGCAAAATCAGATCGTGGCTAGAGCGAAAAATAGGAAGAACAAGCACGAAAAATCACAGGCAAAAAGTGACGAATCCCAGAGGGCATGAGTGGACTTAGGGCCACTCTTCCTACGAACAAAAATCACAGCACAAATCCACACAAATTTTGGTTCTTGGACCTCTAAACAAGAACCCTAAAAATGAGGGGAAAATAAAAACGAAAATGAGAGAGGCAAAGAGGGGAGGAGGCTGTCATCCTCCACATATAGTCTGAAATCCCTCTTTCCCAAACTACCCCTAGATACATATGAGTCGATCTCCTAACCCTAGGGCTATTTTGGTCGACTCTGGATAATTTGTCGATCCGACGGCCACCGCGCCTCTTCATCTGCAGCCTTGCTCCACGCAATCTCCCGGATGCCGCCACGCGCCGTCCCTTCCGTCCACCGAACGTCCCGGTTTTGAGGCCCAAACCCGTGAAACCCGCCGATGGTTTTGAGGCTCAAACCACCAAACCCGCACCCGTGGTTTTGAGGCCCAAACCACGAAACCAGCGCCGATGGTTTTGAGGACAAACCACCAAACCTCCTCAACACGTGTCATCGCCGCCTTGACCGCCCGAAGTCGCCAAGTCATCCGAGCTCCCCGCTCCGCCTGCACGCTTCGCCGTCTTGACCCGATCGACACGGGTCCCGCCACGCCCTCTTGCATCCGTCGATGTCCCGGATGTCGCCACCATGGCTAGCCACCCGGCGATCCGGTCCCTCGGTCCAAGCCTCACGTCCGTCCTTCACCTCCGCGGTCCGTCGGCCCGGCACGTCCTCCTTGGCCCCTTCACCTCGCCGTCAGCTACCATCTCCGAGCTCCACACCTGTACAACACGAACCAAGAGATACGTCTTCGACACACTCCACGTGTGCCGGTGAACATAGCCGAAGCATAAAGAATAAAGAAAAATAGAATTAAAATGTTGACTGTTGACAATCACTCAATCACAAAACTAAACACATGTGACCTAAATCAACCATGTGTTCGCAATCTCTCCCTTGATGAGTGCATTGTCAACATTCAACACAAAGACAGAAGAAGGTAGAAGATAGCACATCCAAATGAACAAAAGCTAGACTAAAGCTAAGACAAAATCACTGGATAGCAAACATGGAGCAAAAACTTAGTTCCCAAAGACATGGGCAAAAGGCTCGACACAACCAAGCTAAACAAACAGCTAGTCCTCAAGAAGAGGTAGAATAGGCTCAACACCACTAGCACAGCTCCAAACCAATTACTTTCACACACAAACAGCTAGACCCTCAAGACAGAGGCAAAAGGCTCAACACATCTAGCTCAAAGCGCTACTCCCCCTAGACAAATGCAGTCACTGTCTTTGTATCTTTCTCCCCCTTGTTGGCAAATGCACTAATCAAGCTATGAAATGCATGAAAATGCAATGTGGGAGCTTCAAGTTTATAACAATCCAAATGAGAAGATGCTCTAGGTAGTGTCATGGCAACAAAATCAAGTGCTCAACACGGTGCTCAAACTGATCAAGAGATATGAAATATGACTTGAAAGCATTTTGATTCAGTTTTAAGCATTTTAGAAAAGGTGTCCACCACAAAGAATAGCACATAGCACAAGTAAGCTGGAAATCTACCAAGTGCTACACATGTGTATCAAGTGAACTACCCCAAGCAAGGTTTATACATTATGCAAAAGACAAAGCCAACACTTGTTAAATTTTCAAGTTATCGGAGTTGCAGCGGTTACAAACATTGGACAAAGCATGAGTGCGAGTGGTTATCCACAACCGTCAGCCTTACTAATCAACCATGTCAAGCCTATGCGTGTGAGCAAGCAGAAGCTTAAGACAATGGTCTGGGTCAAACACTACCAAGCTCAGGTTCAACTCAAGTGCAATGAGCAGCAGTCCCAAGACTTGGATGTGGGACGGTATGGACCCATCTCGATCTTTTCCATACACTTAGCTTAGATTTCAGACTTTAGCAGATAAAAGCATGTGGTCATCTAAGAAAGTGTATAACTCAATGAATGAGACATAGTCACCTAGCATACATGATAAGCACAAAGGATCTCAACAACTTAAACAAGCTAGGAACTATCTCAATGGTGAACATTTTGCAAGATTCATCGTTGTTAAGCAAGTTCACATGAAAAACAGGTTTACTCATAACATATATCAATTAAGCAGAAAGAGCACAAGCTATAAGCACCAACATGTAATTATTACACTAAACAGAGCATAGTCTCATTGTGATCAATATAAACAAGAAGCTCAAAGTGCAATAGTGTACATGATGAGTGCAATATGATACAAGATGATGCACAAAGCAAAAGCAAACCTAAAGCTACAACTGTACATCAACTACAAAACTACCCCTCAAAAAGGATAGCAAACTCCCAACTCTCCCTCAACCAAAGACACCTAGCAAAAGAAAACTAGGAAACGAAAAGGGCACAAAAGCTAGCATGGCATATAATACACAAGATAACACAAAGCTATCATGAATAAGATGGCTAGCCTACCATGGTATATACATAAGCAAGACATAGAACCAAAATGTGCCAAAAATATACAAGTGAGCAAATGAACATCTCATACCACAAGTAGAGAAACATGAATGTACAAGACATGAGTGTATATGATAGCTCACGCACCGTGTGTAGGTGTCACAATAAGGCACATGCCTCTTGGAGGCCATCAAAGTGGTGTAGACAACCATCAAGTCTTGATCACACCACGATAAAGAATCAAGTTCCACCAAGCATGTGTTCTCCACCCCATGTCCTCATACCTACACATGAGAGGACAAAAAACCCAAGTCTTGGATCCCGAAGGGTTAACAAGCATAAACTTGGGAACCCAAGACTTAGTCACCCGCATCATGAGAAAAAAACATGGGATGGGCAAATGGCACAACACCAAGGTTAGTAAACTTGGAAGAATACCGGTGTTGACCATCTTGCCCAAGATAGGCGTTAGGCAAAGCAAACATCCCACGACCCTTCTTCCCAAACTGCTCACCACGCACAACAAAGCGTGGAGCACTCCTCATGTCAAACTCAAAGCTCTCAAAGCGAGGATCAACATCCACTCGCGGAGCACGACCACCACAGGGTCTCACAAACTGTGGCCTAGCCCTCTGAGGCCTCCTACCTCCTGGCCTAGCAAACTGCCTCTGAACCGACTGCACACCCCTCTCATACATGCCAAGTGGTGGATGATACAAGTCATGGTGCTCAAACTCAACTTGACGCCTAACATCCCTCTTCCTCCTAAAGCAAAACTCAAACAAGTGACCATCTCTCTGGCAGTACTCACAGTGATACCTCACCTCTCTCTTGGGTGGTTGTTGGTTCACTCTCTTGGGTGGATGGTTCACTCTTGTTGTGGCCTTAGCTCTAGGAAGGGTTTCCTCAGGGATCTTGGGCAAAGTGTCAAGTGGGTTCCTGAGGTGGTTTGGTTTAGGAAGCCACACTTGTTTGGGAGGTGGAGTCTTTGGGGTCTCTTGGAGAATGCCATTTTGCACAATGGGCTTGGTAGGCTCAGGTGGGGTGATCTTGGTCAATTTGGGAGTGTTTGTTGGTTTCTCGCTCGAGCTCAAACCACTACCTTGACCAACCTTTCCATAGATAACTTCACCCTTCCCACCTATAGCAAAGCCTAATCCCGATGTGTCAGTCCCCCTCTTGAACTGACTCATCATCATGCCAAGCTGTGGCTCTCCACTAGACACCCAACTCAAGACAGAGCGAACGTACTTGTTCTCCTCTTCAACTCTCCCCTTGTCATGCCTACAAGACATGAGCTCCAACTCCAAAGCCTCACACTTAGCACACTTCAGCACGGTGCTATCTGAGTTGGCCTTCTCAAGCACAAAGAAGCTTGGCGGCCTTCTCTCGCCAGCTTCGGATCGCAAGTCCGGACAAGACTTGCACGCACTCAACAACACAGGTTTAGACTTCAGATCAACATGCTCATCATCTAGCAAAGCAGAATATTTGGATTGCAAAGACATGATGCTAGACATATGCATGGCACAAGCGTCACACTCCGTCTCATCAGAGACATCAACAGGCTTCCTAAGCAGCTCTATCTCAGTCATAGCCATCTCCCACTTCTCCTTGTACTCCTTTCTCTCCCTAGCGGCTCGCTTAAGCAACTTCTCTTGACACACAAGCGCATCGCCCAAAGAGTCAACCTCATCAGAGAGAGATTCGATTGTAGGAGGTACCTCAGGGGAAGAAGAGTCGCCGCCATGTGGCTTGACGACGCCGGGCCACCGCTCCATCGAGGGCCATGGTGCGTAAGCCCCCGGGCTTAGAGTCGGCGAAGAAGCAAAGTCCATTTAGCTTGTCCTCGACCTTGCGCTCGGACTCCTCATCGCTTGAGGAAGATTGCCCGTCCGAAGAGTCGTTGTCGAGGTCGCTGAGGGAGGCAAGGAAGGTGTGCTTGTTGGAGTAGTACTTCTCGCTGGAGTACTTGTCCTTGTTCTTCTTGGGGCACGCGGTGACAAAGTGGTCCGGATCACCACACTCGAAGCATCCTCCCCTGGGTGCACCGCCACGCCGACGGTTCAAGCGGTTGTTGTGGAACCGCGAGAACCGGCTGATGACTAGAGCTAGCTCATCATCCCCAAGGCTCTCCATCTGCTCCTCTGTCACAGACACCAAAGAAGACAAGGCAAACGATATCTGTGAAGGGTTAGCGGAAGAACTAGAACTACCCTTACCCTCGTGACGAGCAACGTTCGGGCGCAGATGGGTTCTTGAGCTTCGCCCTGGACACGGGCCTCGATCTCGGAGGACTTGAGCTTGTCAGTAAAGCTCGTTGGGTGTGAGGGTGTCGTAGTTGGCGGACTCCATGATCGCGGACACCTTCACATCCCACACCTTCCGATCCGGAGCGTACAAGAGCCGCACGCCTTCTCGTGATCATCAAGCCTCTCCGAAGGCTTGTTCGCCCGCAGACTTGTTGCGGATCGTGCGAAACCCGGCAAAGAGAGAATCGATGGACTCGCCATCAAGTTGGATTAGGTTGTTGTACTCTCTCTTGTAGGTCTCATATAGGCGGGGCTTGACTTGTGGGGTTCCCTCGTGGTAGCTCTCAAGTGTCTTCCACACCTCACGAGCGGTCTCACAAGTGGCAACTCTCTCGAACTCTGTATCTTTGAGGCTAGAGAACAAGACACTCCTCGCTCGGTTGTTGGCATTGTGTTGGGCTATTTGTTCCTCACCCACTCGGCGGCTAGCACTTGGTAGTTCTCATCCTCGACAATCTCCCACACTCTCCAATCCATCCCCATAAGATGTGCTTGCATCTTAATCTTCCAATAGAGATAGTTGGTGCCATCGAACTCCGGAGGCTTGCCACCATAGTGACCAAACCTCTCCATGTCGCCTTCACGGATCACGGACCGATTAAGGTGGATATGATCCTTAACCGGCTCGATACCAATTGAAGGACCAAACGGCGACCAGAGGGGGGGAATGGGGCCCTCGATTTTCCTTTTCAATTTTGGGTCATCGGCTCAACCCCCAACCTCAAAAGCAAACTCAAACAAGAGACGAGTAACACACGTGCTAACTGGTAGCAAGGTGTCACGAGCAAAGAGAGCACCGAGATGTCCACGACCCAAATGATTCGGTGGATGTTCTCTAGGAACACAGCGGGACACCTCAAACTATCACACACGGCCGACAAGAGCAAAGATCAAACCAGAGGACTAAAAAAGAGTCACTCGACTTCTATAGAGAAGAAGTGAGTTCTCGAAACTAAAATACCAACGCCAACTTGTGGCGAGAGTACTTAGAAGAATTCCTCGGATCAATAGAATATCATCGTAAAAATCGGATCTTAAATCGAAGCTCGAAAGAATAAACCGTGGATCAATTAGCAAGAGAGAAAAACAAAATCAATCCACGCTCGACACTCAAGCTGTGATCATGCAATGATTTTTACTGTAGCTTGAAAGTGACAAATCAAAGTGCTTGATTTTAGATCAAGCTGTGCCAAGCTATTGACCAATCAAAAACTAGAGCTCATAGCAATCACGAGCTGCACTTTGCTGGTTGCCACCGATCTGCAATAAACAAATATCCAAGTGCTGATCTCTAACGAACTGAAGACCAAGATTGATGAACAACTGACTGCAAAGAAGATCAGGGGAGGCAGCACCTGACCACGAACGACAAGCAAGCAAGAATCTCTGGTGAGAGCTGGACACCACCTCGAGATGCAAGAAACAAAGGAATTAGCTTTCGCATGTACTAGTGACCTCCAAGACTCATCACGGAAGCAAGCAGTAAGTTGCCTGAGAGGAAATTAAAACCAATTGCTATTACCTGACAAGACAACTCACTAATCAAGAACGTGCTGGAGAAAAATCGATGGAGGGTCTGCTCTCCTACCTTGCTCAGATCTGACGCACGAGCAGAAATCAAACTTAGTCACGAACAACCAAACATTGCACGCATAGGTCGAATCAAGCACGCCTGGGCTGAAGCACTCGGTTCTGAACTCTGACGAGAAACTACCTGACAGACAAGCAAAAACGCTTGAGGGGGTCTGCTCACCTCTGCGCTGGGATCGACACAAAGACGAATAAAAAGACGAACAGCAAACTGCTCCCGATGAGCGACGAGGGCTGCACAGCCAGTACTAGCGCTGCTCAGATGAGCGAGCACGGCATCTGGACACCGGCTTGGGTAGCGCTGCTGCCTGGTGCTCTGGAATCCAAAACGACGAACGAAGAACAGAGCAGAGCTACGAACAGAAAAACGAGCGGTCAAAAATCGACAAAGACTGACTCAAATCAGCACGATTTGCTCCCAAAAAATTACCAGATCAAATTGACCTTGGCAAGAAACTATTCCCCAAAAATCGTCGCCTGCAACGCACCCAATCACCGGCAAAATCAGATCGTGGCTAGAGCGAAAAATAGGAAGAACAAGCACGAAAATCACAGGCAAAAAGTGACGAATCCCAGAGGGCATGAGTGGACTTAGGGCCACTCTTCCTACCTGAACAAAAATCACAAAGACAAATCCACACAAATTTTGGTTATTGGACCTCTAAACAAGAACCCTAAAAATGAGGGGAAAATAAAAACGAAAATGAGAGAGGCAAAGAGGGAGGAGGCTGTCATCCTCCACATATAGTCTGAAATCCCTCTTTCCCAAACTACCCCTAGATACATATGAGTCGATCTCCTAACCCTAGGGCTATTTTGGTCGACTCTGGATAATTTGTCGATCCGACGTCCACCGCGCCTCTTCATCTGCAGCCTTGCTCCACGCAATCTCCCAGATGCCGCCACGCGCCGTCCTTCCGTCCACCGGAACGTCCCGGGTTTTGAGGCCCAAACCCGTGAAACCCGCCGATGGTTTTGAGGCTCAAACCACCAAACCCGCACCCGTGGTTTTGAGGCCCAAACCACGAAACCCGCGCCGATGGTTTTGAGGACAAACCACCAAACCTCCTCAACACGTGTCATCGCCGTCTTGACCGCCCCGAGTCGCCAAGTCATCCGAGCTCCCCGCTCTGCCGCTCGCCGTCTTGACCCGATCGACACGGTCCCGCCACGCCCCTCTTGTATCCGTCGATGTCCCGGATGTCAGCCACCATGGCTAGCCACCCGGCGATCCGGTCCCTCGGTCCAAGCCTCACGTCCGTCCTTCACCTATGCGGTCCGTCGGCCCGGCATGTCCTCCTTGGCCCCTTCACCTCGCCGTCAGCTACCATCTCCGAGCTCCACACCTGTACAACACGAACCAAGAGATACGTCTTCGACACACTCCACGTGTGCCGGTGAACATAGCCGAAGCATAAAGAATAAAGAAAAATAGAATTAAAATGTTGACGGTTGACAATCACTCAATCACAAAACTAAACACATGTGACCTAAATCAACCATGTGTTCGCACCCCGCTCTCCAACGAAACACACGGTAAGACGGAAACACATGGTACCCGCTGAGAACAGAGTTGGGTTACGTGCGAGACTAGCGAGGAGATACTCACTAGCTCGTTCCTCGCTTGTCTCTGTGACCAACACAAGTTCAGCTGAGCTGGCGATTGCATGCATGTTGCTAGTTAGGAAAGTCTCTTCTGCCTTCTTGGCTTTTCTTATTGAACATGAAATTAACTAACTTAGAGCTGGATGAATCTTTTACAATGCAAGGATGCTCCGCTACAGCAATGCACCGCGTATGACCTTGCAAATTGACTGAATAGCAAGTATTGGTGCATCACATATGAGTAATTGACTATACTACAATTCTAAGTAAATCAAGAGCAAGCAGAGCAAGGCAACAATTCTTAGCAAAAGTGCATAACTTTTGATAAAACGCCAGTGCACACATGCTTGGCACAAGGCCTAATTACGAGTATGAGGGGATGGAGAACGCGGAACAATCTATATCCCTGCAAGACTTGCCACAGGAAAACATTTCTACCATTTGCAATTTCATGGGAGCTACAATTGACCTCTGCACCTGCTAGCTTCGATGCCGTGACTTCCCCACCGGTAGTTATCAATCAAGGCACACTGAAATCTCTATACACCCGGGCCACCCGGCATCCAAGATAGGGGTAAGCTCCTCCGCAATTTCCAGCTATATCGTACACCTCTGCTTAAAACTCTTGTATGCCAAAGCAAGTGTGATGTCCGCAGAGTTCAACCCTCTTGCTGCTGCTACAGAGACCGCCGTGTAGGCGAATGTCCTGATGCCTCCCTCGCCCAAATGACCAGAAATCGATTAGGAAGCGTGGTGGTGAGACAACAGAAAGCATGAAGAAAGCTACGATGCCTCATCCTCTCACCGCAAGGGAAACAGGCTATTGTTGTCGAGTGTTTGGGTTGGCCTATATAATGGTCTCGTGGCTCTTGCCTACTGAAGGACAGTAGCAGTATAAAGAAGATGATTGAGAAGAGAGAAAGAGTATGACAGATTTTTTTTTTTAGATAATGGATAATAAAATCCGGCCTCTACATCCAGGGATGTACACAGCCAATTATTACAGACTTTGGAAAAATGAAAAAACAAGTGCAAGCCGAATGTCTGTGACATAGACATAGGAACTAAAGCAAACGGAAAATATGCTTCCACCCTCTATTGGAAATTTCTAGAGCAACCATCTCCAATTGCTTGCTCAAATCAACGAAGGCGTCCTTTGCTTACTCAAGTATCTTTTAAATCGGGCCCGTAAGCGTAGCCAATAAGCTCCCCTGAAGATAGCCTGCATAATAGAGTTAGATTTCATTTTTTAAAAAATCGTGTCATTACGACATCTCCAGATGGCCCAGAATAAAGCTGCCACACCAACCCAAATCAGTGGCTTAGACTGTTTATGTTGATTATGAAGCCAAGTACCAAACATATGGTTAATAGAAATAGGTTGGGTAAGGTTAGTAGCATAGAAAATAATCCTCCAAATCATCTTGGCAAAGGGGCAATCAAAAAAGAGGTGTTGGATATTTTCATTCATATTACAACACTCGCATTTCTGACTCCCTTTCTAATTTTTCCTAGCAAGGTTGTCTTTTGTCAAAATGACACCTCTTTGGACAAACCAGAGGAAATTTTTTATTTTTAAAGGTATTTTCCATTTCCAGATTCTATTATGTTGGAAAGGTGGATTTGTATCTATAGCATCAAGAGTATGACAGATAGAAGGTCTTTCCCAACGTCATGTTGCAGGTGCCGCATGTGGTTTAAGTGACAGATTAGGGGGCCATGTCTCATTGGCCGATCGAATTGAGACAAAATTATTGCATGTTGCTAATTAGGAAAAAGTCCCTTCTGTCGATATGTCTTCTTGAATCTCAAAACCAGATATCCTACACTACCGGAATTGGGGCCTTTCCCGTGGGGGAAAGGTTTCCTTTGAGGAGCTCACGGGAAAGGCCCCTCTTTCCCGTGAGCGCATGGTGGATCACGGGAAAGATTCTCACGGCAAAGGTCATGCCCCTTTGCCGTGAGGGAGAGCTCATGGGAAAGGGCACGGCGAGTGGCCGTCAATGCTCCGTCATCCTTTGCCGTCGGTCTCCGTCCAGCTCATGGGAAAGGCTTTCCCGTGAGCCCCCCTTTACCGTGAGCAAACGCCAGCCTTAGGCAAAGAAACACCCCCCTTCGCCGTGAGCAGGGGTTCCCTTCCACGCAAAGGCTGTACCTTTTTTTTTTTTTGGTTTTTGGGCTCTAAACTTTTTCTACACTTCCCATATATCATATGGCACTCCATGTTCAATTTTGATGAATTTTTTACTTTGTTTGTTATATTTTGGTAATTATTCTTTTTATTGGAAATTTTTGAAATGATGCCAAATTTGAACTACAAGTGATTGAAATTTTTGAAAAAAATTATATTCTTGTTATTCAACACAAAGTAAGGCCTTACATACTTTATCTTGTTAAAAAAACCATGTCTGTGCTGAAATCTGGCAAATAATTATTGCATCTTTTACCCAAAAAAAAAAAAAGGAAGAAGAGCTGCAGAGATCCCATTTATGAGGCATGTACAAAACATCTGAAAACAGAAGGCTATACGTGGTATACAAGAGTCAAGATTGACCCGTCTAGCCAAGTGTTTGGCACCAGTGCTTCACCCCTGATTTTCGATTCCTTCCTTCCAAGCGACTGTTTAGTTTGCAAAAATTGAACCCAAAAAGTGCTACAGTACCCATCACATAAAATCTCTTGACGCACGTATGGAGCATTAAATGTATGTAAATAAAAAAATTAATTGCACAGTTTAGTTGTAAAGTGTGAGACAAATCTTTTGAGACTGTCCTCTATCCTAGAGGCTGCAGCAATGCACTCTAGAGCTGAAAAACTGAGTTTTTCATTTTCAGCCAGAAGCACTGCCGAGGCTCAGGAATCAAGTGGGAAACAAAGCAGAACAGCGAAGCTGAGACTTGTTATACTTATAATGCGTTGGCTATATAGCTGCACAAAACTGAGCCCCATCGGCCATGGAGGTGCCAGAGCAAGTTAGAGCCTTCTTTGCAATGATGCCATGATCACTGAAGTGGGGAATGGTACTCGCACACTCTTTTGGGAAGATAGGTGGCTGCATGGACAGTGCATCATAGACGTTGCTCCTCGTTTGCATGCTTTGGTGGCTAAGAAAATTATCAAGAAACGTATCTGCTCTCACTGAACACCTCTGGATTTCGGATGTAAGAAGAGCTTAACTAGTAGAGTATCTTGATCTATCTTCTCATGGACTTCTCATTACAACCCGAAACACAGGACGTTCATATATGGCGCCTATCCCCCTCAGGAGAGTACTCAGCAAAATCTGCATATGAATATCTCTATCAAGGATCAATTCTTTTTAGACCTTGGGAACGTATTTGAAGACTTGGGCCTGCTTGCTGCTCTCGCCTATACTGTAGGACAGTAGGACCTGTAGTAGTATAAATAAGGATTGATTAAGAAGGAGTGACCTTATACGCGTCCTCAGTCGAGTGACTAAATCCTCATCTGAGCTGGCCGCATAAATAATATAAACACACACACATGAGTAATTGACTATACTACAATTCTAAGTAAATGAACAGCAAGCAGAGCAAGGCAACAATTCTTAGCAAAAGTGCATAACGTTTGATAAAACGCCAGTGCACACATGCTAGGCCTAATTACGAGTATGAGGGGATGGAGAACGCGGAACAATCTATATCCTGCAAGACTTGCCACAGGAAAACATTTCTACCATTTGCAATTTCATGGGAGCTACAATTGACCTCTGCACGTGGTAGCTTCCATGCAGTGACATCCCCAACGATAGTCATCAATCAAGGCACACTGACATCTCTATGCACAAGGCATCCACGATAGGGGTAAGCTCCTCCGCAATTTCCAGGTATCGTACACCTCTGCTTAAAACTCTTATATGCCAAAGCAAGTGTGATGTCTGCAGAGTTCAACCCTCTTGCTGCTGCTGCAGAAGCCGCCGTGTAGGCGAATGTCCTGATGCCTCCCTCACCCAAATGACCAGAAATCGATTAGGAAGCGTGGTGGTGAGACAACAGAAAGCATGAAGAAAGCTACGATGCCTCATCCTCTCACCGCATAGGGAAACAAGCTATTGTTCTCGAGTGTTTGCTTTGGCCTATATAATGGTCTCGTGGCTCTCGCCTACTGAAGGACAGTAGCAGTATAAAGAAGAGGACTGAGAAGAGGGAAAGAGTATGACAGAGAGAAGATCTTTCCCCACGTCATGTTGCAGGTGCCGCATGTGGTTTGAGTGACAGATTAGGGCGGGCCATGTCTCATTGGCCGAACTGAGACAAAATTATTGCATGTTGCCAATTAGCAAAAAAGTCCCTTCTGTTGACATGTCACTTTTTTTTTTGAATCTCAAAACCGGATATCCTACCTACTCAACTCTCAAAATCATTTCAATTAATTACCTTCGTTCTCTGGTTTGAAATGGATTTCAAGATAGTTTCATCTTTAAAAAGCATCAAGTACCTGATAATAATATAATTTAAACCATGAAAATATCTCTAAGATCCTAAAAATTTTGAGAACAAAAGTAGAGATAGATTGACATGATAAATCCAAATAAAATATTCAAAGGTCACGCAAATATATGTAGGAGCTTAAAAAAAATACAATTAGCTATAGAAGACCTCTGCCCGTCATAGATCACTCCAGTAGTGAATTTCCCGCAGACAG
This sequence comes from Hyparrhenia diplandra, assembly GCA_015847255.1. NCBI lineage: Eukaryota > Viridiplantae > Streptophyta > Magnoliopsida > Poales > Poaceae > Hyparrhenia > Hyparrhenia diplandra. The sequence goes on along the minus strand of JADLZK010005218.1, from coordinate 258,565 downwards.
TCATCAATCAAGGCACACTAAAATCTCTATGCATGCACACGGCATCCAAGATAGGGTCAGCTCCTCTGCAATCTCCCACAGTCGAGCACCTCTGGTTAACTTTTGCATACAAAATAAAGTCTCACGTCTGCAGAGTTTAGCTTTCTCGCTGCTCATGGTGCAGTCATGGCTTAGGCGAATCTCCTGGTGCCTCCCTCGCCCAAATGACCAGACAGCGATTAGGTAGCATGGTAATCCAACAGAAGCCTGGAGAAAACTACGATGCCTCATCCTCATTGCATAGGAAAACAAGCTATTGTTGTTGTCGAGCGTTATGTTGTTGGACTATATATATTGCTCTTGTGGCTCTCGCCTACTGCAGAACAGTTGCAGTATAAATAAGGATTGAGATCGAAGAGGGAAGAGTAGACATATAGGAGGTATTTCCCCCACACACTATGTTGCTGTTGCTGCATGTGCCTAAGCCTTGGGTGATCCTATATGTTTTTTAACGACTTCTGTGGAGACTTTGAAAATACAACAATCAATTGAACAATGTATATTATTATAGGATTTTTATAGTGACTTCTGTGAACCCTTTGTTGATCCTATATGTTTCATAATGCAAGCCGCCTAGCCCACAGGCGACACAGTTCTAACTTGAGTTGAGCGTGGGTTAAGCGACTGCTCAGGTGGATCAGTGCCCAAACAGATGGAGGAGAGAACCAAGTGGGACTGGAGTTTAACTTTTATTTTTTCAATAATGGAACAAAAGTTCAAGCCTCTACCATCCGAGGATGGTACACAGCTAAATGGGCAATTTTTTTTATCTTCACTGAGGGTAAAAGTGGAATTTTCTGTCCCATCATTTGGGCCCACACTCTTTGCAACCCTGCTGTCTTAGTCGCCGCTGCCAGCAGGTCTGGCGCACGCCCACTTGCTCTCCACCATAGCTCCGATCCATCCCGCCCAAAATCTCACAACCCCCGAGCCACTTACTGCCTTATCTTGCTGTTCTCGCGCAAATATTTTTCTAATGCACTGGTGACAAGCAAAGCTTGGATGGACATCTGAGATTGATTGTATCTCCTGGACTCCTGGTGCCTCCCTTGCCTAGACAACAATTTGGATAAAATCTGGTAAGCGTAAGAAAGCTCATGAACGATGCTAGATGATGGATAGATGAACATGCATGAGCTCCTCTCACATATATATTGTTACTTCTCTAGCCCTTTCTCTCCATTCAAAGTGTCTATTATGGTACATTTATATAGGTAGTCTCACCTATCATAGAAAAGATACAAACCGATGAGGATTAGAATCCATATAAATAGGGAGTCATCCTCTAATGCAGTATACTATGTATAGAAGGTGCTATAGATAGAGTTACAACAGTCAAGTTTGATGTAATACTCTAACCAAGTTGCAGCTTCATACTTAATTTTAATAAGGAGTCGAAAACTTGGTGAGGATTAGAAAACAACTGTACTCAAAGTAGAGGCGTTGTGATAAAAAACGAATGCCATTCATTTTTAATTTTCTAAAAACAAAGGAACAGCTATTTCTATTTTCTTTCTTTCTTTCTTTTTTTTCCTTTCGAAGGCTGAATCGCTGATCACTTAAAATTGGAGTGATGAGTCATGCTGAGATTTGCATTTTTGTCAGAAGAGATCAAAGTTATCTCTCGAGATTCCTTATAGCAGGATGTACTGCAGCAGTAACATTACAAATGTGTATCAGTTCTGAAAATGATGAACAGTACTAAAATGAGTAAAAGGAGCAGTACTCAAAATTTTGTCAAGAGTACACCCCTGCCACCTCCTCCCTAATCGAAGCCTGCATTGCATTGACAGCTCGTTTAATTAATTTGGCAGGGCTCCTGAGAGCTTCAACTCTGATATTGTACTTGTTGCAGTATTATTCATTAGCTCCTAGTGTATTTTGTAAGGAGAGGCGAAACAACTTAAATAAACATGCAAGGTCGCTACAAAGTACTGAAAAGAGAAGCCATATCGTTAAATACGGTCTCAATAATTATCGCATAGGATGTGTTGCATTACAGTTCATCTCCTTTTCCTTGTACCACTATATTTCCAATTCAGAGCCATCGTCTGTGGCTACAAATCTCGCACCGATTAAAGTATATGTCCAACTAAAACACATCAATATCAGTAGAGCATGAATTGCACCAGGGTCTTACAAAGTCGCCCATGTAATCATGCCCTTGGCACCCCCAAATGCCTCGGTGCCTCCCATGCCTAGCCAACCACCATTTGGAAACGACGTAGAGCCAAAGAAAGCATATGGACAAAGCTAGGACCAACATCAGGTTTGATTCCAGGAAGACGAGGAGGGATTAGCTAGCATACATGATCTCCTCTCAAACATGGTTGGTAAGGTTCGCAACAATTCTTCATTCAGGGTTTTTGTTACAGCTGGCTACTGTTCTCGTCTATTGTAGGTACATACACATGGGGGAGTCAAGGAGGCCATATATATTGGTAGGCATTTGAATGAAATTCAAGAAAAAATTGGATATATTCTATCTAGAAACTAACTATAGTGTACTGCACCATAGTACAAAGATGGGCCGTGTAATAAGTGCTACTTAGCAAACTTTGCTTTGATGTTTACCTCTTCAAAGTGGGATGGGTCCCACATTTACAATTAAACTTATAAGATGTAGGAGTGCAGAACAAATAAGTCTCTTCTCTTACCTCCCCAGTTGCATGTCCTATTCTTATTCATTGTCTCTTCCTTAACTACACTATGTCCTATGTCAGAAAAACATATTGGTAGCGCATCTAAACAGTCATCAGTGATGCATTACGTATCTCATGTGAATAAATCAATGACACATAAAAACATGTTACTAGCGTCAAGATACTTTTTTTTTTGAAACCCGGCCTTTTTATTAATTGGCCCCAGCTAAATCGCTGGCTACAAAAGCCTCAAGGGACTGAGGAACATTTTCCCAGACAACGCTAGGGCTGCTGGTTAGCTTACATCCAAGAGCAGCAAGCTCGTGTGCTACTTGATTACAGGAACGATTACAGTGTTTAATACTATAAGCAGAAAATTCAGAGGTCAACATGTGTTTGGCTTCTAAGATCGTCCCTCCCATCATCGACAGTCTGAATTCATCGCTTTCAAGTGCAGACTTTACTGTAGTTGCGTCAGTCTCAACCACAAGTTTTGATATCCCCATGGAAGCTGCAGCTCTGATGCCCTCCACGCATCCAATCATCTCGGCCTGGAAGGCGTCGTTGAGGAAGCACTGTCTACCCATTCCAGCCTTGTGCACCTGGCCCTGGCAATCTCTAATAACGAAACCCCACCCTCCTGCTCCTGTTAGCTCAGAGTAAGCGCCGTCTGAGTTGAGTTTCAGAAAGTCTGCCTCTGGTTTGCACCATGCTGAAGTCTGACGGGAATCCGACAACACGGGCTTTCCATCTTCTTTGGCCTGCTTCAGCTTCCATGTGTTATCAGACATCGTGGCTGTTAGGTAGGCTATTTCCATGCCCGGTCGCTTTCTCTTTTCCACTCTCCTTTTATTTCTTTCATCCCACCATAGCCAAAGTAAAGTTACCACTGTAACTTGTGTTTTTTTCGCTCCAATTTCAGCACCTCTTCAATCATTTCTACAGACGTGCTTGTTTCAGAGAGCTTTTTCCTGATTGATTCCAGGTTTAGTTCTCTCCAAACAGCTTTTACTTCTTTGCATTTGAAGAACAAGTGTCCTCCATCTTCATCAAGTCTCCCACACAAACCACAAACTGGGTCGATCTTCATACCTTTTCTTAGTAGCATTCTCTTGAAAGCCAGGTGTTGTGGCCAAGGCGCCAAAGGAAATGTTTAACTTTTGGCATGCAGTCCATCTTCCAGATCTTTCTCCAAATATCTCCAGCACCTGCACTACTACTTTCAGCACACCCCGGGGTCTCCCTCGTACAATTCCGCATCTGTGTATTCCTGTGAGTCCAGTAAGCTGACTTCACAAAGAAAAACACCTTTTGCATCAAAATGCCACGCTACTACATCTTCCATGTCTGTGTGCACCGGTATTGTTCGGATTAAATTGACATCCTCTTCTCTGAAAGTCTGGGACAGCAGCTGGACATCCCATGACTCTGATGCAGGGTCAATAAGCTCACTGACATACCGTAATAGATTGCGGCCCTTAGGAGTTACTGGTTGCCTTGTCATATTCCTGGGCACCCATGGATCTCTCCAGATGTCTATGAGATTTCCATTGCCCACGCGCCAAATGACACCCTCTTTTAGAACTTGCACTCCCTGCATTATACTTCTCCATGTATAGGAGCACCCAGCCTTTGTGTTCACCTTCAGTAAACTCTCCCTTGGATAATACTTTGCTTTCAGGATTCTCGCACAAAGAGAGTCTGGGTTCTGTAGGAGCCGCCACCCTTGTTTAGCCAGCATGGCCATGTTAAAAGAGTGTAGGTCCCTGAACCCCAGCCCCCCTTCATTCTTCGAGAGTATCAGTTTCTCCCAACTCAGCCAGTGTATGCTCTTCTCTTTCTCTTGGTTACTCCACCAGTATCTTGCTATCATTGCACATATCTGGTGGCACATTTCCTTGGTGATGTCGAAACAGCCCATCACAAATACTGGGATAGCTTGTGCTACCGCTTTGATTAGGATTTCCTTCCCCGCTTTTGATAGCATTTTTTCTTTCCACCCCTGAATGCGCTGCCATACACGCTCCTTTAGGTATGAGAAAACCCCAGTCCGGGTCCTCCCCACATGCACAGGCATGCCCAAGTACTTTTCACTTCTAGTCTCTGAACGAATAGCTAAGATATTCATAACTGAATTTTTTTGTGCATTACCTGTGTTGGGACTAAACATCACCGTGGATTTCTCAACATTAATAACCTGGCCCGAGCATTCTTCATACACTGACAGGATCTCTTTCAGTTTAACTGCATTTGCCTCATTCGCCTTACACAAGATAAGAGAGTCGTCTGCAAACAAGAGATGTGACACAGACGGGGCTCCCCTACACACCTTTATACCCTGTAATTTCCCCTCCTCCTCAGCTTTTGACAGGAGCGCCGAGAAGCCTTCCGCACACAGCAAGAACAGATATGGCGAAATAGGGTCACCCTGCCTGAGACCTCGTTCCGGAATGAATTCATCAGATAACTCCCCATTCACCTTTATTCGATATTTTACAGAAGTGACACAGTTCATCACCAAATCAACCCATCTCGTAGCGAAACCCAATTTTAGCATCATCTCCTTTAGAAAGGCCCACTCCACTCTATCATATGCTTTACTCATGTCAAGTTTGATCGCAGCGTATCCATCCTTCCCCTTCCTCCTCTTTTTTAGAAAGTGTGTCATCTCATATGCAATGAGGATATTGTCTGATATGAGCCGGCCCGGGACAAAAGCACTTTGTGACTGTGAGATCACCTCAGGCAAGATTTTCTTCAGTCTGTTGGCTATGACTTTGGAAACCATCTTATAGATTACATTGCACAAGCTTATAGGACGTAGATCCTTCACCTTTGTTGGCTTTTTCACCTTTGGTATGAGTACCACAGTTGTGTCGTTCCACTTATCTGGCATAGAGCCCCCCCTCAGCACCTCCTGAACTACGTCTAGATACATAGTTATACACTATGTCTAGATACATAGCAAAATCAATGTATCTAGAAAAGCCAAAGTGAACTACAATTTGGAACGGAGGGAGTATATGATTGGAACATGAGGAGGGGTGAGCAAACTGAGCATGGTTTTCTGGTGGCCAAGAGTATAAATAAGGACCGAGAAGGGAAAAGGACGGACAAGGTATTCCCCAGGACACTGCTACCACCTGCCAGTGCTACATGTGGTTGTTTAATTTATCGACTGATTTAGAGGCTTAATAACCTATGTAGCCAAATTTGATAGAAAACTATTGCAGCCTGCTGAAGATACTCTAGGGATTTTTCATATTGAAGTGAACTGGATGGACCTTTTATAAACTTATGATGACATCCTGTGAGGAGCTTTTTTTTTTTTTAGATTACACAGTACAACGTAGACGCTCAACACACTTGCACACTCACTCTTGGTTCAACACTATACGCAAAGCTTAGCCTACAGGACATGCTAGAAAACCACGCTACGAATATGATATATGGGAAAATGACGTCCAAACAACTACATGTCTGTTTGAAAATAGAGCTCACGAGCTTCATTTTTTGTGTGTGTATAGGCATGGGTCGGTGTTTGATGGAGTTGCCTCTGAGAAAAAAAATGCAGGTGACTGAGAATTGTTTCTGTAGAAGTAGAGATTCCTTATTACAAAATGCAGTGGGCAGTAGCAATGAATGCGTGTAGTATACAAAATTTTGGCACGTTGTACACCCCTTCTCCTGATCGATCCATAGGCTAAGCCATGGCTCAGATGGTAACACTCCAGGACCTTGTGTGCCAATACTGTAGCTCCCCAGGAATCGTTCCCGTGAAGCTCAAAAAAATATAGCTTCATTAACTCCCAATAATATAATTTGTGAAGAGAGGAAAAAATATTTTGAATGAGCCATGTTGCTCAAATGTGCTTAACGGAGGTGCCATGGTAAACAGGAAATTGCATAGGCTACATACGTTCCATTTGCAGTTTTTTTCCTTTCGGGGAGGAGCAGCAAAAAAAAGGGGGCAAGAAAATCAAGATACAAAGAAAGAAACAAAAACGATAAGCCAAAACTATCAAACTAGTGCGCCTCCTTCGCCCGTACACCCAGTGAATCATCCTTTCAGCACCATCGGATATCCTGGTGCCTCACTATCCCATACAACGTCCTATGAATCATCATGTTGGTGTCATTGGATATCGAGCATAGACAACAGTTTGGAAATCCAAACACGTGAAGAAAGTGAATGAACAAAGCTTTCATAAGGTTTGATTGCAAGAAAACGAGGGATGGGTGAGTCCATGAGCCCATTTGAAGCACCACTGCTTCTCTAAACAATTTGCTGCTCAAGCCATTGATTTGTTGGGGGGCATTTGTAGGAAACATACACGGGGAAGAGACCAAGAGTCCATATAAATAGGGGAGGCATGGTCCTTTGATGAATTGTACTAGGTATTTCTCAATGAATGAACTGAACATGCTAGGAAGTACTCCTCATTGTGACCTAACCTTTTTTTTCAGAAGCATGCATTTGCACGTTCTTCATTAAGTGGAATCAGGAAGTTACACAGATAGGCACAGTGGAGAAACCGTAACTAACACGGAGGGCGCACTTAACGCATATCAGCACCAAATGGCGGAAACAAGAGGTTGTACTGACTAAATTGTAAATTGCGCTACGGTGATGAGAGTGTGGGTGCTAACCGCCAGGGCGGTGAGCAACGCCAGACACCTGGAACCAAACCGATCCAACTGCGACCGAACCTTGCACATTTGTTTTTTTTCCCCTTCAACTTACATATGGATCTTAAATTTGTATAATGCCTTGTCTTTTGAATTCAAGAAAGATAATTAAAAAACTATTTTAAATCACATTTGCAAGAACTAAGTGCAACCAATTCAACTGTTGCTTTGCTGATATAGAATTCAGGAAAACAATCATTATCCTTGCCGACAGGTAACTCAACCTCCAACCAATTCATGTTTAGACAATGACAAAATAAAATTTACTACATCAGTCATCCAATCACAGTACGTAGCCAACCAAACATGATGAACTTGGAGCATTAGGCTACCTCTCGCCACTGTCCTTAACCAAAGACTATGCAGTCACAAGCGGAGAAAGTGTGTATTAGTAGGTTTAATGGCTGGGACGTGTTAATGACCTAGAACACTCATCTCTCCATTGACTTGTTGCTCTAATATGACAGCTCGCTGCAAGAGATCTCCTGGTGCCTCCCTCGCCCATATGGCCAAACAGCGATCGTAATGGGATCTGGGAATTGTGACATTGTGAGCCATGGTGAGCTGGCAAAAGAAAGCTGCTATGTCCGAGTCCTCATCATGCAGGGGAATGAAACAAGCGTGCTTCCTGCACAGGCAATCTTGGCTCTCTGTTTTGGACAATAGATCTCTCGGGCAAGAGTATAAATAAGGTTTCAGAAGACGGAAGGAGGCCATCTGCAGAACATGTTTTTTTTTTTTTTTTTTTTTTTTTTTTTGCATGTGATTAAACTGCTACTGATTTTGAGGCCTGAGTTATGTGGGCCAAATTTAACACAAAAAACAATTGCAGCCCGCTAAAGTTCGTTATACTTGTGGGTTTTTCATATGGCTGTGAACCGGTCGATTAACTAGCTAGGCAAGGAATGTGATATGAAGATCAATTTGTCCTAGGCTAGGACACTGAACAAAGGTGAAATTGACCAGTCCACACTAATGACAACAAAATTTGCTAGGCATTATTATGAGATCGCTATCATTAATTGAAGGACACCATAATAGTTGTTTTATTGATTTTCTAAGATCCAAAGAGAGAGAAGGTGGCGAAATTTCATTGTTTCCCCTATTTTCGTGATCCGGCTCCCGAATGCTTGCTTCTCAACTGGTCCTCTTCCTCATCACCGGGGGCACTGCAATCTCAATCTCGTCCTCTCATCGTTCTCCTTCTCGCATGGCTTGCATAGCAGGGCTGTAAGGTTAGCTCTTCTGACCCCAGCACGACAGCCATCATGGCTTGCATTAGGCTAGCTCCTAATGTAATTTATGAAGAGAGAAGAACTAGTTTGAATGAATAGTATTGCTCAAATGTGCTTAAAAGAGAAACTGAAATACCTAGAAGCCGTGGTAAACAGGCAGTTGCAGAGGCTACTATATATGTTCCATTCCAGCCTTTCCCCTTTCCATCGCTTGTACCACACCACACCCTATTGTCAGATCCATCGTCCACAGTTGCAAATCCCGCAACAAAGTATGTTTGACTAAAGCTTCAGCACTTTCAGAGTGACTTGCATCTGGATCATATGTACCCAATAGAATCATCTTCTCGGTGGCTTCGGATGCAAGAGTGCCTCCCTAGCCCCCATACACCCCATTGAATCATCTTCTTGGTGCCACTGGAGTCCTAGACAACGATTTACTTTGGGAATTCAAACACGTGTGTGAACACAAAGCTTCGATCCTGTCAGGTTTTATTGCATGAAGGCATGCAAAGATGGATGAGCATGCATAAGCTCCGATCCTATGAAACACTACTGCTTCTCAAGCCTATTGCATTGTTCAAGGCATTTTGTTATGGTACGGTTGACTGGTCTTGTTGTAGCAAAGATACACAAAAAGGAGGCCAAGAGTCCATATAAATATAAGGGAGGCATATGCATTGTACTGGGGTGTTTCTCATAGAATAAAGTGAACTTGATAGGATATTACTTCCAACGCCACGATCTTTTTTTTTTTGATAAAGCATACCTGTATTAATTAAGGGAAAAGCAATACAAGTACACCGTATAAGAAAACGTATGACAGCTACCCCACCTATAATCTACAAGGACCCTAGCAAATAAGAAAATTACAAACTGGTCCGTAGACCCTTCCAGAACGGACACCAGCCGCAACCGCCGCCGTCGAAGACCGCCGCCACCAGCCGCCGCCACCAAACCTGAAGCACCAAAAGCCGGAGGAAACCCCGGTCATTGAGGTGGACTGCAGAAGACGCTCGATCTCGCAAAAGCGAAGAAGTCGTTGAACGCCCATCCGTCAGGATCACTATCCAGGTTGAGACGACGATGGTGGAGCCGACGATAGCATCCTCCGTCGGGGTGAAGCCGAATCCGGTCGAACCACCAATCTCCCTGAAGACCCGCAGCCACCACCGCATCCACGAAAGTAGAGGCCGGGAGCCTCCACGCACCAAGACGCGAAGACCTCGCCAGCCGAACACTCCTAAACAAGATCCAAAAACGGACCTTACCTCCACACCCTCGTCGCCGGCGCTGGAGACGAACGCCACCGAGACGGGGAAGAGAGCAAGAGGACATTATTCCTGGACAACGACGCCGCCGCCGCCTCAACGCCATCGTCGGAAACCCTAACATAGACCTAACCCTAGCTCCAGGGACACACTACCTACTCGGGGAAACACCGGCCACGCCCATCTTCGGGCATGCAGGCCAGCTCCCCTCACCCTCCAACGTCAGCGAGGACGCCGACGGGGAGGGGAGCCGTGCGGCGGCGTTCGGCGAGTTGTTCTCTCCACGGGAAGTTGCGTAAAATAAAGTCAATGCCACGATCTTACCTACATATTAACACTACTATAGAATTGTCCATTATCGCCGGTCTCCAACCCCCTTCACTTTGCCGAAAAACCGAACCGCGAACCATAGCGGTAGTGATGTGGGGTTCAAACAAGATCGGGTCAAAACACCGGCGGTGATTTGAGACAACACCGCCGGTGTCAATACGACCCGACAGAATTACTTCAAATAACACTACCGGTGTGCAACGGAGCCGGTAGTGTTGAGGAACAAAACACTTTCGTTTGTGTATCGAAACCGGCAAAGTACCATAGTAACGAACACCGCCGGCTCGGTCAACCGACGAGATGTTTACGATCACACTTGCCGGTTGTACATTTCAACCGAAAGTGTTTGTTATGCCAACACCGCCGGGTTGTTTCAAACCTACGGTGTTGTTGTAGACGGTGGCACTACCGGTTTTTGGGCGTTCGGCAGTGATTGCTATGCCAACAAAGGTGCGGTCAGTAATAGCCGGAAGCATTACAAAATAAGAATGACCAATAATTACAACAACGTATAATGTCAGGTTTATCAACAAACCATTATCATAATCACATGTCCATATCACGGGGTCTTGGTCAGCAGCCAAGTAGTGTAACAGTTACAATAGCTCACAAATTTAGAGGGTCTTGGTCAGCAGCCAAGACATCGAGTAGCTCACATGTTCAGATCTCTCACAACATCAACAACAAACTACAGTAGTCTCTTGATAAGTTCTGGTGTATTTTCGTTCTTATAGATCACCCTACCCTTTGCAATGGAAAATCGTCCTGCTTTTGTCAATACCTCATCTATGATGAATTTGGCCAGCTCCTCTTGCAGTGCTGCAATCTCCGACGGTAGGATATTGTTGGACTTGATTTTCTTGCGCTGTCATTCAGAAAATATATATGAATTAGTAGATCAATACAAAATCTGGGAAAACAATAGGGACGGCTCATACAGTAGGGGCGGTTGATGTCGAACCGCCCCTACTGTGGTTAACAACGGACAGTTAGGGGCGGTTACGAAAACCGCCCCTACTATTCCTTATGAGCCGCCCCAATAGAAGGCGATTGTTGTAGTGAATGGGCAATAGATACATGCTATAGTTTACACAGAGCTTGCTTGCTTATTATTAATGTAATCATTCACGTTGATCACAATACCCATTCAAAGGGGAGAGGGGGAATATGATGGGCACTTGGGATTGCAATGAGGGCACACTGCCCTGCACTCACTCCACGTATTGTAGCATGCCATTTGTGGTTCTGGCAGGCAACAATAGCAATCATGTGGTCGCTCTCCACTTCTATAACATTGTTGCTTTTGGCAAAATATCAGCGTCACCTTGCTCGCATCCAGTGTTTTAGCATTACTCCTTGTCCTTGTAGTTTTGACCTCCATCAAGTGAGGACGACCCGCTGCATCGGGAAGATTTTTTCATCACAGCACTTCGTAGTGTACACACACATAGATATTTAAGGACGACAAAAACAAGAGACGTTCAGTTTGATGTAACTTACACACTGCTGTCATCGATGATGTAGCGAGAAACAAGATGATCATAATGCACCCCAAACCTCTGTGCCTGTCATTCATATTTTGCATCATGAATCATACACAAGTCTGGCTGCAAGGGGCGTACTGATTCTGATTGATGGTCGCACAAACATGGCTTGTACCCGGTAGGGTTTATATACACACGGTATTAATTATTAATTAATAGTGTACAAGTAGAACAATAAATTTCTTCTAGTTGAGTTCTTCTAGTGTTTTGCCATTCAAAATTTGGTATAAATTTTCTCTATCAATGTCTCCTAGTGAGATTCCCATGTCCTAGATGGCTAGTGGTAGTGTTTTATTACTACTTAAAAACAATATAGGAACTCCACAATGTTGTAGTAGACTAATTACAAAATTAATTGCATAAATGCAGGCTAATTTGTGAGACCAATCTATTAAGCCTATTTAGTCTACAAATAGCGAATGAGATGCTACAATAAATATATGTTAATCATAAATTAATGAAACTTAATAAATTCATCTCGTTAAGTGATCTCCCCATTCCAACCTCCCGAGAAACCTTTGGTAGAAAATATACTAAAATCCAAGGTGACAGCCCAAGCGGGTATGGGATCTCGTTAGGCCTGTCTGAACCAATGAGCTCTGGTGTAGGACTGTGCCTATCGTGTGGTGAAATTTATACAACCTCTGCAGAGTTACTTAAATCTATTCGAATAGCCACGTCCTTGGAATGGGCAGATACTAGGTTGGATCTAACCTTTTGTGACTTGTTAGTGTTGATGACAATATGGACTAACCTGGGAACTAACGAAAGCAGTTTTAGAGACACTGCTAGGGCCCAACCCATAATAATCACATCCACCCTTGGTTTGGAATTGCTGAGTACGTATGTACTCACCCCTTTATTTTTACAGACATCAACACCTTAAAAGGTAATATCATCAGGAATGTAAGGGACCAGCGCTTCGTAGGAGTTCGCAAGACGTTTGTGTAGGAGAAAGACGTTGAAGCCCAGTGTTTCGTCCGTGCTCAAGTTTGCCTGTGGAGTATGTGGTAGTGCCATTACGGTCTAGCACTCTCGTAGACCGGCTCATAGTTAATCCACCGCTTCTCGGTTGCCTAACTCTGATAATTATAACCTACACTTGTGATCACTTTGGTTGCTATTGTAAGACTGTTTATCCTATATTAATAAAGCTCGGTATTTTCGTTAAACCTGTGTGCCAACCTCTGTGTATAATTAAACGTATTTGTGCATGATCCTGGCGCAAATACGTGTGATTAAGGACCCATTAAAGTGGGGCCTGCCTGATAGCCACAACCTGGGCTGATCTGGCCGCAGCCTGGCTGGGCATGGCTGGCCATGGCTGTTGCTGGCTGGTCGCTCCTTGGCCATGGCTGGCCGCCCCTTGGCTTATACGAATTAAAAATTAGGTTCCATGTAATAGATATATCCATGAATTTAGCACAAACGTGTTGATCTCATTATTAAACCATGATTCTAGCAATTACAAGTTCATCACATATGGTCATATTTTAGTTCCAAACAAGATCCAGGTCATATGGAATAAATCATGAGTTTACATCCCATCACACGCAACAAGAAAAATTCATCAAATGGGTAGCTTTCCCTTCGGAGTTACCTTTTTGGTGCTGCTGCAGTAGGCATCCTCACAGGACTAGTGGTGTCAGTTCGTGAAGATGTGCCCTCTCCTAATAACATCGCAAGCTGGCTGCACATAAATTTGATTCAACTATTAGATGTTTGGAAAATTAGTGTATGGTAGATTAGATTAGCAGAAGGGGAATATGGGTAATATAGAAAACAACATGTATTTTGTATTACTGAATGAATTGAAATGATCAAAATGTTTTAGATGTCGTTTTAGCGAAGTGGATCTTAGGAATCCTATAATAGTGAAGCCACTTCTTTGGAGTCCTATAATAGCAATTGTCCTGCTAAAATTTTGTCTAAGTGACCTTTAGTCTCCCATAGTCGGGGTGCGCCTGGCCGGACGAGTAGGCATCCTCATGGGACTAGTGGTGTCGGTTTGTGAAGATGTGTTGTCTCCTAATGACATTGCAAGCTGGTAGCACATAAATTTGATTCAAATATTAGATGTTTGGACACTACTACAGATTCATTCATCACTGCCGCTGGCATGACTGCCGAAATCAAATCCACTTGCAGTGATGACCAGTTCAGACGCACAAAAATCAGAAAATCCAGGTGTCGGTGTTTTGGAACCGGGGGTACGGCTACCGACTAATGAATTTGTGCTGCGCGTACCGGGATCCGGATGGTTGGTGCGAGAAGACAGAAGATGTATACTGGTTCAGACCAACGCCGGTCCTACGTCCAGTGTTCGAAGTAGTAGTGTATCTGCACCGGGGTGCTCATAGTAGGGGTTTACAAGCACGGTGGGAGAGAGAAGCCAGAGCCCCAAGTCTCCGTGTATGGCGAGTGAGTGAAGTGTTGTGAAGAGCCGTGTTTTCTTGGCCTCCTTTGTGTTGGCCCGAGCACCTCCTTTTATAGCTCAAGGAAGGCCGGCGAGTACATGTTTGCCGTGTGTGAGGAACTAATTGGTCGATGCTTGGCGCCCATGCTTCCAGGGGAAGATGTCCTTCGTAGTCGTCGTGGAAAGGCGCCTGTCCTTCCTCCGTCCTTCAGGGGGGACGGTACTTTTGTAATGATTTGATCCCGAGGGGTAATTTGACTTCCGAGGCCTTAGTCTCCCCGAGGGGTGCGCTCCGAGGGGTGCCTTGATAGCGATGTGGTACCGTCATGTACCTTCCTGCGTGTCGACGTCGTGGCTACAGGGTTGTCCGAGGCCTCCCAGGATGTGCGCGTGAGGTGACCGGCCTGCAGGGTGGTTGTCACAGTACACGGTGAGGTGTAAACAGCTCTTAACAGTGCCATCAGGACGGGCTGACGCCTGTTACAGTAGGATTTGACCGCTGCGGGTCCCTCCCCGGTGAGGGAATCCGGGGTGTCAGGGCACCCAGCTTTGTCAGGGGCGGACACCCCGCCCGTCCTTGTTGTCGCGTCCGTTGCCGAGGGTCGAGTGTCGAGGGGGCCATTTTTAGCAGAGGGGGTCACGGGCGAGCGGGCCTGATCCCCCCTCCCGCGAGGGGGGGGTCGGGCGAGTCGCTGATTCCCGGCTCCGTCCGGGGCCCCGGCCGACGGCGTCTCTTGGCGGTTTTGTTGGCGATTCCGAGGGTACCGATTATTTTGGTACCCGACAGTAGCCCCCGAGCCTCTGAAGGGATGGCGCCATCTCTTTAGAGGTTTTTTAAGAGGTGGATGAACATGTGGTTCTTTCACTGCTGTAGTCGTCCGAGGGGTGCGCGGCGAGCGCACCCGTCGGGTGTAGCCCCCGAGCCCTCGGAGGGGCAAAAATGTCCGTCCGTGGGCTGATGCGTCGAGGAGGCGTCTTTTCCCTCATTTACTGCACGTCGCTTCGGGCAAAGTAAGTGGGGCATGCGTGGCGTCTCCCGGTGGGCGGCGCTCGGGTCGAGGCGGTGCCGTGTTTATTGAACCGATGGGTCGCCTCGGCTTCGCAGGGATGTGAGGCGTCGCTGGTTCTTTAAATAGCGCTTCGGCTGCCCCGGCTTTCTCCTCGTCGCCCTCGGCTTCTTCTTTCTTGTTTCTTCACTTTCTTGTCGTAGCATCGATGGAGGGAGCGGGCTCCCCGCAGCGTTGGTGGCGGCCGTCGTTCTCCCTCATCCCCGAGAGGCCGGCGGGTGCGCCGCCGTGTGGGCTCTCCGGCGGCGGGAGGCCATGTTGCGGCGGCCGGTGCGGGGCGCGCCCGCCCTCCGGGGTGGTTGCTTCCCCGACCATCCCTTCGAGGACCTCCGAGGGCATCCGGGCGCGGCGAGGGAGGCCGCCGGTGCTTTGGCAAATACGGTGGGCGTCTTTGGAGCAGCATATGGCGCTCCCCGCAGGTCCAAATACCGAACGCCGACGAGCTCGCCGCCCGGTGAGTGCTTTTTCCCTCCTTATTCCTCCAAGTTCTATCTTTTGCCCTCCCGATCCCGGGGTCTTTTTTTCTTTGACTTTCGAGCTCACCGGGGAGGTGGATCTCCCCGAGGACTTTGTTTGCCGCGGCGGTGGGAGCCCGTCTCCTTCGTGAGGGCGCTGTGGGCCGGCATCGCCATATCCTCGTCCATCACCGGTGCCGACCTCACCGAAGCCCATGGCTTCGAGAATGGCGAGACCTTGGAGACATACCGGGATGATTTCCCGGATTTCTTTGTGGGGGCATCCGCCGCGACCGCTTCCATTAACGTGGCGGCGGTTATCACGGAGGAGGAGGATGCGGCCAACGTGGCGGAAGCCGTGGCGAGGCTTCCTTGAAGCTGCTTTCTTCCGCTGGCGCGGCCTGAGGCAGCCTCCGGAGAGGGGCGAGACCCCCTCCTCATTGTATCTCTTTTTTTTTTTTTTCTATGAACAATCTCAATCAAGTAAACTTTGCATTTTAATCAGTGTCAAAACGTCATTTACAAAGCTGCGATTGTTCTAAAGTTAACTTATCGTGACTTGGGTAGTGGTAGGATCTGCCTTCCCGGTCGTTGGATCCTTCGAGAGCTTCTTTCTTTTGCGCGCTCCAACTAAGTGCCGCTTAGGTATGTCAAGGGAGTGTCGGATCCATTCGCTAGGATCCGAGGGCCTGTTGCCTCCCTCGTTGGGATCTCTTACTTGACTGCCCAGCGGCCTTGGACGCTTCGAGAGATGTCCCGAGCCCGTAGGCCCGGTCAGAGGCCATGTAACGGACACACCCGTCGATGCTCCTGACTCTGGTGCCCTGGGGCGGCTGTCGAAAACCCTATTGGGCCCAGCCTTCGAACCCCTGGACCGTAAAGGCAAGGAAGCCTAGTTTTATTGGCGAGGGGGGAAGCCCCCGATGCTTGTCTTGCCTACTCCCGTCCGGGGGCCTTTTGCGAGACCACCCCCCGTCCGCTCTTTGATTCGATGACAAAGGGGGCATGGTCTTTCGCGCCTCTCGAGGGAATGGGTACGCGCCCCTGTGTATTGACAAGACAAAAGTTGTAAAGAGGGGTCCTCGGAGGACTTACGCTTTCGGGAGCGCCCCTTAGCCGGGCTCTTTCGACGTGGCCAGCATCGGTGCAGCTTTTTCCTTTTGTGGGCTCCGAGAGGTCCCTAAGGGGTAGTTGAGATGCTTTCTGCAAAGTCGATTATTTCTCATATACAAGCGAGGCCCCTCGGAGGGTAGCTCTTTTAAGGGAAGAAACGACGTAGCTGCTCGATGTTCCAGGCGTTGTCGTAGACTGTTGACACCTGTTATAGCATAAAATTACTAGTCAACTAAACATGAAAAAGGACTTAAAATGAATAACAACATAAGTTTAGGGGTTTAACTAACATAATTCCACGAGCTTTGGTGATTTATATATTTTCGTGGGACTTAACAGATAAATGCAGAGAATAATGGAGAAACTCCGGAATAAACATCCCATATGATGACAAGACTTGACCGTGAAGTAACTCAACCCGAAAAGTGGACTAAAACATTCTAGAAGACACCAGGAAGGACCTCGACAAAGATGGGCCCACCATAGCCCCGGCGGCCGCCAAAGCCTTTTTAGGCCGGCCGCCAAAATCCCACCCGTCGGTGTCACCTTCTAGGTCGGTTTACTACTGACTTTGAGGTTGTATCTACACCGCTTGCCAAGGTCGGTTTGATCCAAGGGTTCACGCTTCATTGCCAAGGCCTATATAAGAAGACCCCCGCCCCTGTGGTTAAACCCTAATTCATTACTATCTCATTCTATCTCATTAACTCTTAGTTGTAGAGGGGTCCCTTGTAAGGATCAACTCTCTCTAAGGGATTAGTGAAGTAGAATTAGACATGTAATTAGAGCTAGATTAGATTAGATCTAATTAGATGTAATCAAGAGTGAATATCAAGTTGAGCGATTAGATCAAAGAGACTTAATTAGAGTTCTAGATCTATTCTTGAGAGCAAAAGAGTGAGTGGAGGAGAAGAAGGGGAAGCACCGGACATGTCGGTGACTCCTCTACGCTTGTACCTCTGGGATCAAGGGCCTATGGCACTTGATCCTGAGACTTCTATGGTGGATCAACTTCTTGTTTGAGTAAGTATCATATTATCTTCATTGTTAGTATTATTCTTAATGTTCATAACTCTTTGAGTACTTTAATCTATGGGAATCTATAGATTAGAGGGGTTTACTTAGGTGTAGGCGTGGTACCTAGATCAAAGTTACTTATGAATGCACCCTACCTTCCAGAGCGTGGTAGATCGTGGTAGTGACAGTACCATTGATTCCTTTGGATTCCACTTCCCGTAGGATAGGACACGTAGGACGATGTTGCTGGGGGAATAGTAAGTTTCATCCTTACTTTCTCTTGAGTACGTCCCTTTAAGATCAATATCAACATAACTTACAAGAATGAGACCTAGACAACCATATGAATCTTCTTACCTCTTAATCCTCTCCCATCCTTGATTGATGCTCAGGGATTAGTTATATGCTTCAGTTATTCCTCACACAATCCTCCCTGTGGATTCGATATTTAAAACCCTCTCCTGGGTGAAATGCTCACCAGTATCCGTTCGCTTGCGGATTATTAAATATTTCTGTAGGCTTAACAAATACCAACAAGCATTTCTGGCGCCGTTGCCGGGGAGGAATGGTTGCTGAGAAAACATTGAACATAACTAATCTTGTATCATATCTTAGTGTAGTCTTTCTTTTTATATTTTCTTTTCTTTTTATATCTTTTTGGGATCCTCAGATTCCACACCTATCCTTATACTGCATCCATAAGCACAAGTTCAGGCCACTAGAATCTTTAGAATCTATCCTACCCATTGGCTTTGAGCTGTGTCTAAGGTTGATCTAAATGATCATGAAACAACCCATTATAGGAGGGAATTCTGAAGTTAACCTCAGGCCAAATCGTATCCTTTACAAAGGATAATGTATTTGGGACTCATCCTAGAAAAGTTGTTCGCATGACCATCATGCAGTTTTCTGGAGGAACTTTTCTTTCCTTTTCTAAGCAAGGTTTGTCCTTGACAAACTCAAATGGTATGATTTTTTTAGAATTATCCATGAACACCCAAAGGAAGAGAAGGAAACATCCTCTAGACCAAAGAAGAAGTTTTTGATAGCCAGATCATAATCATTCCAATCCTTTGATTAGCTACCAATCCTAAATCATCAATACGCTAAACCTCTCCAAGGGAAGAAGTAATTCTATCCTTGATTCTTTTATGGTGATGATTTTGGGAGACAAACTTCTAGCTTCACAAAGAGACATTTGAGTGCCTATAAACCAAATCCTCTTAAGGAAAGAGTCTCTTAGAAAGCATCCTTATTCTTACAAAGGACGTTGGGAGCCCAAGGATGGCATATCTAACAATGCCATAGAAGAAGAGCAAAGCTATCTAGAATCCATTCATGTCTCTTTCCTTCTATTCCAGATTAGATAACTTATCCAAACCATATTTAACCTCATCCTTGACCCCATTGAATCCTCTAGTGTTCTTTTCTTGAGTCTACCTACGATCTTAGAAAGCCCAAGTATAGACATTATGAAAGATCTAAGGAAGACCAGAAAGAGCATTATCCATAGTTGAAGAACATCCATGAGCATAGGAGTTACATCCTAAATTTTCTATCCAATCCTTGCCCATGTAAACAAACTCCTGAATTGATTGCCATCTCTAATCTTGCCACCTACAAGATCTCAAACCCCCTTGAGATAATTATTCATAAAATTTTAGAAAGGGTGATTGTTGATCTTATTGGCTTGAAAGTTGAGATTGGTAATATAAGGGAAAACCTCTTCATCATCTTGAATCCTATTTGAAGGTTTCCTAAGGACGAGCTTTTTGTCCTAAAACAAGCACTCTAGGGGAAGTAATATAAGTATAGATCTTTTGCTATAACACCCCCTTGTGTAGTGAGCATAGAGATATAATTATGAGAATATTCCTTCAAGTATTTTTGTTACTAACCATTTCAGATCAAGAGCAAAACGAAGGATGACAATGTAAAGGTATGTCCAACCATTTATTGAGCAACATTAAATCACTCATATAATTCTTGCCATGTTGCTACCTTATCTTGGTTGTCGTTACCCTTAAAAACATGCTCAAGTTGCTACACTTTTTCATCTCTATTTTGATTAAATCTCTATAGTGCTATCATGCTACTTCTGTCTACCATAGTATGCTTTGGTTTGGAAATTTTACACGTGAAGTTTCCAAAGGTTTTTAAATTAAGCGTGGTGCTTAGGTTAAAATGCCTTCCTTAATTAAATTAGACATGGAGTCTAGTTTGGTTATTGAACTAAATATTACTTGTAGACATTGGTATATTTTTAGACTAACCCTTGCAGAAAACACTCAAAACCAATTCGGGTAAGTCAAAGAGATGAACTCAGATCAGAGATGAAGCAAGGCATATGATGAACTCCAACATTGTGCAAAAGACACGGTTGATTCATCATTCATGGAAAAACTGTAAGTCTCAAATCATTCACTCTGTCTTTTGTCACAATTCAGCTTTGCCTTGATCCTTATGCTAGAATGAAACAAAGAACAAAAATGTGATATAAGATATGATAATTAAAATCTGTGCTAAGAGTAATCAAAGAACCATCTTTTCATTAGCATAGGTGAGATCTTATGAACTTTGGATAACAGCCCCTGTTTCAACCATATTGTATATTCCCTCGGGTATGTTTCCATTAACATTTTGCAGGAAAGGATTATGCTAAGTCTATTCATAGAATGAAATAAACCTGCAAACTAAACCACCATACTTGAGATGAAGCAAGAGAAAGAAGAGGAGTGCCACAAACAGATTCTATAAACAAAAACGCACTTGCTCAAGGATGAACTCAAGAGTGATTGGTACATGGAAGAAGAAAATCAACTCCACCAAAGATAATCCAACTGTGCTCTTCTTCCTTACATGCCCCATCACTCTACACGCTGGTTTGCAACTTCTCTATTCCCTATTACTCTTTTCTTCAAGATCGAATGATTTTGATACATGAAAATCAAACTTAAGGTTTCATAAAATCATTCCGTTAGAAAAGCAAGGTGAAATATGTCATCTATGCTAAAATCTTCAACCAAACTTTTCTATAGCATAGAAAGTGACCTTTAGCCCTGTAACAACACTACCCTTGTTACTACTTGTATATTCCTTCGGGTATGTATTGCCTACTAATGACACAGGAATAAAATCATGAGAGGAGCAAAAAGGTCCTAACACAATTCAAAGGAAAAGAAAGAAAGGATGATGCAATAAAGGAGACAAGTTAGGAGCAAGATATACAAAAGGCCAAATGAGGAAAGCTCCAAGCAAAAGGTAATAACTACCACAAGTTGTTACGGTGCTGTCACACTCTAATAAAATGTAACATCTTGAGGTAAGTTATCATTCACTAAGCTTTTCCCTAATTTTGGCATGTTCATAAATAAAGAATTAAACATGTTAGAGTTAACCTTATCCATCCTGTTTAGTTTCACATGTTTAATTCTTTGTTCCTAACTGCCACTCTCTTGGTCCCATAGCCCCCATTTATGTGAACTAAAATGTTGCTCATCCTACTTTGCAAGATAATCATAATCATTAAACCGATAATGCTATATCTTGTGACCTTGTCACCCTCATCATAAAGGAAACAAGTAAATATTAAATCTGTCTTGTTTAATGTGCCTAAGGTAAGAGAAGAACGAATAAAGTTTTAGTTCTGTTGGTGTTGTCCCACCAACAGGGCCCATGCACTTGATCTCTACCTTGTCTTTTTAAGCAGGACATACTTCGAGCACAACGTGGAGGAGTATCTCACTCTCTCAAAATTCTACAAGGAAATGTCCTGACCCACAAAGCACGCACACTAAAACAAGATGTTGCTCGCTTCCACTATCAAAGCTTCACTTCAAACCATGGGACATGCAAGCAACATGGGTGATGCCATCCTTAGAGATCATTATCTCAGGAGACGCAGTACCAAGATCAGATAATACACTTGAGGAGTGAGTAAGGTAAGAGGTCTTGTTCAAAGGACTTAAAACATTGAACCCTCGCCGAAAGGTAACTCAGTAGTTATCCATATTTAATTTCTAGCATTGCATATTGTTGACACTTGTTATCATATAAAATTTTTAATTAATTAAACATGAGAAAGGGGTATAAATAATAATAACAACCTAGAATAGGGTGTCACTAACATAATTCCATCAGTTTTGGTAAAGTTGTGATTTGCGAGGGACTTAACGTAAAAATCAGCCAGAGATGACGTGGCATACGGCCGACGTAACATAACGCAATCCAACTCGAAACAAGTCTAGAAGGCTTCGATTAATCCCGCGTGAACTAACTTCGAACCAAGAAATACATCATCTAGAAGACTCGAACACGCAACACACGACGGGACCCGGAGGGAGCACCCCTGGGCCGATCGGCCCAATAGTTAGGCCGATCGGCCCCCTGTGGCGCCGACTCGCTTCCGCTTCGGGAAGCTTCCTCCACCGCCTCTAAGACTCGATCTAAACCGGTTGATTTGAGTCGGTTTGATCCGAGGGCGGTAGAAGTGCGGGATTGATTCAAGGTTAATACCACATCGCCTAATGAAGATGGAGAGACAGGGCGAAGACCGATATATTAGGACCCCTAGACCCCCCTTCTTAGATCATCAAGTTCTATAACAAAGATATTTCTAATTAAAATACCAAGTCATGTTCAACGCTAGAGAAACATCGCTTTCGGAAGAGTAGCAATCAAGATTAGAACTAGTAGGAAGGGAGAAATCCGCTCCGGATCGTCGGAGGCCACTCAAGATCAGGCCTCGTTCTTGTAAGTTCTTCATTGTAAGTAGTTTTCAAGTTCCGCACACATGCTTAATATGAATATCTTGATCATGTTTATATTCGAGATTATTTGTTCTAGTATTTACTTTAATTACACATTTAGCATAGTTGAATTACTGTTATGTTCATGCATGGATTCGTATAGCGCTCATCATCTAGATCGGAAGGTGAGTGGTAGAGACGATGTAATCATGGTGATTAGATCTTATTTACCGCGTTTGCACCCTATGTGCCGGGTCGTGTGGTAGATCGTGGTGGTGACAAAGACCATTGAGTCCTTTGCAATCCACCCCCCGTATGTAGGCCTAGCGGATGTTAGATTTCGGGTTGTTCTAAGTTTCGGCCTTAGTCTTCACGGATTCTGTCCTCATGTCTGGATTTAATTAGTCTTTCTTCGATGATTGTTATTTGTATTGCATAATTAGGTAGATCCTAACATTTAGTTTAGAGTTACATATTGGAGTTTCTAATGCTAGCTAGCCTATGAATTGCTATCGTCCCATTGTTAGACACTTTCTCGCCAACCAACGTGATTTTTGGTCAAATCTGTTTATCTAGAACTTTATCATTATCTTTATTATGAACTTTGATCCTTGCTTAAGTAATTGATGAGATTAATGCTGATGTCTTGCACATGAGAGATGGTTAGATTAAGATCTATACTTAGTTAATTCAAGATAACAGACTTCTTTCCCTGTGGTAGAATATAAATTCAAGACCTGGTTATTACTCCCGGGTTAAAATGCTACAATGGTATATATTCATATCTGTAAACTTGCGGATACCCGATTATAATTGTTTATTTACTTATTAAGAAGTTATCAAGGCATAGTACGAATATTATATTCCTTGCATATTAGTAGTTTAACTATAGGGATGACAACCTTTTCGAGATATGCTATGAACTGCAATGAATATTTCTTTTTAAGTTTTATCTGAAGCAACATCGATATTCTTTCTAGATGCCATTACTAGTTAGTGACATTAGAAATACCAACAAGCATTTTTGGCGCCGTTGCCGGGAAAGAAAAGTCTATAGCCCAATAAAATAAAAACACATAGGATTAACATGCATGCATCTCTCATACGCATCGATTAATTTTATCAATTGCTTAAACAAGTATACCCTTGTTATTATTCTTCCTATCTTTTGCGGGGTAATGTATGAAAAGGAATCTTCCCGAAAACTTCCAATCGATCCGTAAAAAAACTTTTGAAGGAGGCAAGATCCAAGTTGAAATCTCAACCCAAGAACACTACCTCGGAAGACTCCTCCACTCGTGCGTAGCTTAGCACCAATTTTTGAAGACATGGCAAACAAGACCCTTCGCGAATACTCTGCACCGACTACGGCCAACATCCGCACTGGACCGACAGTCGATGTGGGAGACAAAGCTTTTGAGCTCAAGCCTGCACTCATCAACATGGTACAAGCTAGCCAATTCTGTGGAAAAGCTCATGAAGATGCCAATGCTCACCTACAATACTTCTTAGAGATTTGTGGCACCTTCACTATCAAAGATGTCTCAAGTGATGCAATCCTACTTCGTCTCTTCCCATTCTCACTCTTGGGACGAAATGGCAAAGGGTTCTTCTACGCCAACAAAGACAAACTCACTACTTGGGCACTTTGCTCTACTGCCTTCCTGGCAAAATTCTTCCCTATAGGCAAAACCAACGCCTTACGAGGGAAAATCTCAAGCTTTCAGCAGCAACACGACGAATCTGTTCCAGAGGCGTGGGAACGCTTTCAAGACTACATCACAGAATGCCCACACCATGGAATGGAGAACTGGTTACTCATGCAGACCTTCTACCACGGGCTTAACAACAACACCCGTGAGACCATGGACGCTGCTGCTGGAGGTGCTTTCCTATCACTTACACTGAACCAAGCTACTGACCTTGTGGAAAAGATGGCATCAAACCAAGCTTGGAATGAGGACCGTCAACCCCGCAAGAAAGAGAGAGGAATGCACCAGCTGAAAGAGGTAGATATGCTGTCTGCCAAAATGGACTTAATTATGAAGAAGCTTGAAGACAAAGCTCCCGAGAAGAAGGAAGTCATGCAACTCTTCGATTCCCGCATGACATGTGAAGAATGTGGCAACATCGACACTTTCGGGCAGCCACCGTCCCCGAGCTAGAAGAGGACGTGAACTACATCAACAATAACAACAACCAGTATCGTCCTCCGAATCAACAATGGAGTCAACAGAGACCCAACTACCAAGGTAATTATTCAGGTAACTATCAAGGTAATAACTCTTTCAATAATTTCCCACCTTTAAGAGAGTTAGTACAAAACCAAGGTAGACTTATGGATAATCTATCTAAGAAGTTAGCTTCCAATGATAAAATGCTAGAAACTATTAGTACTAAAATGGAAAGCTTTTCTTCTGCAATAAAGAACCAAAGATAGCTTTAATAAAATGATAGAATCACAATTATCCCAAATGGCTTTATCGCTCCTATGCCTAACCTGTAAAGATTCCGGGTCAACCGGAAGAATTAGAATCGCAAATCTTGTCGATATTTACTATGCGGTATGCGGACCACCTACTCGGACAAGAAATTCAATTGTGTCGACCGGGAATGCCCGCTAAGAAAGAAGATCCAGGAAGACCAACTCGTCACCATCAACATAGGCGCCCGCGCACCTACGACGCACGCACTCATCGACTTCGGCTCAAGTGTCAACATCATGCCTAAGGTAAACCTTGAGCCGATTCGTAATTAGTATACACAACCATGTGCCTACAACTTGCGATCAATCGTTATGCTACCCTGAGGGTATTCTAGAGGACGTATGCCTTTACATCGGTAAGCTATACGTGGCCACCGACTTCGTGGTCCTGGATATGGGTAAAGGTAAGAACGCCCCGATCATTCTCGGGCGCCCTTTCCCCGGCTACCACTAAGGCAATCATCTACGCCCGACACCGCCAGGTATTTATTAAGTGCAAAAAGAATATAAAGGGTTCCGCAAGCGCCTGTAATAAATATACCATTGTAGCTTTTACCCGAGTATTCCGTAGTATCGTTATTTATATTTTCCACGAGGAAGCAATGGTAAAGAATATGATAAATTACCATCATGTATCTACTAACTTATTATATCAACTAAACTAAAGTGAGGGGGTAAATAATGTATATGATATGATTAATAATTAATAGCACTTAACCAGAGAGAATATTATAATATAGAATAGATAACTAGGTCGAGAGGACAACGGGAGAGATCTAGGTTCCCCGAATACTTCTCTAGTACTTTGGTTCTTTGAGTAACTAAGGCATGAAAAGGTATAGCGATCATATAAGAACACTTCGAGCAGCGGTACCGTCCCGATCCTCGAAAAAGACTGGGAAAGGGTGATCGGGAAGGCCGCCAAAAGCTCTACGAATCACCAACCCGAACGTGGTGGAATACAAAGACCCGACAGGTCTGTCACCCCCGGGGCTACCACAACTAACCGTGGATTGGGCGCAATCTAAGGTAACCTCTAGTCTAGACACCATGTCCACACTATTAATTACTACTCTAATCATCATGAATAACCGTGAGCACTCAATACGGCGAAGATCCCATGCAATTATATAACAACTATATTCTAATCAATAAATGAAAGGCATAAAAGTAACTAGAGAAGATAAATATATTAAAGCATAAGTCTAATAGAGTTGAGATACAAAGATATACCGAACGCCGAAGACTTCTCCGAACCGGAGCGTAGCTCCGCTCTCCCTAACTCTCTACTAGATCTATTCTATTACATTGTAGCTGTCTAATCTAATTCTCCAGCGCCGTGCCTCCATCGATGTATGAGATGATCTGAAATTGATCTTATCGATGATTGATGATTAGATGAGGGGGTCTAGGGTCTATATATATGGGTCTTCTCCTATCCCTTCAAACTTTCGCCAGAGCGATGCGGTACTAATCCGTGTTTGATCTTAATCCATCCCGTGCTTCTACCGACGCCCTCGGATCGAACCGACATCAAACAACCGGTTTTGATTGCATCTTGGAGGCGGTGGAGGAAGCTTCCTAAGCGGGGCGATATGGCGGAGGTGGCAGGCCGATCGGCCCTATTATTGGGCCGATCGGCCCAAGATGGGCCCCACTTGAGCTGAGCTTTTGTGGGTGCGTGCGTGTCGTCGTCGTGCCGTTTCGAATTGTATTTGTTCGCGTCAAACGGAGTCCGGATGAGGGAGTTATGCCCGTTTTACCGAACCCCGCTCTGCGGCCCGATATCTTCTCGATTACGGACTCCGAATATGGCAAATGATATATCCGTTTCGATCATCTCGACGAGCTCTTCGCAATGTTGTACTTTGATTCTTCATTTGAAGTACTTCTAAGTTGCTCTTTTGTAGGAGTTGGATCGAGTACGATTGGGACACGCCTTGGAGTCGTATGTCACTCCAATTACTCGCTTTTTTTCTGTTTAGTCCCCTGAAAATCACAACTTCACCAAAACTGATGGAAATATGTTAGTGACACCCTATTCTAAGTTGGTATAATTATTTATACCCCTTTCTCATGTTTATTTGATTAATAAATTTATACGATAACAGGTGTCAACAAACTCCCCAAGCTTACCCTTTGCTAGTCCCTAGCAAAGCTATATGCTATAGTAGGATCGGGAGTTGCTACTACGCTTTCATACCTCTCAAATCACGGTGTTTATCGAAATAAATTCTCCACTTAACCAGATTGCTCTCTCATACCTGTTTACCATGGGGCGTAGCCTTTTCACGAATCATAAGCAATTAAAAGACGTAATAATCAAGTCAAGTACCATGTCTCAAGTTCTTTGATCAACTATCATCCTGGGGTTTTGCAATATTTTTCAAAAAGAAACTCGAGATCCTATGTATGACCCTCTTAAGTAGATGGTGGTAGTGGAATTACACATGTGGTAGGACATACATAGTGGGATGATAGTGGTGAAGTGAATGAGGATGAAAGGTAAATAGCCTTTTAGCCTTTTTCTAGTATTTTTCTTCTCAAGCATCTTGAACTATATCTCTCTTTCTAAAATTGCTAAGGTCCGGGCTAACCATTCTTGGAGAGGTGGGCTTTGCCCTCGAATTGTGTCCATTTTTCTCTCTCCTTAGAGATGTGGGCCCTACTCACCCTCGAACACGTGTCCATTATTCATCTCTAAATAAATTTATTAGGGAGGTAGGCCCTTCTCGCCTAGTATGACTTTTGTCCGTTACTCTCCCTCTCTCGTCTCACTTTTCTCTCTAAATATTTATTTTTCTTTCTTTTCTTTTCTTTTTTTTTTTTTTTTTTATTATTTTTTTTTTTCGAATGTAGCCCAACCTCTATTTGGCATAAAAACACCGAGAGAGTCATATCCAAAGATTGCAAGAGTTTATTTTTTTTATAACTATGGCTAGCGGTGATGGAGTATGGGGAGGCGTACTTAGGGTTAGAAGCAAAAGTATTTGGTGGAATGGAATGTGAAAGATAAACTCTTAAGGGTCATAGCTAAGGAACTCATCATGTAATATTTTATAATTTTCAAAGATAAAAACCAGGAATCGTATCTCTAGAAATATGATAAATAGTAGCTCAACTTTTCATGTATCTTTATCCTTTAATGCTAAGATTCAGATTAAGCATGTGCTTCCCACTCGGTATTGGGTTTAGAGCAAATTAAGATTTTAAAGCTTTAGGAAAATCTAAGTCTGAATTGTAAGTACTTTTAAGAGGAATTAAGGCGAGCAACTATTCATCATTTCCTTAGCATAGGGATCATCTTCAGCGTTAATAATTTTATTCTAGCAAGCATAAGCACACTATTTATTTATTTATAAACTATATATATAACTTAAACTTTTTATTTAGTTTTCTATAGTTATGCATCTTTTTATATCTTTTTAACAAACCAAATTAGTAGTAAATAAAGTAAAGGATAAGAGTACTTACCTGGATAATGGGGGTTGCACTCCCCCAAGCTGGATCTTGACAGTCTTCTAAAGATGTAGAAGTGAGGTAGATCGTGGTGGTGTGGTAGGTTCATGCTAAACAATGAACGTGCACACCGATGATTCTTTCCTCGCAAAATATTAATGGACGTATACCCGAAGGATTGCAACTAATTGAAGAACGGGTTATTGTCCAAAGGTTGATATAACCTCATCTATGCTAACAAAAGGATGGTTCATTGATTACTTTAGCACATATATTGTTTATCATGTTTTTTTTTTTTTAATAAATTATGTTCTTAGCTGCACTCTAGCATGGATCAAGGCAAATGTAACTTTTAGCAAAAGACAAAATAAATGATGTGATACTTACAGATCTTTCTTCTATGAGGAACGATCCGGGTCTTCCTTCCTCGCCTTGCTTCATCCGTGAGTTGATCTCTTGACTTACCCGAATTGGATTTGAGAATTTTTTTTTTTTTTAGGGGTTAGTCCAACAATAGCCAATGTCTACACAAGCAATTATTAGTTCAATAATTAAACTAGACTCCATGTCTAATTTAACTAAGGAAAGCGATATAACCTAAGCACCATGCTTACGTTTAAAAGCCAATGGAAGTATGTTGAATACTTCCAAACCAAAGCATGCATGAGCAAACAAAGATAGCATTGAAAGCACTATAGAGATTCACTTAAACAGAGATTAAAGAGCATGATCTTGGTGAGGATAATATTTTTATTTATTTATTATTTTTATATGCAAACGACATGATGGGTGATTGCAAGGAATTAAGCATGCAATGGATCTACGAAAAAAAAAAAAAAAAAAAAAAAAAAACATAAACTAAGTGGAGTGAATGCATGGATTATTCAAAGTAAACATGCATGCAAGAAATTAAATGATAACTACTTAGTTAATTTATAATCAAAATTATCTCACTTTTTAATCATACTTACCATAGTGTGCGGCTTCTATGTACGTCACTTGAGATGTATGTATTGAATTCTTGTGACTGGCGACTTCTTCTTCCATCGATACATGGTTAGAATAATATATATATATTTAAATACATACCTTGAGATAGCGGGGGTTCCAATGGTGATGAATCTTGATTGAGCGGGCACCAATTCTTCAATCAATGTGGAATCTTGTCGGAAGATCGCAACGACATCTTTTGTCCCGTCTATTCCACAATTCAACGAAACAAGGATAATCCTACTAAAGCTAGTTAATACACTAAATTAGCGAGATATCAAGATCATTATCAAAATCTTTACGCCAATTGCTTCCCCAAGAACGCCAAAAAAATGCTTGTTGGTATTTATTAAGTGCAAAAAGAATATAAAGGGTTCCAAGCGCCACGTAATAAATATACCATTGTAGCTTTTACCCGGAGTATTCCGTAGTATCGTTATTTATATTTTCCACGGGGAAGCAATGGTAAAGAATATGATAAATTACCATCATGTATCTACTAACTTATTATATCAACTAAACTAAAGTGAGGGGGTAAATAATGTATATGATATGATTAATAATTAATAGCACTTAACCAGGGAGAATATTATAATATAGAATAGATAACTAGGTCGAGAGGACAACGGAGAGATCTAGGTTCCTGAATACTTCTCTAGTACTTTGGTTCTTTGAGTAACTAAGGCATGAAAAGGTATAGCGATCATATAAGAACACTTCGAGCAGCGGTACCGTCCCGATCCTCGAAAAGACTGGAAAGGGTGATCGGGGAAGGCCGCCAAAAAGCTCTACGAATCACCAACCCGAACGTGGTGGAATACAAAGACCCGACAGGTCTGTCACCCCTCGGGCTACCACAACTAACCGTGGATTGGGCGCAATCTAAGGTAACCTCTAGTCTAGACACCATGTCCACACTATTAATTACTACTCTAATCATCATGAATAACCGAGCACTCAATACGAGCGAAGATCCCATGCAATTATATAACAACTATATTCTAATCAATAAATGAAAGGCATAAAAGTAACTAGAGAAGATAAATATATTAAAGCATAAGTCTAATAGAGTTGAGATACAAAGATATACCGTAACGCCGAAGACTTCTCCGAACCGGAGCGTAGCTCCGCTCTCCCTAACTCTCTACTAGATCTATTCTATTACATTGTAGCCGTCTAATCTAATTCTCCGTGTCGTGCCTCCATCCGATGTATGAGATGATCTGAAATTGATCTTATCGGATGATTGATGATTAGATGAGGGGGTCTAGGGGTCTATATATATGGGTCTTCTCCTATCCCTTCAAACCGGCAGCGATGCGGTACTAATCCGGTGTTTGATCTTAATCCATCCCGTGCTTCTACCGACGCCCTCGGATCGAACCGACATCAAACAACCGGTTTTGATTGCATCTTGGAGGCGGTGGAGGAAGCTTCCTAAGCGGGGGCCGATATGGCGGAGGTGGCAGGCCGATCGGCCCTATTATTGGGCCGATCGGCCCAAGATGGGCCCCACTTGAGCTGAGCTTTTGTGGGTGCGTGCGTGTCGTCGTCGTGCGTTTCGAATTGTATTTGTTCGCGTCAAACGGAGTCCGGATGAGGGAGTTATGCCCGTTTTACCGAACCCCGCCTCGCGACCGATATCTTCCGATTCTCGGACTCCGAATATGGCAAATGATATATCCGTTTCGATCATCTCGACGAGCTCTTCGCAATGTTGTACTTTGATTCTTCATTTGAAGTACTTCTAAGTTGCTCTTTTGTAGGAGTTGGATCGAGTACGATTGGGACACGCCTTGGAGTCGTATGTCACTCCAATTACAACATTTTCTGTTTAGTCCCCGAAAATCACAACTTCACCAAAACTGATGGAAATATGTTAGTGACACCCTATTCTAAGTTGGTATAATTATTTATACCCCTTTCTCATGTTTATTTGATTAATAAATTTATACGATAACAGGTGTCAACAACCGCGAAGATCGCCTTCACGCTTAATGGACAGAGGGAGAGATTTAACCGCAAACACAAGACCTTAGCTCCCCCGCCCCAACCGTACCACTACCGCACCCTCAAGTACACATACCAAATTTCCGAGAAGAGGATAAAAAGAAGAAGCAGAACAAGAACAATCGTCAACCTCGACCACACGTAGAACGAGTCTTGATGATCAATCAAGTCAACTCAAAGACGCAAGACTCGGCGCAATCAACCACCAAGAGAGAAGCTAGACGACCACGAGTTCCGGCAATCCACCGCTCCATTAATCAATGGAACTTATACAACCGTCATGACACGGGATCGCATCAACCTAATGTCAAAGGTAACGTATAAATTAATCTATGGTAATCGCCTTTGTGTTCCACCTATGTACTACTCAAGCACCGGCGGATCAAACACACCGATTCCCTAAAGGTATTGTGCGAAACGCACCGGTCAAGATCAAAGACAGCTATGTCCTCACCGACTTCTTAGTCATGGACACGGAGACGAAGAACAAGATCCTCCCATAATACTTGGAAGGCCGTTCCCGAATACTACAAGAGCAATCATTTACATCGGGGCGGGCGAAATCCAGTTCCATATTCAAGGTAAAAAGGTCGCGCGCTTCTTTAATACTTATACTAACTATGAACAGCCCGAAGAAGGATCAAGAGCCGAAAGCGTCTCCAAAGACTACAAAGGAAGCCGGACTCAAAGATGGAGCACATTGAGAGGATAGAAAAAGACATCCAAGAAAAGTACACTCAGGCTCCTACCAATCTTGAATGATGCACCAACTACACCGAGAGGTCTCCACCAAAGAAGCAATCTTGGAAGAAGAAAGAAGCCGCTAAGAAGAGCAACAAGAATACACCTTCGGAGACCCAACCAAATGCAGGCATCAACAAATGAACAATCGACTTCTGCGGCTACTTCGTCTACGCCCACCTACGAGATCATTGAAGGAACCATACCAGTACAACATTTATACGGGGGCCCATAGACGACACCACGCCATGGGAGTAAGTGCTCTCTAAACTCTTGCCGAGAGGTAACTCGGTATTTATTTGCATCTTTAATTTTCTCGCACAAAGATATTTCAATTAGCATGTTTACTTTAGCATATTTATTTTTTCCTAAACCCGCATTAGAAAAATCCCAAAAATATGTTTGCTTTGCATGTGCATCGCCTCTTAAGCCCCATGCAAGCACACCTTGCTGTGGTGGCATAAAAATATATAAAAATATAAAAATATTGCATTCATATGTTTTTGCATTATCATCCCTATTGCATAGAAAAACCCAAAAATATGTGGGCACATGAAGGTCCACACGATTTCTAAAAATAAAATAAAAAAACCAAAAAGACGTGAGCACATATGAAGGCTCACATTAACATCCTAAGATTTGTTCCTTCGGGTATGTGCAAATTAATATTAACAGGGAGAACATTAAAAGGAGACCCCGAAAGAGGAGCAGATTCCAAGGATGAACGAAAAGGACTACTTCAAGATCTAGCTTGGGGAGAGCACCCCCATTTATCACGATAAGTATTATTACCCTATGTCTTTAAATTTTAGCTAGTTATATTTGCTTAGAGCTAATGAGTCTTATTTAATGTGTCTTAGTTAAAGAGTCTTAGTGTTAAAGAGTCAAATAAATAAAGTGCTAGAACTTGTTAGACTATTTTCTTCCTATTAATTATGATCTTGATAATATGTGCTAAGGAAATGATGAATAGTTGCTCCGCCTTAATTCCTCTTAAAAAGTACTTACACTTTGGACTTAGATTCTCCTGAAGTTTTAAATGTTTAAATTACTCTAAACCCAAAACACTGTGGGAAGCACATGCTTGATCTCGAGTCTTAGCATTAAAAGATAATAGTGCATAAAAAGTTGAGCTACTGTTTATCATATTCTTAGAGATACTTGACTCCTGGTTTTTATCTTTAAAATTATAAAATTACATGATGAGTCCTTAGTTATGACCCTTAAGAGTATTCCATCAAGATCATCCCACTCCACCAATATGCCGCTTTTAACCCGAAGTACGCATCCCCATATTTCACTTAGCCGTTAGCCATAAAAATAATTAATAGAGCTCTTGCAATCTTTAGATATGTCTCTCTCAATGTTTTATATAGGCTGGGCTACATTCGAAAAAAAAAAAAAAAAAAAAAAAGAAGAAAAATAAATATCTAGAAAAAGTGAGACGAGAGAGGGAGAGTAACGGACAAAAGTCATACTAGGCGAGAAGGGCCTACCTCCCTAATAATAAAAAAATAATAAATTTAGAGATGAATAATGGACACGTGTCCGAGGGTGAGCAGGGCCCACATCTCTAAGGAGAGAGAAAAATGGACACAAGTTCAGGGGAAAAAGCCCACCTCTCCAAGAATGGACAGCCCGGATCCTAGCAATTTTTAGAAAGAGGGATATAGACTAGAGATGCTTGAGAAGAAAAATACTAGAAAAAAAGGCTAAAGGCTATTTACTACCTTTCATCCTCATCCACTTCACCACTATCATCCCACTATGTATGTCCTACCACTTGTGTAACTCCACTACGCACCATCTACTTAAGGGGGTCATACATAGGATCTCCGAAGTTTTTTTTGAAAAATATTGCAAAACCCCAGGATGATAGTTGATCAAAGAATTTGAGACATGGTACTTAACTTGATTGTTTTATCTTGCTTATGATTCATGACAAGGCTACGCCCCATGGTAAACAGGTAAGAGTAATCGGTCAAGAGGAGAATTTATTTTTTATAAACACAAAGTACTTTTTGAGGTATGAAAGCGTAGTAGCAACTCCCGATCCTACTATAGCATGTAGCTTTGCTAGGGACTAGCAAAGGGTAAGCTTGGGGAGTTTGTTGACACTTGTTATCATATAAAATTTTTAATTAATTAAACATGAGAAAGGGGTATAAATAATAATAACAACCTAGAATAGGGTGTCACTAACATAATTCCATCAGTTTTGGTAAAGTTGTGATTTGCGGGGACTTAACAGAAAATCAGCGAGAGATGACGTGGCATACGGCCGACGTAGCATAACGCAATCCAACTCCGAAACAAGTCTAGAAGGCTTCGGATTAATCCCGACGTGAACTAACCCGGAACCAAGAAATACATCATCTAGAAGACTCCCGAACACGCAACGCACGACGGGACCCGGAGGGAGCACCCCTCGGGCCGATCGGCCCAATAGTTAGGCCGATCGGCCCCCCCGGCGCCGACTGCGCTGCGCTTCGAAAGCTTCCTCCACCGCCTCTAAGACTCGATCTAAACCGGTTGATTTGAGTCGGTTTGATCCGAGGGCGACGGTAGAAGTGCGGGATTGATTCAAGGTTAATACCACATCGCCTAATGAAGATGGAGAGACAGACGAAGACCGATATATTAGGACCCCTAGACCCCCTTCTTAGATCATCAAGTTCTATAACAAAGATATTTCTAATTAAAATACCAAGTCATGTTCAACGCTAGAGAAACATCGCTTTCTAAGAGTAGCAATCAAGATTAGAACTAGTAGGAAGGGAGAAATCCGCTCCGGATCGTCGGAGGCCAGCTCAAGATCAGGCCTCGTTCTTGTAAGTTCTTCATTGTAAGTAGTTTTCAAGTTCCAGACACATGCTTAATATGAATATCTTGATCATGTTTATATTCGAGATTATTTGTTCTAGTATTTACTTTAATTACACATTTAGCATAGTTGAATTACTGTTATGTTCATGCATGGATTCGTATAGCGCTCATCATCTAGATCGGAAGGTGAGTGGTAGAGACGATGTAATCATGGTGATTAGATCTTATTTACCTGCGTTTGCACCCTATGTGCCGGGTCGTGTGGTAGATCGTGGTGGTGACAAAGACCATTGAGTCCTTTGCAATCCACCCCCGTATGTAGGCCTAGCGGATGTTAGATTTCGGGTTGTTCTAAGTTTCGGCCTTAGTCTTCACGGATTCTGTCCTCATGTCTGGATTTAATTAGTCTTTCTTCGATGATTGTTATTTGTATTGCATAATTAGGTAGATCCTAACATTTAGTTTAGAGTTACATATTGGAGTTTCTAATGCTAGCTAGCCTATGAATTGCTATCGTCCATTGTTAGACACTTTCTCGCCAACCAACGTGATTTTTGGTCAAATCTGTTTATCTAGAACTTTATCATTATCTTTATTATGAACTTTGATCCTTGCTTAAGTAATTGATGAGATTAATGCTGATGTCTTGCACATGAGAGATGGTTAGATTAAGATCTATACTTAGTTAATTCAAGATAACAGACTTCTTTCCCTGTGGTAGAATATAAATTCAAGACACGGTTATTACTCCCGGTTAAAATGCTACAATGGTATATATATTCATATCTCGTAAACTTGCGGATACCCAGTTATAATTGTTTATTTACTTATTAAGAAGTTATCAAGGCATAGTACGAATATTATATTCCTTGCATATTAGTAGTTTAACTATAGGGATGACAACCTTTTCGGATATGCTATGAACTGCAATGAATATTTCTTTTAAGTTTTATCTCAAGCAACATCGATATTCTTTCTAGATGCCATTACTAGTTAGTGACATTAGAAATACCAACACATATCATATTTATCTTTTTGCATTTTGCATTAGCATATTTATTTCCTTGCATTGCATAATCATTTTTCCTTTAGCATATCTACATTTATACATTAGCATTGCATTGAAAAATTCTCAAGCCCCATGTGAATAATCTTATGGTGTATAACAACCCATAAGGATATTCACCGTGGTGGCATAAAAAAATAATTATGTATTCATCTAGTTGTATTTGCATTATAGTTCTTTTTGCGTGCATATAAAATTATAAAACTCTAAAAATATTTAGAAGAAAAATCTTGCTAAAGTTCTATCTGAAATAATCATGATCCATCTTAAAAATATTTAGACACATGAGGTCTATGTGGCAAACTACTAACGCTTAATCAAGTTCCACTAGCTTTGTTGTCTATTTGAGTTCAAAGAGGATTTCAAGGAAGAGAAACATGATAGGCCGACTTCATCGTCACTGTCTACCTCAACTCCCACAACAAACCCGACACTTCAATCCAAATTTTGGGGAGAGCACCCCGGTTATCACGATAAGTATCTCTACTACTATCTATATATATTATTAGTTAAATATTTGGTTTGCTATTAGAGTTTGTTAATAAATTTAGTTTTATAGAGTCTAGTCGTTTAAAGAGTCTTTAGTAGAAGTGTGATCTTTAGTGTGAATAAATAAGTAAATAAATAGGAGTGTACAAGAAGTTTTCATTTCCACCTACATAAAAAAATCTCTGAAGATAAATCTCATGCATGGAAATGATGAATAGTTGCTCCGCCGTAATTCCTTTTCAATACCTAGCTTTCAAGCTTAATTTCTCTTGAGCCTTAAAAATGCAAAACTGCTTTGACTTGAGATTCACCTTGAACCCGAAACCTATGGGTTGCAAATTGCTTGCTCTAAAGTCTAGGTAATTGACGGATATGATATATGAGAGTTTGAGCTGCTATTGATCTTACTCCTAGTGATACTAGATTTACGGAGA
Source organism: Hyparrhenia diplandra (assembly GCA_015847255.1). Lineage (NCBI taxonomy): Eukaryota > Viridiplantae > Streptophyta > Magnoliopsida > Poales > Poaceae > Hyparrhenia > Hyparrhenia diplandra. The sequence continues at coordinate 221,499 of JADLZK010005218.1, read as the reverse complement.
TTTATATTTCGAAAATTGAAAATGTACATGATAAGTTCCCTGTGTGACAGAGTGTTGAACCTCCTACCACAGCCATATATACATGCTCCCTAGATTAGAAAAACACTTTTGATATATATAGGCTGCTTGCTTTGCATTGAGTTTGTTCAATCTTTGTCGACCCTTAGAAACTCGTCATGCTGATCATGTACACTCCACCTACATTCCATTCTATTCGACTCCATACATGCTATTTCTATCCTGGAAGTACGCATCCACCATATACATCCATTCATTGCTAGTCAATATCTTATAAAAGCTCCATTACATTTATACCTCTCAAAAAGTTATTGAAAAAAGAGATCTGGGTTGTATATGTAAAAAAAAAAAAAGAGAAAAAAAAAAGAGAAAAAGAGAAAGGGAGATGAAAAATGGACAAAAGTCCTACGGGCGAGTAGAGCCTACCTCCCTAAACAAAAGAGATGAAAAATGAACAAGTGTTCGAGGGCGAGTAGAGCCCACATCTCTAAAAATAATAAAGATGAAAAATGGACAAGTGTCCGAGGGTGAGTAGAACCCACATCTTTAAAGAGAGGAAATAATGGACACAAGTCCGAGGGTGAGTAGAACCCACCTCTCTAGAAAAATAAAGAAAGAAAAAGATACAACCCAGGTTCTCTACAAAGTTTCAAAAAGAGAGAAGATTTTTCAAGGAGCAAAAGTAAGATTTCCCTCGTCTATTCTATTCACTTCACTACATACTATACTACATTCCTTACCATCTATATTCTATCCACCATACACATGCACCACTTGATCAGTGTGACTTGTAACTTTGGATCCATTGCTTGAATTTACAATATATGCTTAGTAAGTAGATTTAATCTTCTCCCACCTATGAACTCCACATATAAGCTTTAGATATAGAGTAAGAGAGAAGAAGGCATAGTATGCTACTGCCTTAGCCAAAAAAAAAAAATACTACATATTATGAGAGCAAGGCAACACTACCTTATTGCCTAAGAGAGGATCCACAAATACCACAAATGAGAGATTAGAGAGAAAGTCATACCGGGAACTTTGAGTTTTATTTGAAAACTTGCAAAACTCCAGATGGACAGTTGAACAAAGAGTTTGAGATATGGTGCTTGACTTAATTGTTCTATCTTTCAATTGCCCAAGATCAAAGAAAAAGTTATAAGCTCCATGGTCAAAGGTAATATTAGTTAAAAGCTATCAAAATTTTATTCCTATCTGGAGAGAAATTTTATTTGAAAGCATGTGTATTTTTAAGGTGTGAAAGCGTTGCAGCAACTCCTGATCCATTGCTAAAGTTTGGCTTTGCTAGGGACTAGCAAAGGGTAAGCTTGGGGAGCTTGTTGACACCTGTTATAGCATAAAATTACTAGTCAACTAAACATGAAAAAAGGACTTAAAATGAATAACAACATAAGTTTAGGGGTTTAACTAACATAATTCCACGAGCTTTGGTGATTTATATATTTTCAGGGACTTAATAGATAAATGCAGAGAGAATAATGGAGAAAGTTCCTAATAAACATCCCATATGATGACAAGACTTGACCGTGAAGTAACTCAACCCGAAAAAAGTGGACTAAAACATTCTAGAAGACACCGTAAGACACCGGGAAGGACCCGACGACAAAGATGGGCCCACCATGGCTGGCGGCCGCCAGCCTTTTAGGCCGGCCGCCGGTGGGTCCCACCTATCGTGTCACCTTTCTAGGTCGGTTTACTACCGACTTTGAGGTTGTATCTACACCGTTGCCAAGGTCGGTTTGATCCAAGGGTTCACGTTCATCGCCAAGGCCTATATAAGAAGACCCCCTGCTCCCAGGGTTAAACCCTAATTCATTACTATCTCATTCTATCTCATTAACTCTTAGTTGTAGAGGGGTCCCTTGTAAGGATCAACTCTCTCTAAGGGATTAGTGAAGTAGAATTAGACATGTAATTAGAGCTAGATTAGATTAGATCTAATTAGATCTAATCAAGAGTGAATATCAAGTTGAGAGATTAGATCAAAGAGACTTAATTAGAGTTCTAGATCTATTCTTGAGAGCAAAAGAGTGAGTGGAGGAGAAGAAGGGGAAGCACCGGACATGTCGGTGACTCCTCTACGCTTGTACCTCTGGGATCAAGGGCCTATGGCACTTGATCCTGAGACTTCTATGGTGGATCAACTTCTTGTTTGAGTAAGTATCATATTATCTTCAATGTTAGTATTATTCTTAATGTTCATAACTCTTTGAGTACTTTAATCTATGGGAATCTATAGATTAGAGGGGTTTACTTAGGTGTAGGCGTGGTGCCTAGATCAAAGTTACTTATGAATGCACCCTACCTTCCGGAGCGTGGTAGATCGTGGTAGTGACAGTACCATTGATTCCTTTGGATTCCACTTCCCGTAGGATAGGACACGTAGGACGATGTTGCTGGGGGAATAGTAAGTTTCATCCTTACTTTCTCTTGAGTACGTCCCTTTAAGATCAATATCAACATAACTTACAAGAATGAGACCTAGACAACCATAGGAATCTTCTTACCTCTTAATCCTCTCCCATCCTTGATTGATGCTCAGGGATTAGTTATATGCTTCAGTTATTCCTCACACAATCCTCCCTGTGGATTCGATATTTAAAACCCTCTCCTGGGTGAAATGCTCACCAGTATCCGTTCGCTTGCGGATTATTAAATATTTCTGTAGGCTTAACAAATACCAACATAGACCTTGCCCTCGTGGTTTGCGAGCTTGTACATCCCTGGCCGAAGGATTTCGGTGATGATGAAGGGCCCTTCCCATGGTGGAGAGAGCTTGTGACGGCCCTTCGTGTCCTGTCTCTGCTTTAGTACCTGATCTCCAACTTGGAGCTCCCGCGGTCGGACTCATCGACCGTGGTAGCGTCGGAGGTCACGCTGGTACTTGTCGGAATGTAGAAGGGCGACGTCTCGAGCTTCTTCAAGCTGGTCTAGGGCATCCTCGCGTGTTGTGCGGTTGAGGTGCTCGTCGTAGGCAGTGACCCTCGGTGCGCCGTAGTCGAGGTCCGTGGGGAGGATTGCCTCGGACCCGTAGACCAGGAAGAATGGCGTGAACCCGGTGGCGCGGCTCGGCGTCGTGCGCAAGCTCCAGATAACTGAGGGTAGCTCGATCGCCCATCTCCTCCCGAACCGATTCAGCTGGTTATAGATCCTGGGTTTGGGTCCTTGCAAAATGATCCCGTTAACCCTTTCAACCTGGCCATTCGTCCTGGGGTGCGCGACGGCGGAGAAGTCCACACAGATGTGGAAGCCACGGCAAAAGTTTAGGAACTTGGTGCCAGTGAAGTTGGTGCCGTGGTCGGTGAGGATTGAGTTCGGGACTCCAAAGCGATGGATGATGTCGGTGAAGAGAAGGACGGTCTGTTCGGCCTTCACGTTGGTGATGGGTCGATACTCGATCCACTTGGAGAATTTGTCGACGGCGACGAGGAGGTGTGTGAAGCCCCCGGGGTTTTTTTTCAAAGGCCCCACCATGTCCAGGCACCATACCGCGAAAGGCCAGGTGACTGGTATGGTCTGTAGTGCCTGCGCCGGGAGGTGTGTACGCCGCGCGTAGAACTGACACCCCTGGCAGGACCGCACAATAGCGGTGGCATCAGCCACCGCGGTAGGCCAATAGAAACCCTGTCGGAAAGCCTTACCGACGAGAGTTCGAGGGGCCACGTGGTGACCGCAGTCTCCCGCGTGGATGTCCCCCAGCAGCTCTTTGCCCTCGTCGGTGGTGATGCACCGTTGCAAAATTCCGGTCAGGCTTCGCCTGTATAGTTCTTTGGCTCCTCCGACGAGGACAAACGTTTTGGCCCGTCGCGCGAGCCGCCTGGCAGCCTCCGCACCTGGTGGTAGATTACCTTGGTGGAACCAGTCGAGGTAGGGGGTCCTCCAATCCTCGGCTGGTGCCGTAGTGTAAGGGGGCACCTCGTCGATGAGCATCGCCTCGCCACCGGCCTCGGACCTCGGCAGCTCTTCGTACTTGACGGTCGGGGCGTGGAGGTCTCGAGCGAAGACGTCAGGCGAAACGGTGGTCCTCCCTGAGGCTATCTTGGAGAGCTCGTCTGCGGCCTCGTTGTGGCGTCGCATCACGTGTTTGAGCTCAAGTCTGTGAAACTTATCCTCGAGTCGTCGCACTTCTTGACAGTATGCCTCCATCTTGGGATCTCGACAGCTTGACAACTTCATGACTTGGTCGATGACGAGCTCGGAGTCTCCTCGGACATCGAGGCGCTTGATGCCAAGTTCGAGGGCGATTCGCAATTCGTTGACCAGAGCTTCATATTCTGCCACATTATTGGATGCTGGAAAGTGGAGTCGAATGATGTACCTCATATGGACGCCGAGGGGGGATACGAAAAGTAGGCCCGCGCCTGCTCCCGTCTTCATCAGCGATCCGTCGAAGAACATAGTCCAGCATTCCGTTTGAAGGCGTGGAGGCGGCAGTTGGGTGTCGGTCCACTCGGCAATGAAGTCGGCCAAGACCTGTGACTTGATAGCTTTGCGAGGCGCAAAAGAGATAGTTTCCCCCATCAGCTCCACGGACCACTTGGCGATTCTTCCCGAGGCTTCCGGGTTGCGCAGGATGTCTCCCAGAGGAAAAGATGACACGACGGTAACCGGGTGTCCGTCAAAGTAATGTTGTAACTTTCGCCATGCTAGAACCATGGCATAGATCAATTTTTGAATTTGGGGGTAGCGTATCTTTGTGTCGGAAAGCACTTCACTGATGAAGTAGACCGGTCTTTGGACGGGTAAGGTATGGTCCTCCTCTTTTCTTTCTATTTACCCTCGTAGCACCCACCGGGTGGTCGCGGCTACATAGATCAGTAGGGCCTCCCCTTCCACTGGCAAGACGAGGATCGGGGCTTTGGTGAGGAGTGCCTTGAGGTTATCGAGGGCCGAGTTGGCCTCGGTCGTCCAAGAAAACGATTTTGTCTTTCGTAACAGTCGGTAGAGGGGGAGCCCTTTCTCCCCGAGGCGGGAAATGAAGCGGCTAAGAGCCGCCAGGCACCCCATGACCGTCTGAACTCCTTTCACATCTTGGATGGCGCCCATGCTGGTGATGGCCGAGATCTTTTCTGGGTTTGCCTCAATGCCCCGTTTTGAGACGATGAAACCCAATAACATCCCGCGCGGGACCCCGAATACGCATTTCTCGGGGTTGAGCTTCACCCCCTTAGCTCGGAGGCGATCGAAGGCAATGGTTAGATCTCGGACGAAGCCATTCGTTTGCTGCATCTTCACGACGATGTCATCCACATAGGCCTCCATGGTTTTGCCAATCTGGTCTCCGAAGACGTGCTGCATACACCGTTGGTACGTCGCGGCCGCGTTTCGGAGACCGAATGGCATGGGCGTGTAACAGTATATGCCGAAAGGAGTGATGAAAGAAGTCGCCAGCTGGTTAGACTCTTTCATCTTGATTTGGTGGTACCCGGAGTACGCATCGAGGAAAGAAAGGGTTTCGCACCCCGCGGTGGAATCCACAATCTGATCGATCTGAGGCAAGGGGTATGAAACTTTCGGGCACGCTTTATTCAGACCGGTGTAGTCGATACACATCCTCCATTTCCCATTCTTCTTCTTGACCAAAACGGGGTTGGCCAACCATTCGGGATGGAAGACCTCCTTGATAAATCCGGCCTCCAGGAGCTTGTGCACCTCTTCCCCTGATCTTGCACTTCTCCTCGTCGAATCGGCGTAGGCGCTGGTTGATGGGTCTTGATCCTGGGTTGATGTCAAGGGAGTGCTCGGCGACATCCCTCGGTATGCCTGGCATGTCCGAGGGACTCCATGCGAACATGTCTGCGTTCAAACGGAGAAAGTCGACGAGCACCACTTCCTATTTTGGGTCGATCTCGGCGCCGATGGTAAGCGTCTTCCGTCCCGAGGCCTCGGGTCGACGGGTACTTGCTTGGTCTCCGCGGATGGCTTGAAGCTCCCGGCATGGCGCTTGTGGTCAGGGAGTTCCGTTGCGAGGCGGTCGAGATCGGCGGCCAGGGCCTCGGATTCGGCCAGAGCCTCGGCATACTCAATGGCCTCGACGTCGCAGAGGTAGGCGTGCTGGTGTGAGGGGCTGATGGTGATCACGCCTCTCGGGCCCGGCATCTTGAGCTTCAGGCAGATGTAGTTGGGGATGGCTATGAACTTAGCGTAGGCCGGCCTCCCGAGGACCGCATGGTAGGTCCCGCGGAAGTCCACCACTTCGAAGGTAAGGGTCTCCTTCCTGAAATTCGAAGGAATGCCAAAACAAACCGGGAGGTCGATGCGTCCGAGGGGTCGTACCCGCTTGCCTGGTATGATGCCGTGGAAGGAGGACGTGGCGGGCTGAAGGCTCGTCTTCTTAACTCTTAGGAGTGCCAAAGTGTCGACATAGAGGATGTTGAGGCTGCTGCCACCGTCCATGAGCACCTTGGAGAGCCTGGTGTTGCCGATGATGGGGTCGACGACGAGGGGGTACTGTCCCGGGGCGGTACACGGTCGGGTGGTCGCTTCTATCGAAGGTGATGGGCTTCTCGGACCAATCGAGGTAGGTGGGAGCGGCGGTGCCGACGGTGAACACCTCCACGGCCAAGCGCTTCGCTTATCGGGGCCGAGAAGTTGGCGCAGGGACCGCCAAAGATCATGTAGCGGTCCGCCACCCTCGGGAAGCCATCGTCCTTCGTGCCGTCCGGTCCGCCTTCCTCGGGCGGCTTTCTCCGGTTGTCATCGTCGGTGGAGAGCGGGAGGCCGAATAGTACTTCTTGAGGATGTCGCACTCGCCGAGGGTGTGTTTCACGGGTCCTCGGTGAAAGAGGCACGCCTTGGCGAGCATCTCATCAAAGACTCCCGGTCCTCCTCGTGTTCGCTTGTTTTTGACGGCGGCGACGAGCTTGGCGACGTTGGCCTCGCGCTTTCCCCGGCCGAGCCCGATCTTGGGTCGCTTCCCGACATCCGGGGGCGGCCTTGGCCGTGTTCTCGGCCTTCTCCTGCCCCTTGCCGTTGGGGAAGATGGCGTCCGCGCTTCTTCTCCCGAGGCAAACTTGGTAGCAATGTCCATTAGTTCATTTACCGTGGTGGGGGTTTTGCGCCCCAACTTCTTGACGAGCTCCTTGCACGTCGTCCCGGAGATGAAGGCGTTGATGACGGCGGCATCAGAGACGTCGGGCAGCTCGGTACGATGCTTGGAGAATTGGCGGATGAACTCGCGCAGGGTCTCGGTGCCGAGGTTCTGCTTGCAGCTCCACAGGTCCCAAGAATTTCCCGGGCGGATGTAAGTCCCTTGGAAGTTGTCGGTGAAGATGCGCGCAAGGTCCGCCCAGTTCTTGATCTTGTTGGGAGGGAGCTGCTCGAGCCAAGCTCGGGTGGAGTCTGACAGAAATAGGGGCAGGTTACGAATGATCACTGCTTCGTCCAGCGCCCCTCCGGTCTGGCAGGCTAGACGATAGTCGGATAGCCAGGTCTCCGGCTTGGTTTCCCCGATGTATTTGGGGATGTTAACGGGTTGCCGGAACCAAGGAGGGAATTGTGCTTCACGAATGGCTCGACTGAAGACGATAGGTCCCGGCGGCACGGGGGTCCTTGCTTGGTGTCGTGGAGACGGGCTCTAGTCTTCTTCGCTGTCGTAGCGCTCCCCCCGCCGCGGGTGGTAGCCGCGCGCTTCTCCGTCGTGCCGGTTGCGGCGATGCTCGTCGTCCCGAGGGGAGCCCATCTCAGCAGGCTAATCCACGGCCAGAACCGCTTGCTTCTTCTTCGGGTCGGGGTGGATGGACGCTTCGCGGTCGTGGCGAAAGGTTGCCGACCGCTGCCTGGCGGAGTGGTCGTGTCGTCGTGAGGCCGAGCTTTCGGCATGCTAGAGGGCGGCTTCTTCGACCAGTCGCTGTACGTTATCACGGGCCCTCTTTCCCTCCGGGGTGGAAGCTTCAGGCATCTGTCGTAGGATGACGGCAGCGGCGGCGATGTTCTGGCTTGCTCTTTTAAAGATGGGGGGCCCGCCGTCGTTGGCAATCTGACTTTGGACCTGTCGAGCGCGCGCTCGCGCCCCTCCCCCTTGGCAGGGGGTGGTTTGGCCCTGTCCAGGGCTCCCAAGAGACTGACTAGGCCGATTCTCACCCTGGCCCCTCTTCGCCTCCGGGACCCGTGCTACCCGCGTCCCCGGGCCTGGTGCTGGCGTGGATGCTCCTGCCGGTTCCGGAGGCTTGGCCACGGGGTGTTCTGTTCATCGCGCCCTTCGTCCCCGGCGCTGCTTTCCTCGTGGCGTCCTCCTCGAGTTGAAAACACTCGTGGTGGAAGAGGCCGCTGTCCGCATCGCCCTCATCGTCGGCCCGGCCGGAGCCGGGGGACATCGAGGCGAGAATCCCAAGCAAGTAACAACCGCCGCATGGCTTCCGGATCCCGAAGTCCGCCAACGCGAAGACGCCGCCCTGAGGGTCGGCACAGAGTCGCCGCGTGGAGGAGCTCGTGTCGCGGCCGTCGGCGGAATGACCCTCGGGCGGCTCCAGGGTCGGGCGCCGCCTTCTCCGTTGAGGCGCCGCCGGCGACCGCTCACGCCTTCCGGGCGCGTCGTGGGAGTGCCTTCTGAGCGCACCGGCGACGGCCCTCGCGTGGTAGGCCCGGCGAACTCCGTCGTGATGGGGGGGTCCAGTAGGGACCTGCCGGGCGCTCGCCGAGTGATGCCGATGTGAGATCCCCGACGGGAGCCTCAGCCCCGTCGTCGGTGCAGGTTGCGGTGTCAGAGTGTTCGGTACCCTGAGCGGCGAGCTTGCGCCTAGCACGTCGCCTCTGCGCTTGGCCGGGGCGACGGTAGCGACGTCTTGGAGCCTGCCCTTCCGTCGAAGTAGCCGGTCCCTTTCGTCGCCCGTCGGGTCGCCGGCGGAGTACCATGGCGTTTCGCACCGATCGACCAAACTCCAAGCTGCCAAAGCGGATCGGGGTGCCCGGCGAACGGGGAAAGTGCCCGGCGATCTCCCATCCGGGCCGAGTGGGAATCGTGCTTGACGCGCAGCTCCCCTACCTGGCGCGCCAATTGTTGGTGTTTTGGAACCGGGGGTACGGCTACCGACTAGTGAATTTGTGCTGCGCGTCCCGAGATCCGGATGGTTGGTGCGAGAAGACACAAGATGTATCTTGGTTCAGACCAACGCCGGTCCCTACGTCCGGTGTTCGGGTAGTAGTGTATCTCGCACCGGGTGCTCGTAGTAGGGGTTTACAAGCATGGTGGGAGAGAGAAGCCAGAGCCCCAAGTCTCCGTGTGTGGCGAGTGAGTGAAGTGTTGTGAAGAGCTGTGTTTTCTTGGCCTCCTTTGTATTCGCACGGCCACCTCGTTTTATAGCTCAAGGAAGGCCGGCGAGTACATGTTTGCCGTGTGTGAGGAACTACTTGGTCGATGCTTGGTGCCCATGCTTCCAGGGGAAGATGTCCTTCGTAGTCGTCGTGGAAAGGCGCCCCTCCTTCCTCCGTCCCTTCGGGGGGACGGTACTTTTTCGTAATGATTTGATCCATAGGGGTAAGTTGACTTCCGAGGCCTTAGTCTCCCGAGGGGTGCGCTCCGAGGGGTGCCTTGATAGCGACGTGGTACCGTCTTGTACCTGCCTGCGTGTCGACGTCGTGGCTACAGGGTTGTCCGAGGCCTCCCAGGATGGGCGCGTGAGGTGACCGGCCTGCAGGGTGGTTGTCATAGTACACGGTGAGGTGTAAACAGCTCTTAACAAAGGTTATCGGGGACGGCCGACGCCGTTACAATAGGATTTGACACCGCGGGTCCCTCCCCGGCGAGGGAATCCGGGGTGTCGTGGCGCCCGGCTTTGTCGTCGGACACACCCCGCCCGTCATTGTTGTCGTGTCCGCGTCGAGGGTCGAGTGTCGAGGGGGCCATTTTTAGCGAGAGGAGTCTCGGGCGAAGGCGGCGCGATCCCCCTCCCGTGAGGGGGGTCGAGCGAAGTCGCGGATTCCCGGCTCCGTCCGGGCCCCGGCCGACGGCGTCTCTTTGGCGGTTTTGTTGGTGATTCCGAGGGTACCGATTATTTTGGTACCCGACACCGTGGAACCACCATAACCGACGGTGAAGATTTAGAACACTACTGGGTTGAATAGTACCCGGCAATGATCTCGACGAACACGTATCATTGCCGGGTTTGAATAAGAACCGATAGCGATTTCAAGACGAAGTAACGTAAAAAAACAAATGATAGTAAAAGAAGATATATTGACACACATCGAATAACAAACAATTCATTCATTGCAAGATAATATATAGTATCTTACAAACACATAAAATACTAGATAACCGGCTTCCTCGGCCGATAGCGATTTCAAGACAAGGGAACAATAAAACAAATGATAGAAAATGAAGATTGACATGCATCGGACTAAGAAACGCAGCGGAAGTTAACTAGAACATACTAGAACACAGATTGATGACTGCAAAGTTTGAAATAAAAACCGCTAGCCATTTCAAGATTCACATGTATTATATTAAACCAATAAAAGGAAACAATAGAACCCCTAACGATAGAAAAATAGATTGACATGCATCAAATTAACCAACAACTGATTCATTAATAAATTAACCACACAAACCAAATGTATTGTATCTTACACATCCACAAAAATAAGACAATAGATAAATTAACATAAAAAAAGAATCTAGGCCGCCTTCTTGGCCTTCTTGGACGCCCACCTGGCCGGCTTCCTGGCCTCCTCCATCTCCTCTAGTTTGGTCGGTATCCCCTCAGCGAGGATATCAGCCAGGGCGTCGATCTGGAGGGCATAGAAGTTGGCCTTCTGCTCGAGGGGCAGATTCACCTTTGGCAGGCCAACATTGTCGACCAGGTTGTTGAGCTTGTTGAGGGTGGCACTGAGGCGCTCTACAGGGAACTTCATCTCCTCCCGGTTGGCGGCCATGTCGATCGTCATCGGCGGTGTGTCCGGCTTTCCTATGAAAGGGGTACGAAAGAGAAGTTAGTGTTGGACAACGGAAAGGGGGGCAGGGTATAAATATGGTGTTTCCCTAAAACACAGTTCCTTGGAAAAATGTTAACGGTGACCGCTGCGTCGAATGGCCGTCTCCTCGGCACTCAAACGGTGATCGCATTTCCTAAGGCACAACCGTTAACACCAAAAATTGGTAAGCCCCGAAAAGCGTATAGGCCCAAAGTGAGGCGCCGATAGGGAACGATCGGCAAACAAGGTATTCGGCAACCAAGAGCGAAACCGCCATTCGGCATGGCAGTATGGGCCAATTTAGAAGCCCTTCAACATGAAGCCCAACACGGGAGCGTCAAGACGATCGGCAGCAGTCAAGCTTACAAGGAAGCCCACGACATGCTACGGCACAAGACTCCGATTAGGCTTGGAGCTTAAGTTTATCGTAGTTAGTTTATCTTTTGTTTAGTCATAATAAGCTGGTCATAATCAGCTAGGACTCGTGTCAAGTCCAGGGTATAAATATCGAGCCCCCGGCAACCGTAAAAACTCTCAATCAATCAATACAACAAACCGGCTCCGCGCCACCCTTCGAGTCCAAGTCGCGTCGTCGATCTACTGTGAGAGGAATCATCGATCCATCGACCTCCGTAAGTACCGGCAACCTTGCACCATGTCTAGTATCGTCCGGCGGATTTAGATTATTGCAAGTAGTCTTATCGTCCGGCGGATTTAGCTATCAGGAACAAGAGGGTTCTTTGTTAGATCATGAGTCGTGCGGCAGGCTAAGGTCTAGCTTGGAGCTAGTTATCGGCTTCATTAGATTCGGCAAGATCTAGTGAATTCATTAAGTTACCATGTGTTGCATGATTTACTGTTTTATTTATATTTGCACACAATCTTTGCCCAATTTGGATTGATTAGGCTCGGCTTTATATTTATCATAGATCTAGTTGTCATCAATGCTTTCATGTGTATTCTATCGTGTCATTGGATCTATTTGTTTACGTAGCCGAGCTAGATCAATCTAGGTTGTCACGTGTTGCGGGTTCATGCGCGTTAAGTGTAGGATTAGCCTTGACAGGACCGGGTACCGTGCGGCAGATGCAGGTCTTTGTGTTACTCTAGAGCTAGTCATCCGGTGGACTAGAGATCGGTTTAATCTGATAGGTTATGGTCATATTTTACGCGTAAGTTCCTTCTTCATGGACCCCAATTCGGCAAGCCTGCCGAATATGGTTATGTTTTAACGAGTAATGAGTACATGTAGATCTGTCTAGATTAATGCGTGCTTTTATCTTGTTATGATTAGATTGTATCATGCGGTGGATTGATCTAGTTATAGTGAGTAGTTTATATTCGGGCAAGTCGTATCATGCGGTGGATTAGCTTGTTTCGGGTTTAAGCTTGACGGGTTTAGGAAGGCTAGACGTGCGGCAGACTAGTTGGATGAAACCTATGCATGTGTTATTTAGATCGGGTTTATGTTTATGATTTACCTGTTTCTATCCATCATGTTGATGAATGATTCGATCCATGTCATGAGCTTTATGATGTTACATCTTTATGATCGTTTTATTTATTCGAACATGTATTATCATGCCCGCTTCGTAATCGGACTCTTCCCCTTTTTGTCTATGCTTACCGAACGCGTTCATGAACCTCAGGGGCGTATAGCTTACATAGCTATATGTCATCGTAAGTGGCTTCGAGGGCGTATATGTGGAACTGTCTTGGTCACACCAGGCATGTTCCTGATCTCACAGTTTATTCCCTTGTCAATTACAGGTCAAATTGACTGGCACGCAACCGGTTCAACACACCCGGGCTCTCAGGTGAAGCTAGCTACTTCGGCTTGTCAGTGTGTGCGGCACAGGGTGCAGATTTTGTGCCAACACACTTTTTGGCACGCTCGGTGGGACCAATTCGAAGATCCGAAGCCAAGATGCCTGATGATAGTAGCAATGTCATCAAAGTCACCTTGGATGACCTGCCGATCGACATGATGACTTTGGTGAGACAAGAATGTGATGCTTTCCAGAACAAGTGCCTAGACTGTTTCTCCAAGAACAAGAGTGGCAAAGTACTTCAGAAGCTGAATCTGCCAAAGGTCTTGGAACCTGGAGAGCCTCTTGATCAGTATGAGATGAATCAAATGCAAAACGTTATCCAAGAAGCTGTTGCTAGGACAATGGGCAACCACAATATGATTTTTCTCAATACTTTTCGGAGCATAATGAGAAACAGTTTTGGACATGATGTTGATAGATACTTTGAAGAAAGATTTGGAGAGCTTACTAGACCAACATACTTCAATGAGCCAAATCCAAAAACACGTCATAAAGGTCCTGTCCTTGAAGATACTGAAGCTGAGAAAGAAGATGATGAGGAAGAAGTGTCTAAGGGGGCAAAGAAAGGCAAAACCAAGACTGCAGAAAACAAGAATACTACTTATGGAGACCTGGCATTTGGTACCTATGGGGGCATGCCAACGTACAATACTTACACCATAGCTCCAATGTCTGGTGGTCTACAAAGAAACCCTTATGGTCCTGGTTACACCGAGTTTTCTGACTATTCGGCTATCAATGCATTACCGAATCCTGGATATAAGCCTTCAGGACAATCACATGGGTCTCAGAATGCAACTATGGATATACTCTTACAGAGAATGGCTGATATGATGCAAAACCAGTTTGGATTGAAGCCCAAAAATCGGCCTTATATGTATCAGTCGCCATATCCAGAATGGTACAACAGAGTTGCTCTTCCTTCAAGATTGAAACCTCCAAGTGACCTGACCAAGTTCTCTGGACAGGATGATACTACCACTACCGAACATATTAGTCGGTATCTGATACAGTTGGGAGAGCTTGCTGCAGATGAAGCTTGGAAGATCCGTTATTTCCCTTCGTCTCTTACAGGGCCGGCATTTGTTTGGTTTGCAACATTGCCGGCCAATTCCATTGGGACCTGGGCTGAACTTGAACAGAAGTTCCATTCCTATTTCTTCAGTGGTTCCAATGAGAAGGAGCTTGTTGACCTGATGGGGATGACACAAAGATATAATGAAACACCCCAGGAGTTCTTGCGTAGGTTCAGAGAAACTAAAAATTTCTGCTATTCATTGAATCTACCGATCACCGGTTGCCACCTGTAGCTATACGTGGTATGCATCCAAAGAATTAGAGAGAAGCCGGTTGGCATGGAGTTTGATGATCTTGGACAACTCTCTAGGCATCCGTCACTAATGGCTAATCAGTTCGAGCATCAAGAAGGATACCCTGTATCGAAAAGGGGGCAACGTAGCTTATGAAGCATATCAACACTTTCTGGAAGATGGGGAGGATGATGATTTGGATGAGATAGCTGCTGCAGAGCTTAACTGGGGAAAGGAGCCCATGCAGGTTAATCGGCCTTTGGATAAAGCAAGGCAAGGGGGCATATGGATATGATTTTGATGTCTCCAAATCAGATAAACTCTTTGAGTTGCTAGTAAAGGAAGGACGCATCAAGTTGCCTGAAAACCATACCATGAGGAGGCCTGATGGTGTGAAAGACAAGAGGTACTGTGGTTTTCATGACACCAATTCTCACTCCATCAACGACTGTCGGGTGTTCAGGCAACGCATTCAGAGGGCTATCCAGGAGGGGCACTTGAAGTTTAACAATAATATGAAGATTGATGACAGGCCTTTTCCTATGAATATGATATCTTTCTCCATGAACATGGTATCTGCCTCTGATCCTAAAGAGAAAGGTAAAATGAAGGTGCTGACTTCTGATAGAGCAAAGCAAAGTGGCTCAGTTGATCCTAGTCGGCAAGTGACCAGCGTGGAGTTTCAACAACGCAATGATCGGTTTCAGAATAGCCGAACGGAAAGAGGTGAAACATCAAAGCCCAAGGTTACCTCACTTATACTGTTGAACAAGTGGCAAAGGCAACAGGAGAAGCAATACTTGCGAGATCAGCAGTATGCAGAAGAGCAACAAAGGTATGAAGAGGAGATGTATCGCCTGGAATAGGAAGAATATATACAAGAACAAGAGAAGTCCCATTGGGCTGTCCCTTTTTCAGACATTGCTGGAATGAAGGCTTGAAACCGCCGCCCGAATAACTGGCCCCGAATGCGCTGATCAATATCATGGGTACAGGCAAGCACGAGTCAACCGCCGTCCTATCCAGGAGAGGCTGGGGGCAAGATTCCCA
Organism: Hyparrhenia diplandra; assembly: GCA_015847255.1. Classification (NCBI taxonomy): domain Eukaryota; kingdom Viridiplantae; phylum Streptophyta; class Magnoliopsida; order Poales; family Poaceae; genus Hyparrhenia; species Hyparrhenia diplandra. The sequence continues at coordinate 206,357 of JADLZK010005218.1, read as the reverse complement.
GAGGATGATCGGCGTTTAAAAATTGAAAAGGGCAAAAGGGTTGCTGACCAAGCATGGGTTGATCATGAAGAGTATGATGAACTTGATGAGGAGTATTCTCAGGAGTATGTTTGGCAAAAGGGACAATGGTGTCCTCCTGGTCTGAGGAAGAGCCAGAAAAGAAGAGTCCAACGACTGAGGAACAGAGAGCTCAAGGAAGCAACAACCCAGCCAAAGAAAGTTTGGCGGCCGAAGAAGAAGCTTGATGAACAGGAGCATTCGGTAGAGGATCACTCGGTAAGTGAGTGTTTGGCTGATGTGAATATGGTCTTTTATATCCCAAGGGAGTTTGCGGTCCCAGCAAATCAAGAAGAGGATGCTTATTCAGATGAGGAGGCCTATTCAGACTTTGATAGCAAGGAGATGATCGACCTATTAGGACAGTTGGCTCTATCAAGACAAGCTGTATTTGACAAACCTAGGAAGCATACTCATCTGAGGCCACTTTATCTAAAAGGGTTTGTCAATGGGAAGCCACTGACCAAGATGTTTGTTGATGGAGGTGCTGCTATCAATGTCATGCCATATACCACTTTCGAAAAGTTAGGGATGACTCAGGGACTTGCTGAAAACAGATATCATACTCGGGGGACTTTGCTTTGGCAATCCTTCGAAACTTCGTGGAGCCGTTCATGTTGAATTGATGATCGGCTCAAAGACATTGATCACTACATTCTTCGTGATTGACAGCAAAGGGTCATACAGCCTGTTGCTCGGCAGGGATTGGATTCATGCTAACTGTTGTGTTCCCTCTACTATGCATCAAGTCCTAATTCAGTGGGATGGTGATGAAGTTGAAATAGTCCAAGCTGATGATTCGGTAAGTGTTGCTGCTACCGAGACATCATTCAGGGAGTATGATGGATTAGAATGCTTCTCAGGAAGAGAGTGGGACGAAGACTCTATCGATACCGCCTTCGAGGGCAAACAGCCGATCGAGATAGTCGGCTCTCACAGCAACTTCTAGAACTTGCAATCGTCTGTGTTGGCCAAGTTAAGCGTATAAATGCAAAGTTGATTCATGGCTGACATATGACGGTTGTAATATTATCGAGGATCGTATTTGAGAAAATGTGTTGATCAGAAAATAGCCGATGAAAAATCATCGCCTTTAGCAGAAAATGCCTCATGTAATGTGAGGAATAGCCGATATGTGTAAGATATATCGCCTTTAGTACAAAATACAATCAAAAATGTAAAAAGAAGCAAAAACCTCAAGGGTTTTTCACGATGGCCTTGATCGAAGTTTCAAATTATGAGAATATCGTTCGGTAGGGACTTTCCCGATAAAACGTCATTTCAGGTGACGGACCGACATTTTTACCCTTGGTTGGTTTATCGGGAGAAGAGAAAGTGAAATGTACTCTAATAGTGTCATGAATAGTGCTTGTAAGTTATGCGAGAAGATTGTTTTGGTCAACATATTTGATAAAATGCCACCGGGTCGGCAAAAGACACCGCTCTCGGTAAAAGCGAGGATTCAATTTTGATTGTTCGATTACATCCGAGGAAAGGTCACCAAAAGCGGTACTTGCAAAAGAAGGAACATTATCGAATAATCCTAAGTACAAACTAAGGATTTCACTCATCAAGCCTCTCGAAGACTCTTTCGAGGGGAGTAGCATCGGCAATAACCGGCGTGCTCGTGTGAACTTGTCGGCGGGAGAACTCGTCCATCCTGAAGTTGGCTGGATCAGTGGAGGCAAAGCCAGCCATCCGGGTGATGGAGGTCCTCCTCTGGCTGCGTGATCGCATCGCCGCGCGACCTACACCCCCCGCCGATGTAGAGGCCGTAGTAGGCAACCCTGTTGATGTGGGAGTTGACACGATCAAGACGATCCGCCACTGTTGCTCCTGGCGCCTGCACCTTGTCTGCAATCAAGGTGCCGGTGGCCTCCAGTCGAGCGTTATCGGCAGCAAGTTCTAAAAAAAAACAAATAGTGAGGAAGAAACGAACGCGGATGAATACTGAAAAGAGGGTTTTTCTTGAAAGAGGAAACTCACCGCCAATGGTGAGAAGGAATTGCTTTGCCGCTGGGTCTCCCACTCCTGCTCCTTCTGGGAAATCACCTCCCATTGCCGAGCGAGCCGGTTCTTGGCGGTCCTCAGCTCGTCCTTGATTTCGGCAATGCGAGCATGCGGTACCATCTCCGAATCAGAAGGAGGGGAGGAAGACGAAGAAAGAAGAGGGCTTGAGTCTGGCACAGGCTAGGAGGTTGCTCCTCTTTGAAGCAATGAAAGATTAAAAGCAAGTAAAATCGAGTTTGAGAAGAGGAACAGCCATTAGAAGGTTGAACTTACTCGGTTCGGCGACGGGGAGCACGACTTCCTTCTGCGTCTTCGCCAAGTGCGAGGGAGAGACGCTTGCCGAGTATGCTTGGCTGCTTCGCCATTGGAGGAGGTTTGGTGGCTCTCTTGATGATGGGTTTGGAGAAGATGGGATAGATGGAAAGATTTGAGAATGAAAGCAGTTTTGCTTAGTGAAGAAAACGCAGGAGATGCTATTATTTATAATCCAGAAAGGATGAAAATGTGAAACCGCAGTAGATCGTGGGGGAATCTTTCGGAAGGCTGTTGGTATTTGTTAGCCTACAGGAATATTATGATGGATAATCCGCAAGCGAACGGATACCGGTGAGCACTTCACCCGGGAATAGGGTTTTAAATATCGAATCCACAGGGAGAAGGTGAGAGAGCATGTCAAGTGTATAGCTAAATCCAGAGTGGCTAAAACTAGATTAAAAGAGAGGTAAGGAGTTCCATTAGGAAGGTCTTGTTCTCACTTCAAGTAAATCATTTGCAACATTATTCTCAAGAGGGATTGTCATGAAGAAACTCTTAATAAAGGGGTTCTACGCTAACAATGCAGGGGTCTCCTACGATTTCTATAAACGGGGCGAAAAGTAACAAAGGACTCAATAGTGCCGTCACCACTACGATCAAATTTTAACAAGTGTCTTCACCCCGGCCTATAGAAGGTATTCGTAATGAGCTAGTCAATCTAAGCACCACGCTTACATTAATCTAACAACTTTAACTCAAGAGCAACCAAGAATCAAAGTAATCTTATCAAAGAAATACGAACCTTAAGAATAATAGAAACAATATCACTTACTCGAATGGAAGTCGAACAATCCACAAGATCTCAGAGTTGCGCTCCAATGGCACTAACTCCAGAGGAAGAAGAAGATGGAGGCGCCGACAGCTCCGGGCCTTCCTTCAACTCCGCCTCAACCGCGCTCTAATTCTCTCAACTTGAAGCTCTACTCTCAACTCTAATCTAAGGCTTCTAGTTCTACATCTTGTCTAATCTTCTATTTGTAGTTCTTGAACTAGAGCTAAGGCCGTCGACTAGAGCCGGATCCGATCCGATATTATGATGAGTTGATCTCGAGATAATCACTTGATCTACTTCTTAATGAACGTGAAGCTTTAGATCAAACTTGATTGATTGAGCCAGGGGGGTCTTGGGGTCTTTATATATCGGTCTTCCTCTGTCTCTTCAACTTCAACAGGCGATGTGGTATTAATCCTTGAATCATCCCGCACTTCTACCGTCGCCCTCGGATCAAACCGACTTGAATCAACCGGTTTAGATCGAGTCTTAGAGGCGGTGGAGGAAGCTTCCGGAAGCGGGGGCGACTTGGCGGCCACGCCAGGCCGATCGGCCCAAATAACAGGCCGATCGGCCCAGGGTGGGGTCCATCCCGGGTCCCGTCGCGCGTCGTGTCTTCCGGAGTCTTCTAGATGATGGTATTTTCGGGTTTTGGGACTCTTTGACGTCGGGTGTATTCCGGAGCCTTTCGGACTTGTTTCGAGTTGGATTGCGTTATGTTACGTCGGTCGTGTGACACGTCATTTCTGCTGTTTTTCTGTTAAGTCCCTGCGAATCACAACTTTACCAAAACTCATGGAAATCATTAGTAGAAACCCCTAATAAGGTTATCTAAATATATTTTAATTCTTTTCCATGTTTAGTTGACAATTAAAAATATACGTTAACAAGTGTCAACAAACTCCCCACACTTAGGCTTTTACTGGTCCTCGATAAAAGGATGGTCTAACTTTAATGTAACCGTAGACAAAGAATGGATCATAATTATACTCCATGGTCATACCGCACTTTGGGATATCCGAGCATGAAATGGTTAGAAACAGATCACCTTAAATTCTTAAACCAAGTCACTTGGAGAGATTTTGCATAAGTTTTGAAAAGAAAACATAGTTCTACTTACTCCTTTGTGATACTCTCAAGTCTCTCAAAATATATTATATCCTCAGCTTCATTTATTATATCATATGTGGAGCTCAAGAACATGTAGCACACTTACCTTGTATTTATTGTCGAGTCAAATGTAGATCCATGGAGAAAGATGTCATAAGTCATAGATCAAGATGTGTATGTGAATCAAGATTATTATTACCACTTTTGCTCTCTCTAGTTGAAAATCGTCTATCTCCCTTTTTTTTTGAATATTTTTATTTTTCAAGCGAGGTAACCAGCTATTTAGTGGAGAGGTGGGTTCTACTCACCCTCGGACACTTGTCCATTTTTACTCTCTTATTTAATAGAGAAGTGGGCCCTACTAAGCCCTCGGACACTTGTCCATTATTCTTCTCTTCAATTTTGCCTTTTTTTTTTTTTTTTTTTTTTTTTTTTTTTTTAGAGAGGGTTCTTCGACCCGTAGAACACTTGCTCATTTTCTCCTCTCTCTCACTTTTCTCTCCACTCTTAGAATTTTGAACATTTTTGGCTTTTTCATGGTCGTACCTTTTTCAACAATTAAAATTATGGGAGATAGAGATTAAAACTTTTTAGAGCATGGATACTTTAGTGAAAGCAAAGTGTATGTGATCTTGATCTTAGACTTTAGACAACTTTCAACATGGGTCGTGGTTTTGACAAAGCTCAACACAAGAAAGCAACAATTAATTAGATATATCTTTAATGATTGCTACGGCTCTATTAGGATGTATCATTGATCACAAAGGAGAAGCATAACTAATGATTTTAATATTTTGAAATAAATAACTCTCCAAAGACAAGATAAAAGAAAGAGGATCTCATTATTCTAACTTTATTCTTTCTCATGTTTTAAGCAATTAAAGCATCCCAACAAGTGACAGTATATGTAGGAATTTAATCATGCAAAACTTTATTCATGGGTTAACAAGACATCTTTTTCATATAGGGAAAACATACCATAACAGAAAAAGACTTATTTTAATTCGAACGAAAAGTGATTTGCGAAAATTAAAAAGTTTTAGGAAGCAAACCGATCGGTGGATCTAAGCCGAAGTCCGAGTGGGGCGGGGCGGGGGGCGGTCGGCCGTATATATGGGCGGTCGGCCTCCCACTGGACCGTGTCGGGCGCGGTTCGTCGTCTTGAAGTCGATGGTTCCGTCTTGGTTCCGAATTTCTTGATTTTGGTCGCGAAGAATTCTGTTTGGTCGTCGAGGATCTCCCCACACTTATTTTCTATTATCTTGCATACAAAGCATGGTGGAGACAAAAACATACCCGAAATATATGGAGAATAATTGACTCAACTTGTGGATGACTTCCATAAGAGCACTTTATTATATAATTTTGAACCCTAATATTTAAAGTAAACTAATTTTAACTAAATCGAACTATCCGAATTAATCGAACTAACTTTAAGACTTAAACGCTAAGACTTATTAACTCTAATCAAAGCAAACATATATAATAACTAGCTAATAATTTAAAAGATAGTGATACCTATCGTGATAATCGGGGTGCTCTCCCTCCAAGTTGGATATTGAAGTAGTCCTTTGATTCGTCCTTGGAACTTGTTCATCTTCGGGTTCTCCTTAAATGTTCTCCCTACAAATATTAATTCCGCATATACCCGAAGGAACAAATTCTAGGAACATGTTGTGAGCCTTCATGTGCTCACATATTTTTGGATTTTTCGTAAGCGTGGACCTTCATGTGCCCACATATTTTTGATAATTTTTCTATGCAAAAAGGATGATGATGTAAAAACATATGAATGCAATATTTTTTGGATTTTTTTTATTTTATGCCACCACAGTAAGGGAGTACTTGCATGGGGCTTAAAGAAACTGATGCAAAAAGCAAAGAATCATATTTTTATGATTTTTTTATGCGGGTATAGGAAAGTAAATATGCTAAAGGAAATATGCTAATTTAAATATGCCGTGTAGAAAATAAATATGTAGATAAATACCGAGTTACCTCTCGGTGAGAATTTTGAGTACTTACTCCCATGGCGTGCGTCATCGATGGCACCTCGTCGAATGTCATGTTTGAAATGGTGCCTTCAATGATCTCGGCGAGTGGCGTAGATGAGGTGGTGATGGAGATGGTGTTTGTTCGGTTGATGACGCGGGTAGTGGTAGGTCTTCCCGAAAGGTGTACTCTTGACGTCCTCTTCGCAGGGTGATGCTTCTTTCTTTTTCCATGTCGCTTCTTCTGGGGAGACCTTTCTTGGAGTGGCAGTCTTGAGTGTTCGCTGGTTGGTCGGGGCCGAGCGAACTTCTTTAATCTTTCTTAATGTCTTCCTTGTTCGTCAACTCCGTTTCAAAGATCTCTGCGTCTTGTGATTTTTAGCGGCGTCTCCGCGTCTTGTTCTTTTTGGGTCTTGTGGTGAGGTAGGCAATAGTGGTGGTGTAAGGCCTTCTTGATGGAGTATGGGGATGAAAGTTGACCCATTACTCTTGTCAAGTGGTCTACACCTCCATCGTGTCGTGCTCACTTTGATCTTCCTTGGTCACTCCTCAAGTGCATCATCGATCTTAATAGCCACTTGGTGATGGCGTTGCCCATGTTTTTCGCTGATTCATTTGCTTGAAGAAAGCTTGGATAGTGGCAACCGGGCAAATCTTGTTTAGTGTGCATGTTTGCAGGTCGGGGACTTCCACTTGTAGGAATTGGTGAAGTAAGACTTCTCCTCTTATTGTGCAAAGTGAGTCCTGCTTGCAAAGACAAGGTAGAGATCAAGTGCATGGGCTCTGTTGGTGGGAAAACACCATCGAAACCAAAATTTCATTTACTTCTACTCTAACCTTGTGGCCACATTGAACAAGATAAAGATAATGTATAAGTTCATTTATGACAAGGGTGGTAAGATCAGAAAATAAATCTAGCATGTAAATCTTTTTAGCAAAACAATGAGCGAACAAGAAAGTGATGCTAGAAATTAAAAAGCTAACATGTCGAGTTAACAAGATTGAATCATGTGAAATTATAACTCTAGCATGTTTTGACTTTTCATTTATGAGAATGCCATAGTAAAGCGGAATTAATGACAACTTACCTCAAGGTGTTACCTTTATTATTGGAATATGATGGCGCTATTACACCTTGTGGTGGTCCTTCTCTTCTTCTTGAGTGGCTTGTGGAGTGACAGGTGCATGCCAGGAGGAAGAGGATGGCTTGATCATCTTTCATTGGAATTGGCCTCTCTCCTTGATGCTTCTATCACCCATGAATTCCCCCTTTAGTGAGTGCTTATGATTGTGGATCTTGTCTTGTGTCACTCTTCTTCTTCTTGGCTCATCGGGAATTCTTTTATCCATAAGTCATGTCTCACATGTCTTGCTCCATCTCTAGTGAGTTCATCTCGATCTCCCCAAACTTGTTTCGAGTTTATTATTTTTAACGGGGGTTAGTCCAACAAAATATATACCATTGTCTACATAAGCAATTTCTAGTTCAATAACCAAACCGCACTCCATGTCTAATTAGATTAAGGAAGGCTAATTAACCTAAGCACCACGCTTAATTTAAAAGCCAATGAAAGCATGCAATTAACATACTCTCAAACCAAAGCATACTAAGGTAGACAAAGGTGACATGATAGCATTATAGAGATTTACTCAAACAGAGATGATAGAGCATGATGAGTGTTTTAACAGATCGAGCATGTATAAAGGTAAAGATAACCAAGCTAGTGTAGCAACACAATAATAAATGTTTCTATTCATGTAATTTAATGTTGCGTAATGACCGGTTGGACATACCTTGTATTGTCATCCTTCGTTTTTTTTGCTCCAAACCCGGAATGGTTAGTGACAAGAATACCCGAAGGAATATTTTTATAATCATATGCTCATAACATAGGGGTATATAGTAATATATAAGTCTTATAGTATTTCCCCTAAAGCTTGTTTTAGGACGTAAAAGCTCGTCCTTGGGAAACTTTTCAAGTTATAGATCAAGATAAAGTGGTTTCCCTTATATTGCCAATCTCAAAATTTCAAGCCATTAGAAAATTCATCGACAACCACCCTTTCTAAATTTTTAAGAAAGAGAGTATGAGGGGGATGGAGATCTCATGTACTGGCAAGAATTGAGATGACAATCAATTTAGGAGTTTTCAAATGAGCATGGACTAGGTGGAAAAGTTCCATTTAAGAAGTAGTCTTTATGCTCATTGATGTTCTCCCGAAAATGTGCTCCTTTTGGTCTTCCTTAGATCGTTCATAATTTTAGGAGCGTGAGACGCAAGAAAAGGGCACAAGAGGATTCATTGGGCTCAAGGATGTGGTTAAAGATGGGTTCGAAAAGAATTATCTAATTTGAGCATAGAAAGAGAGAGACAGGAGTGGCTTTTTGATGGCTTTGCTCTCTTCTTATGGCATGATTAGATATGCCATCCTTGAGATTCCCCAATGTCCTTGCGTAGCAATAAAGGTGCTTTCTAAGAGATTATCTTAAAAGAGATTTGGATTATATATGGTCTCTTATGAAGCCGAAGTTCATGAAACTCATCATCTAAAGAGATATCCAAGGATTGAATTTCTTCTCCCCTTAAAGGTTTTTAGCGCATTGATGGTTTGGGGTCGATAGCTAAGTCTTGGGATTGGCGTGATAGTGATATAGCTATCGAAACTTCTATTTTTATTTATATTTTTTTTTTTTTTTTAAATTTGGAGGATGATTCTTCTTCCTTTGGGTGGTCATAAAGAATGCTAGTATATGGGTTTCACCGAGTTCGTCAAAGCAAACCTTGCTTAAAAAGGGAAAGAAAAGGTTCCTCCAAAAACTGCATGATGATCATGCGCACAACACTTTCATGATGTCGGCAAAGACTCCTACCATAGAAGATATGATCCTCGCTTCTCACTCGTGAGAAGTACCGCTTCATGATCATTTTGATCAACCGTAGGCGTAGCTAATGGCCGAGATGTAAGGATGAGATAATCTAAGGATTCTAGTGGCTAGAGCTTCCGCCTAAGGGTGCAAAGATAAGATAGATAAATATGGAATCAATTGATCCCACGAAGATAGAAAAAGATGAGAAGATAGAATAAAAGAAAAAGATAAAAGTATGGTACAAGATTTAGCTATAGTTTTTCAACGTGGTCTCAAACCGTTCTCCCCCGAAGAACGGCGCCGTAAATGCTTGTTGGTATTTGTTAGCCTACGAGAAATATTATGATGGATAATCCAGTTTAACGGATACCGGTGAGCACTTCACCCGGGAATAGGGTTTTAAATATCGAATCCACAGGGGAGAAGGTGAGAGAGCATGTCAAGTGTATAGCTAAATCCAGAGTGGCTAAAACTAGATTAAAAGAGAGGTAAGGAGTTCCATTAGGAAGGTCTTGTTCTCACTTCAAGTAAATCATTTGCAACATTATTCTCAAGAGGGATTGTCATGAAGAAACTCTTAATAAAGGGGTTCTACGCTAACAATGCGGGGTCTCCTACGATTTCTATAAACGGGGGCAGGCGTAACAAAGGACTCAATAGTCTTTGTCACCACTACGATCAGCCTTAACAAGTGTCTTCACCCCGGCCTATAGAAGGTATTCGTAATGAGCTAGTCAATCTAAGCACCACGCTTACATTAATCTAACAACTTTAACTCAAGAGCAACCAAGAATCAAAGTAATCTTATCAAAGAAATACGAACCTTAAGAATAATAGAAACAATATCACTTACTCGAATGGAAGTCGAACAATCCACAAGATCTCAGAGTTGCGCTCCAATGGCACTAACTCCAGAGGAAGAAGAAGATGGAGGCGCCGATAGCTCGGGCCTTCCTTCAACTCCGCCTCAACCGCGCTCTAATTCTCTCAACTTGAAGCTCTACTCTCAACTCTAATCTAAGGCTTCTAGTTCTACATCTTGTCTAATCTTCTATTTGTAGTTCTTGAACTAGAGCTAAGGCCGTCGACTAGAGCCGGATCTGATCCGATATTATGATGAGTTGATCTCGAGATAATCACTTGATCTACTTCTTAATGAACGTGAAGCTTTAGATCAAACTTGATTGATTGAGCCGGGGGGGTCTTGGGGTCTTTATATATCGGTCTTCCTCTGTCTCTTCAACTTCAACAGCGTGTGGTATTAATCCTTGAATCATCCCGCACTTCTACCGTCGCCCTCGGATCAAACCGACTTGAATCAACCGGTTTAGATCGAGTCTTAGAGGCGGTGGAGGAAGCTTCCGGAAGCGGGGCGACTTGGCGGCCACGCCAGCCGACGGCCCAAATAACAGCCGATCGCCCGGGGTGGGTCCATCCCGGGTCCCGTCGCGTCGTGTCTTCCGAGTCTTCTAGATGATGTATTTTCGGTTTTGGGACTCTTTGACGCCGGTGTATTCCTGAGCCTTTCGGACTTGTTTCGAGTTGGATTGCGTTATGCGTACGTCGGTCGTGTGACACGCCATTTCTCGCTGTTTTTCTACATTAAGTCCCCGCGAATCACAACTTTACCAAAACTCATGGAAATCATTAGTAGAAACCCCTAATAAGGTTATCTAAATATATTTTAATTCTTTTCCATGTTTAGTTGACAATTAAAAATATACGTTAACAAGTGTCAACAAAGGCGAAAAAAGACCGTTGGTTGCACAAATGGGCCGGATCGGGCGAATGGGCCGAGTATTGCGCGCACAAGGGGAACCGTGATCGGTTGCACTGTTTGCACCATACCGATTAAGTTCGATACATGAATGAATTGGTAAGTCCCAAGTATCAAGGAAACAGATTAAATTCACTGAGATATTACATGTTCAGAAAAGCCTTCATAGCAGACACACAGTCGAGATGAGCTTTCTTTTTTTCAGCCCGTAATTATCCTCTTCCTCCGTGGATGGATAAGTTTGAAGTTTTGGCTTTAAGTCTCTTGCACTCTTTGAGGTTCTCGATCATCGTTGCCTTGGCAAAATTCACGAACTCGGGAAGACCACCAATCGTTTTCCTTACGTTCAATGCTCGTTCAGAATCGCTAGTTGGGCTTCAAGCAAGGCCTTCGCTTCTTGTCTTTATCTAGTTCGGTATCGGTTGTCCAGAGATCCTTGTCGGTTTCAAATTGACGACACAGCTCTATAGTTTTTTCCTTGGTAGATTCCATGACAGACTGAAAGGATGACTTCAGCACAGAATGTTTGGTTGCTGTTTCGACCGCTGTTACATGGTTGTCCAGATGAAGCAAGAAATGTATTGCGGATTCCGTAGGAGCGGGGACTTCCCGATCAATGAGTGAACCAGTTCCTTAATCTTGTGAACATTCTGAATCGGCAAATTGGTGCCATCACCAAGCAAGAGAACGATCTCTCTGAAATGATCTTGGTTTTCCTCGTAAAAGGATTAGCCGGATGTGACATCTTCCTCTCGCATCCGTAATATCTTTAAAGAGAAGAGACAAACGGTGCTAGGCTTGATTGGAATCTAAACAATGAACGTTGTTAAAAGAAAGATTTGATAAATCCTCATTGCGAATTATGAAAAGGTTTTACCTGTTTAATTGGCACCATTGGGAAGAGTTGTGAGGAATTGGTGATAGCCATAGAATGAGAATCAATCTGAATATCAACATCCACAAGGTCAGTATGAGCAAGTTCAGTATCTTCCTCTCCAGTGGATTGAGTTCTCTTAGAAGATCCAGATTTAGAGTTGACATTGTCATCAGAGGGCTCATTTTCCAAATCATCAAGAATCTTGTCCATTTCTAGAACAAGCAGAGATAGATATCGAATATTAGGGAGGTAACCTCAATTGGAAAAGAGATGAAGAAAAGGACCAAATACCAGAGGGTTCATCATCAGGCAAAGGTCGGTTCTTGTCATGTTTCTTAGCAGATACAGATCCGATCTATGAGCGTCCAAGTAAAGGTAGAATGAGGAGTGACATTCTAGTGAGAAGGAATATATAATGCATGAATGAGAACCTGACCTTTTTGGACCTTGGCTTCTTGGTATTGGCATTCCCAGACGAATATAAATGAGACTTCCTCTTCTTGGGACTTGTCGGTGTTGCTTCAATAAAAGACATATGGGTCTTCATGAAGGCTTTCATGGTCATACCATCATTACCTAAAGCCGAAAAGGGCCGGGTACATAGTATTGAACCGCTTTGGAAGGAGAAGTCGGTGCGGATCCTGAAATAACAGTCAGATCTTCGGGAAGGAAATATAAGGGGAAGCGCGGATTAGAACTGGAAATTACCTCACCGTCGGTTGTGAAGTCGATAAAGGGCTTGGCACATAGGATGAATTGGTGCATTAAAAATATGGCGTGGCTAGTTCTTTCCACCAAGATGAGAAGGAAGGATGAGCAATCAGATCGGAGTGAAAAGTTGTGGATCATATTCGGAAGACCGTTTCCCGCATCAAGATCTTTACCGATTGCATTTCCTCGCTGATGGTTTCCCTTGGCCCGATAACCTTTGAAAAATACAACCTTGGGGGCAATTGACCACATCCCAGCTGTCTGGCTGCTACATTTGGGTGGTAAATTTCATAAGTTGGACGGACCTGCCTTCCATTGTGAAATTCTGCTGGCAGTATACATGGCTTGATAATTGAGTTGAAGATGCTTACTGAAAGTCTATCCACACACCCTTGCTCATAACTGAATTTGTAGGGAAGAGTAAAATCTTCATTTTCGGCATATGGAAACCAGAGCATATCACTAGAGCCTTTGTAGAAGATTTTGAATAAGTGTCCAATGTCATTGTCAATGATAATGGAAGAAGCAGCTTCTCCATATGTCTGACATGCTTTGGTTTGCGGTGACTCATCTTCAGAATGGTTGACCGAAGGAAATTCCAAGTTGGAAAGATCCACTCTGACCAGTTTGTACATATACAGTTGCAACCACATCTGAACCAACCACCATGGGCCATTCACACAGGAAACACCCTTACCAGCAAACATTTGGGTAACAGTTTGATGCATCATATGATAGGTTGCCCCTAAGAGATATTTACCCAAAGGATATAGTCTTTCCAAAGCAACCAAATCCTCGGCCATCACCATATGGTTCAAGACAGGTTCGTTGGATTTGCCACAAAATAGGAATCTGCACAGCCAGAAGTTCAAGAAAGCTTTGTATTCCTTGTCAGAAACAGGGCCTAATGACATGTAGTCTCCAATATGCCTGGTCCAAGCAGCTTCGGTTTTTACTGCCGATTGCTTACTGCCGTATTGATACTTCCAAGGCAGAATTGGCTCAGTGATGTTCAAACCTATCATCATAAACACATCGGCAAGGGTAATTGTCATCGGTCCATGCCCAAAGAAGAAGGAATTGGTGGCGTTGGACCAGAAGTGGGATGCTGCTATCAGAAGATCCTTGTTTTTGGGGGTATTTGACAAAGATAACTCTAAGCAATGGGAAATGTCCTGGGCATCCCAATAACCGCTCCTTGACTTGGTTGATAACATTCTTTTGTACCAGTCTCGCCATCCTGCGATTGGAGGAAGAGGCCAAGATTTGAAGGAATTTTTCCACTGTTTTGGTGGCGTCATCCCAAGCTTGAAAGGGATTCTCTGGCTCTCCTTGGCAATGAAATCTGACGGGTTAGGGTCACCCTTAGGCCCCAGAAAGTAAGCATCTGGGTTCTCTTCAGTCGAAATCAGGATTTGGTCTTCATATTCCTTCAAAGAGGAAAAATAGGAGCAAGAGTGAAAGAGATTTCCGGTGTGACGATGAGATAAATTGGAAGGTAAGGGAATATTACCTATGGGATTGAATCGAAGGAAGCCATGAAGGGTGAAGTCGAGATCTCAGAGCCAGTCTAGGGTTTCAAGGCCTCTGTGACAGGGAGACTTGGCGGGAGAATTGGTAAAGTATAGTCAATTCTGGAACAAAGTGTCTTTATCCCAAAATTGAGGGGGCATGTGTTAACACCAAAAATTGGTAAGCCCCGAAAGCGGATAGGCCCAAAGGCGAGGCGCCGATAGGAAACGATCGGCGAACAAGGTATTCGGCAACCAAGAGCGAAACCCGCCATTCGGCAGGCGGTATGGGCCAATTTAGAAGCCCTTCAACATGAAGCCCAACACGGGAGCGTCAAGACGATCGGCAGCCAGCCAAGCTTACAAGGAAGCCCACGACGTGCTACGCCAAAGAAAGACTCGATTAGGCTTGGAGCTTAAGTTTATCGTAGTTAGTTTATCTTTTGTTTAGTCGTAATAAGCTAGTCGTAATCGCCTAGGACTCGTGTCAAGTCCGGGGTATAAATATCGAGCCCCCGCAACCGTAAAAACTCTCAATCAATCAATACAACAAACCGGCTCCGCGCCACCCTTCGAGTCCAAGTCGCGTCGCCGATCTATCATGAGAGGAATCATCGATCCGTCGACCTCCGTAAAGTACCGCAACCTTGCACCATGTCTAGTATCGTCCGACGGATTTAGATTATTGCAAGTAGTCTTGTTTACGCTTTATCGTCCGGCGGATTTAGCTATCAGGAACAAGAGGGTTCTTTGTTAGATCATGAGTCGTGCGGCAGGCTAAGGTCTAGCTTGGAGCTAGTTATCGGCTTCATTAGATTCGGCAAGATCTAGTGAATTCATTAAGTTACCATGTGTTGCATGATTTACTGTTTTATTTATATTTGCACACAATCTTTGCCCAATTTAGATTGATTAGGCTTGGCTTTATATTTATCATAGATCTAGTTGTCATCAATGCTTTCATGTGTATTCTATCGTGTCATTGGATCTATTTGTTTACGTAGCCGAGCTAGATCAATCTAGGTTGTCACGTGTTGCGGGTTCATGCGCGTTAAGTGTAGGATTAGCCTTGACAGGACCGGGTACCGTGCGGCAGATGCAGGTCTTTGGGTTACCAAAACTAGTCATCCGGTGGACTAGAGATCGGTTTAATCTGATAGGTTATGGTCATACGCGTAAGTTCCTTCTTCATGGACCCCGGTTCGGCAAGCCTGCCGAATACGGTTATGTTTTAATGAGTAATGAGTACATGTAGATCTGTCTAGATTAATGCGTGCTTTTAGCTTGTTATGATTAGATTGTATCATGCGGTGGATTGATCTAGTTATAGTGAGTAGTTTATATTCGGGCAAGTCGTATCATGCGGTGGATTAGCTTGTTTCGGGTTTAAGCTTGACGGGTTTAGGAAGGCTAGACGTGCGGCAGACTAGTTGGATGAAACCTATGCATGTGTTATTTAGATCGGGTTTATGTTTATGATTTACCTGTTTCTATCTATCATGTTGATGAATGATTCGATCCATGTCATGAGCTTTATGATGTTACATCTTTATGATCATTTTATTTATTCGAACATGTATTATCATGCCCGTTCAGTAACTGGACTCTTCCCTATTTTGTCTATGCTTACCGAACGCGTTCATGAACCTGTGGGCAGATAGCTTACATAGCTATATGTCGTCGTAAGTGGCTTCAGGGCCGTATATGTGGAACTGTCTTGGTCACACCAGGCATGTTCCTGATCTCACAGTTTATTCCCTTGTCAATTACAGGTCAAATTGACTAGCACGCAACCGGTTCAACATACCCGGGCTCTCAGGTGAAGCTAGCTACTTCGGCTTGTCAGTGTGTGCGGCACAGGGTGCAGATTTTGTGCCAACAACAACCACAGTTAATGGTTCATTTTTGACAAATTTTACATTGAACGGTGATCAAGTTTAGATTCGAGCTCCTCCCTAGTGCGCTTGTTGGATCCTGAGCCTGAGGCAGCCATGGTGCTGATGATTGCAAAGAGAATGTACCTGGATTAGAGTACATGAAAGGATGAACACCATGATCAGAGTGCGTGCTTAAATAGTGAGTTAGCCGGCTGTTCACTTCCCCACGAACATGCCGTCAATGCAACCGCTTGGAATTCGCATGATCGCCGGTTGGAATTCGCATGATCACTCTGCTGGCACTGCGTTTCCCGTGACGGTTGCCCTTCGAATTCCTGGGCTGCATTTCCATGGCGGACGACAACCAATCTCCACCATCATTGATCACTGTCGGGCCCACACATGAACCAACAGTGATTAACAAAATGGTGAAACAAATAGTTATATCTGTAAAAATCAAATTATTGAAATCATTAATTTTATCTCAGCGTTAAGGCATTAGAGTTCAACCAACCCCATTCGCCTCGCCACGCCTTTTTTAGACTTTTTAGATAAATTTGAACTTCGATACAATATCAATTTTCATTTTAGCATATAAAATGCACCCCAACATAGGTATAGGCTATTGTATGTTAAGTCATGGGTCATGGCCTGTGATACGTCATGGCTTCAAAATGCCTTGGAGAATCTTGTTGCTCTAGTATTCACTACCGCTTCCACTTAAATCAACCGACCGTGTGTCTCGCTTTCGATGAGAAAAGGTTGTGCACCTACCGCAGTGTCGTCGGGTTATATCAATGTCAGGAATTGCATTTTAACACCCGGTAGTGATCACGTATATCACTGCCGGTGTTAACTACGCGGCCGTGGTATGGAGTATCACTGCCGGATTGAAACTGAGAACCGGCAGTGTTTTACATTGTCAACGGGTGAGCAGTTTCGCTATGACAGCCTGACCACTGCACCATTGCGGCAGAAGCACTGGTGCCATGTTCTCCGTACCACAGCCACGGTGCTTTCTTTATGCCGCATTCGCCATCCAAAGGTGGATCGCTCATATCACCGCCAGGTACATGGAAACCGGTAGTGATCGATAATTACCATGGCCACGAACTCCACCACGGCATCCGCCCTATAAAAATGGCTAGTGTGGCACTTAGTTTTGCACATCGCCTCTCTTGGTCCTCTCTCTTGATACTCTTGATTTAGTCCCCTATTCTTCTTCCTCGATCTTCTTTGCTACTCTCCACATACATATGGCCCCATTATGGGAGAAAGCCCTCCACGTACATGATATCGTTATCATGCTTCTTAATCCACCAAAATGATTCACATAAGAGATGCTAGAAGAGTCTTATCAAGATTGAGCAAATAAAACATTAGAACTGCTATGAGATTCACGGAGCCATCCGGTCCGATCCTATGTGCTCTAGAGTGTGGACTCGGATTTACAGTTCACAAGAGACATGGCATCCTCCAAAGAAGATCATATCAATTTATGAAATGTTCTCTGAGGCATCCTCGAGATGATCATAGCCATCTATGAAAATCTCCTTTGGATTCAAGACATGCATGTTTTGTGCTCCGCACAGGATCAAATCAATTATTTGTTCTCGTGTTCTAGAGCCTATGCATGCTCTCTTTATGGACGATCCACGGCTAGCATTAAGGCCAAGATTGCTTGGTCAGATCATCCGGTCCTTGTTGTGTTGTGGTAAATGTAAAACCAAATTCATGCCCTCCGATCGAGCAATCAAGGACCTCAAAGAGCACCGATGGGACCTCGTAATCACATAATCTTCGACGTTTTTAATTTATATGTGTTTGTACACTTCGATAATAACATTGATCTATTCGTGTAAAGGTCTTTGTTATCATATATGTAACTTTTTAAGGTCTTTGTTATCATATGTATAATCGGATCTATATGTATATCTATTTGCTCCTCTATATAATAAAAGTATATCATACTTTTTGTATGGATGTTTGCATTTATATATGATCTAGACATAGTTTTTATTTTTTCAACGCACTTCTTATTTTTCTATGGTCCAACAGATATATTTTTTTAATGATTTAGTTATTTTATTATTTTTAAAATAATTATTTATGGGACGGAGGGAGCAAAATTAACAAGCATGCATGCACAAGTGCAGTGTTTAAGCATGAGTGCCTGCTAAATTGACAAGGACAGATTGTTGACGGTAACCAACTACAATTTTTAAACGTCAACATCCTACCAAAAAGGTAGTAAAACTATATATTATCATACTCATATACATTTATTATTGACATAATTCCACTTGTAGTGCGTAAATATTATTTTGCAGGATTTATATAAAAAGCAAGTGGAAAATGTACCAAAAGGCGCCTCCCTGGAAAGCGCATTCCTGAAGAATATCAAGCCCAAGGGAGAAATGGACCAAACACGCAGAACTGGGCCGAGCCAACACCGCCCTACAACTTTTCAGGCCCAAACGCGCCAACCAGCCAAAGCCCAGCCCGAACCGGGCCAGGAAGGGTGCGCGCGCACCCTAGGGTGCGCTCGCACCCACCTCGGCGCCGATCCGGCCCAACTTTGGCATGGCGGTGCATTAAGTGTCAAGGAGGGTGGTGCGGGGGTGGATCGGCCGATTCAGTGAACCTAGACGCCAGAGAGATGGTCGGTTTGGTGTAGTTTTGCACTTAGCCCCCTCTCTCACTTGTATAAGTAGCCCCCCTCACCTCCTCTCTCAACACACACCATTTGGAGCCTCCTCTCTCACCACTCCTCCTCTCTACTTCACTTCTTTCTAGGTCTTTTAGTCTTTAGTAGTATTTGGAGCAAGGCTAAGCATCATTGGAGGGCTTGTACTAGGGAGAAAGGAATATTCGGTATGAATACATTTATGGTTTCTTCCCAAGTCTTGTTCTTATATAGTTGTGCAATAGAGCTAGAGTATTCTCATGTTATAGACTTGACATATGAACTAGCATATAGTCTCTATGTTGTATTCTTGACATGTTGTTCTCGACATGATCATGACAGACGAACTAGACTATAGTTCCTATGTCGTGGTTAGTCGTATAGAACTTAGGGCTTAACCATTCATGCCATGTATTTGGGTAGAGTAAGAGTTGTGCTGAGATGGCGGTTCGTTGTGGCTATCGGGCCTGGTCCATATCTTAGCCTGTCTGTAACACAAACCAAATGAATTGGGGAGTATACACACAGTTTCGTCTTGTTGTTTCATTTGCCCGCGGAGGAATTTAAACATCGCCCACATTGCATAGAAACCGCACTGATCATTCCCCGGTGGCTGCTCTAACCGAGGCACAATATTTTCCCCATTCTTGTAACCTTGAATGGGACAAATGAAGCCCCGAAGTTTTGCTTCACGGACACCGAGCCACATTAAAAAGAGTGAAAAGGGAAAAATTAGAGCACGGTGATGATATCAAGTTAAGATTAGTGGTCTAAAGACCTAACAAAAGGGCCTATATAGAGAGAGTGCAGCTTATACTGTGGGTTAGAAAAGTAGTAGTAGTAGAATCTAGTTAGAATTCAAGTGCACCAGTCTCACAAGCATCAAATGTATACTGTGGGTTAGAAAAGTAGTAGTAGTAGAATCTAGTTACAATACAATTGTACCAGCCTCACAAGCATCAAATATATACTGTGGGTTAGAAAATAGTGAGCAACTAACTTGCATCACACACGTGATGTCAAAATTAATAGGTTATTAGGGTCACTTACCTGCTCAAAGAACTTCACTAGTGGATTCGTAAGAGAAAGTGGTTTATCCTTCGAGTCCCACACCAAGATTTCATTGCGTCTAAGATTGACAACAACGAAGACAAAATGCTCGCTGCAATCACAAATTCCTAATTATCAAATCATCTTAATGAGAAAGATGCGTACATATGAATTAAAAGCGGTGAACACATACTCGCAGCTTGTGGGCTAGTAAGATTTCTGTTTTCTCGAGGAACACAAATTCATCAATAACATCCATCAAAGTTTGCTTCAAGATTAGCGGGTCTTCTCCCTTTAGTCCACCGACGACTTGACTTCGTAGAGTCTCGTGGGTTCGAAGAAGCCATACTTTTGAATAAGCTGATGCCTTCACAATATTGTGAGATATACCGCATAAAACCATGAGGAATGCTCAAAATTTAACAATTTGTGACTGGATAGTAGTTAATTGCATTGCCGCGGCGAAGTCGTACTTACATCGTCCCACAAAGATCAAGATTTGTGTGTCGAGAGCGCGTTGTTGGTATAGCCGAATAAGGTCTCCCATCCAACAAATAGCTTCGTTTTTCCGGATAATGAAAAACAGACTTTGCAGGACGATAACCTGAATTCCATCCAAAATTGGATCCCTTGTTTCAGCTAGGTAATAGTCATGCAATTTACGCATGGTCAGGTCAAGTTCATCATCAAGTTGATCCACCAACGACATATTTTTAACGTCAACATTCTACCAATAAGGGGGTGAAACTATACCTTACTATACACATATACATTTATTATTGACATATTTCCACTTGTAGTGTCCAAATTATTATTGTGCAGATTTATATAAGAAACAAGTGGAAAATGCACCAAAAGGCGCCTCCCTCGAAAGCGCATTCCCCGAAGAACATCAAGCCCAAGGGAGAAATGGACCAAACACGCAGAATCGGGCCGAGCAAACACCGCCACACGACTTTTCAAGCCCAAACACGCCAGCCTGCCAAGGCTGGCCCGAACCGAAGCCCAGACAGGTGCGCGCGCACCACCTGGTGCGCCCGCACCCATCCTGAGGCGGTTCAGGCCCAGGTTTGGCGGCGGTGCATTACCTTCCATGGAGGGTCGTGGCCGACGTTGGATGGTCGGGCTCAAGCAGATTTGGAAGGTGTCCAAGGGCGGTTTTGGCTCCTTCCATGTGGGGAGGGATATTTTCCAATGAGCCCCCTCTCCTCTACCTATAAAAGGAGGCCCTCTCCCCTCATTCAACACACACCACACAATAGAGCCTCTCTCCATTTCTTCTTCTTCTTCTTCTTCTTCTTCTTCTTCTTCTTCTTCTTCTTCTTCTTCTTCTTCTTCTTCTTCTTCTTCTTCTTCTTTTTTTTTAGTTTGTACTTAGGAGGAGTCTCGCAAGAATAATAAAAGGAGAGCAAGACATTTTGGAGCTATTCTAAGATGAGCAATTTAGAGTTCTTCATCTTGTTCTTGTTCTCTACTTATCAATATAGTCATGTTCTTGAATTAGAGCAAAGTTCTTGTGATATAATCTTGGTTGAAGAACTAGTCTTTAGCTCCTATATCATGATCTTGTCTTATAGAACTTCGTGCTTAGTCTATCATACATACATGTTTAGACCAAAGAGCTAGATCGATATGATGAGTTCTATCTAGAGTTAGACTTGGTTGATGCTGGGTTACGGGATTGGTAGTCGTTCCTTCGGGGCGGCGCTCTAGTAGAAGGACCCCGGGGACGGGTAAGCCTTGTTAACACGCTAGAGTGATAATCACTAGTGTAGACGTGGTGTCTGCAGGCTAGGGGTTGCCTATCTTTTGCGGTGCATCCCACGGTTGAGGGGGTAGGCGGCTTGGTCGTGACAAGCCTTGTCCGTCCCTTTGTAATCCCCCACGTTCGGGTGTGGCGCAGCAAGAATTGCCGGACACCGTCCTTTGGGCGTGGGCGGTGCCCCCGGTAATTCAGCGAGACCTTGGCTATCTTGACTTAGAATCTCTAACAAGAAAACATGTGTGTATCTGCTATCTTGACATGACTATCTAGGATATGCCTGCTGACTTATTCTTTTATTCATTCTTTTACCTTTATCCTTGAGATTGGCTTGAGTGTGTGTGTCAAGTTATCCTACTACCTATCTTATTTTACCCCTATTATGAGCATTGGTTCGTTATACATTCGTGTTATCTTGTTCATGTCTCTATTAGATCCTCTTCCACCATGCCTTCCTTTGGGAAAATATAAATAACGATACCCTGAATACTTCCGGGTGAAATGCTACAATGATAGATCCGTGCGCTTGCGGATGAATATCTTATTTGGCAAGATCTATCACCGTTGATGTACCTAGTGTTATCATCGACACGGTGGTTTCACTTAGGAATGTCAACGGCGCATTTCTGGCGCCGTTATTGGAGATGGGTTCTAAACCTGTTTCTAGTGATTGCGCTTAAGAAATGCAACAATCACCAGCTCATCCTCAACCAAATTATGTCCCATCACATACTGCATTGCCATTGGTAGGCAACCATCTTGGTCAAAATACATGTCTGCAGCAGCTTGAATACTAATGTGTTTCTTAGTGGCAAGCTTCTCTATCTTCTCATTGGTTTCTTTCATTTTATCTTCTGGTGTCAGAACTTGGCGGTGATCCATTTGGTTGCCGTGCTTTTCCACAAATGAGACCATGAAGCCCACGAATGTATTGTATGCTGCCCTCTGGGGGTCGGAAATTTTCTGTTTTTTGGCCTTGTGAACAGAATCCATCGGCCTTGTGTTGGTATGACAGGGTTGGTTCACAGAGGTATCCTTTGCCTTTGCCTTTGATCTTGTGGTTGGCGCCACTTGAGGAGGAGGAACCTGCTTTGGCGGGGCTGATGAAGAGTGAGGAGGGTTATGATGTTTAGGGGGTAATGAAGAGGAAGGATGAATCTGTCTTGCTGGGGACGATGCTGGCACATGTCTGACAGGGGAACTAGGAGTTCTATCAGGATTAGTATCATGGGAGGGATTAGACTCACATTCCTCCTCATCATCCGATGACAACTCGCCGTCCCGGCTTTAATGTAGCGCTTGCGCCAAAAAACTTGCTGGTGGATGTTCTGACCAAGTTTGGGCCTGTCTTCCACTGCAGGGTGCTCAATGACTATCTTGTTATACTTCTTATCAAGTATGGCATCAATGCTGACGCGAGCATACCCCTGTGGAATTGGTTGGCCATTGATGACCCCATCTTCAGTGGTCGGCCAGGCCCGGCCGACCGCCACCTTGTCTTTCGTCCCATTGCCGACGGACGCATAACTTGACATTGACGGGTTCTTTGATGTTGTCCACCGCATGAGGCGCATTCACATCTTTCTCAAACGGGGGCGATCCGCGGTGCTGCGCCCCTTGTGATGAAGGCTCAAGGCATCATTAGGGTCCGGTAGTGCTTTGCTTGTCTTTGAGACAAAAGTTGCTCGACTCGACATCCACCAACCTTGACAGACGCCTATCAAACTCTTCGTCGGTCTCATGTACAATCACCGAGCGGCGCCGATACTCTCGAGTAGTCCGACAATGCTAGTTTCCAAGGAACAACACCGGCTCCTCTAGTGCGACACAGGGTGCTCCTTGTTTCGAGTGCTTGGGTGAGCACGTCATTCTCCCTCCTAGAAGCGAGACCCTTTCTTCACCTCCTCGGTTATTTCGTAGATCTTCTTGATGAGGTTTTTCATGGGTTCATTTTCGCTGCTAAAGCTCCCGTCTTCTTTAGAGTGGTGTACGTTCCTCGCCATACAAAGATAATATCGATCTTGTCTCCCAATCTTCAGTGTCAACCTTTAAACCTTCAGCGCGGCGTCTCTCCATCTCATCCAGTTCTAATTGAAATTCCGCCATCTTTTGGGCATAACCACGAGAGCCGAGGCGATGAGGATTTACGTTTTTCAGCGAGTTCTGCTTGTTCTTTGTGCTCACTTCTATGAACTCAGAGCTTAGCCTGTGTTCCTTGAATTCCTCCCAGTAGATCCTCTGTGAGGTGTACTCTCCTCCATCCCAATCTGGCTCTTTACCTTGGAGCACAAACTTTTTATACAGCTCCCCCTTGAAAGTCGCGAAGCATCTACACATGGTTTCATAAGTTTTTTTCTGTACCAATTTCGTGTCACAACCCTCTTGGAAGGAGAAATAATCTTTTAACAAGAGCCATACAATCTTCTTCGTAGCCTCAGGAACCCTCCATGGATCTGTATCCTTCCCAGTCCACCTCCTGTACTTAATTGGGATTTTGTCCCTTACAAGTACCCCCAAGACACTAGAGTATTTGGACACAACTGTTGGGGGTGCGGCTGGTTCCACTTACTCATCCACCTCAGTGATAACATAGTTTGTATTCGTCTCAGGAAGCCTTGTTTTGCCTCGCTTGGTTCTCGGCTTCTTGCTTACCGAACCTTCTGGCTGCTCGGGCACTACCTGCTCCTGCTATGCAAACAGTACTGTCGGCGTTTCGAGGAATGGTGGGTGCCTCGGGTGCCGGCAATAAAGAATTTATAAGCCGTGTGCCTCCTCCCTCGATGGCGTAGCGCAAGATGGACACGGACGCTTGCGGTTTATCCCGTTCAGCCAACGGGCCCTACGCCCAGCGGGGGTGTGTGTCCCCGCTTCGTGTTACCTCACGCTCAAAGGTGAGCCTGCAGTAGGGGTTACAGGCGGCCGCGGGGGAGAGACGCGGGTCTCAAGCCCCACGATCGTGGTTATGATGGTGGTGGTGTGCCGTTTCCTCCGTGTGAACTGGAGTTGAGCGGGCTCGAATCCAATCGAATCGAATCAAATCGAATCGCCTCTAATGAGGCATTACTCCCCCCTTTTATAGGAGAAGGAGAGAGATAATGTTTACACCGGTGGACACCTAGGTGGCTAATTCCCGAGGATACACCGTTGCATGTCCGCCGAGGGGTTGGCTGGCTTGGATGTTGCTTGACGAAGACACGCGTCCCGATCCGATGGTGGACGTGCCGCCCCTGGCGCGGCCCCGAGGGTCCCGTGGAGGCGTCCCTCACAGTCCGCATGGCGAGGGCCGGTCCCAGAGGTTGCTGGCTATGCGTGTCAAGTGCCCGAGGGTCTGGCCCAACGTGGCGTTTTGACGGTGCTCTGGGAAATGAACGATGTCATCCTGGTTTCCCGTGTGCGGGTGGTGTAACACGCCACCGGTTCAGCTTTTGCGTCCCATCGGTCGGATTGGGGAGACGATTCGCGCTCGATTTGATCGGGCGTAATCGATGGCACCGGCGCGCCTCGCCAGTCGTGCAATCGCATTGAATGCGGCGGTTTCCTTCCTCCGGACGGGAACCTCCCACGCCCGAGGGTCGGCGACCCTAGACGGGCTAGTTGGGCTGCCTCACCCGAGGATGGAGAGCTGGTCTCCCTCGGGCGAGGCGGAGTTTTTGCGCCCGAGGGTGGTGAGCTAGGCCACCCTCGGACGGCCGGAGATTTCTCCCGGGGCTGGTGAGCTAGGCCAGCCTCGGACGAAAACGGAGATGCGTGGTCGAGTCCGAGCCATGGTTTGGGCTCGCCGTCGACGTGGAACGTCATGGTTCGTTGTTTTGCGCGAGGTCCTTGACCTTGTCCTTCGTGAGCGTAATAAGCTCTTTGCGTCGTGGTGATTCCATTTGGGCCGCTTTGTGGGCCGCTCGTAGGGCCATCTCGTAGGCCGATTCCGTCGTCGTGTGAGCGTCGTGACTCCACGGCCTGGTCCATCGTCTGTTGGGCCGTCCCTCCGTGCGGGATGATAGCGGGCTAGGTTTTACTAGGCCTTGGCAGGCCGACAGATTCTCACAGTTTGGAGAATGTCTCGAGGCCCAATATTTAGATCCCCGACAGTAGCCCCCGAGCCCCCGAGCGAGTGAGGACTCGCCCGGGGGTTCCGCCGTTCCCGTCGCCTTGTTGTTTCTCAGGGTGGTTCGTCTACAAGGGGTGCGCGCGAGCGCACCCGTTGGGTGTAGCCCCCGAGGCCTCGAATGGAATGGCGGATTCCTTCGAGGTCTTTTATGTCTCGCACGCTGGCAAGACTGAAACAGCTCTTAAATTGCGCTTGTTTGTGCGGAGCGTGTTTGTTTTTGCGTGGGCAGCCCGAGGCCCGCGCTTATGTGCGCAAGGTCGACCCAGGCCTCCTCGACTTTGATCATACGCTCCTCTGTCGCCCTCCTGAAAGGGAGGAGGAGGGGAGACATGTCACAATGCCCCTCGTAGTTTAATGTGTCGTGCTCCGGTGAGCGTTGTAGCGGGTCCGTTTTTGCGGGGTGCCCGTGCCCTTGCCGGAGCAAGGGTCGGCTATGTGATCCAGATTCACCCCATGAGAACCTGCGGACCGCTAGCGAGATCCCGGGGTTTGGGCGGACCAACCCCGAGGGCCTGCGTGGGCCTCCCACGGATGGGACATCTCTATAAGCAAAGACCGCGGGCCTTAAACACGTTCAGAAATCCAGAGCCCCAGGGGCCCGGGTATCGGCCGGTTGTGCATTTCCCTCCCCGTCCCCGGCTCGAGTTATCCCGAGGCGATTGTAGAAACCCATGTGGGCCCAGTCCGCAACCTCTGGAACGTAGGTGTGTCAGCCCGAGGCTCGTTTGGTTTCCGCCGGGGGCGGGGAACCGTCAACGGACTGACTTTTTTGCCCCTTAGGGTCGGGCGCCTGCTGGGTATGGATGGCCGGACGGTTTTACCCCTGACTGGGAGACGAGGCGTCTCCTCGCCACGCCCGAGGCGGCGTGCCTGTTCAAGTCCGATGGGACGTGGCTCTGCGGCTTCTTGTCAGGGGCGGAGATCGAGGGCTCCGTCAAGGTGCATTAATGCGCCCGACGGTTCCACCGCGGCTTGGCCGTTGGATGAGCGGTTTCGTTCCATCGTGGGCCGTCCATTCCAGAGTCGGTTTGGTTCCCCAGGCCGGCGGTTTGCCTTCCCTTCCCTATAAATATGGGGGCGCCCTAGCGCGGATAGTTGCTCCCTTGCTCTTTGCCATCGCCTTCTTGCCTTCTTGCTGCAGCAATCAGGAGATAGAGAGATAGTGTGGGAGAGATTAAGGGAGAGATTCACTTGCCTTGCGCTCGTGTGATCGGGGTTGCTAGCGGTTGCCACCCTTCGCCTCCCTTTCATCCATGGCGCAGTCAGGTAGCGGTGACGGCGCGAGGGAGGTGCTCGATGCTGAGCCGTGGCCGAGGACGACGGCGACGGAGGAGAAGCTCCAGCGTCTCGTCGATGAAGGGCTTCTTCGTCCCCGCACCGATGAAGTGCGGCCGGAGTGGATTGCTCCGGATTGGACTGAGGAGGAGCCTAACCCTCCTGATGGCTACGTGGTGAGCTTGATGGATCTTCATCGGCGCGGCTTCGGTATGCCGGCAGGCCGGTTCATTCGGGCGATCCTCCACTACTATGAAAACGAGCTTCATCATTTGCCCCCGAACTCGGTCTCCCAGGCCGCCGTCTTCGTCACCCTCTATGAGGGATTCCTGGGGATCGAGCCGCATTGGGACCTTTGGTTGTGGTTCTTCAAGGCGGACCTTACCACCGCCTCGGTTGCGCCAGGCCAACCACGGAGGGCGCCGCGCGTTGGAGGTCATGCGCGCCCAAGTCCGCCGGAGCGCACGCCGAACCGAGCTGATGGGTACATCGTCTCCAAACTTACCTCTTCCAACAAGGGGTGGCAAGATCGGTGGTTCTACCTCCGCAACGACGAGAACGCGCTTCCCGTGTACACCGGGCGTGTCCTCAAGCATCGCCCGCAGAAGTGGAACCGGGTCCCCTGGAGGATCATCATCGGTTGGAGGGCCTAAGGCGGCGGTCCCGCGGCTCGAGGAAGGACGTGAATGCCGCTGCCGTGGTCGCCGCTTCCATCGACGTCGGGTGTTGCCGTTGATAGCTCGCCCTTTGCTCATGTGCCGATGACCCCGAGGCCGCCGGTCTTGGCGCGTCTTCGGATGTCGCCTTCGCTTTCCACCGATGGCCTGGCCAAGAGGGTGAGGGATGCGTTGGGGTCCAACACCCGACACGTATCCCCGAGATCCCCATGCGCCCGACCGGGGTATATCTCCCCGGTAAGTGCTTCTTGACTTCGGTGTCCTTGCATTGCTTTGCGCGTTTGTCGCCATGGCGGCGTTCTCACTCTTTCTTCCTTCGGGGCCGCCTGAACTACCGCGACTCCCCGCCTGTGTCCGGCATTGGATGCTTGTCGCCGGGCGGCAAAACCGTGTTTCGAACGAAGGCAAACGGCGCCGGGCGTTGAAGAAGGAGGAGAGGAAGAAGAGAAACGTGGCTCGCGAAGCGCCGGGCCGAGCAGCAAAGGCGGGCGAGTCACCCGACACCTCGACCACCGAAGAGGACGAGGATCCGGAGGACCGGTTCTGCGTGAACTCGTCGGATGATCGACATGGCGGCTCGGATGGACCGAGCCATGGGGCTCCGACCGTGTCGGGCTTCGTTACGAGCCCGAGCCCGAGCCCGAGGCGTCGGGGATCGCCGACACCGTGGCGCCCAAGGGCTCTTCCGGCCGAGTCCTCGGGACCATTGGCGTTGGCCATGTAGGTACCTCGGCGTCACGGGGTGAGGCTCGAAGGGAGGAGTTGACGCCTCGTCGCGGGTACCCCGGGCGCGAAGCACGGTTCGGGGACGAGTCGGCGACCCCCCGTCCCGATCCGGCCCCGTGTGTACGAACGCGTCGTGGGGATACGACACGACGCGTCGAGTGCGCGACGCCTAGGTCGCAGCCTTCCCCGAGCCTCGACCACGCCTGGGGCGATCCCCTCGCCTTCGAGAGCTTTTTCGCCTTCGCGATCTTGATCTTCTTCGGCATATGATTGCTTTGTCCCGACACGTTCTTGACTTCAGAAACGGGGGCCGCCCTGGCCGGGGCCCGAGCCGGGGTCGCCCGGCCAAGATATCGTCTTTGCCTTCGTCGAATCCTCCCGTGGCGCCCGGCCCGAGCCCCGTGGGGTCGGACCGAGCCGGCCGCCGAGGCCACCCCGAGGTGGTGCAGCCCCCGGTGGCGATGGTGGGTCGGCCACTCGGCCGATGGTGGTCGACACGGAGAGCCTCGGCTATGGCCCATGACGTCAGCCGGTGCCGGAGCAGGTGGCGCCATTCGAAGGGGGTCGTGACGCCGCCGCCCATCCCGAGGAGTCGGGCCCCTTTGTCCGGGAGTTCTCACAAGAGGAGCTCTTCATGGCGGCGGAGACGCGCAAGTCCCCGCTTGCGCTGACCCTCGCCGATCCGGGGTTCACGAGGCGTATAACCCTCGACTTCCCGCTACTCCACGTGTCCGGGTTCGAGGCAGCCCTTGGCGGCGTCGTCTTCGGCCATGACAAGGACGGTGCCCGTGGTCAGTTCCGAGGGCCCCCTGGACTTCTATTGGTCTGGGTTCCCGGAGCTGCGGGAGTTGCCGGTGGAGGAGATGTATCCCTCTGAGCCGACCCGCTGGGGCAGTCCACCTTTGACCCTGGGTAGCACGCCCGGGGGCCCGGCCGCCGCGGTGGTCGACGACCGCCCCGAGGTCCCGCAGGTGGAGAACCCACGAGCGTATCCGCGGTGGGCCGAGAGGGCTTGGCGAGGATCGGGGATGCCATAACCGGGCCGACTTGCGGAGGTCGACGCGGCAAGTGTCTTGATGGTCATCCCCGCCGCATGTCTTCTGCGCTTGTGTCTTGATGGGTAATGTGGTCGTTGCAGACTCTCCGTCGCTTCGCCCGGGAGAAGTCCGAGCTCCTTCGCCGGAACGTCCTGAACTGGAATGCCCTTGGTCAAACTCGGGTGAAGTTGATCGAGGCCCAGAGCGAGACCTCCCGGCTTGCTGCCCTTGCCGAGGAGAGGGAGTCCCAACGGCGGACCCTGGAGGCCGAGCTTGTCAAGGCCAGGTCTGAGGCCAGCAAAGTGGCAGCTGACATGGCTCGGCTCGATGAGCCATGATTTTGAAGAGGCTCGGATCCAGTCCCTCCAGTCCCGAAGGAAGCCCATGACGAGCGGGACCGGTCCCGGAGGAGGCGTCGGCAGGCGGAGATGTGCGATGCCTTGAACACTCGCATCGGCGAGTTGGTGTCCGAGGGCGAGACCCTCAGGAAGGAGAAGGAGCGGCTCCAGAAGTCGCTCGCCGAGGAGCATAACGCGATGCTGGGCTGGCAGTTGAAGTGCCAGGGTGCGTCTTCTTCCTTAGTGAGCTTTGCCTTCAATCGTCTTGTCTTGCTAACTCGGTTTGTGCACCAATTGCCAGAGGCGGAGGAGGTCCGGACCGAGGCCGTGAACACCGCGGCCACGCTGGCGCAGGGGCTGGAGCGGGAGCAGAAGTCGTACCAGGAGCTGGAAGAGGCCTTGTCGGACTTCGTTCGCCGCTTTGGGGCGGACAACCTAGAGGTTGGCCCCTCAGCACGCAGCCGCCTGAGCGCCGTGGGTGGCTACCTCAGGTCCGAGCTCCGGAACGCCTTCCGGTCCGGCGTGCGGACATGTATGGCCGTCTTCTGCTCTCACTTCCCGATGGAGTCCAAGGTGCTGGACGGCGTCGCGAAAGGCTTCTTCCTCGGCTCCGACGACGAGGAGGAAGTTGATCCCGCCGAGAGGGATGCTGCTGATGCCGCCAAGACTCAGGCGCTGTACGACTTCGTGGACGGCGCTGCGACCCGGTTGGCCTCCCGCTTCGAGGATGAAGTGTGTCCCCCGTACTCCCCCATAGAGTCAACCTATGAGGCGGACACGGAGATGGTGGACGCCCAGTCCGAGGATGCGCCGGCGGGTCCGACGCCTCCCTCGGGGGAAGCAGTTGTCGAGGGTGTTGCTCGCGCCGAAGCTTCTTCGTCGGCCGGCCGTGAGGCGCAAGTGGATGAAGCCCACCCTGCCCCCTGACCTCTCCTTGTATGAAAAAGTTGGAGCTTGTGAGATGGATGTATATAAACAATGGCACCGCCCGAGGTCTGTGGCCTTGGCGGGTGCATTTATGTTTATGTTGCGTTTTCTCGAATTTGTTCGTTTATTGTGTGGCCGGGTCGCTTGCTTTCTCCGCTCGCGAGATGGTAACCGTGGACGCCACTGGGGCAGTCCATACGGATGCCACTAGGGGCGGTCCGTTTGCCTCGGTTATCTTGCTTTGGATTTGTGCGTGAGCAACCTTCGCCACTTAAACGATTGTTTCGAGAATGCGCAAGAAAACTTTTTTCTTTCGAAAAAAAGTTTTGAAAAAAGGAAGGGGAGGGGGTCCCCCGAGGGGGGTCCCCCATGTAGCCCCCGAGGGAGTTTTAGTCTTGTCTTTGGGCGAGGCTAAGACTCCCTTAAGGTATGCACAAGAAGTATTTCTTCATAAAAGATGTAGATCTTTTATTGAGCAAAAAAAACATAAGTGTTTGACTTCTAGTGCGAGGTTAAGGGTAGAAGCGGCGTAGTCGTTCTATGTTCCCGGCGTTGGAGTAGACTTCGCCCTTCTCGTTCTTCAACTTGTAGGTTCCGGCCTTAATATTTCGGCGATGAAATAAGGCCCTTCCCGTGGTGGCGTGAGTTTGTGACGCCCTTTGTTGTCTGTCTTCGGCTGAGCACGGGGTCGCGTTGACTTGGAACTCCCGAGGCTTCGGGCCGCTTGGCATGATACTTCTGCCAGCTTGTTGGTATCTCGCCGAGTGCAGGAGCGCAACGTCTCGGGCTTCATCAACTTGGTCAATGGAGTCTTGCCTCGCCTGCTGGTTGCCTTGCTCAATGTAGGCTCGCAGCCTCGGGGACCCATATTCGATGTCCGTGGGCAAGATTGCCTCAGCCCCATAGACTAGAAAGAAAGGGCTGAACCCCGTGGCTCGGCTTTTCGTCGCTCGAAGGCTCCATAGAACCGACGGCAGTTCTGGTACCATCTTTTCCCGTATTGGTTCGCTTGATTGAAGATCCTCGGCTTCAGCCCTTGCAGGATCATGCCGTTGGCACGCTCCACTTGACCGTTGGTCTTCGGGTGAGCTACGGCCGAGGTATCCACTCGGATGCCATAGTCGTCGCAAAAGTCGAGGAATGTGACACCCCGCCCTCCAAAGCCGCACCGCACAGCCCTTCCGAGGGGCGTGCACGCGTACACATAGCATCTTGCTTACACTTTCGTCCTCGCTTCATGTAAAAGGGTTAACCCGAAGGTGATATGGCTGAAAGACAAAGGCTTATAAGTTGGCTCCACCCTTGCTTAACCAAAGAAGGTGGTACTAAACATGTGCACTCTGCACTCATAGGCCCCCTACTGGGCCACATCCAAATTGGGCCGGGTGTTACATACACCCCCCCTCAAAGGACTCGACGTCCTCGTCGAGCGCCAACTTAACCAGGACCTCCCCTCTTGGCCACGTCCAGCCCGTGAAACCGCAAGGGTCGGCTCTGATACCATTTGTGACACCCCGCCCTCCAAAGCCGCACCGCACAGCCCTTCCGAGGGGCGTGCACGCGTACACATAGCATCTTGCTTACACTTTCGTCCTCGCTTCATGTAAAAGGGTTAACCCGAAGGTGATATGGCTGGAAGACAAAGGCTTATAAGTTGGCTCCACCCTTGCTTAACCAGCAAGGTGGTACTAAACATGTGCACTCTGCACTCATAGGCCCCTACTGGGCCACATCCAAATTGGGCCGGGTGTTACAAGAAACTTCTTCCCCACGAAGTTGGTTCCGTTGTCCGTGATGATGGAGTTCGGGACTCCGAAACGGGAGATGATATTCGTAAAGAATTTCACCGTTTCCCCTGTGTGAGGGTTCACCACGGGTCGGGCTTCGATCCATTTGGAGAACTTATCAATGGCGACTAGGACGTGAGTGTGTCCTCCGGGCGCCCTTTTCAGGGGCCCAATCATGTCGAGTCCCCACACTGCAAATGGCCACGTAAGAGGTATGGTTTGCAGTGCTTGAGCTGGGAGGTGCGTCCTGCGCGCGTAGAATTGGCATTCCTTGCAGGTACGCACGACTTGGTTCGCGTCTCGCACCGCCGAGGGCCAGTAGAAGCCTTGCCTGAAGACTTTACCGACTAGAGTCCTCGGGGCGGCGTGATGGCCACACTCCCCTCGGTGAGTGTCCTCGAGCAGTTCTTTGCCTTCACCCGAGGGTATGCACCGCATGTATACTCCCGAGGCCCCTCTCTTGTAGAGCTCTCTTTTTTCTCCAATCAGTGCGAAGGATTTTGCCCTTCGAGCCAACTGGCGGGCCTCGATCTTATCCTCGGGTAGCTCCCCTCGGTTGAGGTACTCCACCAGAGGATCTCTCCAGTCAGGGTCTCGGTCGACCGCCATGGCTTCGGGTGCGGCTTGCTGTGTGCTGCCCTCGTGAGCCCCCGAGGGTACTTCCGAGGGGGTGTACTTGACCGAGGGTTCATTGAGGTCTCGGGTGAGGACGTTCGGGGGAACGGTACCTCGGGTTGCTGCGACCTTGGCCACTTCATCCGCGGCCTCGTTGTAGCGTCTCGGCGTATGCTTGTGCTCAAGCCCATGGAATTTTTCCTCCAATTTGCGCACTTCCCGACAATAGGCCTCCATCTTGGGGTCGTGGCACGCCGAGGCCTTCATGACTTGATCAATGACCAGTCGTGAATCCCCTCTGGTTTCCAACCGTCGGATCCCGAGGTCCGCCGCGATCCGGAGACCGTTGACTAGCGCCTCGTATTCTCGCGCGTTATTGGAGGCAGGGGAAATGCAGCCGGATGGCGACCTCGTGTGAACCCCCGAGGGGTGAGATGAAGAGCAAACCAGCCCCCGCCTGCCTTCATCATGGATCCATCAAAGTACATGGTCCAAAGACTCGGCTTGATGGGCGGGGGGGTAGCTGCGTGTCGTCCACTCGGCCACAAAGTCGGCCAGGGACTTGAGACTTGATCGCCTTGCGGGCAGAACGATATAGTTTCGCTCATGAGCTCCACCGCCCATTTCGCCACTCTTCCCGTGGCCTCTCGGTTTTGGAGGATCTCCCCGAGGGGAACGAGGATACCACGGCAACTGGGTGCGCGAGGAAGTAGTGGCGAAGTTTCTTCGCGCGTCAGTCTGATGGCGCACAATAGCTTCTGCATCTGTGAATATCGAGTCTTGGTGTCGGAAAGTACTTCACTGATGAAGTAGACAGGGCGTTGAACTGGCAACGTGTGTCCCTCTTCCCGACGCTCAGCTACGACCACCGCGCTGACTACCTGGGTAGTGGCTGTGGACGTATAAGTGCGGGGTTTCTCCCGGGTTTGGCGGTACTAGGACCAAATGGGGTTTGTTAGGAGCTTCTTGAGGTTGCCGAGGGCTTCTTCGGCCTCGGGGTCCGTGCAAAGCGTTCGGACTTGCGCAGAAGCCTATAGAGGGGCAGGCCCTTCTCCCCGAGGCGTGAGATGAACCTCGCTTAATGAAGCCAGGGCAGCCCATGACCTTCTCAGACTCCCTTGAGATCTTGGATCGGACCCATCTTGGTGATTGCGTCAATCTTGGTTGGGTTTGCTTCGATGCCTCGTTGAGAGACGATAAAACCCGCCAAGATCCCTCGGGGGACCCCGAATACGCATTTTTCGGGGTTGAGCTTGACTCCCTTCTTGTTTAGGCACTCGAAGGTTTCCCGAGGTCACCCACGAGGTCCGACGTTTTCTTGGATTTGACCACTATGTCGCCGGGCGTAGGCCTCCACGATCCTTCCAATGAGTTCCCGAAGATGATTTGCATCACCGCCGGTATGTTGCCCCAGCGTTCCTCAGCCCGAAGGGCATGGTGAGGTAGCAATACATCCCGAAGGGTGTTATGAACGAGGTCGCGAGCTGGTCGGACTCTTTCATTTTGATCCGGTGATAACCGAATACGCGTCAAGAAAGGACAACGCTTTCACATCCCGCAGTTGGAGTCGACAATTTGGTCAATTCGAGGCAAAGGAAAGGGAACTTTCGGACATGCTTTGTTGAGACTAGTGTAGTCCACACACATCCGCCATTTCCGCTTCTTTTTTTCTCTACTAATACAGATTAGCTAACCACTTTCGGGTGGAATACTTCTTTTATGAATCCGGCCTCCAGAGCTTGTGGATCTCCTCGCCGATGATCTTCCGCTTGGCGTCATCAAAATGGCGCAAGCGCTACATGACCGGCTTTGAGCCCGGCCGATGTCTAGGGAGTGCTCGGCGACATCCCTCGGTATGCCCGGCATGTCCGAGGGTCCCCACGCAAACGCCTTGGCATTCGCGTGGAGGAAGTCGACGAGCACGGCTTCCTATTTCGGGTCCAGTCCGAGCCGATGGTCGCCAGCCTTCTCCTTCGGGTTCTTGGGATCGAGTGGGATCTTCTTGGTGCCCGAGGAGGGCTCGAAGCTCCCAGCCGTGGCGCTTGGCCTCATGCTCGATCGTGATTTCATCAAAGCTTCTCTTCGCATCGGGCGATGAGTGCCTCGGCAATGGCGAGTGCCTCGCATACTCCACGCTCCACGCCACACTCATATGCATGATGGTGTGAGGGGCCTGTCGTGATGACACCCTTCGCCCCCGCACTACTACACAACAAAGATATTGTAACACTTTCTTGTAACATAGTCATCAATGTGTTCCAATGAAATCTCACAAGAACACAAAATAGAGTGTTACAGTGCTTTGGTTGTAACACAAAAGGCTTTTTTTCACAA
Source organism: Hyparrhenia diplandra (assembly GCA_015847255.1). Classification (NCBI taxonomy): domain Eukaryota; kingdom Viridiplantae; phylum Streptophyta; class Magnoliopsida; order Poales; family Poaceae; genus Hyparrhenia; species Hyparrhenia diplandra. The sequence goes on along the minus strand of JADLZK010005218.1, from coordinate 171,161 downwards.
AAAAAAATGTTACTGACAATAATTTTAGTAACACAAAATTGGTGTTACAAGAAAAATGTTACAATAGAGCACTACGTTGTAACACATGAATGGAACATATAAAGTATGTTACAAATATACGCCCCGTAGTAACACAAAATAATGTTACAGATCCAAGTGTTACAAAGATTAGTAGAACAATCATTCAGTAGACTCTTCACTTTGCCCACTCGCGCGCACATGTTCCCTCGCGGTGGATCCAGATATCTTCGAATCCCGCTCCCCTCCGCTTGCTTTCCCATGCATGAGAAAATTGCTATCCGGGACTGCAACCGTCACTCTGCAATTTTGGGACTCTAATTGTTCTCAAAATGTTGGACACTTGATTTTCGCCTTGTTGCCATAATGTATATTTTTCTCCTTTTTTTTAGTATTCTCCATGTATTTGGCACATGGCCAAAGCTCACAATGAGCAGGCTAACTGTTTGCCCCAATTGGGCTTAAATTATGCAATAATGAGCAAATAAAGCAATTTGAATATATATTGAACACAATAGAAATTTCGGGCATAAAAATTATTTGCATATGACACAATAATAAGCTCAATAATCATGAGTTCATCTCACAAATCCATAAATTATCCTAAACAAGTTTATATCTTGAAACCTTAATTTTGTTCCAAACAAGTCCCATCACTTATCAAATAAACATTCTGAATACATCTCATCACGGATAAAATCATTAATCCTATATGTAGCTTCGCTTTGGTGTCATCTTTTTTGGTGCAGACATAGTAGACATCCTCATAGGATCAGTGGTGTCATTTTGTGAAGAGTTGCTCTCTTCTAATAGGAATGCAAGCTACCTGCAAAAAAGTATGGTACGACAATTAGATGTATGATAATATCTATTGCATGGTAAATGTGCTAATTATCTTCAATATGCTCTATTGAAGGAGTATCACTTTGAGAACAATTACTAGGTGCAAGTAGAGCATGTCTAAAATTTTAGTATCCGAATTGTTGACCAATTACTTTTACTTTACTGGAAATGTCCGTTATGGTTCAGAAGACTTTACCTTGACCCGAGTGTATGATCCAGTAATGAATTTAACAAGTATTTATATTCCTGTACACACCCATACTACCTTGCAAATTGCATTGCCCATAGACTATCTAAGTTCTGATAGGCAGCCACTAACATGTATTTATTATCATTGCACAGAGAATTGTTGCAAACTGACGCACTTGGTACTTTTTGTTACAGGAAATCAAAGGGAGTCCTAGGTTCAAGGGCTACATCAGGTTGCTGAAGCCAACAAGTAATGTATCTTTAGTTGGTCCATTTGAAACCTGATTACCTGAATGGCATGGTTCTGTCAGCAAGTAACATCTCTGTCAGCAAGCAAGTAACAGAAGGGACTCTGCGAAGGCCAATTCATATGCAAAGCCTGAATTCCTGACTTGCTATGACTTTTTGTTGGCCCTTTTAGGCACCTGAAGGGCAACCTATTTGGAGTGAAGCTCCAGTAGGAGGGGAAAAGTCCACTGATCGAGCCACAATTGTTTTGAGATGAACATGGAAACAGTGGGGGTGGGATGATAAATAACAGACGGCAGACTAGTATTCACTCGAGAGTCAAGACCAGCTAATTTCATATCAAATCCAGAAAAAGGAAAAAGAATATGGATATATATATTTGGTCGCTGACCTTTTACGCCGACCACTCCTTTGGTTCTGATCCTCGTCTGGAGGAGACGGACGAACCTGCTGGTCGGCCTAGGTTTTGTTGCCGTCGTCGCCTTCACAGGAGTAGAAGGAGGCGCTGAGGATGTCTCTGGCCCATTGTTTTCGGCCGCGTCCGTGGAGGCGTCGATGGCGAGCGGGTCTGGGCGATGGCAGCACTCCACGGCGGCGTCGAAGGAGAGCGATCTAGGCGATGGGGAGCGCCATGCGGCGGTGGCAGCGGCGGCGAGATGGAGAGCAGGAAACGCAGGGGGCGGCGGCCGACCGAACAGGGCTGCTGGATCCGAATTGGGCGCGGGAGTGGGTGCGCCACGTGTGCGAGTCGTGCATAGCGCCGGTGTTAACTTCCTAATCTTGCCTGATGTCAGCATGACATAAAGATGTGTCGTATACCACATTTTCCCTTGCAAAATAAAAATCTAAAATACACTACAAATACCGGCCACCAGCAATGGTCACGGTCCATTATGTACCTTATCTCTTCCAACACTTTCGGTCTACAATCCGTATTGAGGTCTTATATCATTTCTGAAAATATTATTTCCATCATAAATGGTTATGCTACATCAAGAAAAATGTTTTAAGTGCATAATTATTTATAAAAATACACGTTGAATTTTATTTTTAATCCCTCAAAATTTAAAATGTATAGCTTTTTATACGAAACTTTGTTTTCATCTGATCTGGTTACTTCATATCTTTTGGATATAATAAATGTCCATGCGACCAAAAATTTTAGCCTGACAAGGGCATGGCCCGACCCTTCGCGAGGGCGGCGGCGCCCGCCCTCCCCACGGTGCAACCTGTCCCACCGCCTCGTCGCATCCTCCTCTCTCCTCCGTGCCTGAAACATGTAGGTAGTTGTTCGCAACATAAGCAATGTGCCTGAAACATGACCTAATTGTTGTTGGGCCGGCATGAGCGCCATGGGCGACGGCGCGCAGGACAGATGGGCCAGCGAAGGCCGGAGGATGTGGGGTTCCGCACAAAGTAACAACGACGATGCGTTAATGAAATAGGCCAGGATAACTAATGACACATGTGCGAATTGGCTTGTAGTCCAATGGTAGGACGGTCCAGTGGGACGCTACCCACCAGGGTTCAAATCCTGGTGCTCGCACCTTTTCCTGGGATTTTCCCAGGATTTTCCGGCGTCATGCATTAAGTGGTAAACGACGTTCCCGTCGACGACGAGGCACCCATGGTGACTTCGAGAATCTCTGGACCTGCCGGGTGCTCAGTCCTTCGGAGGTGCTCATAGGGGTAGGGTTTGCGTACGTGTGTTCTTAGGGGAGAGTGTGCGTGCGTGTTGTGAGCGTCTGCGTTATGTACGTTGTAATTCTAATTCTAAAAAAAAAAAAAAAAAAAAAAACTAATGACACATGTACAAATCTCTACAAAATTGGTGATGTGCTACCGAAACATAGATTTGTTTTGAAACATGTATAATATCATTATTGAAACATCAGTAAGCAACCCCTGCAACTCGGCACCAACCGCCTACGCCTCACCAAGGATGGAGATGGGGGCAGGGCAGCTGACCTGCTCCCTTCCCACACATTGTTCGCCCTCCGTCGAGATTTGTACGTAACCAAAAAAATGTGCAACGCTAAATTGCTGAAACCTTATGAAATTTTTTTTGGAGTGATGTTACATGAAAATCATGACATCCTGCAAATTGTAGATTTTTTGACCTAGTCTACATATTATTACAGTTTATTACGTGGTAATTTGACAAATAATTTTAATAATATCTAAATGAAGTCGGATAATTCCGTAAATTGACACAACATCATGTTTTGGGTTCATAAAAGTTTCAAGCCATTTCAATGAAGTGAGACTACACACCTATCACAAATAGTTGGATCTCACACAAAGTCCCATTCTTAATGGAGGCAACATGACCATCTCGTGAACAATGTGGAACGCTACTTCTGAAAACCTTATGAATTTTTTTTGAGTGGTCGTACATGAAAATCATGACGTCCCGTAAGTTTGTAGATTTTTTTACCTAGTCTACATATTATTACAATTTATTACGTGGTAATTCGACAAATAATTCTAATAATATCTAAATGAAGTCGGATAATTTTGTAAATTGACACAACATCATGTTTTGGGTCCATAAGCATGCCATAAAAGTTTCAAGCCATTTCAATGAAGTGAGACAACACACCTATCATAAATAGTTGCATCTCTCACGAAGTTCCATTGTCAATGGAGGCATCATGACCATATGTGAACAATGTGGAACACTACTTTGCTGAAACCTTATGAAATTTTTTTTTGAGTGATCGCACATGAAAATAATGACGTCCCATAAGTTTGTAGATTTTTTGACCTAGTCTACATGTTATTACAGTTTATTACATGGTAATTCAACAAATAATTGTAATAATATCTAAATCAAGACGGAAAATTCCGTAAATTGACACAACATCATGTTTTGGGTCCATAATCATGCCATAAAAGTTTCAAGTCATTTCAATGAAGTCGACTACACACCCATCACAAATAATTGCACCTCTCACAAAGTCACGCTTATCAATGGAGGGAGCAAGACCATCTCGTGAACAATGTGCAACATGAGATCGGTGGTAGGACATGGAAGCGCACTGGGTATGCGGCCGACACGAGATAGGCGAGTGGCAAGGAGCACCGGGTGCGAGTGGTGAACGCAGCAGCACGTATTGCGCGCAAGCGGGCTGGCCCAATAATCAGGCGACAGCGTCTAGCACATCGATACGAAAAATTACCTCGGATGGACAAGCTATCAAAACGAAAATTATAGATCATGAAAAGTTATGCAACTTTGTATTTGACAATTAGTTTCATTTGATTTTTTTACAATCCCAAATACTCGTATCAAAAAAACTATTTGTAATATACATGTGACTACTCATAATGTAATTTTTACATAGCCAAATTGATTAGTATTTTTTAAAACATAAGGACTGATCGGATGTCATCAATCTTTTTAACTACTCGTATTGAATATAACCAAAAATTGATTCTAATAAAGAATTCATTAGTTTCCCTGAAAAAATTTCGGGTAAAATATTTCCCACCAAAAATTTCCCTCCTAACATACATCTGCCGCCAAAACACTCGGCTCTCTGTGACTCCGTCATATCCCACCAAAAATCGGATCTATTCCCACGGACTGAGTAACTGACTCAGGCTCTAAGGCCGGCGGCGCGGTGGCGAACGGAACGGAGGCGAAGCGGCCAACTGCCGGCCGAACTAGCTCGTCGAGTTACCCATCCATGCGGAGAGGACCGACCGCCGGCAGGTGATCCATGCTCTTGGCGTCCGGATCAGTTCGTCTGTCCAGCCGGGATTGCTAGGTACGCACTTGCCGCTGCTCGTCTCTTTCTTCATCTGCTTTGTTCGTTCCCTTTCTTTCTCGACGCATTTAACAGCCGGCCTCCCTCCGTCCGCTCCACGTTCAGCGCCGCCTACCAGATGTCCGATGCCGATGTGCTTGCCTGCCTGCGGGCCGCCTAAGTACTTCCTACCTAGCTCCTGTGATTCCGGTGTGATCCACCTCCTTTCCTTCCTTTCCAAGGGTACGGGAGGGAGAGAGGCGATGTGATTCCGCCCGCTACCTGTTCCGGTCCACGTCTGGGCAGCAGCACGAAGCCCCGGCCGTGGCTGCCTTCTGGCACGTCGCGATGCAGAGCACAACGCGATGCAGGCCATCCCCGCCGGTGGCCGTGGAAGCCACTGCCACGCCCATCGCGAACCGCAGTCCGCAAACCTGCAAATCGCTGAAGACAGAGTTCTTCCCGGCGATGTGGCTGTCACTCTGTCACATGGAGAACCGAATGTTCAGGAGCAGATAACAGAGTATACAATATAACGATGCACCATCTTTCATCAACAACATACATAGTTCGTCAGATAATACAACTGAACTGAATTGTGCAATGTTTCGAATGAGAACCTGAATCAAGCAAACAGAATCACATAGCTGTGGCAATTAGTCATCCTGTCACATGGTGAACTGCATATTCAGGAGCAGAGAACAGAGTACAATACATCGATGCATGTTTAATGCTAAAATGTTCTGACACTCTGACATTTGCCAGAAAAATATGTAGATTGTAGTAAATAAAACATGTTTATGGCTAAATTACATGTTGCATGGATGGTGTTTCCAGCAACCTAGTTCATCAAATAAAATAATGAATTAAGTAACATTTCAAATGCAAATTTATTCCAAAGGAAAACAATATTCAAACTATCACATAGAATGGCAACGAGTCACTCTGCAACATAGGGGAGTGAACATTTAGGAGCAGATAACTGAGTACAATATATCCATGCACCATCTGAATGAACTACTACCTAAGGTAAAAATGAAATTCCCCATGACTGAATTGATTTAGAGTCTGCAGAAACTATAACAGACCACCTCATCTATCTACATGTCCAAACCTAAGTAGAGGTCAATCTTCATCTGGTGTTTCCTCCTCATCATTGTTTCCATATCTCCAGCCATCTTCAATGTTGTTGCCCCCGTCTTCTTCGGTCTCTTCACTATCAACCGGCGGACTGCAGCTGTGGCGCAGCTCTTGAGGTAATATATGACGCAATTCTGTTTTTTACCTGGATTATTGAGTCCGTTAGGCAAATATTTCACTGCTCAGAAGTGAATAGAGATTTTGGTTATAGTGTGTCATATGAATAGCTCGCTAATTTACTCAACAAGTCAAAGTACATATAAAATTTTCCGTTCATAGCGATTGGCTAAAGATATGTGTACTCTGATTGTGTTATACGAAGAAGTTGACAACTGTACATATGGTCCGATGAACCTACAAGTGTGCTTGCCTCATATGGGCTGTGAACTTATTTATCCTTATGGCACTTTAGTCTAACTGTTACTATTCTATTATCTTTATTCTAATTTTCTACTACTGCTATATTTATTTAGATTGAGCAACCATGGCGGTGGATAATTGGACCATAAATCTTGAATTTCATGGAGCAGCTGAAAGAGAGAAACATGTACAAATGGAAATGGATAGAGATAAGATTTGCTACTTCGACTTGATTGATTTAATCGAAAGCAAAGATGGGTACTCATCAATCGACTACATATACTACAAGAGAAAAGATAGCTTGGTTGTAATAGAACAAGATCATGAACCGATGAAGATACTTAACGAGTGTGAGAGTAAAAAGATGATTAGCTTGTTTGTGACAAAGGAGAGGCTGGCCACTTTAGCGTCTACCAGGTCCGACAAAAAGAACCATCCAAATCTAATCCCAAAAAATCTAAAGGTATTAGAATGAACATATAATTTACTCTTCTATATCTATATCTGATTATTCAAGTACAACTTAACTATTCCAAGGCATGGTAGTCATCAATGCTTTATTTTCATCTAGGATTAGCTTGTTCGCCCCCACCCAGGAAGTGACTTAATAAATACAACCTTGACAATATGATACATATATTTAGTTTAGTAAAAAAATTACATATGTGCTTTATTATATTCAACATTTGTTTAGCAGAAGAGGAGGAATGAAGAAAAAGGAAGGATTAAACTTAATGCATACCGAAGCAACATATGCTAACGAGGTTGAGCAATGCGATGATGAAAACCAGAACACATCAGGTACGGATGTAGTTAGATCAATCTCATTCATATGGATCTGTATCTTTAGTTACTTGTACATCACTATCATTCTATTTTTAATAGGTGATGGTGATGAAGTACCGAATAGGCAAAAGGGGACTGTTTTTAACACATATTTGGGATCTACCCGATGGAGATAAAATAGTAGTAATATGTAATAAGCTTGGACAGCCCATAGGAAAAGAAGGTGGACTTTTAGGCCAATTTTTGGGCACAATAGCAAGAAATGGTGGTTACTTGTCCCGCTTGCTTTGCCAAAGATTGGAGAAAAGTTAAGAAAGACAATGGGAACACCATCATTCAATTTGTACAGGTTAGGTTTCCAGGATATAACGTTGTGAATTTAAGTACTTGTTATCATGTCATGAAGTCAAATTCATTAATTGGTGACTTCCTAATTATTTTTGCTTTATAATGTGTGGATTTCTTGGTTTTATGTACAATTGGAAAATCTCCTAGACACACATCCAGAGTTAGCACAAAATAGTGAGGGAAGAGTTGCATGGGAAGGTGACACATTACATCAAGTGTTGGGAGAAGAAAAAGTCGACAAGTGCATGGCATGGGGTTGCTTACATTTTTTTTGCAGGTTGAAATGATTAATGGTTGAATTCCTACATCAATGTGTACAAGAAGAAGAAATGGACTTTAGGGACCCTAGCTAGTTCTTGAATTTTTCTTTCTAGTATGAACTATGTGTGTTTCCTTTCTAGAACCACATCGTTATGTACATATACTATGATTTGTTTTGAACAAGAACTATATGTTTGAAATCATTTCTATAATACATGGATCATGTATGATTATGGAAATGTGTGGTTTATGTGATTTCACAATGTGTCATATTTGTGTGATTATATAATAATCAGGTGTGCTACATGTATAGGCTTAAACAAATATTTGTTCCATAATCTAAATATGTTACGATGGAAATAAAAAAGTGTTACAAATGATATAAAAAAGATGTTACAATCCGAATATGTTGCAAAACCATATTGTGCTCTACATAACGTACATGTGTTACTAGAACTAAAAAAGTGTTACAACCGACATCCCTATAACACAAAAAGCGATGTTCCAATAGATAAATAAATGTGTTGCAAATGTGTACTCTATCATATTGTGAAGTGTTACTAGAGAAAGAAAAAGTGTTACAATAAAATCATTGTAACACTAAACAAGTGTTACCAGAGAAAGAAAAGTGTTACAACAAAAATCATTGTAACACTAAACAAGTGTTCCTCAGAAATGAAAAAGTGTTACAACAAAAATCATTGTAACACTAAAGAAGTGTTCCTGTAGACAAGTATAATGTGTTACAATAAACTTAGTCTATAGTAACATAGGCAATTGGAACACAAAATAAAATGTGTTACTAATGAGCTAGTAACACTTTTTCCAACCTATAGTAACACAAGTTGGCGTTACTATATCGCTGCTACCGTAGTAGTGCCGGCATCTTGAGCTTAAGGTACGTGTAGTTCTGAACGACCATGAACTTGGCGTGCAAGGCCGCCGAGGAGGAGTGCGTGGTAAGTACCGCGGACCCCAAGGATCTCAAATGTGAGAGTCTCTTGCCTGAAGTTCGAGGGGTCACCGAAAAACCGGTAAGTCGATCCGCCCGAGGGGCTTTAGCTGCGCTTTGCGGGGACGACGCCATTGAATGCCGGCCCTCCGTGGCGGATCTTGGACTTGTCTACCCCAAGGAGGTCGAGGGTTTCTTCGTAGATGAGGTTGAGGCTGCTCCCTCCGTCCATAAGGACTTTGGTGAGCCGAGTGTTGGCGATGATGGGATCCACCACCGCTGGATAAGCCCCCGGGTTCGGGATGTGCCGGGGTGATCCGACCGTCGGTCGAAGGTGATGGCCTCGGTCCGACCACTTGCGCCAGCCGGGGTTCTGCCGGCTCCGTGGCATAGACCTCCCGACGCTCCTTCTTCCGCTGCCGCACGGACATGTTGCTGAGATGCTGCCGCCGAAGATCATGAAGCGTTATTCACCTTCGGGAACTCCTCGTTGCCCTTGGCGCCACCCTCGAGCCTCTTCCTCTTCACCCTCGGGGATGGCCTTGAGCTTGGCGAAATGTTGGCGTACCCTCTTGCACTCCCCGAGGGTATGCTTGACCGGGTAGCTATGGTTCTGGCATGGCTTCTTGAGCATGTCATCGAAGGTTTCTTGTGGCGGGACCTCGACATTGAAGCATTCCCGCGTGGGGTCATAGTACTCGTCTTCATCGTCGGTGCACGGTGCGCCGAACGTCTGGAGGAGGTTTCGATTCTCCGGACGGTAGAGCGAGTCCCTCAGCTCCCGGGACCAGGCCCCGGTTGAACCCGGAGGGGGTGGCATGACGGGGTCGTCCCGCGTCCTCTGGAGGATGCGCTCCTCCGAGTGAATGTCCATGGGATAACGCTCCCGTGGAACGACGGGTGGTCTGGCTCGTGCTCTCCTGGCGAAGGCTTCGACTGAGGTTTCACGCCGGCGAGGATTCACCGGGACTCCCTCCAGGATGACCGGAGCGGAGGCGTTTTCCCGACGATTAGGGTTTCGGGGTACCCTACCACGAGCGGGTGGCGGGTAAGGTATTTCCCGGGGCCTAGGGTTCCTGGGAGCCCTTCTGCGAGTCGGCGCCGGGGATACGCCGACGGATTCGAATCCGTTGTTTGACGCCGCGCCTGCGCGCTGATGGGTCCGCCTTGCCCGTCTTGCACGGTGGCGGCCGTGATGATGGGCTTGCCGCGGTGGCGATGCTGCCCTCCCTTCTACCGGTGCGTCGGGCGAAGGATCATCTCGTAGTTGTGGCCGAAGCGCCACAAATGCCGCGCGTTCAAGAACAAGTGGTGTTCCGCGCGGGAGCTCGTGCTCGGCGAGCAGGTGGAAATGAAGGCGGAAACGCCATGAGGGCTGATGGAGATGCAGATTGCACACGGCGCCCCCTACGGGCGCCAAACGCCGGGCGTTTCGAGAACGGTGGGTGCCTCGGTGCCCGGCAATAAAGAATTTATAAGCCGTGTGCCCCCTCCCCCGATGGCGTGGCGCAAGATGGACACGGACGCAGCGGTTTATCCCGGTTCAGGCCAACGGGGCCCTACGTCCAGCGGGGGTGTGTCCTGCTCGTGTTACCTCGCGCTCAAAGGTAAGCCCGCAAGTAGGGGTTACAGCGGCCGCATGGGAGAGACGCTGGTCTCAAGCCCCACGATCGTGGTTATGGTGGTGGTGGTGTGCCGTTTCCTCCGTGTGAACTGTTGAGTTGAGCTCGCTCGAATCCAATCGAATCGAATCAAATCGAATCCCCTCCTCTCTAGGGCATTACTCCCCCTTTTATAGGAGAAGGAGAGAGATAATGTTTACACCGGTGGACACCTAGGTGGCTAATTCCCGAGGCTACACCGGTTGCATGTCTTGCCGCCGAGGGGTGGGCTGGCTTGGATGTTGCTTGACGAAGACACGCGTCCCCGATCCGATGGTGGACGTGTCCGTCCCCGCGCGCCCCCCGAGGGTCCCGTGAGGCGTCCCTCACGATCGCGCATGGCGAGGGCCGGTCCCGGGTTGCCGGCTATGCGTGTCAAGTGCCCGAGGGTCCGCCCAACGTGGCGTTTTGACGGTGCTCGGGAAATGAACAATGTCATCCTGGTTTCCCGTGCGGGTGGTGTAACACGTCACCGGTTCAGCTTTGCGTCCCATCGGTTGGATTGGGGAGACGATTCGCGCCTCGATTTGATCAAGGGCGTAATCGATGGCACCGGGCGCCTCGCCTGTCGTGCGACCGCATTGAATGCGGCGGTTTCCCTTCCTCCGACGGAACCTCCCACGCCCGAGGGTCGGCGACCCTAGACGGGCTAGTTGGGCTGCCTCACCCGAGGATGGAGAGCTGGTCTCCCCTCGGGCGAGGCGGAGTTTTTGCGCCCGAGGGTGGTGAGCTAGGCCACCCCCGGGACGGCCGGAGATTTCTCCCGGTCGGTGAGCTAGGCCGCCCTCGGACGAAACGGAGATGCGTGGTCGGTCGAGTCCGAGCCATGGTTTGGCTCGCCGCGATGTGGAACGTCATGGTTCGTTGTTTGGCGGAGGTCCTTGACCTTGTCCTTCGTGGCGTGATGAGCTCTTTTACGTCGTGGTGACTCCATTTGGGCCGCTTTGTGGGTCGTCCGTGGGCCGATTCCGATTTCGTCGTTATGTGAGCGTCGTGGCCAATGGCACGTCCATCGTCCGGCCGGGCCGTCCCTCCGTGCGGGATGATAGCGGGCTAGGTTTCTACGGGCCTTGGCAGCCGGCGCATTCTCATAGTTTGGAGAATGTCTCGGGGCCCAATATTTAGGTCCCCGACAAGGGGGAACCGGCCGGACACTAACCGAGGGGAGCTCGGCGGCGTCGTCTTCGTGGCCGTCGCCGTCCTCGTCCACGAGCTCCGGCGGCGCCGCCCCCACCCGAAAGGCCGTGGGCTTTTGGGCCTTGGACCGCCCAAAACGGGGTGGTCGGGCGCCGGTTAGGGCGGCGACCGGTCGGCGCCTAACATCTCGCAAAGAATTGCCTCTCGGGAGGGGCGGCGACGAGTGGTCACGGGCTAGCATTCCAATATCAAATATGGTCCATCAAAGCCCACCTAGACCTCGGCGCTAATATCTCCTCAAGTAAGAATTGCCTCTCGGGAGGACGGCGACGGAGTGGTCTCGGGCTAGCATTCCAATATTGAATATGGTCCATCAAAGCCCACCTAGACCAGCAAACTACATTCCACGTTGTAGTCACGGGCTTGCGGCCCAACGCACGAACAACTCCTGGTTTGAAATTCCATTTCACTGGAAATGGTCTCGCTTAGCCTAGGCCGTTGTTTAAGGAAAAAGTCTCACAGGAAATGGTCTCGCTTAGCCTAGGCCGTTGTTTAAGGAAAAAAGTCTACTTTTCCTCCTTTAATTCTTGTAAAAGTCATTTTTTCACCACAAAATCAAGCGTGTGTTTTAACTCCTTATAGGGGTTTTGAAGGCGGATTTCTCTTTTTCGTTTTTGTTTATTTCAATTGAATCTTTAAAAATCATAGTAAATCACAGAGAAAATTAAAAAAAATCTAATTTTGTTAGACTTCATATGAGTTGATCTATACTGTGAATATATAATATGGTATTCTTTAGTGTAAAGTTTTTGTTGTATATTTAGATATACTTTTCTTCTATAATTAAATGGAATAATTTATAAATGCAGTTTCTCTGGTATAATTGTGGTGACATTTATATGGGGCCTAATTGTTATAGATTTAGATATTCTTTAGTACACGGTGAAGCCCAAACATGATAGATCTACTATGATTTTTGAAGAATCACCCGAAATTTAAATAAATAAAAAGGCAAAATCACTTTCAAAACTGCTCCATGGAGTTAAAACGCACAGTTTGAAAAAAATTGAGGAAGATGGTTTGCCCGGTTTTTGCGGTTCAGGGGGAAAGCGGACAATCGCAAAAGTTAAAGGAGGAAAAGCGGACTTTTTCTTTTATAATAAGTAAAGCTGAAAATACTGCAGCCCACCAAAAATTTGAAACCTTGCATTTTAAAAGTTTTTGGATTCATTCGCTTCCGGGTCTAATGATTGTAGAGATGTGATGAATATGAATCTTCAACCCTACCAAACTGACGAACATGAGTCTTCAATGAAGCTTCTTCTGATCTGACCGCTACAGAGTCTATCCACGTACTACTCCCGGTCGCTGATTGTGCCATGGCACAAAAGCCTGCGTCGTCTGCCGTCACCGCTGCATCAAACAAGCACCATGCGTATCATCGATGACATCTCCCGGCATGCACACGTCTCGGTTTCTTGGAATGAAGAACGCGCCATGCCGCCGTGCGCCGGGACTTGCCCCAGTTTGCTGCGAAATTAAATCCGGCGGCTTTCGAGCGGCCATCTGCTTCTGGCGGCAGCAGCCGGCCTGAGACTCAAGCGTCAACGCAGGAACCGAAACGGATATCATTTCCGGGTGGGTGAAGGTCTCGCGGCTACTACGGACTCGTGGGGCTCTCTGGCCGCCGCTAGCCTGCCACCTGCATATGGCTGCGTCCCTATGACTCCTATAGGTAGTAGTACGTGTGTGTAACGTCAGCTTCGGCGTAAGTACTGCTTACGCACAAATTGAAAGTATTTATTAGTATGTAATTTGCTGTAATTCCATATGGGGACCAGATCGAACGATCTAAAATAGTATTTCCCAACATCATGTCGACAACATATATATTTAATTCTACCAATTCTAAAGAAAATAAAATAATCGGACAAAAAAATGCACCTATAGTGTGAAGCCATAGAAGCCGTTCCGCTGTTTCTTGTGACCTCAGTCCATGGACATTGGAGTATACGTACTTCTATAAAGTCTCTTCTTATTTGGGCATACATTCTTCCGGCATATCATCCACTTGCCTACAACACATAGCAAACCATCTTTCTCGCGTGCCTCACCCAACATGTCCTATTGCGACTAGAAGATACTGCAAGAACTTGGTGAGATTAATTGATCACCTCTGAAATTTTGCATGCACATACATATCGCCATGCATCGTTCTCAGTTTTTCTTCCTTTAAGAAATATAATATACACAAGTGCGCTATGCATCGAGAGTCTTCCATATCGTAGTTGTTTCTTGAATAAGGAAACTCGACTTGGTTATTGTGAAGAGTAGCATGCATGATGTGTAAATACCATTCACATTAGACATGAATATTGTAGGACCCTGTTCCAAGGACATGATGAACCATTCAGAGCTCAGGCCATGGTCGTCGGCGTTGGACCTATCAGTCGATTGTCCTCAGCTAACACCGGCGGCATCAGTCTTTCCAGCAGCAGGTACGTTATTTGTAACCTGTATAAAGTAAATACTAGTAGTGCTCAAGTTTTTCATTGGATAATGAGTGCCACAGTTAATCCTTAGAGTCAACAGAAAGTTTTTTTAAAAAAATAAAATTTTGATTTTCAAAATCTAAGGAATTTGAACAAGTTTATTGGACCTTCTTCGAATTTAATTGGACCTATATATGAAATTGCACCTCTGTTTTTCTTCGGGGTTCGTTGCAATCATGCACTCATGCCTCCCATCACGTGTCCCCTTATACAAAAAGTCACAACATCGTCATGTACCACTCGCACCAATCCGTGTTTCCATGTGTAGTTGAGAACTTGTTCAGATCCTATCGACGACGACATCACCAAACCACGATGATTGTAACTTAATTGGCAATTAAGACAAGGTCAAAATCCATTTTTTTTTTTTAAAAAAAAGACAAGGTCAAAATCATGATTGTTTCCATAATGTGCACGTACCCGCCAAAATTATGTAAGAGAAAGCTACCTCGTGATTCACAAGAAGATCGCAGAGAACCCCTAAGTGGAGGTTCTCTATACATAGGTGTAGTAGATCTCATGACTGTACAACTATGAAGTCTTCCCCTAAAAATGGAGAAAAGTCCAAACTGAGAATCTTAATTTATTACAAGTTCAATTTTCACAGGACAGATAGCTAGCTAGGTCAACCATGATTGCTCTTGTAACATGCATGTACTACCTATTAGCTTTACCTTCTTATAAACCTGGTACACATCTAATATATGGTTCTTCTAAAATTCAATATTCAATATTCATAAGAAATTTTAGAAACATACTAACTCATCAAGCCTACTTGTTTGTTGGTTAGAATCTTAGGAGCATAAATATATTAGAAGTTCATATTTTAGTACTTACCACTAATCAAGATTACTCATATCTTTATTCTCAATCTAGTTGTGATGAATTTTCATCAATTACTCTATATATTTCTCCGCCCACATCCGTAGTTTTTTCTCCATCCACGTAGCACTTCATGTGTCTTCAATATGCATCTCTTTAAAACCTTATCTTAAGTTATGGTTGTTTCTGGGATCCACACAGTGTCTCTGAATATTTTCCAATGTAAAGTATGAGAATCTACATTGACTCGTCAGTGACATCATTTCGTCGGGTCTCTAGTGTCAGACTACTACCAGTTTGATGAGCTCCTGACGACGAAGGAGAAGAAATTACGAATCAAGATTCAACGGTTTATGGAGAAAGAAGTTGCTCCAATAATACCAAAGGTTAGGCAGCTTGCAGTCTTGGACTCATATATATATAGTCTGGTCAGTATATTTGAATTTTATTTGTAGTTGAATGTTGTTCATCACGCTAGCTAATTTGGAAAAAAAAAAAGTGTGTTGAAGCACACTGATTATTAACTTTTATTTGTTGTTCCTTCGGATACCATGATAGTATTGGGAGACAGCGGAGTTCCCATACCAACTTATTCCAAAATTGGGCTCTCTTGGATTCGCTGGTGGCATCATCAAGGTACGGAAAACGATTAGTATTATTTTTTGGAGGCATATGCATATATGTATGTTTTGTAATACTACATCCTGATCCTAATATATACATATGTAATCACCTCTGATTCAAAAATCAAGAGATGTATTTAATTTTCTCTCTCAACACTAGTACTACCACATGATGTACACTTGTTTATACAGAGCATACCTTGTATTACAAAACTTGATTGAAAATTGGTCACACCTATATATTAGGAATTAGGAAGTAATATACAAAAATATCTAAATACTATAAAAGAACGTGTGTACACAACAAAACCTGTTCACGTTAATAAAAATACCTTCATCCACTTAATTGCATATTCTTTATATTAAAATTGATATCATTTATATTATTAATAATTAATCACATATATTATGTTTTGGTCCTTTTGGATGGCTTTATAGGGTACTTTGTTGTTCGCGGATAGGGATAATATCAGATAGCAAAAAATTTTAGAAAATGAATATGGATATACAATCATTTGCTATCCGCATCAAAATCAAATACGGATACCGCTATGAATATCCATATTAATGTGAAACCAAATTGGTTATATCAAATCTTTTCGGATATGTTAACATCAAGATCCATCCCTGCTTGAGATCATAGTTATTAGGACCTGACATTGAACCGCTCAAGACCTCAGTTCACGGTTTGATTGGTCCAAATGGTTGAATCATCGGTTTAATCTTGTTCAAATAGAATGAGGAGCACTACCCAACCACAACTGAATTTGTGCCTTAGTGGTAGAGACCTTGCTCTCTGACCTTTAAGACGAGGGTTCAATTCTCTGTTGTCCTCCCTCGTGACAGCCCATGTTTTCTCAGTTCAACTCTCGATTTTATACTAGTTTATGTCAGAAAATGGTGTGTATGCGAAGAGCCTTGATGAAGGGAAAAAATAATAAATCGTACACATGTTATATTTGCATTTAAAAACATGGGACAAATTATGAAGTCAATCTAACGTGCATTCCAAAACAAAGTAAAATTCAATCTATTGTGGTTTTTGTTGGTGCCTAAAATTGCCGAGGTTTACTTCAGTTTACCGAAAATTGATGGGAAATAGTGTGCACCATTAATAGAAAAAAAAAAAACCTAGTACTCCATTACGAACTGTAAGTCATTCTAGGTTTGTCTTAAGCCAATTTTCTTCATCTCATTGAGGGAGTATGCGCCATTAATATATTTTTTCTATTTAACATAAAGGTAAAATGACCTATAATTTTGAACATTGGGGTTTCATGTTCATTGTATTAATGTATATTGCTCCTAGGAAAATAATAGCATAATAATAATGTCATTTCCAATTAATTAGTGAACCAAAGTGGCCCACATACTTGTGCTGGTATCACCTTAAACACATTTCCTTCTTTATATTATGAATTACACTTGATTACAAGAAAAACTTTGGACGCTGGTTATGTGGAATTCAATTAATGTTTTAGTTTGTTATTATTTTCAGGGCTATGGATGTCCTGGGCTATCAGCAACTGCTTATGCTATGTGCATTTCAGAGATGGCTCGTGTGGATGCAAGCATCGCTTCATTTTGCCTAGTTCAGTCGTGTCTTGCCATGCTTAGCATCGGTATGTATTGATTTATTATATACACTATATAATATGTGCGAACATTTTAGAGCCCCCAAACTGTCAAAGATAACAATGGAAACTTCCTAATAGTGTATCTAAGTTGGGAGATGGGTCCGGTAAAGTGATAGCTTTTGGGTACAAGTATGAGGGGTTCCTTAGGTTTAAGGGTGAATGTGCATATGGGGAATCTCACTGGCTCAGCACCTATGTAGATGGAGCTAGTATGCATTGTTTTGGAGTTTGAGGTGCTATGGGTTAGGCAAACTTAGGATGCAAAAAAGTGACATGGCATTTGACTTGGTCAACATCAATTTATCATTTTCGGATTTTAATAGTTATAGAAAGCATATGAAATGACATGTTAATAGTGACGTAGGTGTAGACAAACAATAATAGAATCTGGCAAATAATATAATGAAAATTTCTTGACTGTCGGAAACGATATACTTTCTTGCATTGTTGTTAGTTTTCATTGCAAAACCTAACTGCTCGAATGTTAGTAATCAATAGCGATATACTCCCTCCGTTCCAAATTGTAGTTCACTTTGGCTTTTCTAGATTCATTTCTTGTCCTATGTATATAGACATAGTGTATAACTAGGTGCATAGCAAAAATCAATATATCTAGAAAAGCCAAAGTGAACTATAATTTGAAACGGAGGGAGTAGCTACCAAACAACAATTAACATCTTTGCATATGTTCGAGTAGCGCAACTAGGTTCTGAAGCACAGAAGAAGAAATATTTACCATCATTGAGCAAAATGCACAAAGTTTGCGTCTATGTAAGTGCAAAAGGCAACCTTTAATTGCGGTTTGGCTTAATGTCCTGCAACTTTCTGTGTAACTAAATTCTCATTTTTCAGGCAATGACAGAGCCGGACTTAGTGATGCAAGTACTCTTAGTACCATAGCCGATAAGGTAGTTTTTATATACACATTCTTTTGTGAAATGACATCCTTATGTTGAGTGTTTATGATGAGTGCTCACATACATGCATGCACATTAACCCCCTATAAACGCATAAATACACCCTACTGTTTTTTTTTTTACCAAAAAAGACTGTGGGGAGTTCCCCACAGTAGGATTTCATTAATTTTAAAAAGAAGTTCAGGGATACATAATACACCCTACTGTTATGAACAGTTTTAATAGATTGTGATGCTAGATCTTTTATCAATGAAATCTCACATGTTTCTTACTATAAATGGACATATCATTTCCTATTATATTAAAAAAAATAGTTAGCCACAAAAATGTGAGTATTCTCTGCATGAAAACTTGAACTGAAATAGGAAGTTTTCATCAAGGAAACGACTTAAGCAACTGTGTAATACGATATGTGTTTCGTTATATATATATTTTGCTATGGTACAGTTGATACAGGTAGTTACGATATGCGTCTCATGAATATTGATGTGGATGTTTTGGTAATATAGTAAGAGTAACTGTGCTAATATAAACATTCATGGAATTAATCTCGTTCAATTCAATAATTGCTTCCAAAAAAGTTGCACTTTGTTAGTTAGTACGTAGTCATTTTTTTTAATATTTAGTTAGTAGTCCCTTGGATCAGCATCTTATAGTCTAGCTTAGAAGTTTACGTGGTTTGCATGGAGGGGTTAGTTTGTATTTGATACGATGCCTATCATCATTGCTAATTTTTTTTTTTTTTGGACGAGATATCATTGCTAATTTATTTAATCCATTGGACTCAATTATGTTGTAGGTCCCTGGAGGGTGGATCCTTAACGGTCAGAAACGTTGGCCGGCGAACAGTAGCTTCGCTGACGTGTTCGTCGTTCTTGCACGGAATACCAGCAGCAACAAAATCAACGGGTAAATAGGCCGTGCTAGATACTATTTGCATGTTTTCTCAGATGTTTCTGTTGACTAAACCAAACATTTGCAGGTTCATTGTCCATGGTGGGAGCACTGGCCTGAAGATCAGCAAGATTGAGAACAAGATGTCGCTGAGGATCGTCCAGAACTGCAACATCCAGCTGGAGAACGTCTTCGTCCCCGACGACGACCGCTTGCCCGGTGCCAACTGCTTTCAGGATCTCGTCGACGTACGTAACAAAATTTGATTGGTAGTACGGTTGATCGATCGATGTCCAACTTATATATATGATCAGCTTATTGAGATCCAAGTCAATGTTTTTTTTAAAGAAAATTGTTGTTCTTTGCAGGCCCTGTCCGTGGCGCGCATCATGGTGGCATGGGTCAGCATCGGCATTGCGATGGGGGTTTACGACACGTGTTTAAGGTACAAACTCACCTGACTGGCACATATCATATGTTTTGAGTACATTTCTCTATTATATACGGGCAAGTTTCGATCATCCTCGCTTTCAAAAAAAAAAAAAGTTCCGATCATCCTCTGCACTTTAGGTACCTGCGAGAGAGGAAGCAGTTTGGTGCGCCGTTAGCCGCGTTCCAGCTGAACCAGGAGAAGCTCGTCAGGATGCTAGGGGAACATCCAGGCGATGTGGGTCCTCGGCTGGCGTCTCTGCATGCTGCACGACACCGGCAAGATCACCTCAGGCCAGGCTAGCCTGGGCAAGGTAAAAGACACACAGACACGGTGGCCTTGTTTAATTCCTAAGCCGTGATATATACAGCCACCACTCTGTCGATTGTATATATAGGCCTGGATCACAAAACAGGCGCGGGAGACGGCGGCGCTCGGCAGGGAGCTCCTCGGCGGCAACGGCATCGCCACCGATTTTCATGTTGGGAAGGTCGGGCGCCCTCGTGTCGTGTAGCATTTTTGCTTTCATAGATAGATGATGAAGTTAACGCAGTCTTCTACAAGATTAGTTTCTTGTTGGAAAGGGAAATTGGATCTGAACCGTTCTATTTGTATATGTATGTGATGCATATGTATGTGGTGGACATTTGCAATTTGTGCAGGCGTTCTGCGACATGGAATCGGTGTACTCGTACGAGGGCAGCTACGACGTCAACGCCCTCATTGCTGCGAGGGAGATCACTGGCATCTCCAGCATTAGGCCGTCAAGCCGGCTATAGCTGATGCAAAGGTGCCAAACATGGAACTCTAGTTTGCAGCAAACAGAGCATATCTGAAGGGAAAGGGAAATAAAGAGATTAGTGATTGTGAAAGAAAACGCAAACGAATAAGGTGCCTGCATTGCAGCTCAACAGTACACCAACCACCAAGGCAACAATAGTTTTTACATGATTTTTTTTGAGATTACACAGTACAACGCAGACGCTCAACACGCACGCATACTCACCCCTATGAACACACGTACGCAAATCCTACCCCTATGAGCACCTTGTCCTCAGTTCCCCACCCTATAGATGTTTCTTTTTATAGATGTTTGTCTTGTTGAAACTCTATTTGTTGTACCCAGATAACTATTGTCTACCGCCAACAATCTAGATTACAAGTACATATATGGAAAATTAACCTTCGAACATATTGAAGACGTTTGCACAAGTGCATCCGATGCTGTAAGAAACAAGGACACCCTGAGCACATGAGTGAAAGTCCATGGATTAGAGGCCTTTCTGTGGTTAGTCAGTGGGTCATCCATTTATGCGAACAATCCCCTTGAGAATATGCTGGTATCACATTCAAAGGCAGCACAAATTAAACAAACAAACCAAAAATGAACACCGAGGCTCGCTTGGAGCACAAAAAGGTTTTTCCCCCTGTTTTGGAACTTAGCATGAAAGATTTTTTTCATAGCAGAAAACTCGAAAGAACTTTAATAAAGTGCTTAAACATACGGATGCAACAGGACGGGATCATTGGTTTACAACCCCTGCAAGAGATAAGTAAATGTAAATCCCTGAAGAAAAGAATACGTAGCTAGAGTAACACAGGAGACACAAAAGGCTAGAATTTCAAGAAGCTGTCCAGTCTTCGCGTCCATAATCCATCACCATAATAATGTGTTGCCTGATATTGAGCATTTAAGTTTGGCCTGCAAAACATGAACACGGATTGAATACCGAATCAAGAAAGTATTGTGCCATCATTTTTGTCAAAAACCATCATGCACTATGCAGCTATATCCTCCAAATATGTGATATTTATTGCTTCTATCCTCTTTTTAAGAACAAAGCACATATAACACCAATGCACAATTTGTTCAAACTGCAGGTGCAGGTATATTTTGAGGAAGTATGTTCTTCTCCTATACAAATTAGAATTAGCATTCTATTATTTACCATGCTGCACATTTCATTTAAATAGACCCAAAGACAGTGTCTTATTTGCACAAAGTATGCTCAATGATTCAATGTATATATGATAAGAATATAGATGCAGATAAATGCAGGTTATCCAAACATGAGAAGGAAAGAAGACTTTCTTTAAGGAAACTGAAGAACAATAGTTAAGACCAAACCGTGCACACACGGAAGTTCAGTTCAGAATTTTTCAGTGCATTTTCTTAGAAATTGGTTACCATCCAAAACATATGAATCATTAAATAAAGAGTTCAATAAACAAAAACTGGAGTGATTTCAACTCAACAAAACTGCACATCAAAGAGACTAGAACAAGCTATAATCTTGGAGGCAGGGGCGACATTTTAACTCATGGGTGCCATGAGGGGAGAATGGAGATAACAAAAATATCTGCTTGTGTTTTGAGAGAATAAGTATCTTGCCTGTGGCAAAATGAAATCATGGGCTCATGGCAGAAATTCATAAAAAGAAAAAGTCATGGTACTGCAGAAAAGATAACTTGAAGCCACAAAAACAATTACCTGACAAAATCATCCGCGATTCTTGACTAAATTCTCTTTCCAACATGCTAATAATATCTCCTTGTGCCTGATCCAAGACCTATAGGGTCGTTAGCTTTGTCAATTTGGCATAATTATAGTGTTAACAGTACTCGATACAACATGCCAACACACAACACCTTGAGTCTATCTTTCATTCCATCTGCATACAACTCCAACTTCTTCACATTCTCCATCCTCCCCACCCAATTAAGCTGACGAGCAGTACTTGGACTTGGACGCTGGACACCCAGGCAAGACATTTGTTAAAATCTATGCATATCCCCAGTATTTAAATCAACAGAGACCATTGAAGACAAAATAAGAAAATGAGATAATTCCATCTCTATTTCAATATACCATTACCTGGTCTAGGCAATCTAGCATATTCTGCAAGATTCGATCAATTTCCATGCTTACACGCTGCTGAATCACCTCATTTGGCAAAAGCCGTACAGCTTCCTTGTACCGTATACGCATTTTTTTTGTAAATTTCTAAAATCCACCAATTTAGTAACTTGTAATGTATTCAAGCATAACAGGTATTTGTCAAGGGTAATGATATAATAGCAAATATACCTGCATACAACGCTCTTCAAATTGATAGATTTTTCTCCACATTTTCTCTGGGCTGACATTCGGCAGCCACGACTTCCATTTTTTCAGTTTCCATCCCCCCTGCCTCTTTGGGCTACACACAACAGCAGCCTTTGCATATAAATCTAAACGCATAAGTGACTTCACACAGGTATAGAATTGCAAGTTATCCAATCTACAGTGACACAGATCTAACAACTTAACCATCTTGCTAGATTCAATCTCAAAGTTCTTCCCAATCAATTCATAACAATACAAGTTACAATCACGATGTTGAATCAAGATTTTATCTCCATAAACAAACTGTATTCCTCGGGCAAAAGTTGATGAAAGTTGAATACTGTACATATGGCACCACCTTTGATCTACACCTCCATTCAGTGCCCAGACCTGCAGCTCACAAATAAGCATTCTGTCCAAACTGTGAGCAGTTGATACACACACCTTCCCGTTGATCTCTGTGACCCAGTAATTACGACCATCACTAAATGCCCAATCTTCAAGCTCAACCGCTGGCAGCTGTATGTGTGCAAAACTTCCTTCCATAAGATCAAAGGACATAACTGCATGCTTCCAATTAGATCCCCCGTCTTCAATAAGCCAATACATCATACCATCAACAATAACTACTCCGGATTTTTTCACACAGTTCAAACTTAGAGCTTCTGGAGTTACAATATCTTTCCATTTCTCATCACCAAGTGTGTAAACTTGAATGACATTGAATCTGTCTTCAGTAAAGGGACCAATCTCCTGACAAAAATGTATAACCTTGTATTCTTTAGTGACCGGGTGAAATCCGAATCTGTAGAACGAAAAGTGGTCATGCTTTAAGCTTTTTGTAGGCTTCTTTAGATGCAGACATTCGCCAGTTGCAAGATTGGCTATCTTGAGAGTTGATCTAGGTGTGTGTAAGCAAAGAAGTCCATTACATGTACCGCAGAGGAGATCATCCGGCCCAATCACTGGTGGTGTAAATGTTGACGGCGACCAGGCTTTGTCAATAATAACAGCATCACTGGGAAACAACCTGCCTGAAATCGACTCCTTTGGGGAGAACACAAGTGTACAGGGTGGCACATGCTGGAGGTGTGCCATGGCAAACTGCGAATCTCGGATGATGACGCGCCACATCTTGCAGACACCAGTGCACTGCAGCAAACAGCTAGCTGGGAGCTTCAGAAACACCTGCTCAATGAGTTCTCTTGGGAGGGAGTTCATGATGCATTTTTCCTTTATTGTACGCCTTCTAGTCCTTCTCTTAGGGGCCATACTAACCGCAATACAGCTTGTGTTCGTAAAAGGAAAAGCTTCTTAAGACACAGATCCTCTCTCAAAGCAGCAAAAACACCCCTGCAAAATGCATGCAAAGATTCAACCAAATGTGTGCTGCATGGAAGATTGAATTAAATAACAACACTGTATATCATAGTTTCAGACACTTCCATTATTTGTTCAAAAGCAAATAACATGAAACTTATGAAAGGGTTAACTTCATTGCTCAAAGAATCCACTGATGAAACTGAGTTTTTTTTCTACCATACGTGGTCCTTTTATCAAGGGCTATATATACACAAGAAACATCTGAAGAAACTACTTTACTCTCAGTATTTATCTCACACTGTCCAAACTATGACAAAAAAGTTATTTCAGAAATTATGACTTGAAAAGTTTTAAGTAAAAGTCCTAACCACAATATTGCACAACAAGAATTTCTGTTCTCACATCAGCAGCGACTTCATTTCCCTACTTTTCCCCTCATAGATTCAATTCAGCACCCCTCCAGTTTTCTCCGTCATGTGCCAAAAGATTTCAACCAACGCCCCGCCCGTCGCGCGCCTCGACTAGGCCTACCAAACCCTAACAAACCAAAAAAAAAAAAAACCTAACAAACCCCTGCCCAACAGAAATACAGATCAATAGTGGAAGGTGAGAAACTAGAAATGCAGCTCGATTGATAACCAGGCCCGGAGAGAAAGAGGAAATGGAGGGAACTTACGTGAGGCATCAAGGTGGATCCGACGTCGCCATGGTCTCTGCTGCTTGTCCCTGCTGATGGAGCGAGCGAACTGGTGACCGGCACTTCGGCTCGGTGTACTTGTGGCGAGAGTGGAGGGTGGGGGTGGTTCTGTTGGCCCAAACTAACTAATATAGGAGGAAATATGATGAGAGGGGAGAAGGGAGGAACCAATGAACCAAAGGAGGAACCAATGGAGCTACATAGATCCTTTATTCAAACTCTCTTATAGCTTCACACTATAAGGTTACATAGCAAAGGATTCTATCTCAATATTCATTACATCTCATCTCATGCTATATCACACATGAGGGGTACATGTCCTTTTATAGGACTTGCAAACCGTCATACAAGAGACAACTCATCTCTAGCTAATCACTAGCTAGCAACAACTCATTGACACTACATAGCCAAATCCAACTTTACTACCTAATGCTAGCTAAGCATTAGCTCAAAGAACAAGTCAATTTCCTTTTGACTTGGACAACTCATACCATAGATGCACGTAGATGCATCTACACCTTTCTTATGACAAGATTAGTCCTAACAATCACCCCTAATCTTGTCATGATGCATACAGGAGTAACTACTGCCTCGGGTCTCCCAAGACGCCAAGACGTATCCACGGCCTTCCGAGCCACAAACTCATATGCTGCACGACGCCGCATGAAACGGTCCTCGACCTGACCAAGCCACGCATCCAAACGTGCCCAGCTAACATGCAGCAGCCTAACACTACTCTGCCGTATACTTCAACACATGCAACTCCTAGAAGCTAGCTAATAACCCGGCAAGACGTACTCCAAAGTATCATGTGCAACACATGCACATTCTAACTTGCTAACTAGCCTATTCTACATGCGTAAGACCGATACAATCCTCCACGAGAACACATCTCATTTTGGGTACGTGCACACTTTGTACATGACACACATGCACAATCCTCCACGAAAACACATCTCGTTTTGGGTACGTGCACACTTTGTACATGACACACATGCAAGAACTCGACAAATAAGTCATGATCTCCCCTAAACCACAAAGATCACCCCGCTGGTCCCCGCCCTCTACAGAGCATCGGTTCATCGGCGATGTCGCCAAACAACGCCTCCTTCTTCCTTGGCTTCGGCATTCCCTCGAGAAGTGGCCGCCACCACAACCGAAGCACTTGTCTTTTCCTGGAGCTGCGTCAATGCGTCTTTGCACCCCCATTGTCATCGGCTTTGGGACCTCTCTATCGTGCCGCCGATGATGCGCTCCACCACGACCGTGCGTGGTGAGCCATCGCCGGAGCGCCGGGCTCAAATCTCCCGACCTTTTTTGACGTCGACATCTTCACCTTGCTCTTCTCGCCGTCACCCTTCTCACCATCATCGGCCATCTCCCTAGTGCTCGAACACCTCTCACTAACCTAGGCTCCGGTACCACTTGTTGGCCCAAACTAACTAATATAGGAGGAAATATGATGAGAGGGGAGAAGGGAGGAACCAATGAACCAAAGGAGGAACCAATGGAGCTACATAGATCCTTTATTCAAACTCTCTTATAGCTTCACACTATTGTAAAAGAGATGGCAATCGTGGATTGCCTATCTTGGTCGGGTCACGTCTTCGTGTTACATATTTATACACATGTACATTCTTAACTTACAAGCAAAGGCATTCGGTTGGATGGTTATCTATCTCAACTAACTTAAGCTAAATAGCCTAGATTCAATCCTAACCGAATGCCATATCTCTGGTGAACGCAGCCAGGTCAATATATGCCTTGGCACACAAGCGTTACACGTTTACATATCATGATCTCAAGTTTGTTACATTCCAACACCCCCGCTCAATCTATACCTGTCTTCTCTATAAGGTTGAGATTGCTTTTGAACTCCTCAAACTTGTGATACGGTAGTGCTTTTGTAAACCCATCTGCTAATTGATCAAGGGTAGATACAAACCTCACTTCTAGCTGTCTCCTTGCAACACGTTCTCTTACGAAATGAAAGTCAATCTCGATGTGCTTAGCTCGAGCATGAAACACCGGATTAGCAGCTAGATAGGTGGCTCCCAAATTATCACACCAAAGCCGAGGTTTTACCTTCAACTTGATGCCTAACTCGCCGAGTAGCTGTTCTATCCACATCATCTCGGCTGTAGTGTTGGCCATGGCTTTATACTCAGCCTCAGTGCTCGACCTCGAGACAGTGGGCTGCTTACGAGCACTCCATGAGATCACATTTGATCCTAGGAAGACAACAAAACCACCTGTGGACCTTCGGTCATCTTTAGACCCAGCCCAATCGGCATCGGAGAATCCATTCACTACTGGTGGAGAGTGTTTACGAATAAGAAGACCTGTATTTGCAGTGTTCTTGAGATATCTAATATCTAATGATTCTTTTAACAGCTGTCCAATGTACTGTGGTCGGTTCATGTAGATACCGGCACACCCGATTAACTGCAAACGCTAAATCAGGACGGGTAAGTGTGATATACTGCAATGCACCGACCACACTACGATACCTTGTACTATCTCCATGTCCCAGCGGATGACCATCATCTTTAGTCATCTTTTCTGTAGTCGACAATGGAGTAGTGACCCCTTTACAATTGCTCATGCCCACTCTTGAAAGAATTTCACCAGCATACTTCCTTTGTGACAACAACAAGTCACCATTTGACTTTCGTTCAACTTCAATACCCAAGAAGAAATGCAGGTCACCGAGGTCCTTTAGTGCAAAATCACTTCGAAGTGCCTGTAACAGAACCTTAACAGCAGCTTCAGACGAACTTGTCACAATAATATCATCCACATATATCAACATATATATTTCCACCCCTTTATTTCTATAAATAAACAAAGATGTATCGACTTAGATGCAATAAATCCTAAGCTGATCAGCTTCGCACTCAATCTAGAGTACCAGGCCCTTGGGGCTTGCTTCAAACCATATATGGCCTTTTTCAGTTTGCAAACAAATGCTGGATACTTAGAATCCTCAAAACCAGGGGGCTGTCTCATATAAACCTCCTCTTCCAGAACACCATGAAGAAACGCGTTCTGTACATCTAGTTGCTTCAAACACCACCCCCTTGTCACAGCTAATGACAAAACAAGTCTTACTGTAGCTATTTTGACAACAGGGCTAAACGTATCTTCATAGTCAATACCATACCTTTGCTTGAATCCTTTTGCAACTAACCTTGCTTTATATCGTTCAACTTGACCATCGGCTTTCTTCTTAATTTTATATACCCACTTACAATCAATGAGATTTCTGCCTTTGGCAGGCGGTACCAATGTCCACGTGCCATTTTTATGCAGAGCATCAAACTCTTCTTGCATAGCTTGTTTCCACTCTTTAGATCTAAGTGCTTCTTGAACAGAATTTGGTTCACCTGGAGCACAGAAATTTCCATACCGAACAGTACCATCTGTGTACACTTTAGGCACAGTAATACCACTTTGGGAACGTGTATGAGGTCGAGAAACTGGTTGCTGATTTGGAGCTGCAACAGCGGAAGAATCAGGATCAATACTCAAATTCGATGCAGCCATACCAGATCCCGACGGTGGCACAGAAGATCCGGCCGAAGTCGTTCGTGCGGCCGTGGACGCGGGAATCAACGTCGATCCTGCCCCCCCACGCGGCGCGCTCGGAGGCGACGGAGGATCCTCGAACGGCAGGTCCGGCAGCATAGCTTCGCCCGGTCGGGAGATCACCTCCCGGATTTGAACCCTGATCGGTTTGCGTCCTCCTCCGATCCATAGCCCCGCCTGTGGGTATTTCATGTACCTCATGTACTTCTTCTTCTCCATCCTGGATTTCCTGATCATTGCTAGACAAATCATGGTTAGCAGCATTAGTAACATTAGGTACATGACAATCTACATCCCCTGATGCGGAATTGGTGAGATGCTCAGGAAGAAGTGATATTTCATGCCTAAGCCGTGCGCCGGCATTGGGATGGAGAGAAGAAAAAGGAAAGACGTTTTCATCGAACACCACGTCTCTGGAGATATATATCCGTCCTGTTTTTGGTTCAAGACACTTAAATCCCTTATGAAGAGAGCTATACCCAAGAAAAACACATTGGGTTGATCGGAAGGATAATTTCCGTGCATTGTAGGGTCTCAAATTGGGCCAACAAGCACACCCGAATACTTCGAAGCGATTTATAGGCTGGTTTCTCACGCAACAGGAGCTCAACAGGTGTTTTATTGTCTAGAACTTTGGAGGAGAGCATGTTGATAAGATAGGTAGCGGTGAGGAAAGCTTGATCCCAATATTTTAAGGGCATGGATGCATGAGCTAACAAGGAGAGCCCTACTTCGACTATGTGTCGATGCTTTCTCTCTGCCCTACCGTTTTGTTGATGTGTGTGGGGACACGAGACTCGTATTGAGACTCCCACATTTGTTGGAAGAAGGAGTTCAATTTTTCATATTCTCCACCCCAATCGGGATCGCATAGCAATAATCTTACGATTGAACTTTCTTTCAACAAAATTAAAAAATTCTTGAAAACTTGGAATACCTCGATTTATGTTTAAGAAGGTAAACCCAAGTGTATCTACTATAATCATCAATGAAGGAAACATAGTATTCATAATTCCCAATGGATTTAGAGGCAGGACCCCACACATCAGAATGTATCAACTCAAGAGGAGCACAACTTTTATTATCCGAGCTAGAATAAGGAAATTGATGACTCTTTGCTCTTTGGCAAGAATCACACACCGACTCATGATCATAATCAAATAAACATGGAAGAGAATTGTTTCTAATGACTTTCTCGACTAAGGGAAACGAAGCATGACCCAAACGACTATGCCATCTCCATGTAGATGGGCGACCGACATGACAAACTTGATGTTGTGCTCTTGATTCTTGAGGCTTCAAGGGATAGAGACCCCCTTCACACGTGCCTCGATGAAGAATTTTCTTCGTGGCCCGATCCTTAATAAGAAAATGTCGAGGATGAAATTCAACAGATGTATTATTATCAGATGTAAGACGGTGTATGGAAACAAGGCTTTTATTTGCAGTAGGCACATGAAGGATATTTTTGAGATGGAGAGATGCATTCGGGGTATGTAAAATTGCATGACCAATGTTACTGATTGGCATACCCGAGCCATCGGGTCGTGTGGACTTGATCTGCCCCCTTGTACTTGTCTCTGATGGACAGCTTCTCCAACTCGGACGTGATATGATCAGTGGCTCCACTGTCCACATACCAGTTCGTATCTACACCATAATTGGTGTGAGCTGCGCCGGCGTTCTTGGTGTAGGGCTGATAATCTTCCTCGGCGATGCCAACGGACATCCGCCTCGTGACCCTTCTTTTTGCACTTGATGACAACACTTGCGACCTCCTTGGCGTGGCGGTGGCGACGAGTTCCCACGCCCTCCAGATCCACGACCGAAGCCACCACGGCTACGGCCCCGGCCACGAGGACCCCCACGACCACGCGAAGTGGCCTTCACGGAGGAATTGTGGCCGGCAGTGTGGTTGTCTTGAAGCATCTGAAGAGCGGGCGTCGTATGCCGCCATTGTCGTCTGGATCTCCCGGAGAGATTGGTTCTGCACGCCCAAGCACAGCAGAAACAAGAGGATTGTAGTCGAAGTCGAGGCCGGCAAGGATGAACGTCACCAGCTCGTCGTCGCACACCGGTTTTCCTGCGGCTGCAAGCTCATCACCAAGTGATTTTACCTTGGCATAGTAGACGGCAGCGAGCCTGGGTTACCCTTTTTCAAAGGTTGCCACTGCATTCGGGATTGGTAACGCGGGCTTGAGTCTGTGCCGAGTAACTCTCGACCAGCATGGCCCAGACCGCCGTCGAAGTCTTCTTTGACGCCACCTGCGCCAAAACTTCCCTTGATAGGGAGTTGTTGATGTGGCCCAGGAGCTGCTGATCTTCCTTGAGCCATCTTGTGTACTCGGGATTAGGGAGCGTGATCGTCTTGCCGTCCTTCTCGGCTTCAATGGTCTTCGCCGGTGGAACCGAGGTCCCATCCAGATAGCCTTCATACCCGGCCGCCTGATGCCGGGCAGAATCTGCGCGGTCCACAAGAGGAAGTTGTCCCTCGTCAGCTTCTCCGAGACAGGTGGCCCGAAGGGTGAACGATGGGAGTCACCGGCGGCGGAGCTTGAGGAGGAGGACGACATGGCTAGATGTATTTGGGAAGAGGTGCTCTGATTACCATGTAAAAGAGATGGCAATCGTGACTGCCTATCTTGGCTGGTCACGTCTTCGTGTTACATATTTATACACATGTACATTCTTAACTTACAAGCAAAGGCATTCGGTTGGATGGTTATCTATCTCAACTAACTTAAGCTAAATAGCCTAGATTCAATCCTAACCGAATGCCATATCTCTGGTGAACGCAGCCAGGTCAATATATGCCTTGGCACACAAGCGTTACACGTTTACATATCATGATCTCAAGTTTGTTACATTCCAACAACTATAAGGTTACATAGCAAAGGATTCTATCTCAATATTCATTACATCTCATCTCATGCTATATCACACATGAGGGGGTACATGTCCTTTTATAGGACTTGCAAACCGTCATACAAGAGACAACTCATCTCTAGCTAATCACTAGCTAGCAACAACTCATTGACACTACATAGCCAAATCCAACTTTACTACCTAATGCTAGCTAAGCATTAGCTCAAAGAACAAGTCAATTTCCTTTTGACTTGGACAACTCATACCATAGATGCACGTAGATGCATCTACACCTTTCTTATGACAAGATTAGTCCTAACAGGTTCGTGGGACCATTTATGTTTTTTTTTGAGAATGACACGGTACAACGACAGACGCTCACAACACGCACGCACACTCACCCCCTATGAACACACGCACGCAAAACCCTACCCCTATGAGCACCTCCGGGGACCGAAAGACCGGCAGATCCGGAGATTCTCGGTCACCATTGGCGCCTCGTCGTCGACGGAACGCCGCTACCACTTAATGCATAACGCCGGAAATCCCGGGAAAATCCCGGGAAAAGGTCGCGAGCACCGGGATTTGAACTCTACGGTGGGTAGCGTCCCACCTGGACCGCCCTACCATTGACTTTCTGTTCCAATTCGCTCGTGGGACCATTTATGTGGACCAAACAAGAGCCCACCTGCCATTCGTTCGGTCCATGAAAGGCCACGTCTAGCAGCTCGGAAGGAACAGCTCGGAATTATGTTTCGTTGTGGGTCTGTCTCTATGGGCCCGGCCCAGCAACTAGAGAACCATGTTTCGATGCTTGCGCTGTCGCCGCCGTCGAGGCACAGCATCCAACCGACGCCGCCGTCCATGGGAAAGATTTAACCGCCGGAGTGTGCTCCAAACATATACTGACAGTACTAGTACTGTAGTACTATACCATATGTACGCATACTCCCACAGGGTGATTGCAGGCACGACGATGCATGTGCCAGCACCGCCAAGCAAGGCCGCGGCGCTTGTTCGCCGGAGATCGAGGCAGGCAAGGCGCCGTCGGGATTCCGGCGAGGTGTAAGTACACCGTCAGGCAGTCGCGTCAGCAGGGTTCCCACACAGACACAGGGGTTTGTTACCTTCAGTGTGGTGCAAGGTGTGGAGCAGCACTTCTCTAATTCCTGTCCCCTGTCTCCGCTCTTGTTGTAGCCGCTTGCTCCTCCAGCCGTACGCGGTTAGTCATCGATGCCAACGTCAACCAAGGCGCCACCAGCCACCACCAGGCTCCATGTTACAGCAGCTGTAATACAGCTAGAGGTAGCTGCAGAGTTTGTTGCTCAGTCACACCTGACAGGTACTCTTAACTAGACAGCATGCTACCAATGGCAATTGGTGTATTCCATCTACGCTCAGAGTGAGAAAAAAAAAACAAAGCGCTAGTGTTTTGTTACTGTATTAGGTTACCAGTGTTTGTACCAAACAGCGCCTTTGTTAGTTGTTTCAGAGAGTAACCGCTGGAAGTTACCTAGGTGGGCAGATTACACAGGTCAAAACATGTTACAATCATAAACAATCCAATTCCAATAGCATCGCCTTACAAGGTGGAATTAATAGTTTACAGCAATTGTGAGAGCAATCCATCGAGAACAGAAAATTCGAAACAGTTTGTAGGACACAATACGAATGGCATGAGAAGTTTTCCAGTCTTCACTTCACCACAATCACCACCCATCCCAGTCACTCTTGGGAATTATTATTCCAACGCTGGTTCATTTGCAATTCGCTGCGAAACATGAACACGGATCAAATGGGAAAACAATTTGGTGTTAGAACTCCCAGAAGATCTAGTGCGATTAAAATGCATCTTACACCTACATCCTTAAAATATATGGCATTCAAAACTGCTATCCAGTATCCTTTGTTTGCAAAAAAAAAAAGGGGATAATACCAATCCAGTATTTCACCAATATTCAAGTTCCAAAATCTACCCAGTGAAATAGAAACAGAAAAAGGCAAATAATTGACAAAGTGCCTTATTTTAGACCATGTTCTCCGTTTTCTTTGCTAAAGGTATTAATGTGACGATTTCATTTGAATGAGACAAAGTCAACACTGAAAGTAACTAGTAATCTCATGCTCAATGAGAAGTATGCCAAAGCTATATAGTAGTCGCGGAATATAAATGTAGGCCAGAACATGTTTCTCATACATGTAAAGGTTCCTTTCTTTTCTGGAGTCAGAATAATATCATTTAAACTTTCAATTTTTAATGTCTTGCATAGAATTTGACACCTTCAAATTATATCATACCAAGTCACTACCAGGAAAGTGCATAATTTTGGGGGAAAATCAAAGCATGATACTGAATTAAAATATGCCTTACATGGATATAAGCGCATATTACAAATGTTCTTTTGTAAGAATCAAGAATTCAAGATAATAAATTAATCTTGTGAATGCTTTTAGAGAAAATGGTTCCCTTATTTATAGCAAATCATATCACAACAGCAATAAGTAAAAGAAATAAAGAGCAGAATCTACATAAACCATTACCTGAAGATCATTTTGAAAATCACTTAGCAACCTGCAAATGCCATCATATGCCTGCACCATTGCCTTCTGGTAGGTTAGTTTCATCAAATTGACATATTCAAGTGCTAAATGTATATGAAATAACAATTTCATCTGAACGTGTTTGATAAAACATCAGTTGGATGTGTTCAAAAAAAACAACTTCATTTGAATGAGATAAATTCAATAGCGGCAAAAGTAGCAAGTACTCCCATTCCCAATCAAGAATAGAAATTCATACCAGAGCATGTTCTTAAAACATGTAAAGAGACCGATTCCTTTTATAGAAACAAAATAATAGCATTAAAAAATTAAAAGAGGCACGAGTTTTCTTTATTCATGCGAGTTAAATTCATAAGTATAGTGACTCACATAAAAGTTGGCAAACAAGTACTAGTTATATCATAACAATTTCACTTACATAAAAATACCAAAGCGTGTCTCTAAATTTAAGTGTAGTCCTAAGTCCTAACATGGAAAAATAAGGACATTTTATGTGTGCACTTCTTCTGAACAAAAGGAAAACAGAAACTGATCTTAGTTGCATTTTAACAGGACATTATTATTTTCTTTTGGCAAATCAGATCACAACATAAACGAGTAAAAGGAACAACCAAGCTTGTACAGAAGACTGATAACTTGGACCTATGCACCATTACCTGAAGATGATTCAGAATATCAGTATCAGTTAAAGCGCTGCGGATGTCATCAGCTACCTTCCTCGTAGTCTGCAGGCAGGTTAATTTTGTCATATCTTAGTGACTCAAAGATAATACTGGGTAGTAAATGCGAGCACAATATACCTTGTCTAATCTATTCACACGAGCTGTTAGCATCTCCTCATCACGCTTCCATTCAACCCAATTAAGCCGCCGCTGAGGCCTTCGATGCTGGACTCTCCACAAACATGTTAGTTATAATGGTCTTTGCTCTTCCAGTGGTTATTAACCATTTTTTTTCAACACAAAAGACAAAAGGAAATGTGCAAGTGTCATTTCACGACAGATTTACCTGATCACTACAATCTGGCAGAAGCTGCAATGCCTGATCAATTTTCATTGTTATTTGCTTCCGAGTCACCTCATCTGGCACAAGCTCTAAGAGCTTCTTGACTGCCATGGCCAGATGTTGTGGAATTGCCTAAAGAGAATTTAGCAATCTGTAAATAAAAAAAAATAAACATACCGGTTAAAGGCTGAAGATAATATTGGCAACATACCAATGATTCCTGCTCATACTTATAGACTCTTTTCCAGAAATTCTCTATATTGCAAATGTTACGCTCCCACGCCGCCCATTTCTTCAATCCCCAGCCACCCTGCTGTTTTGATACATGAACAATACCAACCTTCTTGTATGCATCTAATCTTACAAGTGACTTCACACATACAAAGGATTGCACGTTGTCTGGTTTGTGAGGGGAGAAATTTAGCAGCTTCACCTTTTGTTGAACTTAGTCTCACAACCCTCGCCAAACAACTCATACGAATATAGATCACCTAAAGAAGACTGCATCATGATCTTATCCCAGTGAACAAAATGTGGACCTGGAAGGTAATTATTTGTGTATGGAAGGCTGTACATCTGGCTCCACCTTGACTCAAGTTTGCTAGACAATGTCCAGATCTGCAGCTTACCAGCAAGCATCCTGGGCCGGTGCTGGTGGACTTCGGCAGTCGCTATACATACCTTCCCATTTATCTCTGTGAGCCAGTACCGACGATTAGCCCCAATTTCAGAATCTGGCAGCTGTATCCGTGCAAAACTTTCCTCACTTAGATCAAAGGATATAACTGCATGCTTCCAGCTAGCTTCGGCGTCTTCAGTTAGCCAAAACATCGCTCCATTGACATTCACTACACCAGAGTTCTTCACACAGCTTAAGCTTAGATGTTCAGAACTTCTAACATCTCTCCATTTGTCACTCCCAAGCGTGTAAACTTGAATGACATTAAAGGTGCCTACAGAATTGTTTTGATGCTCACCAAGAAAGTGTGTAACTTTGTACTCTTTGGTGACAGGGTGAAATCCAAAACGGTAGAAAGAGAAGTGATAAGCCCTTCAATTTTTTTTTTTTCAGGTTTGTCAAGATGCAGGCATTCACCGGTTGCAAGATTAGCAATCTTGATTGTTGATGCCTTTGTGTATAAGCAGAGAAGCCCATTGCATGAGCCACAAAGAAAATCATCTGGCCCAATCACTGGCACAGCCACTTTTGACTGTGACCAGCCTTCATCAAAGACAATAGCATCACTAGGGTAGGGCTCGCCCTGAACCGATTCTTGAGGAAAGAATAGGAGGGCACAACGGGGAGCTTGCTCAAGGTGTGCTGTGATGAACTGGGGGTCTCGGATGACTTTGTGCCACTGCTTGCATACTTCAGTGCATCTCAGCAAAGTGCTCACTGAAAGCCTCAAAAATATCCGCTCAAGGAGGTCACATGGAAGGCAGGTTATGATGCATTCCTCCTCTTTCTTCTTCTTTGATTTGGTTTCCTTAGAATCCATAGGAACCAATCTGGCAGGCTGCAGACACAGCAATGCTACCCAGTCCTTCTGGAAAGGTATCTGCCCAGAGAATATCACTATATCAGATCATCAGATACTGCACAGAAATTACCAAATGAGAATCCAAGATGAATAATGAGATACTACACAGAGATTATTTTCAGATTAATTATCATGGTAGCACAGAAGGTACCATCCAAGTAATTTACACTCATTTTCAAGATTATTGTCTAACATCTACCCAACAATGAGAGAAGGAAGAATCACAGGGCTCTAAAAGTTTGACTACTTCAAATTGTAACACTCTCTCAAGTACCAAAATATTTTTCATGCATTAAAAAGCCATCACATTAGCATCTCCCCTTCATACAGGGGAGTACCTTGGGCTCTGGTGCAAGGGTGCCAAGCCACATATTATAGTACAAGGGGGCAAAGCGAAGCGAGCAGTGGACGCGATGTCCAATGGATGCCGAGAGGGGTCCAAAGTGCAGAGTAGTGGCAGTCTGCCAGACAAGCATGGAGAATGGATACTGCATACCAAATATGCAACTGCTAAACCAGGCCTGGGGAACTATGTGATTATGCCTATAGGCTATAGTAAGAGATATCGCTGGAGAGGGCACTCAGCCAAGTGCAGTATGTAGGTCCAAAAAATCCTCCCACCATGGTGGCTTTTGGATGTGCACCCGGATAGTGACACTGCCAAATATGGGTTATGGGGGGCCTGGTCGTGGCTTTGGGTTATGATATCCATTATCCATATCCCAATCCCTTGTTCGGGAACTACTGGACAGGTTTGGGATAAAAGCAGCGAAACCGAGTCAACACAGAAAGAGAAAACAAATAGAAAAGGAAGAGCTCCCTTGCTACTCTTCCTCCCACTTCCGCCCTTCTTATTCCTCTCTGCCGGTGGCGGCGGCATCTGTCGCCACACCTTCCGCTCCCCTAAGATGGAGAGAGATCATCCAGGCTCCATACTGGGTTTCTCTCCAATGTACAAAGAATCCTGGGCCGGTGCTGGTGGGCCCCCAATTTCAGAATCTGGCAGCTGTATCCGTGCAAAACTTTCCTCACTTAGATCAAAGGATATAACTGCATGCTTCCAGCTAGCTCCAGCATCTTCAGTTAGCCAAAACATTGCTCCATTCACATTCACTACACCAGAGTTCTTCACACAGCTTAAGCTAAGATCTTGAGAACTTCTAACATCTTTCCATTTGTCACTCCCAAGCGTGTAAATTTGAATGACATTAAAGGATCCTTGAGAATAGTTCTGATGCTCACCAAGAAAGTGTGTAACTTTGTACTCTTTTGTGACAGGGTTAAATGCAAAACGGTAGAAAGAGAAGTGGTCACCCTTCAAGTTTTTTATAGGTTTGTCAAGATGCAGGCATTCACCGGTTGCAAGATTAGCAATCTTGATTGTTGATGCCTTTGTGTATAAGCAAAGAAGTCCGTTGCAAGAGCCGCAAAGAAAATCATCCGGCCCAATCACTGGCACCGCCACTGTTGACTGTGACCAGGATTCATCAAAGACAATAGCATCACTAGGGTAGGGCTTGCCCAGAACCGACTCTTGAGGAAAGAATAGGAGGGCACAACGGGGAGCTTGCTCAAGGTGTGTTGTGATGAACTGGGGGTCTCGGATGACTTTGTGCCACTGCTTGCATACTTCAGTGCATCTCAGCAAAGTGCTCACTGAAAGCCTCAAAAATATCAGCCCAACGAGGTCGCCTGGAAGGCAGTTTATGATGCATTCCTCCTCTTTCTTCTTCTTTGATTTGGTTTCCTCAAAAGCCATAGGAATCGATCTGGCCTTCGGATGCAGCAGCACTACAAAATCCTTTTGGAAAGGTTTCTGCCCAGAGATTATCACTTTACCAAATTATTAGATACATCAGAGAAAATACCAAATGAGAACGCAAGACGAATAGAGTGACTCATACAGGTATAAACAACTTGATGAGATTATTTTCAGATTAATTATCATAATAGCGCAGAAGGTACCATCCAGTAATTTATACAGAGGGCTCTAAAGTTTGACTACTTCCAATTCTTAACTCTCTTAAGTACTAACATATTCTCACATTAGCATCTCCCCTTCATACAGAGGAGTGCCAAGGGTTTGGCACCCCTAGGCTCTGGTACAAGGGTGCCAAGCCGCATATAATACAAGAGGGTAGAGTGAGAGGTCGACGTGTTGTCCAACTTAAGTGCAGAGTAGTGGTAGTATGCGAGACAAGCATGGATAGGCTGCAGATCAAATGTGCAACTGCTAAACCAGGCCTTGGGGCTTTGTGACTATGCCTATAGTAAGAACTATTGTTGGAGAAGGGCTCTTAGCCAAGTACGGCGTATGGGGTTTAAAAAATCTTTGCACCA
Organism: Hyparrhenia diplandra; assembly: GCA_015847255.1. Classification (NCBI taxonomy): domain Eukaryota; kingdom Viridiplantae; phylum Streptophyta; class Magnoliopsida; order Poales; family Poaceae; genus Hyparrhenia; species Hyparrhenia diplandra. Next base: position 132,563 of record JADLZK010005218.1, on the reverse strand, counting down.
TAGTGGCATTCAGATATGCACTGGGAACGGGATAGGGAATAAGGCGGGTTGTGGGGGGCCTGGTCACGGCTTGGGTTATGATATCCATATCCCAACCCCTTGTTCAGGAACAACTGGAATGATTTGCGATAAAACCAGAAAAATCATGTCAACATACAAAGAAAAAAAAAGAATAGAAAAAGAAGAGTTCTGTATCTCCTCATCCTCCCATTCCGCCCTTCTCCTTCCTCCCACCGCCCATCCTCCTATGGCAGCATCTATGGCCACACCTTCCATGCCCCCAGGAGCACCTGTGGCACCTCCAAGCCATGGTGACCTCACTCACTGACAGGTTCCAGCAACTCGGCCATTGTCATCGAGCTCAGGTAGAGCGTCATCGAGCACCAGCTTCTAGGCCCCTCCACATCCACATCACGCCAGTTCTGCGAGCGAGAGATCTTGGCCTCCCTCTTCGGCACAGCGTGGAGTCAGCAATGGCCACTGGCCACCTCGATGTGACTCAAGGCCGCCCTCCTCACGGACTCCCTATGACACAGGTAGTTCTTGATCCCCACCAACGGCAAATCACACCTAGCACAGCGACAATTCAGGACCCCACACCCGTCTGCCAGTTCGCAGATGCATTTCCCATCCAAACCCACCCCTCCGGTCGGGATAGGATCCCTGGGTTAAACCTCGCCTTACCCTTTCTGCATCCACTTTTTTCTCTAGTCTATCACATTATCCAAACATGGGTTCAAATCTATCCTGCACCTCATTTCCCTATCCAACTCTAAGTTTTCATGAACCAAACGCCATGTTAGTACAAATCAGTGCCCACTAAGCCACAGTAGATGCACAACCCTATTCTACACGGATGGGAATAGAGATCTTCTTGAGCCCAGCCCAGTCTCCATAACTGGGTGCGCCACTGTTTCCCTATGTTCTCCTCACCGTACGAGCAGCTTCATAAATCAACCATTCCTTAAAACTCCCAGCGAAAAAGTAAACATTCCACATACAAAATAGAGAGAAACTAGGTATCTCCACATTTCCCAGTCGCGTCAACTAACAAACCCGTGTGTGCGCTCGTCCCGTGCGCCAAACCCTAAACTAATGAACTCGGAGTCGGAACAGAAACCGTAGCCGGCAGCTATCGCACGGGTCGAGGGGAGGAGGGAAGAGCGTCGCGATGATTCGAGAAGCTAAAAGGAAAACGAAAGGGGCTCACTCACCGGCGCAATCAGCTCAGCCCTGCAACCGCCGCCATGGCGAGAGCCGAGAGAACGCCCATCTCCCAGCCAGTTGCCGGGTTGGTTCCGTGAATTTCTTTCCGCTCCTCCTGTGTGGCTGTGTGGGATTCGAGGAGAAGAAGGGTAAGGCTGTCGAGCACAGAGGCCCAGAGAGGCCCAACTAGCCCAGTTGCGTACTCATTCGGCCCACAGAGTAGTTCATGCAGGGGATATTAGAGGTAAAAAAAATAATAGTTTTTTTTTTTTGAATGCAGAGATTGAACGCTAGTTTAACGGAACAGGTTCACTCTACGTGTTTGGTTTGCGTCTCCGTATGGTCCGGAGTGATCCGATCAAAAACCGAAGCTAGCTGTGACGTTTGGTTTCTGCCTCATCAGACGGTTCCATTCGTTGTCCTCACAAAAAAAAAAAAAAGACGTTCCATTCGTCACCGTTGGTCCAATTCTTCATACGCAACTAATCCATGCGCAAGTCATTTCTCATGACCATCCAGCTCCTCGGAAATCAGCGGACGACCACGTTCTTGTGAGGAATTGTGGGCTATGCGATCCACCCTCTATTCCTCTACCTTTTCCATGGTGCCGCTCACGCGGTCATTCTCGAGGCTAGAGGGTGGGACCTTTATAGACTCCACTTCCAGTGCCGTGACACCCGTGTTCCGACAAAATCGTGTGACTCCGAACGAACCATGCCACCAACCACGATCGACAAGCCAGGTATTTCGAGTCTACAATATATTAGTCCCTAGCACACATGTGTGAGTCATGTGTCATAATTAGATTGTATATGTGAGATCAATTCCAATCTAATTATGTGGGTCAACGGCTGCAGAGCGATCCTCGCAAACAAACCCAGCTCTTCCATTATGCTGTACCGGGCAAGATAAATGCGTTATATAATATATATTCCAAAGAGAGTTAATCTCAATTATTCCTCAATATTGTATTCCAAAGACAAATGTCCTCGGCACCTCGAGTATATTAATTCCTCGAGTTCATCATTTATTATCAATAGTATTTCCACATTGAGGTAATAAATAATTACAATAAAAATATTGAAAGCCATAAATAAAAAATCCAACAGTTCTCCGTCTCATCACAGTCTGTCCGATCCTAACCCACGAGGGATCAACTGATTCCGCATGACTTGGTTCCTTGAACCAAACACGTCAGCGCGGCAGCACGCAGAAGGCGATGTCCAGTTCTTCACCTAGCCGATGGCATCAAATAACCGTGGTTAAATTTCTCCAGCTAGCAGCCCTGGTCTGCCTCCCTGAGCAGAATGCTCCATTTCTGCAGTAAAACAGATGAACGGATCTGATTTGAAGAGTCTTGCCCAAACTCATATATGTTAACCTTCAGAGTAGCAAGCGCGTCTGATTATGTACGCAAAAATGATAGCGTGGGCACATGAGCGACAAGTTCATGGTTTAGAGGCGTTTCTGCCGCTAGTTCGTGGTTTATCCACTTATTATGTAAAGAAGCGTGTCATTAATCTTTGTAGGATTTGATCCTGTTGGGAATATGCAGATATCATATTTAGAGACATGCAGCACAAAACTAAACAAAAGTGTTAGTGTATATGTGACAAGGCCCATAGAGACCCATGTACAGCCAACATTATACCCACCCTTCTAGGGTTGCAGGAATACACAGTGATTATTCCCAATCTAACATGGTATCAGCCTGGTACGTAGAAATCCTCTTATACCCACCCTTCTAGGGTTGCGGGAATACACGGTGATTATTCCCAATCTAACATGGTATCGGCCGGGTGCGTGAAATCCTCTCCCTCCTCCCGCCGCCGCCCGCACCATGTCCGTCCCGGCAGCCGCCCCTCCCCTCCTCCCTTCTCCTCCTTCCCCCCTCCTTCCCTCCTATCTGGCTGCCGTCGGGCGCTTTGCTTCCCATCTTGCGCGCCCCAGCCGACCGTGGCGGAGCGCGGCGGGAACCGCGGCGGGACCTCCCGTGGCCGCCGCCCGTCTGACGCCTCCGGCGGGAGGATCCGCCCGGCACCCGATGCCGTCAAAGACACCCCGGCGTCGTCCGCACCCGGCGGCCGCTCACGGCCGCCGTGCCGCCGTCGCCTGCGGCGCGCATGCTTGAGGCACACACCGGGCGCGCTGGCAACCCTCCTCTCGCCCGGTAGGCCCGGGCGGGCCTCCTCCTCTGCCGCCGGCCGCCTCACGGCTTTCTTCCCCCGAGCGGCGGTGACCCTCCTCCCGCTCCGGCGGGACCGGGGCGAGACCTCCTCCTGCACGCATGGGACGCCTCCCCCCCGCCCAGGGCCGGGGATGCCCCCTCGGATGTGCCCCTAACCCTTGCCATCCCTACGCGGGCGGGGTCCCGCGCCACCGTGCTTTGCCCGGCCGACTATGCGCCGCCGCGGCCCTCCTGTTGCCAAGGCGAGGCTGCGGCGGCCCAGAGCGGGTTCGCGTGGCTGCCATCGCATGGGAGCGCGAGCGCACCGCCGCCGCCGCTCTCACTCGTCATGTCGCCCGCGGCGGAGCACTTCATGCTCTCCCGCTCCGCCGTGGTCTTCTTCATTGCCCCCCGCTCCATTCGGCGCCCGCCCTCCCCGGCGTTCCTACTCCCGTCGTCGCTGCCTCTTCTACCCTCGCGTCCACCCCTCCTTTCCTCGGGCCGGCGGGGTGGCGGAGGTCGCGGTGGGCGTCGTCGGCCGGCCGTCGCGGCGTCTGCACCTCCTCCTCCTACTGCCCGGTGTGCCACTGGCCATCCTTGATGCCCCATGGTCGTGGCGCATCTCGAGGCGGCCGTCTCGAGTCCCGGGGGATCCTCGCCCTCGAGCTCGGCCCGGCGGCCATGTTCGGGCCGGTGTCTTTGCTCCTTTCGCGCCGTCCCGGACTCCACCCACTCGGTCTCCGCCCGGCATGGGAGGTGGGATCCATCAATCGGTGCCGCTATTCAAAGACCATGGGGTGACACCGCCGCTGTCCACACCAAGTGGATAGCCGACTCGAGGCTTCTTTGCATACCACCCCCTGATGCTCGCATCCTCTCTTCTCTTCGATCCCCTCCTCCTTCGTATCCTTCTTCGATCATGGTTGGTGATGGGTCTTGTCTTCCCTGTCACCTCCGTAGGGTCGGCCCCCGGTCCTTTTCGTCTTCCCGATGTCCTTGTTGCTCCTCAGATCATCCATAACCTTCTTTCCATTCGCCAGTTTACTGCTGACAATGCTTGCTCTGTTGAATTCGACTCTACCGGTCTCACGGTGAAGGATTCCACCTTTAGGCGTCCACTCCTCCGCTGTGATAGCTCGGGACCTCTTTACTCCCTTTGTCTTCCTGCCTCCTCTATACCACCCCCCGTCGGTGCCCTTGCCACCACTACTCCCTCCTTCTCTACATGGCATCGCCGGCTTCGGTCACCCTAGTCGTGGCGCTTTGGCTCGGCTTCGGTCGAGTGCACACCTTCCTTGCACTCGGGGGCCCGATGAGCATCTCTCGCCATATCGCGTGCGGGTTGGGTCGCCATGTTAGGCTTCCTTTTTCTTCTTCTTCTTCGCGTGCGGCGCGCCCCTTTGATCTTGTTCATCGTGATGCGTGGACTTCCCCTCGTCTAGCATATCTGGCTATAAGTATTATCTGGTAGTGGTCGATGATTTCTCTCATTACTCTTGGACTTTCCCGTTGCGTGCTAAGTCTGAGACGTTTCCCACCCTCCTGAACTTCTTTGCTTGGGTGTCCACTCAGTTCGGTCTCACCATTAAGGCCGTCCAGTGTGACAACGACCGTGAGTTCGATAACCACACCTCCCGCTCCTTCTTTCTCTCTCGGGGTGTTCAGCTGCGCATGTCTTGCCTGTACACCTCTTCCCAAAACGGCAAGGCTGAGTGCATGCTTCGCACCACGAACGATATTATGCACACTCTCCTCCTTCAGGCCTCTCCCCCCCCACGCTTCGGGCGAGAGCCTCCACACCGCCACCTACCCGCTCAACCGGTTTCCTTCCACCGCTGTGTCTCGCTCCCACTCCACACCACGCTCTCTTCGGTGCCCCTCCTATCTATGATCACCTCCGTGTCTTCCGGTTGTGCTGTTACCCTAATATCGCCGCCCGCGGCTCCTCACAAGGCGGCCCCCGCTCGACACGGTGTGTGTTTCTTGGCTACTCCCCTGACCACAAGGGGTACCGTTGTTATGACCTCACTTCTCACCGGGTGCTCATCTCCCGGCACGTCGTCTTTGACGAGTCGGATTTCCCATACTCTACCTCTTCCACGCCTTCCGCAAGTCCCGAGTTGGAGTCCATGTTTTCTGACCCGTGGACCCGTGGTTCAGCCACCCGTACCTTTCTGGCCTCTTTCCACAGGTACTTAGGGACCACTCGTTACGCCACCCGCGGCTCCGGAGCCGCACCCTGCGCCCGCGTCACAGGGGGATGTTAGTTTATATGTGACAAGGCCCATAGAGGCCCATGTACAGCCAACATTGTACCCACCCTTCTAGGGCTGGAGGAATACACAATGATTATTCCCAATCTAACAAAAAGCAAAAAGGAACACTGAGGCTTGCTCGGAGCACGAAGAGGAATTCACTTTTTCCTTTTTTAGAACTTAGCATGAAAAGAATTTTCATAGTAGAAAGCTCAACAGAACTACTTGACGAACATATATCTACATTAAAGTGCCATAAGGAAGCCACATGACCATCGGTTTACAATCCAAGAGACAAGCAAGAGCTAAGTAATCCCTGTTGAAAAGAGTAATAAGGAAACCACGAGATCATTGGTTTACAGTCGACAGGCAACAGCTAAGTCATCCCTAGAGAAAAGAAAACGTAGCAAGAGTAAAGAGACGCAGAAGGCTAAAATTTCAAGTTGTCCAGTCTTCACGTTCATCATCCTTCACCATGGCTCTGCAGTTGCAGGATATTGTCTACAGAGCATCTAGCTTGGCCTGTAAAACATAAACATGGATCCAATACCAAATCAAGAAGTTTTTGGTGTTCCGGTGTCAGGAAAGACATATATAGAACAAAAAACACAAGAAAGAACTATTGCGCCATCATGCATCTTGCAGCTATATCATTGGCTATATCCTCAAAATAGTAAGTGACATTTCTTGTTTCTATCCTCTTTTTTTCAGAATAAAGGGCATATAACACCAATGCACAATCTGCTTAACATCTCACGTAAAAATTAGAATTAGCATGCTATTACTTACCCTGCTGTACATTTTTTTTCATTTAAATGAACTCAAAGACAGTAAATGTCGTTTATGCTCAATGATTCCAAGTATACGAATATAGATGCAGGCCAAAACAGGTTATTCAAACAAGAAAAAGAATACTTTCTTTCATGGATACTGAAGAATAATAGTTAAGACCAAAAGAGGTGCACACAAGCAAGTTTATCTCAGAAATTTTTAGTGCAATTTCTTAGAAATTGGTTGCCATCCATAATGTATGAATCATTAAATAAAGAGAAACTAGACTGATTTCAATTCAGCAAAACTGCACAGCAAAGAGACCAGAACAAGCTATAACCATTGACGAAGGCAGGGGGGCACATTTTAACTCATGGCTGCAATGAGGGGAGATTAACAAAAAGATCTGCTTGTGTTTTGAGAGACTGGCAAATGAGAGAATTAAGTATCTTGCCTGCGGCAAATGACATCATGGCAGAAATGAGTAATGAAAAAAAGGGGGAAGCAAGGTACTGCAGATAACTTAAACTACATAAACCTTTACCTGCCAACATCATCTGTGATTCCAAATTCTCTCTTCAACATGCTAATTATGTCTTTATGTGCTCGCTTGAAAACCTAAAGGGTCGTTACCTTTGTCAGTTTGGCATAATTAAAAAGTGTTAACAATACTCCATACAAACATGTTAGCACACAAATACCTTGAGTCTATCATTTCCCATTACATTATACACCTCCCACTTCTTGAAGTTCTCCATCCACCCCACCCAATTAAGCCGACGAGCAGTAGTTGAACTTGGACGCTGGACACCCAGGCAAGACATTTGTTAAAATCTATGCATATCTCCAGTCTTTAGATCAACAGAAACCATTGAATAAGAAAATGAGATAATTTCATCTCTATTTCAATATATACCATTACCTGATCTGGAAAATATGGAATACTATGCAAGATCCGATCAATTTCCATGCTTACACGCTGCCGAATCATCTCATCTGGCAAATTTTGTGCAAGTTCCTTGAATCCTATTTGTATATCTTGTATTTCCTAAAATATGGCAATTTAGTAATTGTAATGTATTCAAGCATAACAGGTATTTGTCCAGGGTAATGATATAACAACAAATATACTAGCATACAAACCTCCTGTATTTGATAAATGTTTCTCCACATTTTCTCTAGGTCGAAATCCCGCTGCCACGACTTCCATTTTTTCAGTTTCCAGCCCCCCTGCCTCTTGGGGCTATGCACAACAGCAGCCTTTGCATATAAATCTAAACGCACAAGTGACTTCACACAGGTATAGAATTGCAAGTCATCCTTTCCACGGGGACTAAAATCTAACAGCTTAACCATCTTGCCAGATTCAATCTCAAAGCTCTTCCCATGCAATTCATAAGAATACAAGTTACGATCATGATGTTGAATCAAGATCTTATCTCCATAGACAAAATGTAGCCTTCGGGCAAAACTTGATGAAATTTGAATAGTGTACATATGGCTCCACCTTTGATCCACTCTTCCATTCAGTGCCCAGACCTGCAGCTTACCAATAAGCATTAGGTCCAACCGGTGAGCAGTTGATACACATGCCTTCCCCTTGATCTCTGTGACCCAGTAATTACGGCCATCACCAAATGCCCAATCTTCAAGCTCAACTGCTGGCAGCTGTATCTGTGCAAAACTTCCTCCCCCAAGATCAAAAGACATAACCGCATGCTTCCAATTAGATCCACCATCTTCAATAAGCCAATACATCGTGCCATCAACAATGACTACTCCAGAGTTTTTCACACAATTCAAACTTAGAGCTTCTGGAGTCACGACATCTTTCCATTTCTCATCACCAAGTCTGTAAACTTGAATGACATTAAATCTGCCCTCTGTTAAGGGACTGATCTATTGAGAAAAATGTATAACCTTGTATTCTTTAGTGACTGGGTGAAATCCAAATCTGTAGAAAGAGAAGTGGTCATCCTTCAAGTTTTTTGTGGGCTTCTTTAGATGCAGACATTCACCAGTTGCAAGGTTGGCTATCTTGATAGTTGATGTAGGTGTGTGTAAGCAAAGAAGCCCGTTGCATGTACCGCAGAGGAGATCATCCGGCCCAATAACTGGTGCCGCCCATGTTGACGGTGACCAGGCTTCGTTAAAGATAACAGCATCACTGGGAAACAACCTGCCTGAAATCGACTCTTTTGGGGAGAACAGGAGTGTGCAGGGTGGTTCATGCTCAAGGTGTGCCATGGCAAACTGCGAATCTCGGATGATGACACACCACATCTTGCAGACACCAATGCACTGCAGCAAACAGCTTGCTGGGAGCCTCAGAAACACCTGCTCAATGAGTTCTCTCGGGAGGGAGTTCATAATGCATTTTTCCTTTATCGCCCGCCTTCTAGTGCTTCTCTTAGGGGCCATACTAACCACAATACAACTAGTGTTGGTTAAAGGAAAACATTCTTAAGGCAGAGATCCTTTCGCTAAGCAGCAATCCTGCAAAATTCATGCAAAGAGTCAACCATGGGTGCTGCATGGAAGATAGAATTAAATAACAACACTATATATCATAGTCACAAACACACTTACATTGTTTGTTCACAAGCAAATAACACGAAATCTATGAAAGGGTAACCTTACTTCATTGCTCAAAGAATGTACTAATGAAACTGAATGTTTTTGCTACCATAGATGGTCCTTTCGAGGGCTAGAAAGAACAAAACTCAGAAGAAATTACTCTACTCTCAATATTGACCTCACACTGTCCAAACTTCAAACTATGACATAAGAGTTGTTTAAGAAATTATGCTAGACAAATTCAAAGTAGACGTTCTAACCACAATAAAGCCCCAACGCACAATCAGAATACTGTGTTCTCACATCAGCAGCCACTACTTCATTCTCCTATCGCTTTCCCTAATAGATTCAGCACCCCTCCCGTTCTCCCCGTCATGTGCCTAAAGAATTTAACCAACACCCCTTTCTGTGTTCCCCACCAAATCCAAATGTACAAGCATTCGGCATTCCCCGTCGCGCGCCTCGACTAATATCAGGGCTACCAAACCCTAGCCCAACAGAAATACTCAACAGTGGTGGGAGGCAAAGAACAAGAAAGAAGTCCTGACGGATAACCAGTACCGGAAAATGGAGAGAACTTACGTTCGCTATCAAGGTGAATCCTCCGTCGCCATGGTCTCCTTGTGCCCGCCGCGGCGGAGCGAACTGGCGACCGCACCGCAGTTCGGCCGGCGAGGGGGGTAAGGATTGAGCGTTCGTTGGACCATATATGGACCAAACAAAAGGCCGCCTGGCATTCCTTCGATAAATAGGGTCCATTAGAGCCCACGTATACCAGCTGCTACTTCCTTCATGGAAAAAGTCCGGATTCCCTCCCCAACTATCACGAAAGTTCACTTTTCCTCCCTCAACTTTCAAAAACCGGACAAATCAAAAACTTTTTCAAACCATGCAAATTACCTCCCTCGAGCGGTTTTGAAGGCGGATTTGCTACAGTAACCGAGGTTTTTTCTACAGTACCAGCGGGTTGCTACAGTGACAGTGACTTTTCCTTTTCTTTTTATAAAAAATTCTGTTGAATCTTTAAAAAATCATAGTAAATCACAAAAAAATCATAAAATAAAAAATCCAATTTTGTTGGACTCCACATGATTAGACCTACACATTGAATATATAATATGATATGCTTTAGTACAAAGTTTTTGCTACGAAGGTTTTGTCTTTTTCTTTTATATTTATTTGGCTGAATCTTTAAAAAATTATAGTAAATCACAGAAAAAAATCAAAAATAGAAAATCTACTTTTGTTAGACTCCACATGCGCATGTCTACACAGTGAATATATAATATGGTATGCTTTAGTACAAAATTTTGGTTGTAGCTTTAGATCTATGCTTTTTTGTAATTAATTGAAATAATTCGTAGCTGCAACTTCATAATTATTTTGTTGGACTAAAACATACCATATTATATATTCAATGTATAGATCTACTCATGTGGAGTCTAACAAAATTGGATTTTCTATTTTATGATTTTTCTATGATTTACTATTATTTTTCAAAGATTCAGCCAAATAAATAAAAAAAAAAAAAGACAAAACCTTTTTAGCAAAAAAAACTTTATACTAAAGCATATCATATTATATATTCACTGTGTAGATCTAATCATGTAGAGTCCAACAAAATTAGATTTTTTATTTTATGATTTTTCTATGATTTACTATGATTTTTTAAAGATTCAACCGGATTTTTTTTTTTAAAAAGGGAAAACAAAGTCACTGTTACTGTAGCAACCCGCTGGTACTGTAGCAAAACCTCGGTTACTGTAGCAAATCCGCCTTCAAAACCGCCGAGGGAGGTAATTTGCATGGTTTGAAAAGTTGAGGGAGGTGATTTGTCCGGGTTTGGAGTTGAGGGAGGAAAAGTGAACTTTCGTGATAGTTGAGGGAGGGAATCCGGACTTTTTCCTTCCTTCATTGTACGCTGTGGTCGTGGGCTTGGCATGGCCCAAGAACGAGGTCGGCGGCTCGGATGTAAAATGTTTTCCTTGTTCTAGCCGTTCACCGGATGCCACCCACCGTCAACCAAGGCGGCAAAGCCGGTGGACAAATCCAGCTAATCCATGCGCAACTCATTTCCCATGACCATCCAGCTCCTCATCGATGCACAGTTTCATTGCACAGTTTCATAGGCTCAAGGGTCCCACAACCTCTCTCTCATTGCAAGGTTTAATTGCATAGTTGCATGGTGAAACTCTATTTGTGTCTCAATGGGGGTTTCACACGCTTTCCAACGCATGTGAAATAATTGCCCAAAGGTTTCACCATGGTGAAACTCTTTCCTTCTCTCTCCTAGGGGTTTCATGCAAAAGTGAAATTTTTGCTGATGTGACGCCGCATTTAATGTGCATGAAACACTCATGAAACTCCCATTGAGAAAGACGTCTATTTCATACCAAAGTTTCACATCTTGAAAAACCGGGAGGTGAAACTCTCCATTGAGAAGACCGGCCTCGAAAAATCGGATCCTAACCGGTGGGCCCACGAGGGATCCACTGATTCCGCATGACTTGGTTCCTTGAACCAAACACGCCAGCGTCACTACACAAGCCGAAAGCGGCAGCACGCAGAAGGCGATGTCTAGTTCTTCACCTAGCCGATAGCATCAAATAACCATTGCTAAATTTCCCCGTCTAACAACCCTGGTCTGCCGCCATGAGCAGAATGCTCCATTTCTCGAGCATAGCTCGGTTGATGAGCACTCCCGGTTGGGAGGCCACCGGTCATGGGTTCGAGTCCTCGGACGCATGATTTCCCACAAAAATCCCCCGCCGGCCCCGTGTGCCAAAGCATGGTGTGAAGCCCGACCCTTCTCATGGGCATGTGGGCTCCCATGTCGGGCGGGGGGGGGGGTTCGGGGGTTTCCAGGGATCCTGTGAGAAGATCTTCTTCTTAATGAAATACGGGTGGGGACATCGTCCTCCTCCCCCCCCCCCACACACACACACACACACACACCACCAGGTCCTGGTTTTTTTTCTGCAGTAAAACATATGAACGGATCTGTGTGAAAATAGAATTAACCTTTGACTGATTTGAAGAGTCTTGCCCAAACTCATATATGTTAACCTTCAGAGTAGCAAGCGCGTCTGATGATGTACGCAAAAAATGATAGCGCGGGCACATGAGCGACAAGTTCATGGTTTAGAGGCGTTTCATGGTTTAGAGGCGTTTCCGCTGTTAGTTCGTGGTTTATCCACTTATGTAAAGAAGCATGTGGTTAATCTCTGTAGGATTTGATCCCATTGAGAATATGCAGATATCACATTTAGAGGCATGCAGCACAAAACTAAACAAAAATAAAAAGGAACATTGAGGCTCGCTCGGAGCACAAAGAGGATTTTCCTTTTCCCTTTTTCGAACTTAGCACAAAACGAATTTTCATAGCAGAAAGCTCAACAGAACTACTTGACGAATATATATCTACATTAAAGTGCCATAAGAAAGCCACACGATCATCGGTTTACAATCCAGACAGGCAAGAGCTAAGTAATCCCTGGAGAAAAGAGTGCTCAAAAACATAATACGAAGCCACGGGATCATTGGTTTACAGTTGACAGGCAAGAGCTAAGTCATCCCTGGAGAAAAGAAAACGTAGCAAGAGTAAAAGCGACACAGAAGAATTTCAAGCTGTCCAATCTTCACGTTCATCATCCATCACCATGACTGCAGTTGCAGGATATCGTCAACTGAGCATCTAAGCTTGGCCTGCAAAACATCAACATGGATCGAGTACCAAATCAAGAAGTTGTTTGGTGTTCCCGTGTCAGGAAATATATATATATATATAGACCAAAAAAACAAGAAAGAACCATTGCGCCATCATGCATCTTGCAGCTATATCATTGGCTATATCCTCAAAATAGTATGTGACATTTCTTGTTTCTATCCTCTTTTTTCAGAATAAAGGGCATATAACACCAATGCACAATCTCTTTAAACATCAGGTGTAGAAATATTTTGAGGAAGCATGTTCATCTCACGAAAAAAAAATAGAATTAGCATGCTATTACTTACCCTGCTCTACATTTTTTTCATTTAAATGAACTCAAAGACAGTAAATGTCATTTATGCTTAATGATTCCATGGAAATGAATATAGATACAGATCAAAACAGGTTATTCAAACAAGAAAAAGAAGACTTTCTTTCATGGAAACTGACGAATAATAGTTAAGACCAAAAGATGTGCATATAAGAAAGTTTAGCTCACAAAATTTTAGTGTAGTTTCTTAGAAATTGGTTGCCATCCATAATGTATGAATCATTAAATAAAGAGTTTACTAAAGAAAAACTAGACTGACTTTAATTCAGTAAAACTGCACAGCAAAGACACCAGAACAAGCTATAACCATTGAGGAAGGGGGGGGGGGGGCACATTTTAACAAAAGATCTGCTTGTGTTTTGAGAGACTGGCAAATGACATCACAGCAGAAATGAGTACCAAAAAATAAAGGTACTTCAGATAACTTAAAGCTACGTAAACCTTTACCTGCCAAAAATCATCTGAGATTCGAATAAATTCTCTCCTCATAATGCTAATTATGTCTTCATGTGCTTGTTTAAAGACCTAAAGGGTCATTAGCTTATCATTTTGGCATAATTAAAAAGTGTTAACGATACTCCATACAAACATGCCAGCATACAACACCTTGGATCTATCCTCTATTTCATCTATAAATGCCTCCAATTTCTTGGCGTTCTCCATCATCCCCACCCAATTAAGCTGACGAGCAATAGTTGGACACTGGACACTCAGCCAAGACATTTGTTAAAATCTATGTATATCATCAGCTTTTAAATCAATAAAACCATTGAAGAAAAAAAAAATAAATGAGATAATTCCATCTCTATTTCAATATATACCATTACCTGAGCTCGACAATCTGGAATATCATGCAAGATCCGATCAATTTCCATGCTTACACGCTGCCGAATCACCTCATCTGGCAACTTTTGTGCAAATTCCTTGAATTTTATTTGTATATCTTGTATTCCCTAAAATGTGGCAATTTGGTAACTTGTAATGTATTCAAGTTCAAGCATAACAGGAATTTGTCAAAGGGTAATGATATAACAGCAAATATACCAGCATGCGAACCTCCTCTACTTGATAAAGTCTTCTCCACAATTTCTCTAGGTCGAAATCCTGCTGCCAGGACTTCCATTTTTTCAGTTTCCAGCCCCCCTGCCTCTTTGGGCTACGCACAACAGCAGCCTTTGCATATAAATCTAAACGCACAAGTGACTTCACACAGGTATAGAATTGCAAGTCATCCTTTACACGGGGACTCAAATCTAACAGCTTAACCATCTTGCCAGATTCTATCTCAAAGCTCTTCCCATGCAATTCATAAGAATACAAGTTACGATCATGATGTTGAATCAAGATCTTATCTCCATAAAGAAAATGTAGCCTTTGCGCAAAACTTGATGAAAATTGAATAGTGTACATATGGCTCCACCTTTGATCTACACCTCCATTCAGTGCCCAGACCTGCAGCTTACCAATAAGCATTAGGTCCAACATGTGAGCAGTTGATACACATGCCTTCCCCTTGATCTCTGTGACCCAGTAATTACGGCCGTCACCAAATGCCCAATCTTCAAGCTCAACTGCTGGCAGTTGTATCTGTGCAAAGCTTCCTCCCCCAAGATCAAAAGACATAACCGCATGCTTCCAATTAGATCCCCCATCTTCAATAAGCCAATACATAGTGCCATCAACAATGACTACTCCAGAGTTTTTCACACATTTCAAACTTAGAGCATCTGGAGTTATGACATCTTTCCATCTCTCATCACCAAGTGTGTAAACTTGAATGACATTAAATCTGCCCTCAGTTAAGGGATCGATCTCCTGAGAAAAAATGTATAACCTTGTATTCTTTAGTGACTGGGTGAAATCCAAATCTGTAGAAAGAGAAGTGGTCATCCTTCAAGCTTTTTGTGGGCTTCTTTAGATGCAGACATTCACCGGTTGCAAGGTTGGCTATCTTGATAGTTGATGTAGGTGTGTGTAAGCAAAGAAGCCCATTGCATGTACCACAGAGGAGATCATCCGCCCAATCACTGGTGCCGCCCATGTTGAAGGTGACCAGGCTTCGTTAAAGATAACTGCATCACTGGGGCACAGCCTGCCTGAAATCGAATCTTTTGGGGTGAACAGGAGTGTGCAGGGTGGTACATGCTCGAGGTGTGCCATGGCAAACTGTGAATCTCGGATGATGACGCCGCCACGCCTTGCAGACACCAATGCACTGCAGCAAACAGTTGGCTGGGAGCCTCAAAAACACCTGCTCAATGAGGTGTCTCGGGAGGGAGTTCATAGTGCATTTTTCCTTTATTGCCCGCCTTCTTCTCTTGCGGGCCATACTAACCACAGTACAGTTTGTGTTTGTAGAAGGTATGCTTCTTACGGCACAGATCCTTTCACAAAGTAGCAAAGACACTCCTGCAAAATGCATGCAAGGAATTAACCAGACGTGTGCTGTATGGAAGAATGAATTAAATAGAGTATCAATTAAATAACACAGACATTTCCATTATTTGTTCACAAGCAAATACCACGAACACTATGAAAGGGTTAACTTCATTGCTCAAAGAATACACTAATGAAACTGATTTTTTTTGCTACTATTCATGGTCCTTTGAAGGACTAGAAAGAACAAAACTCACAAGAAATCACTATACTATCAGAAATTACCTCACATTGTCCAATCTATGACAAAAGAGTTGTTTAAGAAATTATGACTAGAGAAATTATGCTTGTCTTTTTTTCTCTTCCTTTGTCTAATAGAAATCGCTTTTCCCGTCCTTTCTTTAAAAAAAAAATGAAGTAATGCTAACCACAATAAAGCCTCAGCGCACAAATGCACAATCAGAATTTATGTTCTCACATCAGCCGACGCTACTTCATTCCCCTATTGCATTCCCTAATAGATTCAGCACCCCTCCCGTTCACCCCGTCTTGTGCCAAAAGGTTTCAACCAACGCCCTTTCTGTTTTCCCTACCAGATTTATAAGCATTCGGCATTCCCCATAGCGCGCCTCGACTAATTCAAACCTTCCAAACCCTAGCCCAACAGAAATACCGAACAGTGGTGGAAGGTGTAAAACAAGAAAGGCATCCCGACGGATAAGCAGGTCAGGAGTTAAAGAGGAAATGGAGGGAACCTACGTGCGCGATCAAGGTTAGTCCGGCGTCGCCATGGTCTCCTTGCCCCCCGCCGCGGCGAAGCGAACTGGCGATCGCAGTTCCGCTCTGTGTACTTCTGTCTGCGAAGCGAGGAGAGGAAGGAGTGGAGGGCTAGTTTATTTATTGGAAAAAGTCTACTTTTGGTCGCCAACTTTGCGAAAGTTTATTTTGGTTTTAAAACCGAAAAAGCGGGTCCTCAAACTTTTCAGCGCGATTTCGTCCCCGGCGGGTTTTGGACGGTGGTTTCGCTCTGTAACTCCGGTTTGCTACAGTGACTTTGGTTTCATTTTTTTTTCTCTTTTCTTATTTATTTCGGCTGAATCTTTCAAAAAATCATAGTAAATCACGAAAATTCATAAAATAGAAAATCAATTTTTGTTGGACTCCACATGAGTAGAGCTATGCAATGAATATATAATATGGTATACTTTAGTACAAAGTTTTTGCTAGAAGGTTTTGCTTTTTTTTTTTATTTATTTACTCAATCTTTAAAAATCTTAGTAAATTACAGGAAAAATTATAAAATAAAAAATTTAATTTTGTTGGACTCCACATGAGGCGCGAATAACTGTGGCTCTTTAGCTGGGTTAGGTTAGCTAGGTTTGCAGTCTTGTCTAGCACGCACGTCTACGTCTGCGTGAACCCGATTCCGATGGATGGATCCCGGCCAATAAATTAAATAGTACACCTATATATCTTTATTGTGTAAATATGCTCATGTGGAGTCTAGCAAAATTGGTTTTTCAATTTTATGATTTTTTATAGTTTACTAAAAATTTTAAAGATTGAGCGAAAAAGGCAAAACCTTCTAGCAAAAACTTTATACTAAAGTATATCATATTATATATTCATTGTAGCTCTACTCATGTGGAGTCCAACAAAATTTGATTTTCTATTTTATGAATTTTCTGTGATTTACTATAATTTTTGAAAGATTCAGTCGAAATAAATAAGAAAAGGAAAAAACGAAACTACAGTTACTGTAGCAAAACCGAGTTAAAGCAAACCACCGTCCAAACCCGCCGAGGGACGAAAATCTGCACGGTTTGAAAAGTTGAGGGACCTATTTTGTCCGGTTTTGGAGTTGAGGGACCAAAATCGGACTTTCGTAAAAGTTTCCGAAACTAGACTTTTTCCTTATTTATTTATTTATTTTTAGAAGAGTGGAGGGTTAGTTCGTCGGACCACATATGGACCAAACAAAAGGCCGCCTGGCATTCGATAAAAACGGTCCATGAAAGCCCATGTAGACCAGCAGCTACTTCCGTCATTCCACACTGTGGTCACGGGCCTGCGGTCCAGTAACTACGTCGAGAGGCTCGTCGGATGTCAAATACGTAATGCTAAATCTCTACTTCTCTATACTGCATAAATCTCTACTACATAAAAAAAAAGAGAACAAAACGTGAACATTTTTTGGTGCGACTTTTGGTTTGGCTCTGCCCACCCACCCCATGCGATCCATCCGCGCCAGAAAAGGAAACCGCAGCGTGCGATCCTTCCTATTATGTGAGAAAAAAAAAAAAAAAGGACATGCAACGTCAAATGACAATCAATACCACGGTTAAAAAAAAAAAGGAAAGGAAGAACTATGGTTGTGCCGTGATTGAGGAAGAAAAAAAAAAATAAAAAATTAATCTCCCATGACTCTCGCACGTTGGAATAGGAAGGAAACCAAATATAGGAGGAAAAGAAATAAGTCCCACGACGCCCATTCTTGGAAGGAGAAAATCTGTGAGCAAAAACAGCGCATGTTCACGGCTCCATCTCTTCCCCTCAATCCCGGCCCCCCCCTACTACACAGCAACCGGCGCACCACCATCAGCATCTCGCCACGCCCTTGCCCCGACAACGCCGCCACGCCGCCGGTGGCCGTGCTCGCGCCGGCGTTGTCCTCACCCGCGCCGGACACTGAACCGGACCGCGACGCCTCGAACAACTCCGTACTATGGGCGACGAATCACCACGCGCACACGGACAACTACAGCTGCGGCGCCGAGCACGTACTGTCGCCGGACCTGCCCGACCGCGACCACGCCGAGAGCCAGCCGGGCGCCTACGCCGCCGTCACTAGCGGTCAAGGCACAGTCGGCCTCGCAGTCCTGCTTGGCGCGGTGAGGGGCAGCGGTCAAGGCAACGCCACAGCCAATCCGGAATCCGAGCGAGCGGTTCCCCGGCTGCTCGAGGAATTGCCGACAAGGTTTGTTCAGTTCTTATCTCTTCTTTGTAGTTCTTCCGATTCCGATCTCCTGAATAACAAACCCTGGAGTCATTTGTATTCTTTTCTGATTTAATTACAACTGTATATGTGTCCCTTTCAAGATTTGCGAACTGAGCAACCAAACCCTGGAGTCATTTGTATTTTGATCTGATTTAATTAAAGTGTATATGTGTCCCTTTCAAGATTTGCGAATTGAGCACCCAAACATAGATGGACAATGAACTATCCTCAGTCAGGATCACTGATGCCTAGAACAAATGCTTACTTTGTTCATTCTAATTATCAGATTGCTGCATACTGAGATTGCACCCGTATTTGTCATGTGGCCAACAATCATTACCGAGAACGAGTTGGTTGCCACTGAACAAACAGGGCAGCAGAATCTTAGCTGACAGCGTGCATAAAGTCCAAAAAAGAAGCTAATAATACACACAACTAATCTTTGTAGAATTGGCAGTATGGCTGGAAAAAAAGAATGAAGCAGATAAGAGGTAGGTAGATTTCAATTTTCTGAAACGTCAGGTACATGCTTCGCCACATTTGCAGCAATTATGGTGCGTGTGCCATCTCTATGCTGCACTCTTGTCATTATTGAGCAGACTGAACTTTGCCAAGAAGTTAAATACGAATTTTGCCAAGAACCATTACCAAATAAGGGAACTGACAGACAGACTGTACTGTATGCGATATGCATGTATAGTGGTTTCATCGAACCATACTGTACTGCAACCTAAAGCTCTGCTGATCTGTGCTTTGTTGGACACTCATATTATCAAGAAGTAATCAAATTCTCTGATGAGGTGTACTGCTGTCTGGTGCCCAGACCATCCTCCACCTTTTTATGGGATTTCCACAACGATAATGATGCTATCCTGATTTTCAGTAGTACAGAGGAGCACATAACCCCCTAGGCATTAATGAAACTGCTACTTTTCCTCTAGATGTAAAAAGGAATGCTATCTCATTTTTCTCCAGTGATGTTGTATGCTACTCACTTATAGTTTGAAATCAGCTACACTCTATTTGGCCATATATTGTGTTGATTGTTTTCCTTTCGAATAGCCTAAAATGGAATTTATATATGGTGCAGGTTGAGACGATCTCACTTTAAGATTACCTGACTTTGCAAAGCGCCGCAACAAGCTTTGAAAGGTAACTTTAGTAGTGTATGTGTAAATAATTTTATAGACTTTTTCAATGCTTGGGATACTCTATCTATTCCTGCTTTTCCCGGCTTTTGACCTTCTGTTCTTTGGCATGAACCTAGAGGAGTACATGGATATACTTGATAAGCAAACTATGTATTGAGCGCCATGGAAAAAGACTTCCCCTTAACATATGTTTAGACGACCTATCTGCACAACTATGTATTGATTGCCATAGAAAAAGACTTCCCCTTAATGTTAGAGCAAATATTGAACAATAAAGGCATCAAACAGCCACTGTTTTTATTAGTTCCTCTACCTTACTAGCTTATCAAATATTCGTCGTTTTCGACAGGGCATACAAGGGCAATGTGCTGATTTACCAGAATTGTAATACAGAATCTTAAAGCAGCAACTTGCAATAAGAAATAGCTATTTTTTTCTTAGACTAATGGTGTAGTGTGCTATTTTTAAACCCTTTACTTTTTACTATATTTAGAGTTGTTATTATTAGTTCCTCTCTTATTTCATATCTGGAGCATGTTATTTTTACAAATGTGATGCTAGCAGCAGGATACTCTTAATTACTAATATATATGGTTGTTCAGTTCTACAGGAACAAGAGAGACAGACAAGAAGAAAAACACACAGGAATATCATTCTGAGGAATATTGAAGACTTAGAATATCCACTGCAATCATTCAGACAAACAAGGAGAAAGACACAGGAATATCATTCCGAGAAATTTGAGTTTAGGACCTCTGTTTGCACCAGCACTTTTCAGGTAAACACCACAACATTAGGAAGCTTTTGGTTCAGGACCTCTGTTTGTCCCTTCCATGTGATTTGCTGGCTCGGGGCAGCTGTTGCCCAGTTGTGTCCATGCACTTGCCTCTTTCTCCAATGAATTGATCAGTTGGAGTCTGCTCCTGTAGTCTGTATAGCTAGGAACTCAGGAAATTGAAATTGCCCATGCAATTATGTAACATCCAGTTCGGCGCACGGCCCAGGCCCACTCTACCGGGGAGTGGTCCCTACCTGCGTAGCAACTCGCTTGAACTTTCGTCCTCGCTTCGTTTAAAACGGTTAACCGAAGGTTACTACGCGTCCCTGGCCCTGGTATTTAAGTCGGTTTGGAACTTCCTCAGTTCACGGTAGGGTACTAAACATCTGGTTGCTACAGTGTTTCGTGATGCTACAGTATCCGGTGAACAGTACCCCATCTATCGGCGACGCAATGATGGGCGTACAGAAAAAGTACGAGGCCATTTCTTGGACAACCGATGGGTCGTGCCTTACAACCCTGTCCTGCTGCGTACCTTCAACTGCCATATAAATGTTGAAGCATGTGGGAGCATCAAATCAGTAAAGTACATCTTCAAGTACATATACAAGGGACATGACAGGGCATCGGTGGTGATGAGGGAGGCTGACAAAGCCGATAAGAAGGGCGACGTTGATGAGATCAAGCAATATAGAGAGGCCCGTTGGGTGACGCCTCCAGAGGCGCTATGGCGGATATATGGCTTTGACTTGAGCAAGAACTATCCACCAGTACAGCAGCTGCAGCTTCATCTGCCAGGCATGCACATGGTGTCATTCCATAAAAAGGACAAGGTCGACAGGATTGTTAATAAGCCGGGCGAAAGATTCAATGTTGATCACAGCGTATTTTGATTATAACGGGCGGCATGAGGCATCCCGTGGAATCTTGTATCGGGACTTCCCGGAGCATTTCACTTGGCGTCTAATGGCAAATTCTCGCAGCCTAGAAAGAACTCTCTCGTTTTCGTGGTTGGTAGAGTCGTATCGGCTCATCCCGCAGAGGGAGAACGCTACTTTCTTCGTGTCCTCCTAAATAATGTTGCTGGTGCTACCTCATACGAACACCTTAGGACCGTCGATGGAGAGCTGCTACCTTCATTCCGTGAAGCTGCAAAGGAGGGGTCTAATCGAAGAGGACAATACACCGGATGAGTGTCTAACCAAGCTACTTTATTCGAGATGCCTTCCTCTCTCACGAAGGCTATTTACAACAATAATAGTATTCTCGTGAGCCACATGATGTGTTTGGTTTGTGGGAAAAGCACTACGATGCAATGTCGAGGACTACAGCCGTAATAATCCATGTCCGAAACTGGTGCAAAGAAATGGTTTTGATAGATATTAGAAACATGGTGCTTTGTCTATGGGGAAGCAGTTTAATAAATTGCCTCTTCCAAAAATTGATGACACATATGATAGTGCCAGCAGTATTCCTCGAGAGATACTTGAGGAGAGTAGAGTCGAGCTGGACCCCAAAGATGAGTAATTGTGCGACTCACTCAACATCGAAAGCGCAGGTCCGCCTACGATGAGATAATGGCCGCGTCCCACGGCCAAAAAGGGCGGATGTTCTTTGTGGATGGACCTGGTGGTACAGAAAGACCTTCTTGTATAGGGCACTTGTCGGAAACTACGTAGCCGGGGCAAGATTGTCGCGGGCTACTGACCACATCCTGAGTCGCAGCATCCATATTGCCGTGGGGGGGACGAGCCATTCGCACTTCGTGTTACCTCTCAATGCTAAAGATGGCGATGGATGCAAATTCACAAAACAGGATGGTACGTCCAAGTTGCTACGACAAGCAGCTCTCATAATATGGGACGAGGCATCTATGACAAGGAGGCAAAACGTGGAAGCACTAGACAAGAGCCTACGAGATACAATGAGCCGGCCGGACCTTCTGTTTGGTGGGAAGACGGTTGTCTTTGGCGGGGATTTTAGGCGGGTCCTCCCCTCCCTGTTGTGCGAAAGGATCCAGGGCTCAAATAGTCGGAGCTTCTCTACGAAGCTCTCATCTTGGGAATCCATGCGCCACCTAAAGCTCGTCCGCAACATGAGGGCTCGTGAGTGACCAAAGGTTTTGCGTGATTATCTCATTTGCGCATCGGTAATGGAACGGAAGAGGTTTACGGTGATGACGATGTACGGATTCCGAAGAGATCTGCGGTCCCGTACTGGGCGATCTTGAGAAGGATCTTCGCTCATTGATCGACATCATCTTTCCGCACCTAAACGCAAACATGGCGAATAAAGACTACATCACCACCGTGAGCGATTTTATCTACATCGTAACGATTGGGTGGACATGATCAATATGAAAATGATTGATATGTTCCGGGTGGCGAGATGGTGTATCACGCCTTGATCGTGCCGTCCGATGATCCACATAACTACTATCCAAGAGAGTTCCTTAACAGCCTCAACCCCAACCGCTTGCCTCCACACGCCTTGAAGCTCAAGCTCGGGTGTCCTGTCATCTTGCTTCGAATATTGACCACGCCAATGGGCTGTGCAACGGTACAAGGCTGCTGGTGCGGGGTTCTCAAGAAATACAATCGACGCTGAAATCGTGGTTGGGCAAAGATCTTTGGGAAGCGGGTATTCCTTCCTCGAATACCCCCTGCGTCCGCCGATGAGATGTTCCCGTTCGAGTTTAAGAGGAAGCGCTTTCCTATCGGGTTGAGCTTCGCCATGACTGCCAACAAGTCACGGGGCCAAACCATCCCGAACGTGGGTGTCTATCTGCCCGCACCGGTGTTCTCTCATGGTCGGGTTGTATGTTGCGATGTCTAGAGCCACCTCAAGAGCGAATATCAAGATCCTTGCCCTCCCGCGGGATGCGCAGCGCACGGGAGGAGGAGGCCAAAAAGATGGAGAAGAAAAATGCTAGAAAGAATGGCATCGGGAAAAATAAGAAAAATGCACCAGGTAAAAAAGGTAAGGATAAAAAGACGCCGGCAGATGATGGAATTTTCACGAAGAATATTGTATGGAAGGAGGTTCTAACGCACTAGGCGAGGTAATAAAAGATTACTAACACATACAATGTATTTTTAATTTAAGTTTTATTGTGGAAAAATTACTAACGCCATATTTGTTCATATTCCTAGGTACTCCTAAAGGGTTTTATCGACTCTACACGGAGATGTTATATGCACAATACATGAATGTAAAATCATTTGTACATGTATATTCTGAATGTTTGATGCATGCCGTCGAAATACAGAAAATCCCATAAAATAGAGTTTACATACCCGTGATATCCATGATTGATTGTGTTACTTTCACAAAACTTGTTTGGATTAAATATTACTTCAATATCACTGTTTAATTTCATAGTATTGTTATCTTATTATGTGATCCATGCTTTTTATATAAAATTTAGTTATCCCGTAGCAACGCACGGGCATTTAACTAGTTAAAAACATAATGCTCAAAAAAAAAAGGATGTTAGTACGTTTTCGTTGTGGGTCTGTATGGGCGTACGTGGTATGTATGGCTGACATGTGTATGCTTGCGATGTCGTCGGAGGCACATGCTAAAATTTTCAGCACCGGTAATATTTTGGATAGTTGTAGAGATCAAAGGCCCCAAGAAGATGAAGCAGCTCCATGCATGTTTTTCCTTCCTTTTGAAACTCCTCCGGACGTTTGCAATTTGCCCCAAAGAGTAGTTCATGTTGGGGATACCAGCTTTACAAAAGGTAAAGTAGACCAGAGATTGGCTCAGACAACGCTTAGGCCCCGTCTGGATGTACGTATTCGAGGCTTGGAATTGGCATTGGCAATGGCGAGCTCGAATACCGCTGTTTGATGTTTTGGAATTCGAATTGGCATTCATCCTCAATGCCAACCGGTATTCAACAAGCCTGCGCTCCCGCATCTCCAATTCGAAGCTCTCCCCCTCAATGCCAACCGGTATTCAACAAGCCTGCGCTCCCGCATCTCCAATTCGAAGCTCTCCCCCTCCGTATTGGGTGGAATTGACTGAACCGGTACTCACCAAAGGAACGCGCGTGACGAGGGCGGCGGCGCGAGCTCATCTTCCCCGTGGCCGGCGGCGCTCCTCTTCCTCTTCCCCGTTGCCGCCGGCGCTCCCCTTCCTTTTCCCCGTTGCGGGCGGCGGTGCTCCCCTTCCTCTTCCCCATTGCCGGCAGCGGAGGTCCTCTTCCTCTTCCCCGTTGCGCGGCGGAGGTCCTCTTCCTGTTTCCCGTTGCCGGCAGCACGAGCTCCTCTTTCTCCCATAGCTATGGCTGCCGAGATCCGCCGCCATGTTTTGGAGTCAAACAGCGAGGAGTCCTCCCCCCGCAGCAGATCCGCTCGCCATGGCTCGATGCGGTTGGGAGGTAACGCCGCTGAGACGCTCGAGGGGAAGGCCACCACCGGCGAGGTACTGGAGAAGTGGGTCAACACCATCCGGTTCCTGGCCACGCTACTTCCGGCACCTGGGGCTCTGTCCTTCGATGGTGGAGCTTGGATGGGATGGGCTCTGTCCAGTACTCGAGAAGTGGGTCAACATTTCAATTCCATGCTTTAGCATCCAAACAGAAATCAGATTTGACTACTTCCCATGATTCCAAAAGCCAATTAATGGCCATCCAAACAATGAGTATTTGAATTGTGTCCATTTCAATACCATGGCTACTTTGGCATTGAAGACAATTCAATTCCAGCTCCCTCAATATCTACATCCAAACAGACCCTTAGGCTATCCGCACTCATCATACTTTAAATTCATACTCTAAAGAGAATATTCTGTCTTGGTCATCGATATTCTCTCCTTTATATCCAGTTTTCCCGCACTCATCCATACTTTACATCCTTCTCTATCCCAAGTATCATTAGTGGGGTCCACTTGTAGTTTTATTTAAATTTATTCATGTGACATCTTGTTTTAAAGGATTTATTGAAACAAATTTAATGGCATAATCGGAATTTAATTTGGCATTTTAGTTTGTAAGTTATAACATTTTAGGTAACTAACTAAGGCCTTGTTTAGATTGCTAAAATTTCTAACCTTTTCCTCACTTTCTCTCCATCACATCACATTAAATACACCAAAAGACATATGTTTGAAGTATTAAATGTTGGTAAAAAAATAACTAATTACATAGTTTAGATGTACATTGCGAGACTTTTCTTTTGAGCCTAGTTACTCCATGATAGGATGATATTTACCACTAACAAACGAAACGTCTTTACGATTAATGCGATGTGACATTCGGTTACAAATTTTAGCAAACTAAACAAGGCCTAAAATAGTAGGGTCCATCTGTTGACACATCTTTCCATGCATGCACAGACTCTCCACTCTCTCCCTCCCCATGTGATGGGCCCTACGCGTGCTGTTGCGTTTCTTCCGTCGCACGCACGCTCGCTTCCGGCTGCTTCCCTCGAACGCTCCCGTCCAAGTACCATTCGCGCATTACCACGGTGCGAGAGATTTTTACGTTAAACCGATCTTTGGAGTAC
This sequence comes from Hyparrhenia diplandra, assembly GCA_015847255.1. Lineage (NCBI taxonomy): Eukaryota > Viridiplantae > Streptophyta > Magnoliopsida > Poales > Poaceae > Hyparrhenia > Hyparrhenia diplandra. The sequence continues at coordinate 106,731 of JADLZK010005218.1, read as the reverse complement.
CGTGGTCGCGTGCCACTCTGCAGACAGCCTTAGGCTCAAAACATGTTCACTCTTAGGGTAATATAGGTATTTAGCCCCAGAAATGGAGCAGCGTCACGAGTCACGACAGAAGAAATCATTATAACCCTGCAATGATAACCGTTGTTTACATTCTTTAGGGCCTGTTTAGATCCACAGCTGAAATTTAGTTGGCTAAATTTAACTGTTATGGATCTAAGCAGGTCAGCCTAAATCGAAGCGTGGGATGTCAAAATGCATTGGTAGGGGAGCGTTCCGCCTTAGAGGGAAGCAAACGCGAAAGCGGGGTCGACGAAGCGGAAGCAAGAATGTCGGCTTGAGTAACAAAAACATTGGTGAGAATCCAATGCCCCGAAAACCCAAGGTTTCCTCCACAAGGTTCGTCCACGGAGGGTGAGTCGGGGCCTAAGATCAGGCCGAAAGGCATAGTCGATGGACAACAGGTCAATATTCTTGTACTACCCCCAGCCAATTGAGCCCAGCTAATGTCATCTAAGCCGCAAAAGATCAGAATACCCTCTATCACCCTATTTTCCTCGCTCCCAAGAGAAGCCAGCCAAGCCTGGGCGACATTTTTCTCATGGACGCCGGCGTAGCCACCATCGCCCGGAAGCACCCTGCCGAGAGAGAAGGTTAATCAGAGGTGGGAGGGAGGGGTAGGATAGTAGACAAATAACTCTTCATCTATCACTTAGAGCATCTCCAACAGTGTCCAATAATTTTGTCCCAATATCAATAAGTTTAGCAACTCCCAAAATGGTATTGGAATGAGAAAAAACATCAATCTCCAACGGTGCCCAATAATTTTGTCCCAATATCAACAGCTGCTTGATGTGCATTGATGGCACCGGCAGCGGCACCGTGATCGGTGGCACCGGCAGCGGCACCATGATCGATCGAACCGGCAGCGACACCGTGATCGATCGCACCGGCAGCGACGTACCCGGAACACCAAGAGCCTGGGATCCCGATCACCGTCGCCTCACATGTTTAAACCCACCGCCGCCGCCGCCGGCGGCCAAATACCGACCAGGAACCCAGCGGTGGCCAAATACTTGGCGGCGAGAATCAGAACCGGCAACAGGGGAAGGAGAATATCGAACGATGGTTTCATACCTGAGGACCGGCGGCAGAAGAAGAAGAGGACCGACGGCAGAAACCTTCCATGCCCCGCGAAACTTCACCCCTCGCGCGAGGAGGATGCGCGTGGGATAGGAGCGACGGGAGTGCGGAAATATACGCGACGGGGGGGGGAGTTTTCCAAGTGCCCAACAAGTATTGGGTACTGTTGGAGCAGTGTTTTTCATCTTTTTCCAAAAAAAAAAAACTTGGATTGGGAGGTTATATAGGGTACTGTTGGAGTTGCTCTTAGCTAGTGGATCCAAACACCCATAACTAAAATTTAGCTGTCTAAAGTTTAATTAGGTGGATACAAATAGGGCCTTAATTCAGTCCTGATCTTCCGCCTTGATCAGAATGCTCCATTTCTGCAAGAAAAATAGTGAGCGATGCCCTCCCACTCCGTGTATTACTAGGTTCATAAGTATATTATTGCAGTAAACCATATGAACGCAAACTCGATACATGTTAACCTTCAGAGTAGCAAGTGGATCTGACGTTGTACGCAAAAATGACACCGTGCGCACATCAGCGACAAAGTTCTTCGATTAGAGGTGTTTCCACCGCTAGTTCGTGGTTTATCCACTTACGTGAATAACCATGTGGTTAATCCCTGTAGGATTTGATCCCCTTGAGAATATGCACATACCACATTCAGACGCATGCAACACGAATTAAACATAAGGAAAAAAACATTGAGGATGATTTTTTTTTTTTTTTTTTTTTTTTTTTTTTTTTGGAACTTAGCACGAAAAGACTTTTCACAGCAGAAAGCTCAAAATAACTACTAGACGAATATCAACATTAAAAGTGCTTAAAAACAAAAAGGAGGCCACACGATCATTGGTTTACAATGCACAGACAAGAGCTAAGTAATCCCTAAACAAAAAGAGTGCTTAAAAAAAGCCATGGGATCATTGGTTTACAATCCACAGGTAAGAGCTAAGTAATCCCTGGAGAAAACGAATGTAGCAGCAAGAGTAACGCCAGAGACAAACAAAAAAAAAAAATGGCTAGAATTTCATGAAGCTGTCCAGTCTTCGCGTTCATCATCGATCACCATGACTGCAGTTGCAGGATGTCGTTAACTGGGCCTGGGCGTTTAAGCTTGGTCTGCAAAGCATAAACATGTATTGAATACCGAATCAAAGATGTTTGGTGTTCCCATGCAAGGAAAGACATATATATAACTAAAAAAACAAGAAAGAACTATTGCATCAATGCATCTTGCAGCTATATCCTCAAAATATGTGACATTTCTTGTTTCTATCCTCTTTTTTTAAGAACAAAGGACATATAACACCAATGCACAATCTCTTCAAACTTCAGGTGTACAAATATTTTGAGGAAGCATGTTCTCTTATACAAAGTAAAATTAGCAAGATATTATCCTGCTGTACATTTCAGTTAAATGAACTCAAAGACGATAAGTGTCGTTTATGCTCAATGATTCCATGTATATAGTATATATATATATGAATATAGATCCAGATAAAAACAGGTCATTCAAACAAGAGAAAAAAATAGACTTTCTTTCATGGAAAGTTGGAGACAGAAGCATAATAGTTAAGACCAAAAGATGTGCACACAAGAATGTTTAGTTCATAAATATTTAGTGCAATTTCTAAGAAATTGGCCACCATCAATAATAAATGAATCATCAAATAAAGAGTTCAATAAACAGAAAATAGACTGATTTCCAAAAACTGCACAAGAGACCAGAACAAGCTATAACCATTGAGGAAGGCAGGCAGGGGGGCACAATTTAACTCATGGCTGCCATGAGGGGAGATTAACAAAAAAAGATCTGCTTGTGTTTTGAGAGACTGGCAAATGACATCATAGCATAAATGAGTAACCAAAAAAGATACTTCAGATAACTTAAAGCTACGTAAACCTTTACCTGCCAAAAATCATCTGAGACAACAAATTAATTCTCTCCTCATCATGCTAATTATGTCTTCATGTGCTCGCTTAAAGACCTAAAGGGCCATTAGCTTTGTCAGTTTGGCATGATTAAAAAGTGTCAACAATACTCCATACAAACATGCCAGCACACAAATACCTTGAGTCTATCATTTTCCATTACATCTATATACACCTCCAACTTCTTCAAGTTCTCCATCCTCCCCACCCAATTAAGCCGACGAGCAGTAGTTGAACTTGGACGCTGGACACCCAGGCAAGACATTTGTTAAAATCTATGCATATCTCCAGTCTTTAAATCAACAGAAACCATTGAAGAAAAAATTAGAAAATGGGACAATTTCATCTCTATTTCGATATATACCATTCCCTGATCTGGACAATCTGGAATAGTATGCAAGATCCGATCAATTTCCATGCTTACACGCTGCCGGATCACCTCATCTGGCAATTTTTTTGTGCAATTTCCTTGTATTTTATTTGCATATCTTGTATTTCCTAAAATGTGGCAATTTAGTAACTTGTAATGTATTCAAGCATAACAGGTACTATTTGTCAAGGGTAATGATATATATAACAGAAAATATACCAGCATACAAACCTCCTCTAATTGATAAATTTTTCTCCACGTTTTCTCTAGGTCGAAATCCCGCTGCCACGACTTCCATTTTTTCAGTTTCCAGCCCTTCTGCCTCTTTGGGCTATGCACAACAGCAGCCTTTGCATATAAATCTAAACGCACAAGTGACTTCACACAGGTATAGAATTGCAAATCAGCCTCTCCACAGGGTCTCAATCCTAACAGCTTAACCATCTTGCCAAATTCAATCTCAAAATTCTTCCCAATCAATCCATAAGAATACAAGTTACTATCATGATGTTGAATCAAGATCTTATCTCCATAAACAAAATGTATTCCTTGGGCAAAAGTTGATGAAAGTTTAATACTGTACATATGGCTCCACCTTTGATCTACACCTACATTCAGTGCCCAGACCTGCAGCTCACCAATAAGCATTCTGTCCCAACTGTGAGCAGTTGATACACATACCTTCTCGTTGATCTCTTTGACCCAGTAATTACGGCCATCACCAAATTCCCAATCTTCAAGCTCAACCCGCTGGTAGCTGTATCTGTGCAAAACTTCCTTCCCTAAGATCAAATGACATAACTGCATGCTTCCAATTAGATCCCCCGTCTTCAATAAGCCAATACATCGTACCATCAACAATAACTACTCCGGATTTGTTCACACAGTTCAAACTTAGAGCTTCTGGAGTCACAATATTTTTCCATTTCTCTTCACCAAGTGTGTAAACTTGAATGACATTAAATCTGCCTTCAGTTAAGGGACTGATCTCCTGAGAAAAATGTATAACCTTGTATTCTTTACTGACTGGGTGAAATCCAAATCTGTAGAAAGAGAAGTGGTCATCCTTTAATCTTTTTGTAGGCTTCTTTAGATGCAGACATTCACCAGTTGCAAGGTTGGCTATCTTTAGAGTTGATGTAGGTGTGTATAAGCAAAGAAGCCCATTGCATGTACCGCAGAGGAGGTCATCCGGCCCAATCACTGGTGCCGCCCATGGTGATGGTAACCAGGCTTCGTCAAAGATAACAGCATCACTGGGGCACAGCTTGCCTGGAATCAACACTTTGGGGGAGAACAGGAGTGTACAGGGTGGTACATGCTCGAGGTGTGCCATGGCAAACTGCGAATCTCGGATGATGACACGCCACATCTTGCAGACACCAATGCACTGCAGCAAACAACTAGCTGGGAGCCTCAGAAACACCTGCTCAATGAGTTCTCTCGGGAGGGAGTTCATGATGCATTTTTCCTTTATCGCCCACCTTCTAGTTCTTCTCTTACGGGCCATACTAACCACAATTCAGGTAGTGTTGGTTAAAGGAAAAGCTTCTTAAGGCAGAGATCCTTTCACTATGCAGCAATCCTGCAAAATGCATGCAAAGATTTAACCATGGGTGCTGCATGGAAGATTGAATTAAGCAAGGACACTATATATCATAGTTACAAACACACTTACATTATTTGTTCACAAGCAAATAACACGAAATCAATGAAAGGGTAACCTTACTTCATTGCTCAAAGAATGCACTAATGAAACTGAATTTTTTTGCTACCATAGATGGTCCTTTCAAGGGCTAGAAAGAACAAAACTCAGAAGAAATTACTCTACTCTCAATATTGACCTCACACTGTCCAAACTATAACAAAAGAGTTGTTTAAGAGATTATGACTAGAGAAATTTTGAAGTAAACGTGCTAACCACAATAAAGCCCATTCGCACAATCAGAATATACATCAACAGCCACTACTTCATTCTCCTATCGCTTTCCCTAATAGATTCAGCACCCCTCCCATTCTCCCCGTCATGTGCCAAAAGATTTCAGCCAACACCCCTTTCTGTGTTCCCTATAAAATCCAAATGTACAAGCATTCGGCATTCCCCGTCGCGCGCCTCAACTAATTTCAAGGCTACCAAACCCTAGCCCAACAGAAATACTGAACAGTGGTGGGAGGCGAAAAACAAGAAAGAAATCCGTAGCCAGTACCGGGAAATGGAGAGAACTTACGTGCGCTATCAAGGTGAATCCTCCGTCGCCATGATCTCCTTGTGCCCGCCGCGGCGGAGTGAACTGGCGGCCGCACCGCAGTTCGGCTGGCGAGGAGGGGAAGGAATGAGCGTTCGTTGGACCATATATGGACCAAACAAAAGGCCGCCTGGCATTCCTTCCATAAATAGGGTCCAAACAGGCTGCTACTTCCTTCATTCTACAGTGTGGTCACGGGCTTGTGGCCCAGTAACGAGGTCGAGCGGCTCGGATGTAAAATGTTTGTTTTCCTTCTGCGTGGTCTAGCGATTTGGATTGGGTGTAATACGTTTTCATACTTGCTCTGTCGTCGGCGTCGAGGCACGCCGCCGTGCATTGGAAGATTAACTGTCTGTTTGATCTTCTCTTCACCTGTGTTGAGCCGTCTCCAATCGAGGCTCTCCGCGCATGTGCTTTTCAGCACTGGTGGTACTGCCTGCTGCAGCCACAGCCACTTTTCTCAACACGTACGGTACAAAGCAAGCTGTCAAAGCTCAGCTTTGTGAAAGTGCAACCAAGCACACTAGAAGAGAGAACATTAGACGGCAATCATCTTAAATCACCTTCTATGTTGAAGTCTTCGCGGAGGGACCTGGGCGTTCGTGCGGACCTGGTCGTTCCCGCGCGGCGACTCAGGGGTCCCAACCCTAGCGCCGCCGTCCCCTGTGCCCCTCCCCCCATTCTCCACCTCGCCGTCGTCGGAGGAAGGCCGCCGGGGAATCCGGCCGCTCCCAATGAGGGCGGCGGCGAGGCCTCGCCCCGGGGAGGGTCGCGAGGTCACGCTACGGGGTGGATCTCGGCGGCTATGGCGGCGGCGCGGTGCGGTGGGGGCGCGTCGAGGCTGCGGGCGAGGTGCCGGGATGGTGGAGGAGGCCGTGGCGACCGGAGTCTCGATGGTGCAGCGGTGCGGGGGGTTCCAACGGTGGCACCGCCGGGCGCGGACCGCCGGCGGGGCCGACCGTGCTCCCATGCCCGGCTTCGCGGTCTGCCGGGTGGCTCGCAGCGGGCGGGCGCGACGGATGTTGCGCGGCGGTGGGCATCCGACGGCGTACCGATGGGTCTTTCGGAGGGAGGCGATGCGGACGACGCCGGCGGTGGTCAGTGGAGCGCAGGGCTTGAGCGAGCAGCGAAGAGTGGTTCGACGGTGGTGGCCTCCGTGCTCCATTGTCGGGCATTCCTCTTCCCATGGTGGCGCGGCCGACCACCCACACGGGGCGCCGAGAACCCGGTGCGGGCTGATCCGCGACCCGGAAGGCGGCGTCGCAAAGACGTTGACCATGGTGGCGGTGTTTTTCGGACGGCGGCGACGATGAAGCAATTGGGTCGGCCGTATCGGGGGATGAACCCTGGCCGGCCATAGTGGCTTCCACAGTTCGTCAAGGTGGAGGAATCGTGGAAAGGGACGGCGAGGATGGCGGCGGACGTCGGCATTTGTTTTCCGTGATCGTATTTCAGCGATGGTGCACGTCGTCGGCGGTTGGCGTAACGGCATGGACCCGAGGGGGACATGGCATTGGCCGCTCACTATCTACGACGGCGGTGGCCCGAGGGCGCCACTTTCCTCGTTGGAGGCGCCGTCTTTTTCAAGTGGATCTCTACGGTGAAAACCAACACCAGTTGGGTGGGCGGCGATGGCGTCTTTGGATGACATTTTCTCGTTGGAGACGTCGCTGGTGGAAGATCCCTTGGATGTCGGCTAGCGCCGGCATCAAGGTGGCGGCTCATCGCACACTTATGGGGCCTTATCTTTGTTGCCCGGTCACGGGATCCGGAGTCTCCAATGGTGGATGGGTTTTATTTGTTTTATTTTTCAGAGTGCACCGGTGTATTCGGGGTGACCTTAGTCTTACCTGTAACACTGTCGTTCACTTGTAATTGTGTTGGCCTGATGCATCCTCGGATGACTGAAGCCGAAATATAATTTCCTTTATCTAAAAAAAACCTTCTATGTTCTTGTTCTAGCAGCTGGTTCCTAAAGCCGCACGCTGTGTTTTCCAGCTACGTTATGGAGTGAAAACCAAACAGAGACACTCTTCTGTTACTATATTAGGGCAGTGTTTTATGATTATGTTGGCGTTTAATTTTCAATTTCTCAGCCAAACAGCACCTTAGTGCCGATTTTGCCGCCACGCATAGTGCGCATATCATGGTCGCTGTCCGGATCGACATGGCAACAATTCACGTCGCCGATGCCATAACTGATTTCCCCGTGATATGTTTCCATTATTTAAGTTTATGCTGTCACTCCATCAACAAAACAACACCTTGGTGCCTTTGACAGGTGTTTCAGAGCTAGAAGTCTGGGGAAGTCATTACCCAGATCCAGATGGCCATATTAGTAATATTAAACATGTATTGTGAGCATAAATAATCCAATAGCATCACCTAACAAGGTGGTTCAGCAAAACTTAATAAGTTTACAACAGTTGAGAGTTCAGCAATCCATTGAGAAAAGAAAATTCGAAATAGTTTGCAGGAGACAAGAATGAGAAGTCTTCCAGTGTTCACTTCACCACATTCACCACCCATGCCCAGGCACTCTTAGGGAAATATTATGCGCACAGCTAGAATGTCATGATTCCTTAGAAATATTGTCAGCTGTGTTCGATGGGCTCCATATGCCCTGCAAAACATAAACATGGATCAGAAGGAAGAATAATTTGGCGTTTCCATATCAGGGATGACATAGAATTCCCAGAAACAGAGATCTAGTGTGACTAAAATGCATCTTGCACCTAAATCCTTATACTGTTAAAAATGTATGGCATTAGTTATTGCTATCCACATCCACTGTCCTTATTTTATGGGATATTGCAAATCCAGCATCTCACCAATATTCAGGTTCCAAAATCTACCCGGGGAAACATAAGCAGAAAAGGTGAATATCAGACAAGATCACAAGATGCCTTATTTTAGACCATGTTATCCACTTGCTTTGCTAAAGGTATACTGATAAAATTTTCATTTGAGTGAGATACAGTCAGCACCGAAAGTAACTAGTAATCTCGCGCTCAATTAGATGCCATAGTAGCACAGTAGTGTAGGAACATAAACACAGAGCAGAACATGCTCAAACATCTAAATAAGATTCCTTTCTTTTGGGGAGACAAAATTGTGCCATTTAAAATTGCAAATTATAAAAACTTATATAGAACTTGACAAAAGCTAACTATTCATTCATATTATACTGATTCCAGTACCAGAAAAGTGCACAGTATGAAATCAATCAAAGCATATCTCTGAATTAAAAGATAGCCCTACCTTGGAAAAAATAAGCACACTTAACAAATGTTCTTATGTAAGAATGGACATAGCAAATTAGCCTTGCTCAATGATTGCCAAATCATATCACAAGAGAAAAAAGTAGAAGGATCAAGCAATCTAATGCAGAAAGAGTAATAACTCAAAATTTACCATTACCTGAAGATGATTTCGAAATTTACTTAACGACCTCGCGAATGCCATCACCTGCCTGCACCGTTGTCTAGGTTAGTTTCATCAAATTGACATATCTAAGCGCTAAATAAATGTATATGAATAACAATTCCATTAGGATAGTCAAAAAAAAAAAAAACAGTTTCATTTGAATGTGTTTGATAAAACAATCATCTGAATGTGTTCAAAAAACGGTTTCATTAGAATGAGATAAATTCAATAGCAGCAAAAAGTAGAAAGTATTCCCGTTCTACAATTAGCGCAGAAAGTATGCCAGATCTGCATAACTGTTCAAGAATAGAAAATGCATACCGGATCATATTATTCAACATGTAAACAAGTAAAGAGACTGATTCTTTTTGTAGAGACAGAATACTGGTATTTAGAAATTTTTAAAAAAGTAGAACGAAGTTTTCTTTTTACATTCGAGTTAAATTGACAAGTATAGTGACAAAAAACTTGACAAACAAGTACTAGTCATATAATAACTATTTCACTTACAGAAAAATACAAAACTGCATCTCAAATTGAAGTGTACTCCTAAGTCCTAACATGGAAAAATATGCACATTTATGTGCGAAGTTCTTCTGAACAAAAGGATATAGCAAAAACTAATCTTCCACATGTTTTAACAGGACATCTTTGTTTTACTTATGGAAAATAAGAATATCAGATCACAACATAAACAAGTAAAAGGAACAACCAAGCTTACACAAAAAGACTGATAACTTGGAACCTACATGAACCATTACCTGAAGATGATCTAGCATATCAATTAACGTGTTGCTGATATGATCAGCTGCCTGCCTCGAGACCTATAGGTAGGTTAGTCTTGTCAAATTGACATATCTTCAGATGATATCGGGGTGGTAAATGTGAGCACACTATACCTTGCCTATATCCTTTACTCTATTCACATGAGCTGTTAACTTCTCATCATCTCGCTTCCATTCAACCCAATTAAGTCGCCGCAGAGGCCTTTGATGCTGGACTCCGGAAACACGTGGGTTATAATAGTCTTTGCTCTTCCATTGGTTATTAACCATTCTTTTAAACAGAAAAGAAGGGAAATGTGCTAGTTTCATTTCATGACAGGTTTACCTTATCTGAACAATCTGGCAAACGCTGCAATGTCTGATCGATTTCCATTGTTATTCGCTGCCGAGTCACCTCATCTGGCACTGGCTGACGCTGCAAGATGTCCTTGGCTACGATGGCCATATCTTGTGGAATTTTCTACAGAGAATTTAGCAATCTGTAAATAATAAATAATAATCAATACCGCTTAAGGCTAATCATACTTTAGGCAACTTACCAATGAGCTCTGCTCCAACTCATAGATATCTTTCCACATATTCTCTACACGGCAAACCTTACGTTCCCACGCCTCCCATTTCTTCAATCCCCAGCCACCCTGCTGTTTTGATCCATGCACAATACCAACCTTCTTGTATGCATCTAATCTTACAAGTGACTTCACACATACAAAGGATTGCACGTTGTCTGGTTTGTGAGGAAAGAAATTTAGCAGCTTCACCCTTTTGTTGTACTTAGTCTCACAGCCCTCGCCAAACAACTCATACGAATATAGATCACCTAAAAAAGACTGCATCATGATCCTATCCCAGTGAACCAAATGTGGACCTGGAAGGTAATTATTTGTGTATGGAAGGCTGTACATCTGGCTCCACCTTAACTCTAGTGTGCTAGACAATGTCCAGATCTGCAGCTTACCAGCAAGCATCTTGGGCGGTGCTGGTAGACTTCGGCAGTTGCTATACATACCTTCCCATTTATCTCTGTGATCCAGTACCGGCGACAACCCCCCCAGTTTCAGAATCTGGCAGCTGTATCCGTGCAAAACTTTCCTCACTTAGATCAAAGGATATAACTGCATGCTTCCAGCTAGCTTCGGCATCTTCAGTTAGCCAAAACATCGCTCCATTGACATTCACTACACCAGAGTTCTTCACACAGCTTAAGCTTAGATGTTCAGAACTTCTAACATCTCTCCATTTGTCACTCCCAAGCGTGTAAACTTGAATGACATTAAAGGTGCCCACAGAATTGTTTTGATGCTCACCAAGAAAGTGTGTAACTTTGTACTCTTTGGTGACAGGGTGAAATCCAAAACGGTAGAAAGAGAAGTGATAAGCCCTTCAATTTTTTACAGGTTTGTCAAGATGCAGGCATTCACGGTTGCAAAATTAGCAATCTTGATTGTTGATGCCTTTGTGTATAAGCAGAGAAGCCCATTGGATGAGCCGCAAAGAAAATCATCTGGCCCAATCACTGGCACAGCCACTTTTGACTGTGACCAGCCTTCATCAAAGACAATAGCATCACTAGGGTAGGGCTTGCCCTGAACCGACTCTTGAGGAAAGAATAGGAGGGCACAACGGGAGCTTGCTCAAGGTGTGCTGTGATGAACTGGGGGTCTCGGATGACTCTGTGCCACTGCTTGCATACTTCAGTGCATCTCAGCAAAGTGCTCACTGAAAGCCTCAAAAATATCCGCTCAATGAGGTCACATGGAAGGCAGGTTATGATGCATTCCTCCTCTTTTTTTCTTCTTTGATTTGGTTTCCTTAGAATCCATAGGAACCAATCTGGCAGGTTGCAGACACAGCAATGCTACCAAGTCCTTCTGGAAAGGTATCTGCCCAGAAAATTTCACTATATCAGATTATCAGATACTGCACAGAAATTACCAAATGATAATCCAAGACGAATAATGGGATACTGCATAGAGATTATTTTCAGATTAATTATCATGGTAGCACAGAAGGTACCTCCTAGTAATTTACACTCATTTCCAAGATTATTGTCTAACATCTACCCAACAATGAGAGAAGGAAGAATCACAGGGCTCTAAAAGTTTGACTAGTTGAAATTGTAACTCTCTCAAGTACCAAAATATTCTTCATGCATTAAAAAGCCATCACATTAGCATCTCCCCTTCATACAGGGGAGTACCTTGGGCTCTGGTGCAAGGGTGCCAAGCCGCATATAGTACAAGGGGGCAAAGCAACAGTGGACATGATGTCCAATGGCTGCCGAGAGGAGTCCAAAGTGCAGAGTAGTGGCAGTCTGCCAGACAAGCATGGAGAATGGATGCTGCATATCAAATATGCAACTGCTAAACCAGGCCTGGGGACCTATGTGATTATGCCTATAGTAAGAGATATCGCTGAAGAGGGCACTCAGCCAAGTGCAGTATGTAGGTTTAAAAAATCCTCCCACCATGGTGGCTTTTGGATGTGCACTCGGATAATGACACTGCAAAATATGGGTTATGGGGGGCCTGGTCGTGGCTTTGGGTTATGATATCCATTATCCATATCCCAATCCCTCGTTCGGGAACTACAGAACAGGTTTGGGATAAAACCAGCGAAACCGAGTCAACGCAGAAAGAGAAAACAAATAGAAAAGGAAGAGCTCCCTTTCTACTCATCCTCCCGCTTCCGCCCTTCTTATTCCTCTCTGCCGGCGGCAGCGGCATCTGTCGCCACACCTTCCGTGCCCCCAAGATGGAGAGAGATCATCCAGGCTCCATACTGGGTTTCTTTTTTTTTTTTTTTTTTTTTTTGAAACTTCCATACTGGGTTTCTCTCCAATGTAAGCTTCATAAATCAACTATTCCTTAAACGCCCGACCGAAAAGAATCCATTTCACAGACAAACCAGAGGAAGAGTACCCTACTAGGTATCACGTCTGTTGATCAAAATAGTTATCTCCACATCTACACATTTACCAGACACGTCGGCTTCAATTCAAACACAAGAACACGTGTGCGCTCCGTCTCGTGCGCCGAACCCTAAACTAACGAACTCAACAGAAACCCTAGCCGGCAGCCGCCGTCACGGGTCGGTAAGAAGAAGAATGCGAGAACAACGTCGCGAGGGATACACGGATTGGACGAGCAGAAGAGGAAAAAAAACGCAGGGGGTGCTCACTCACCGGCGCAATCGGATCAGACCTGCAACCGCTGCCATCGGCGCCTCCGAGAGAACTCCATTTCCCCCCAGCCAGACACACGGTTCGCTGGTTGTTTCGATGAATTTCTGCTCCTCCTGTCATCCTGCGTGGATTCGAGGAGAAGGTTAAGGCTATCGAGCAGGCCCAGTGAGGCCCAACTAGCCCAGCTGCGTGGTCTCACTTTTACCTCAATGCATCCATTCCACTTCTGGAGAATCTGGAGGCGCCGAGCCCCTACTTTCAGTTTCTGGGATTGCACTTTGGCTGCGAGCTTCTGCATTGTACCCTTGCCTTTTGTTTTTCAATCCAGAAAATTTAACCAAAAAGTGTATAGCATTTTGCGTTCAGAAATTACGTTCAAAAAAAATTTGCGTTCAGAAATACTAATATGTGCAAACGTTACAAGTAGAAAAACAAAAATTGCAGTAGCACCGACAAACTGCTGAACCTACCTTAGGTGTGAAGAATATCATTGTGAAAATTGATGACAGCGACAACAACTGCATAGCCTCTTTATCAGGAAGTGTGACAATCTTCATAGCCTCTTTATCAGGAAGCGTGACACTCTTCCTAAGTACATGCTAGTAGCGTGCCCGTGCTAAGGTTACGGGTTCATTTCAAAGATGACATTAAAACCACCAAACAAAGTAATCCTTAAATCCTTCTTCTAGTTCAAACAATAGTCAATGCAAACGCATTGATAGTTCATTTAATTTTTCAAATAAACAAAAGACAAGGTGCTATACATCCGATGAAAAAGGAATTTAGAATACATCCACAATTGCTGTAGTTATTTACAATTGCGGTAGTTATTTAATACATGATGACCTAAAGTCGTTTTGCCACGTAATAAAATGTCTCGTGTACAATGGAACCCTCCATGTGAAATCACCTTTTTCTCTTTGTTTCTCCCATACCATCCAAAAAAACAACTGGCAGGAAGTCATGTCGTACCAAGCAACCATCGATTATTTATCTTGTGCCAATAGTTTTTTTTTTTTTGACATCTTGTGCCATTAGTATGATCTAAGGGTCCATGAAACACACCTCTTAGGTTTCCCACGTGTTGTTTGCATATCTACAGAGGTAGGATGCCAGCTGAAAGCTGTGTGAAACATGAAAGCAAATTCTGTCACCAGAAAATATTTTATGCATGTCTAACACTAACAAAGTAAGCAGACCCATGTAACAGGAAATATTATGGCATTGTGAATATCTTCATTAGAGAGGTAAAAGATTATGATCAAGTAAAAAGCCTATGCACACTAAAATTTAATACTCCAAAATCACCGAAGACAATGTTAGTTACAGAAAAAAGGATTGCATATTCCCCAATCCATAGCAGCCCAAATCAGCTCAAAAAAGCGTGGAGATCAGTAGCTCCCACAAATAGTATGTTTGCCCTACAATATAGTGGCAGAAAAGAACAAATTGATCGGTGTTAGTAAGAGAGTCCTTCAGATCCCATTTATTCTTTTGCCTTCCATGAGATCCAGTAGCATGTTGAGATAACTAACAAGAGCATGTTGAGATAACTAACATGGCAATCTCAGGTTGAGATAACTAACAAGAGCATTGGAGTGTTGAGTTCAGTTATTTAAACACCACACCATACTGGAATTATAAGCAGCATGTTTAGAGCAAAAGCAGTTACTACAAAGAATAAAGGCTACATCTTAGTTATTAAGTACCAGGAGAATTCAATGTCTGGGCCAAGATGTTCCAGTTGCTACAAGCTTAATCTGAAGCAAAACTGATCTCTGGAGCAAATAAATGGATCCTAACTTTCCAAATTCTAGTATATTGCCCATGCTAACGCTACGTATATATAACTGGAACATATTGCAAATCTCACAAGTGCCATAGTTTCATATAAGTTGACAGTGGTCTGATCAGGCCACCTGTCTTGATCTTAGTGGTACAAGAAATAGTGGCCAAATCTGAAAAGAACTAATAAATAGCAGAACAATGCATTAGTAGGACAATTGAGGGCATACAAAAAGAGGAATTCTGATAAATGAATTAGGGAAGTCCATGAACAATGTGCTTTGCTTATGCAGCAATGTCATTTGTTTTGGTTCCTTAGCCATCAGATGATGAACATAAATTTGAACCAGTCATATTGAAGTAAGTACTTGTCCTAACAGTTGATTAAGCATTGATCAATAGAGGTATACTAGAAATAATCGCGGGCGTTGCCGCTTATGTCCAGTGGTCGCAGGTTATACTCTACAAATTAAATCCATCCATTCGAAGAATGGAGTTTTAAAATTATTAGAGATGGTACTCGAGATGAAACAGTATTTTTTTTTTTTTTCAAAATCAGTCTGTATTATATTGAAAGTTAGCAAATATTTTATGCATAAATCAAATGAGGACAGTACAGGTTTAAGCCAATTCTAGTTAGATACCTTTTCACTTCGAATATCCCTGCTAGCGAATATTGGACGAGAATGAATCAGCCTATCTCTTGATGCATGCACATATATAGTGTATCTGTCTTCATGGATTTGGTACTCATACACACCCAGCTGCGCAGGTGACTATGTACATATCCTTGTTCTTATATGAGGTAGTACGAAAAAATGAGTTTGTTTGGGAGCGTATCGTATGGAAACTGAGTACCTTGTACAACCTTTGAAAACTTGAAGCAGGGCCACAGGATCTCCATCCGATGGAGAGAATTGGAGTGGGACAAATTTGCAGATAAACGCCCGCCACAAGCCATGCTAATCTCGTTATTTTGCAAAATCACCCCTCCACACCTGCGTCGTTACGGCCGTGCGGAATCCCGCGTCGTTACGTTACGGCCGTCAACTGCGAGCGATGGAGGCCCTCTCGGGAGACGCCGCCGCCGCCTGAGGAGGGGCCGCGGACCTCGGTACCGCTGCCGCCTGAGGAGGGTCGCGGAACTCCATGGTGGAGATGGTGGCCGGGCGGCGCATCCGCGGCGCCGACGCGCTCAGCGAGCTCCTGGTGTTGTACCTGTCGCTCAACTCGCCGCGCCACCACCCGGCCATCCTTGCCGCCTGCGAGGACGTCTGGCTCTGAACTTTCTGTTCTTGTGGCCATGCCTCTGAACTTTCTTTTTCTTGTGGCTTTTTTCCTACTGAAGCTATGCAGGCTGTAATGGCAATTGTGCCTCCAATGTAATGCAGTTTTGTCTGGAGCATGAAAATGATGATTCTCTTGTGCAATTTTTCTTGTAACTCATGATTCGCTTGTGCAATCGGGTAGAGAAGTGACGACTTTTTTTTTTGTGTGAAATAATGAGTTACTGGCATGGTCTTGTTCAGAAGCTACTTTGCTCTGATAGAAGAAGAAGCACGATTATACTGACAGAGTGCTAAAACAAACATGTAAATACCGTCGGTAGGAAAGAATAATGTTCATAAATAAATATAGGAAGCTCCTTAAACATGTACTAACCTAAGTTCAGTTGGTTCAGCTAAAAAAATCATGCAAAAAGAATAGTGAACTAAAAATGAATGGAGTATTGGAGTGATGATTCTCAAAGCAGTACATATGCAACAATCAAGAATTCCTCCTCGAAACACTTTAAAAAAAATATCTCTAGTACAAATAAGTATTTACAATCAGCCAACAACATTGTTTGGGCAATTTCGTGCATCATGATCCACTATTTGCTTGCATTTTCCACACTTCCGTTTTTTGGTACCTTCTTCTCCTTGCTCTTCTGAATTCTTTTTGCATAAGCCCTCTGGACAC
This sequence comes from Hyparrhenia diplandra, assembly GCA_015847255.1. Lineage (NCBI taxonomy): Eukaryota > Viridiplantae > Streptophyta > Magnoliopsida > Poales > Poaceae > Hyparrhenia > Hyparrhenia diplandra. The sequence goes on along the minus strand of JADLZK010005218.1, from coordinate 89,910 downwards.
GATATCAGTTGGTGGATGTATCTGGACGTCATGTGGAATCTTGCTACCAAGGAATGCTTCAAACTCATCCTGTTTATTAAATGTAGAAGCGGGAACAATATGTTGGAGTGGCTGTACTAGGTTCGTTAAATTAGAACACAAAAAAATCAATCCCTGGTTCAGAGTTCTTGGCCATTAGGATTAGATCTTCAAACTGATTGCGTGCATCTGAAATTTTTTTTCCTCATTGCCACCTGCAAAGGATCTTTTAGCCTTTTTCTTCCAGAATGTTGCCTTCGTCATCAAAAACACTTCTCTACAAAATCAAATAGCCGATCAGCACTAGCCATACAAAACAAGACAGCCAATAAAAAACAGAATAAGCCATATGAAACTCACCTTTTACATTTTTTTTCCCCATCGCTTCATAATATAAATCGATGGTATCTCATTTTGCTTCTCAGCTCTAAGCACTAGTATGATATGACGACAGGGGATGCCATACGACTCATATAATTTACAGGAGCACGTAGCAAACATGTTTGACTTCTTCATCTGGACAACTCGGACTTTTCCAGATTGACTACTGATGTTGAAACCTTTTATATCTTCAGACTCTGAAATACCTTGAATAATGCAATGGTCTCTTGCAGCTATGATTTGTTCCTGAAATTTTAAGAATACTTCATGTGTAAATATCACACTACATTGCTTCTCCATGGCCCATGGTGTCTTCATTTTAGGAGTGCTGTGAAGGCTTGCATTATCAGCTTTCAACTCCTCTTGACGCTGGCACTCCAATGATGTGTCAAACCTTAGCCAAAACTCAACAAAGGTCAACTTTCTCTGAATGAACCGATTAAAAAAAGAATTTGCGCTCTCCGACCGTGATGTAGTCCTAAGCATGGCTGCTAGAGGCACATCCAAAAAATAAACCGGAATCCATGATTCGCGTATGGCAAACCTATTGGAAAACCAATCATTTTCCATGAGTCCATATTCTGATATGATAGAATTCCATTGTGACACAAAATCATCTGAATTCTCAGTCCCCCAAACACACTTGTTTAGTTTTTCCCAAAAATCATTGTCTTCCTTTATTTTTGGCCCAACCTTCTCAGGTACCTTGTCCATGATATGCCACATGCAAAACCTATGAGTTGTACCTGGTAGAATCTCAGCAATAGCAGCCTTCATGCTAGCATCTTCATCTGTTGTGATTAGATGTGGTGGTACTCCGCCCATAGCCTTAAGAAAGGTCTTAAACAACCATACATATGACTCAATCTTTTCATCTGCTAAGAATGCTGCCCCAAGAAAAATACTTTGCAAGTGATGGTTCGCTCCAGTAAATGGCACAAATTTCATGTTATACTGGTTGGTGGTATATGTCGCATCTACCGAAACCACATCCCCAAACACAGTATAGTTTTTCCTACATATAGCATCTGCCCAGAAAACACGAACAAGTCGTCCTTGATCATCCACCATAAATTCATAAAAGAAGGCAGGATTTACTTCCTTCTTTCACTCAAGTTGTGCCACAAACATTTCTGCATCTGCATCCTTGATTTTGGTTCTGAGGTCACGATAATAATTTTGCAAATCTCTCTTTGTGCACCCTACATTCTCAAACCCACCTTCACTGACATGGAGAAGTCGGAATGCTTGTGAGGTACCAATGCTAGCCTTATGACAGTTGTACAAAGCACACTTAACCCTCTCACTAACTTTACGATTGGATCTTAGCAAATGTCTCTTATCTGGCGAAACAAAACCATGGTTGTGCTCCTCAACCATTGAAACAATTCTATACTTCTTGTCACTGCCAAGCTTGATAACAATATGTGCCGGGCAGCCACATCTGGTTTCCATTACATTATGTGTCTTTCTTTTTTTCCCAGATTCATCCCTTGCATCTATTATGTTCTCCTTTCTATATCCTTCCCTTGAACAATAATACCTCTTAAATAATATTTCATCATTTCCCTTCTTGTGCTGACCAACACGAACCGAGAAACCAACTCCATGTCCATACAACTTATAAAATTCCTCAACATCTTGGAGCGTATCAAAGATCATTCCAATTTTTGGCTTGAAATGTTCTTTGGGATTTATGTTGCTTGTGTCACTTGTACTACAAGGGATCTACGAAAGTGTATAATTGTATGAGATGATATGAAAATCACTCGATGCCTGGGAACTGTATTAAACTGTGTTAAGAAAATAGTAGATGAACTTACTGTAGTACTCGAATATTGTGGTGTGCTTGGACGTTCAGGGTGGGTTTCAACTCCGACGTCAACGGTGATGCCAGCATGATCATCCACTGCATGCATTCAGCTCAGATTAATTATGATTTGCATGACGCCACGTGACCAAGTTAGCAGTGATCATCGTTCCCTATTTTTAGTCAAAGAAAGCAATGCCGGCATGAATGGCTGCTATACCAACTCGGAAGGTCGCGTCGCGGACGGCCCCTGGATCCATGGCGGACGGCAACTCCATGGCGGACGGACAGTTTTGAATCACGGGAGCGACGAGGCTGTTGGAGTTGGCCTGGATTCCCGATGAAGCAGCTTCCAACTCCATGCCGTCGCGGGCAGCCGCCGGCTCCATGGCGGACGTACGGCAGGACCACGAGCGGGAGGCGGCGCTGCAGGCGTCGCGGTGCCCAGAAACTCTACGGCAAAAACGGCGGCGGCGCCTAGGCAGGTAACGTGCGGACGGAACGGCGACACCTCGTGACGGGAACCGTGACACCTCGTGGCGGAACGGAGGGGGATTGCAAAAACTGCAGGCCAGGTGGGGGACGGGCGGGCGCCTAGTTGCAAAAATTCCTCAGTTCTGTTTGGTGCCCTCCGATGGGGATCCAGCGGCCTCCATTCGAGTTTCCAAAGGTTGCATAAGGACGTTGGTTTGCATACGATACGCTCCCCAAAATAAAACTGTAGCTAAACACTTATTTTACTAATAGGAGAGAATATTAGTGCTTCACGCTGAGACTTGCTTGAACTTCCAAATTTCCAATAGTAAAGGGTGTCCGCGAGAATAAGAATTGCATGCTGCTGTTTCATTGTAACCACTGTAAGAGAAGAAACATTGAAGGTTAATTATGAGAAGGCATAAGAACCTGTTATAAGTAATTGAATTTGGACGATAGAGGATTATTGGAAGCCAAAAAAAGTCATTATACAAAAAAATGAAGCAACAACTATAATAAAGTTCCACTTTGTAGGGTGATCGTTCATATGAAATTATCACCTGTGCACCCTTTCTGCAATCTTTCTTCACAATTTCAGGTAGCATATGGTCAGAATTAGGGGTGGTAAAGAGCCCTTTAATTTATCCTAGCAAATTTAAGGATTAGACGGATTAGGATCGGGCGTAAAACTATATAATTTTGAACTAATAATGGAAAGGGCCAAGTGGGATTGTGAATGAAAAAAAGGCGGCATGTGGACCAGATCATCAAAACTGAGAAAACGATAATCTGGCATGTTCATAGCAAAATTGTTATTTTAAAAACATAATTTCAAGGCAAGCATATCTTGAATCAAATCTTTTTTTTCAACTCTGATTAGGTGAAATGTTGTTGTTGCTTTATGTAGGTATGTTCACTTACCAGTTATCAAAACTGACGTTTGTCTCCATGAGATAACTCTATATATAATCAAAGTTATGAAGTGGCACAAACCTGCAATTGCAAGTGTTAGGATACGTACCTATCCCTCAAAATTAGATGGGAACAGAACAAATGAAAATGATTAGCCTCTCAGAAAGCAAGACAAAATGCTGGTTTTTCAGGATATTGTACAGCATGAGCCAAGAGCCTCTTTTCAGCATGAACCGTAGGAATCGTGCCCCAGATCACCTAGGAAGAAAATTTAAATTTTGATCCTACAACAACTATAACTTTGGGTGAAAATAATATTGGACACAATTGATGTAGGCAAGTACAAGTACTACTGGTCATGATAGCTACAGCTGATGGTTCAACAACATTAATAAATCTCGGGTCATACTCTACAAACTATATCCATCCATTTAAAGAATGGAGTTCTAAAATTATTAAAGATGGCACTCTGAGATTAAACAAAACATTTTTTTTTTCAAAATCAATCTGTATTATATTGAAAGTTAGCAAACATTTTCTGCGTAAATCAATGAGAACAGTATAGGTTTAAGCCAATTCTAGTTAGACACCTTTTCAGTTCGAATATCCATAACGGCAAATATTGGACTTGAATGAATCAGCCTATCTCTTGATGCATGCACATATATGGTGTATCTGTCTTCATGACCCTGAAAGCACACCCAAGTGGTTAGATTCGGTACTCATACACAACCAGCTGCGCAGGTGACTATGGACAAAATCTTGTTCTTAATAGGAGAGAATATTAGTGTTACATGCTGAGACACAATCATTTCCTGAGACCCATAATAATGACAACTTTTCACTCCCTATTCAGTCTCCTATTTCCTGACTTTATGCAGTGACAATCTTATGGTGCCATACTGCTATGCTACAAGAGGCTTATTTCAGAATTAATTTCAGAAAATGGATAAATATCCTGCTAACTAATAGAGAGAGAAAAGAACTAGAAGAATAGGCCGTGTATCAACAGTAAAGACCTGAACATTTTTGCTGAAAATATTACCTGAGAAGCTTTATTTGGATAGTATCGGTAAAGCTTTTCAGGCTATGGGATGGGGAGATGGCATAATAGAACTTAATCTATCTATGAAGCTGAAAAGCAACATACTAGCAATAAGACATGATTTTGTTATGAAAACAAGTACTTAGGTATATCAAGCTGTTTCTTTGTGAAGATTTTCGAAACAACATAAGGAATTAAGGGTGCAAATCTTTAGCAAAAGCAAGTAGATTAATGCTCAAGACATGGAGTTTTGTTCCAATTTAATCTCCTTGCATGTAGCACCAACCTTGAGGCCGCCCTTAGTTTACCAATCTGCTGCTGCAACCTGCAATGACATTTAGTCATGCACCTTGCCTACATGCCCTCCTCAGCTATGATAGTTGACATATATATAGAGATGAGAGAGTGCAAGAGCCTCTTAGAAACTAATTTGAAGCAACTGAAGGAACAAGAGTCCCTGGAGGTGCACGAACAATGGCGGCTCTGGCATAAATGCTCAAGGGGGCAAGTGTCTCCTTGTACAAATAGGACTGTGTCTCATAGAATCTGTAGTCATCAAGGTGCAAAAGCTTCACCTCCTCTCCATGCTCAATCTGCACATTCTTGCCTCGCAAATCATGGTACCATGCATTACTGTCACGGTCCAGCAGTATGATCTTCTCCCTGTGGATGAAGCATGGCTGAGGAACAAACCGGGACAGAGATGGTGACTGGATGCTATATTTCAGGAACCACTTGTCACTTTCAAGAGCCCAAATGTTAGTCCTACCTGAAAGCTCTGCGTTGTATCGGCGCCACCTCGGTGCATGGCTTTGGTATGACATAGTCACTACGCACACCTTGTCATCTATCTCAGTCATATAGTAAGCAACTTTGGGGGTGGCACAAGAGGCTGCCTCTTTCACTTCCAATGATGGAAGTTGAATCAACCCAAACATTTCTTCCCTGAGATCAAATGATGCAACTGCCATGCCGCAGCTTGTTCCTTCATCTTCTGTTAGCCAATACATCACTCCATCCACATTTACAACTCCAAGATGCACCATGCAGCATGGTATAGGAGCTTTTGATAGCTCTCCATTTGTCTTCACCAAGGGTGTACACTTGAATGGTGTCAAAATGGAAAGGCTGTCCTGATTTGTAGCGCTGGGGCTCACGGAGAAAAGTGCACAAGCTTGTATTCTCCAGTAATCGGATGAAATCCAAAGCTGTATAGATAGTGGAAGTCGTGCAACAATATCCCATCAGGTTTCAAGAGACGCAGACATTGACCTGTTGCAGGGTTAGATATCTTCAGTGTGTATGTCTTGTAGAAGCAAAGCAAGCCGTTGCATGATGCAAAGAGGTGATCATCAGGGTCCATATGAGATGCATCCCATGTTGATGGAGACCACTTTTTTAAGTCAATGACCGTTGCATGGCATGGTTTGGCAGTCTTGGAATGGAGGGATGCAGATATACTCAATTTAGGCAAGTAAAGGAGGAGGTGCTTGGGTGCACGATGGCCATGCTTTTTGATGAAGCTAGGAACACTGATAATGTTCCACCATTGCTTGCAGACTCGGCGTAGCCTCAGTAGAGAGCTTACGGGAAGTCTGAGAAGTATCCCCTCAATGATATCTGGTGGGAGCCCTGTGATGGGATTGTCTCCTGAAAGTGAAGCTGTGTGTTCTTCCATCTCCATTGCAAACACATTCCACCAACACAGTTCTGTAAAACCCTGCAAAAATATAAGGATTACAACGAGAAGGCAATAGACGATATGAAGATATGAATAGATGCTCAGGGAGATACAGGGGCCACTTCACAAATGGAGTCAGCGATGCAATCACTTGAGACACTTAACAAAAAGGGAAAATAAAAGAAGTTATTTTTCTGCCAGATGTTTTATCTTTACTGAGAGATGAAGATAGATTGATAGATGGTTACTTCTAGCTAACCCCTCAACCCCACAAGCATATAACAATGTTCGGGTTTGGCCATTCTGCTACATAAGTATCTGTGAGTTTTCTTTGGTACTGCTGTTTAAAGTAAATATGCTTAAGCCTTCAATATTCCTTTCAAAGGAACCACCTCATCTTTCACGTGTCATTTTGGGCATCAGCAGGGTCTCCAACATGAACCTCTGCCTGTTACTTTCCAGCTGCTAGTATTTGACAGTAAAATTTGTAACAACATAGCAATACAAAAGTACTTTTCATGATAAATATAACATAACTTTGTGTGAATCTAAATATTTCCAAAATTGTAATCGAAGTTCTAAAAGTCTGAGTACACACGTTATATAGGTTTCAATTGTCATCTAAGAAAAATGCAAGTAACGATTGCAGTGACTGCAACTATATGCCTATTCACATATAAAGTAGCCCTGAGCAATTGACAATTTCAGTGAGTTAGTAGGTAGTGTAAATGTGCAGTTCTGAAGAGTGAAGATTAAACAATTAGGAATTCATAGCATTCCAAAACAGGAACAGCCTGTAGATGAATAATTCACCATCGCTAGTAGATGTCACGGCAACTGAAGTAAAGCACATAACATTGTTTCACTACAGCTGTGAACCAGATGAGTTATGCTGGCATCATCTAAGTTTTTCTATATATTACTATACTATGGCCGTGCTTTTCCCATCATAGCCAAACTTCCAAATTATCTGTTGTGAATATGGCATGAAAAGCATTACGCCATAGATGAACTCAAGATAGCATGCACTTATTGAATTAAGAACCTACCAACTCTAGACACTAGACAGAACCCAAGCCTGACATTCATACAGAACATGGAAAAATCACAAGCACCCAAATAGTTTTTTCCCCGCAAACTCAAACTTCTTGTCCTTCTCCAACTTTGCACAGACTCCTGAGACCAATTACTTCCCAAGCTAAACATGATACTACCAAAAATGGCAGTACAAAGCGGCAGCCACAAGTGGCAGAGCAAAACTATCTAGAAATCCCGCAATCACCAACGCATCACCAATTCGTCGCTCTAGCAAATCTGCAGTCCCTCCAGTTCTCAAAACATGACAAGAGCATCTAGGTAATCCTAATCAGGCTCACTACACCTGACCCAGCACAGCGTCGGAAAGCAGAATTTCACGAACGGAACAGAAGAGATGCCGCGAGATAACCAGCTGACGCGTAGCACAGGGCGTAGTAACGGGGAGAGGATGAATCCGGGGACCTGAGGAAGGGCTTACAGGGAAAGCCTGACTTGGCCGGAGAAGCCACCGTCGGGGCGGCGTGAGCTCCTTTCACACCGGCCGCCGCTCGCGTGCGGTTGTAGCAGTAGCAGGGCCCCGGCGGCGATAAGCGATATCCTCCCGTCCCGCACCGCACCGCACCGCACCAGCGTTTCTCCCTCCCGCACCGCACCCGCTCGCTCACTCGGCCCACAAGGCCCACGTACCCGGCCGGCCTTCGTTTTCAACCGGCCCCGTTCCGTCGCGAGCCCGCGCAAAGGCGACGCGGACCGCCAGCTCGGTGGAGGGAGCCGTTCCTTGGAGTCTTTGCGCGAGAGGCCTCTCGACTCGAACGTCGGACCAGCGAGCGGGTGGGCGGCCACCACGTTTGGCTACGTTTGGCTGGGCGCGAGCGGTGGCATCACAGTAGCCCCAGGGACAAGAGCGGTGGGCACGGTACACAGCTTCGGGACAAGAACACGCACCACCACCATCCGGTCCACGTCCAATTCTGAGAGAGGAGGGGCGCGCACGGGACAACGACAAGGCCACGTGACCCTGGCCCGAGGCGAGGGAGGGGTCCCTGTTCCGGCGAACGGGTGCACCGAACCGCTTGGGCGGCGGAGGAAAGCAACGCCGCCGCGCGCGAGCGCCGGCGGCTGGGCTGCCTCTTTGGGCCCACGCGGAATCCCGTGTCGTCGCGGGCGGCGGGCCCGGTGGCCGGTGCTCATTTTTGTCACGTGCGATGCGTGTGATTTCGTCAAAATGGGTTGGTTTGGTTCGCACATTTTCCTTTTGATCTCGAATCGGAGCCGCAGAGTATACAGGAGCTCTACCAGTCTACCTGTAGCAGCAGGCATAGTAGGCATAGGCACATGTACTACCTGTACGCGTGGCATCGAAGACAGAGGAACAATTTGGATTCTTCCGTTTCTACGGTGCTTTCGCCAGGGATGGTATTAAAAAGTCGTTTTAGGACAAATGATACGGTGCCAAAACACAACTTTAACCTCTTATTATTATAAAAATATTTATGGAGATGTGATATATCTATACTTTTATCAAAGTATTTTTTTAAAAAATCTACTCATATAATTTTTACATTTACAAACTCAACAACTTAAAAGTTATTGATGATTTATATTAAGATGTTTGACCCAAACCTTGTCCAAAAACGCATTTCTAATACCATCCTGCAGGAGAGTATTTGGATAGTCTACAAGGTGTGGCCACGTGACTTGGGGGTATTTGATGTGTTTTCAGTGGTCTATGATCGTGGTGATGATGATGACATACGAATGGACTGCTTAATTGTTGTAACTAGATCATACCCCATGGCAATAATTGTTATAACTAGATGTTATCCCACGCGTTATTGCGGGATTATAGTCCATCACAGGAGAAGGGAATTCATGAAGGGACAATTGATATTTACCGTCCACAACAATACCATAGCGAGTTACAGAGTAAATGAATGTGAAATAGAAAGTCATGAGAGACTAAGAGAAATCTTGCGTAAAATTAATTAAAAATATGAAATGAAATGTTCGGATCAATATATTGTTATTGGTTCACCTACTTCATGGGCTTTACTAATAGGCGGGACAATTGTCTTAAGTCATAATAGCTTTGTGAGCTACTAACTACGCGGAAATACGCCAACCCCATAAGTCATAATAGCATTGGGTGGTAATGGATCGGCCCCCCTTTTTTTTCTTTTCACAATTCAACTTGGCCCTTTTCCATTATTAGTTCAAAATTATATAGTTTTACGAATCGATTCTAATTCGGTCCGATCCTTAAATTTGCTAGGCTAAATTAGAGGGCCTACCACCCCCATTGGTTAGAGTGAAAAAAACATGTTCCTTGCCAAAGCATTGTGTGAAAAACAGTTGCACCAAAACTTGTATGCAACATTTTTATGATGATTTAGTCAAAAAGTGTAAAAAGGTAGAAGAGTAAAACCTTCCTAATGCAGACACCCACGCCTAAAAGTAATGGTCTCAACAAAATGCTACAACCCTCACTTTATTCAGGTTCCCCACCGTGCTTCTATCTTGAAATGTCAATTCATCCTATTTTAGTTGTATTAGATGAAGCGATGAACATGGTTTGTTCTTTTGGCCACAATACACGCTGGAATGGAAGTTCAAGTATTTGTTTTGGACGAAGTGTTGGCACCTTTTGTGTGTCACTATGTTCATCTATGTTGATTGGGAGGCTCCAAAAGGATGTGGAGGATCAGAGTAAGGATGTGAGATCTGTCAGGCGTATATTGATAATTAATAGAGAAGAGTAGTCTTTATATGTTAGCTCAAGCTTTTCTTGTACCCTTCACGTGACACCATGCTCCTCCATGAAACATTGTCTATGTTGATTTGGATGCTCCGGAAGGACGTGGAGGATAAGGGGAAGGACGTGGAGGATGAAACTCTCACCTAGATTGTCGCATTGGGAAAGCCCTAAGTGGATAATGCTATACGCGTCATACTTTTAAACTTTAGTATCAAAATTGCTTGTCTAATAAAGTAAAAACTTATAACGTTCAAGTCTTGTTATACTTTTTTTTTTAGAAAAGCAACTACGCGAAGATCTGTTGAACGTATATTAATAGAGAAGAGTAGTCATTTATACATTAGCTCAAGCTTTTATTTCGAATGAAGGGTTGATACATGTCACGTGACCTCCATGAAACCACCGTATAACTTGATTTAGAACCCAAGAAGGACACGAAGTATGAGAGGAAGGGCGTGGAGGAGGAAACTCAAATCTAGATTATCGCGTTGTGAAAGCCCCAACCGAACACTTTGCTTTACGCGTCATACTTTTACACTTGAGTATCAAAAACTATTTGTCTAATAATGTAAACGTCTTATAATGTTCAAGTCTTGTTATACTTCTTTAAAAAGGATACGAGTAGAAGATATGCCATGTGTATATTAATAGAGAATAATTTTTTTATACATTAGCTCAAGATTTTGTTGTTGCTTTCGTGTGTGACACTATTATGCTCCTCCTTGAAACTACTACCTATGTTGATTTGGATGATTCGAAAGGATGTGGAGGATAAGAGGAAGGACGTGGAGGATGAAACTCCCATCGAGATTGTCGCATTGGGAAATCCCTAAATGAACACCGCTTTACACGTCAAACTTTTACACTTGATATGGATGCTCAAAGGATGTGGACCGATGAGAGGAAGGGCGTGGCGGATGAAACTCCCATTTAGATTGTCGTGTGGGAAAGTCCTTAGTGAACGGTGATTTACGTGTCATACTTTAACACTTAAGTATCAAAAGTTGCTTGTCTAATAATCTAAGAATCCTATTTCCATGTGGCAGGCGTATACAAACAAAGAAGGGTAGTCTTTATACATTAGCTCAAGCTTTTGTTGCACCTTTCGCGTGACACTATGCTCCTCCTCAAAACCATCGTCTATGTTGATTTCAATACTTCCAATGGACGTGGAGGATGAAACTCCCATCTAAATTGCCGCGTTGGTAAAGCACTAAGTAAACACTATTTTACACATCATACTCTTACACTTTAGTATAAAAATGTTGATCTAATAAAGCTATAATGTCGTAATGTTCAAGTCTCGTTGTACTTCTTAATCTACTAGCAATAGATCAGTAGTCTTTTATACGTTAGCTCAACTTTTGTTTGAACAAAGCATAAGTACTTTTAAAATGTGACATTATGCTTCTCCACGAAACCACCGTCTACGTCGATTTGGATGATTTGAAAGAACATGGAGGATGAAACTCTCATCAAGATTTTTGTGTTGGGAAAGCCTTAAGTGAATATTGATTTTCGTGTTGGGAAAGCCCTAAGTGAACATTGCTTTTCGCGTTTTACTTATAATACATGTATCAAAAGTTGCTTGTCAAATAAAGTAAAAATCTTATAACGTTCAAGTCTTACTATACTTTTACTATCCGTAGGGGATTTGTTTTGCCGTTTATTAATATAGAATATTAGTCTTTTACACGTCTTTAACTATAAGCAAGTGTTCGACGCGAAATAAGGATAAGAGGCACCAAGATTTGAGCTTGAGACGCACGCATTATGTTATACTCCTACGTCCCATAATAGAAGACGTTTTGGGGAGATCGTGGAGTGTCGGGTTCACTCGCGAGCAGATGGATCCGGTCATAGTTTCGTCCAGGTTCAGTGGCCAGAGGCTGCACGGCATTCAAGTCTAAAGCGTCTTCAATTACAGGACGGAGGAGGGTAACCGTTTGGCATTGAAATTTGCGTAAAATAATTCTGGCGTGTAGACCATGTAGATCTCTGTTTCCTTAATGGAACGGGACTACGGGAGATCTTCCTCCAATTTTCTTTCTTTCCAGAAGAAGATCGCAGCCTCTAGACAGCTCTCGAAGTCTCGAGTGTGTGGAAGCAGTGGTGGAGTGGACTAGCCACTCACTTCTCGCCAATCAGAGGCACGGATAAAAGAGCCACGCCACGGTACACAATGGACCCAGCAAGTTCGGCGGAAAGCAGAGAGCAGTCTGGGCTGGCAGAGGCTGCGTCGTCCCGCCATCGGTATTCGGGTTCCTTCCAGGTGTGCTGCGTGGAGGAGCACCGCCCACGTTGACATCACCGCGCGTACCGGTCGGTCGTCCACACCACACGGCCGATCGAGATCGCCGGCCAAATCAAATCTCTCGCTCGTTCGCTTAACCAAAGTCATTAATCGCCAGAAGCATCATCCATCCGCCAATCCCCTTAATCTAATCCGTCGGTCCGCCCCACCTCACTAAACTAATCCGGCAAGCAGCCACCGGCCAACCGCTCGCCGCCGTTCCGTTCACACCGCCACGCGGGTTCGTCCGTTAGCCCGCGTGGCGCATCGCTCTGCGCTTTCCGTGCCGTCGCATGTGCCCGGGCGGTGGCTGGCGTAGCCGTAGCGAACGGGGGTCGCGTCGCGCGCGCGCTGCCCGGCAGCTAACGAGGCACGAAACCTGGTGGATCGGCAACGGAATATCGCGCGGCGCTTGGTCGTGTCAGTTGACACCGCTTGTCGGGGGCGCGCCCCGACCGCGCCAGAATCGCTGGCCCCTCTCCGCCGGGCAGAGCATCGCCGGTGGACGTGTTTTCATCTCATCGTAATCTCCGGCAGGTGATACGGATGCTGATTACTGTCCATCTGCTGCGATTCCGAGGGACAGGCGCGGCGCGCGCGTCTGACCGGAACGTTTCGCCAGGTTTCGGCGTGCGTATGAGAATTTCCAGCGAACGATTGTCTGAGGTGGCTCCCGAGACGAGAAGGAGACCTCACCCAATTCAAGTCAAGCCGGCGGTGGTCAAGTTGAGACGCAACCTGAGCACTTGGGCTGCACGTACGAGTACGTAGTCGCGCCGATCGAGCAAGGCTCGACATGTACTGCCGGCAATGATTTTTTCTCGGCGCCGATCGTGACAGCGCCCCGATTGCAGCTAATCGCACCTCCGTATCCACGACGACTCTCGCCGCGACGTGAGACGGTTTAACCCGTCGGTTGGTTCTTACGCGCTTTTTGTTTCGCCACCGCGATGGGCGCGGCGCGCACGCAGCGGTCGCCGTCCGTCCCGGTCCCGAGTCCTGACCTGCCTGCCTGCCTACCGATCGGTGGAGTCCCACTAGTCGCGGCGCCCGTGGCGTCTGAGTGGACGTTCGTTCGACGGGGAGACGGCGACGCTTCCAACCAAGTTGGTGCCGCCCGATCGCGACCCGAGGACTCGCTCGCTGGCTGCGGACGTGCGCGCGTCGTGTCTGCGTGCTTTGTCCGCAGTCATCGTCCTCCTCTCGCTTCGACGGACGCTAAGGGCGTGTTTGGGGTGGCTCCAGAGCCGAACTCCGCGCCGTAGTCGGTGGAGCTACCCAAACATCCCAACTCCATGGGCGCAACCTGGCTACGGGGCGTAGTGCGGAAATGAGCTTTGGAGTTTTGGAAGACCTCCGGCTACTCGAAACGGACAATATGAAACTAGACATGGAGTTGGTGGGTAATTACCCACCATGCCATCGATAAGTGGAAAATAACGGTTCGTTCTCTTCTATTTCCCCGACCCGCCTCCCCCGCGACCGCGAGCATCTCGACGCGCCGCGCGCCGTCTCCCAACGCCGCCGCGAGCTCCCCTTCCCGCGAGGACACCGACCACCCGCGACCACAGCGCCGCCCGTGAGGAGGCCGCCCGTCGCGAGCGCCGCCCGCGCGACCCCAATCTGCCCGGCCGCGAGGGCGCCGCCGCCGCGACCCGGCCACGCCCGCCCGCGAGGATGCCGCCGCTCACGAGATCTTTGGCCGCCGCCCGCCGCGAGATCTTGGCGGCCGCCGCGCTCCTCATCTCCTTCCCTCAAGAACGCCGGCGCCTCGACTCCAGCCCTCTCCGTCGCGAGAGGCGCGCCCGGGCGCGACCCGACCTTGTCCTCCAGGCTACCATGAGGACGCCGCCCACCGCCCGACGCGACCCGGCCACCGCCGCGCGACCGGACCCGCCCGCGCGAGGGCGGCAACCAACGACGCCACCCGCCGCGAGATGTGGCGGCGGCGACCAACGGACGATGTGCCCGTGAGATTGAAGGAGGGTGAAAATACAATTTTATTTCACTCTCGGGGTGCCGTTATAAGTTTACTAGGGACAACATATTTTAGATCTAGGCTTGTCCGATTTGTAAAACTGTAGGGTTCCTAATGCAAAAGTGTCTTATACTATTTAGAGCCGGGTACCAAACACCTCAAATTAGCAGCTCCAACTCTACTTAGAGCTGGCTCCACTGGAGTTTTAGAGTGGAGCCGCTCCACCTGCAGTTGGAGGCACCCCAAAAAGCCCCTAAGCCTCCGCCTGAACCTTTTACCACGTTTCGGATGCTCGTAAGTACGTTGTACGTATAAGCTACTTGTACTACTAAGTCTGGTCGGTGGACGGTGGATGCGAGTAACACGAAGGCTCGGGTTCTTAGAGCAACTCCAACCCACCCCCTACTTGAGCCCCTACCCTAAATTCTAGGGGCTTGAACCAAAAAATCAACTCCAATGGTACCCCTAAATGAGACCTCAAATTTTATAAAACCCCAAATTTTAGTTTGAACCCCCAGATTTGGATGACCCCTATTCCCGTGGGGCCCACCTGCTGCTTCTTCCGTTCACGGATTTTTCCCCCCTTGCGTTCCCTCGCGGCGCCGCACGCCGCCGCCCGCCCGGCGGAGGAAGAAGAGGTCGGCGTAGCCCGGCGACCCCGGCCCGCCACGAGCCGGCGGCACGCCACCCGAAGCCCTCGCCGGGCGGGCCCGGTCGCGAGCCGCGCCCCGTGTCGCTCCTCCATGCTCGCCCCATCGCCGCTCCTCCGGGCCCCGGCGGGGAGCGTCGGCCTCGGCGCCCGGCCTCGTGAGCGGTGGCGGTGGGGGCGGGGGAGGCGCCCGGCCCGTGAGCGGTGGCGCGGCGGTGTGCACGTTGCGGTGGGACAAGACGCCGTCCCACCCGGCCCGGCGACCGCGGTATTACATCGGCGTGGTCTTTGGATCCCCGGTCCAGCCTGTGGCTTCGTCGAGATGTCCGTGGGTCGAGCGAGAGGGATCGCCGCGGCGGCGGCGGCCGCGTCGCTGGCGCCAAGACGCCACAGATCGGCGCCGCACGCCGCAGCGGAGGCTCACCCTGCCCGACGCGCGCTCGAGTGTTGGAGCCGTTGATCTGCTTCCGACGCGTGCTCAAAAGCTGGAGCCGTCGATCCGCCGCCGCCCTTGGCGCTGCGGGAGACGGGCGTCTTTGGAGCCGTCGGCGCCGCCGCCCGCGCCCAGCGGCCGCACCGCATAGCCATGGGCGCGCCGCCGCCGCCCTACACGAGCCACTCAGCGGGCCGGCGGAAGGCGCGGCCATGCGCCTACACGCGGATCAATCGAGGATCTTAGCTATTAGTCTTGGCTATTGATCTTGGCTCCGGTGTATGCTACGGATCTTGGCTCGATGGAGTTGGTGTCATGGCGGGTGCGGCGGCCGGCACCGGAGCGGCGGTCTGTGCGGCGGCGCTTCGGAGGTGTCTCGGGGAGGTGGAAGTCGCTTTTTGGTCCTCTTGTACCGACAATCTGGTCCCACGAAAATAGGGTCTTGAGCATATTCTTTCCGCTGGAGTTGGACTCCATTTTAATCCCCTATTCTGTAGAAGCTCAGCCCGCAAAATATGATTTCGGGGCTCAAAACTTGCATGCCGGCTGGAGTTGCTCTTATAGTGCTTATTATACTTTTTTGAATAACATTTGAACAGTTAAGATGGTCGATGCGGAGGACAGTGTCTTGTGACAATTCACTGTGCTCTTCGTAGGCTCAGACTCCGGTTTGGATCGGCCTGAATAATTGGATTCCCTGCACACAAACCGCACAAATTATTGGGCGTCACGACCCAAAAGCGGCGGGCATTATTGGCCGCCCCGAACCAACGCATGTGCCATGTCTCCTGCCGATCGGACGGCCGGGCGCGCGGATCCAACGGCAGAGCGAGGAGTGGGGCATCAGCCGTCAGCGGCTAGCGGCCCCCGCCGAACAAGATAGAGCCAGCCGCAGCTATAAATGCACGCCCCCCCTCCCCTTCTCCTCCTCCCCTCTCTCTATCCCGTTGCCACTACTCCCGCGGGCCACCCCGAAAGAATCGGAAATTACAACCCGGTCCACGGGTCGGATCCCCCACAACCCAACCAAATCTCCTCGAGGGAAGCTCGTCGGTCGGCGATGGGGATCTCGAGCATGCCGGAGCCGCGGGACAGCCTGGTGTGGTACCTGATCTGCAACACGGTGATCTCGATCACGGCGCTGGCGGGGCTGGTGCGGAAGGCGCTGGTGTTCCTGGACCTCCAGGACGGCGACGACGACGACGGCCTCGTGGCGTCGTCGTCGTCGGCGCAAGGCCTGTGCCTGGCGGACCGGTTCCTGAGGGCGTTCCGCCCGGCGCTGTACGGGGTGCTGGTGTCGACGTCGACGACGTGCAGCGCGGCGGAGGCGGACGGCGACGACTGCAGCGTGTGCCTGTCCGGGTTCGTGGCCAAGGCCGTGGTGAACCGCCTCCCCTGCGGCCACCTCTTCCACCGCGCCTGCCTTTATACCTGGCTCCGCTACGAGCGCGCCACGTGCCCGCTCTGCCGCGCCGACGTGCCCCTCCCCTTCGAAGAGACGCCGGTGCTCCACTACTGAGCTCGGGTCGATCGGCCGTCCGTCGCGCGCCTCCTCGGCTGTGTGCTGCAAGCTCCGTGTGGCCTTCCGTGTGTGTGCGCGTAGCGAAAAAAGAAAAAAAGTATAGGAGCAGCAGTAGTAGTAGAGTTGCTTGCTGTTGCTTTCCCTTTCCCTTCTCGTTTTGTGTTTTTCCTCTTGTTGTTTCCGTGCTGTCGCTGTAGCGTGTAAATACCCCAGTTCGCACTTCGCAGCAGACCAGAGAGTAGTAGAGTGCTCCCGTCCGTGGCTGTGCTGCTGATGGTGTAGCACTTTTACGAGCTCAGCTCGTGTACATTGCAATGCATGCTTCAATTCCCATTATCGTGGTTGATCATCGGAATTCTTTTTGTTTACAAGTTCCACGGTGAAATTGGACTGATTGTATACACATACTACATAAATACTGTTAGAACTCTGCAGAATTCATTCATTCATTCTTACGAAAAGAAAACTATGCGGAATTGAGGTATTATTATAAGCAAAAAAAAAGAGCAAGGGACGGGCATCTTTTACGGGTGATCCGATTCGTTTGTGTGTGTGAGAAGAGAAGGGACCGCGCTGAAAGGCACGGAAGGTTGGGCGTTTGTTTAGGGGAAGGGAATGGGGCGGGTCAGGGACAGGTCACATGGACGACGGAGTGGTGGAGTACGTGCGCGGGCCCCGCCGCGTCGCCGATCGATCACATGCGGTCCTCGCCCCCGAAAGGAACCTCGCGTCGCAACTCGCCACTCGCAAGCGTGCGTCGTGCATGCACCAGCCCAAGGGATCATATCAACTGCGCTACAGTACACCGGAAGGCAGGGGATGATGATGATGATGAGCCCACCCCAGAAAGAGAGGAGTGATGAGTCACAGTAGGAGGGCGGCAGAGACACGACACGATACACACGGTGCGGTGCAGGAAGGAAGCAAGCACCACCGGCCACCGCTAGAGGTGATCAATCGACGGACATGAATGCGTCGGGTGGAGTGGATGGGGAGGCGCAGTTGCCGCCGCTCCTCACCGCTTCAAGGAAGCAGCAGCACTGATTCATCACGGCAGGGGGTGGTTTTTGTCGCTTCGCGCGAGGATTTCGCGTCGGGTGACCCGAGTGACGTGACCGGGACGCCGAGTGAGTGAGTGAGTGAGTGAGCACAGGTCCGGTCCGGTCCGGTCCGTCCTTGTCGTTCGCGCGCACACCGGTGACACCACCACCGTCCAACACCGCAAGACTGTTTGTTGCGACGTCGGCGTCAGACCGGACGTTTGCGTTGTTCAGGCAGGCATCACGCACCAGCGCCTGATCGATGGCTTCTCGATCTCGATCCGTGCAGCGTCGTCATCCGATAAGCTTTGGCCGGTTGGCATCGTTCGTCGGTCTGACGAAGCAAGCAAACGCGCGTTTCGCCTGCTGTGTTCCACTGTCGATCTGGTGTGTGGAGTGTGGACATGCCACACGCAGTCACACGCATAGTAACCAGCTGGAGATAAACGTGCGTGGGTTGAGGGAGGCCGCGGAGCAGGAGCGCATGGAGCTCCCATCCCCTGTGTCGCGTCGACACGACAGACGGACGACACATCTTGTGTGCGATCGTCTGCTTTGCTCAAGTCCTAGGAGTACATACTGCGGCGGCCGCGCGTCTCCACTGACAATATCGGTGCCCTTGTTTGTCGACCAGTATAGGAAAGACGCCGTTTTACGGCCGCACCGCACTTGAAGCCTCGCCGTGGCCCGTGGAGTGGACAAGGCACCTGAACCTGACTGTGGACAAGCTCGAATTCGCGGAAAAGTTTCCCCAGTCATCTGACTAGTAGCTGATGCAAGCGGTTCCAGGTTTTCTGGATACGA
This sequence comes from Hyparrhenia diplandra, assembly GCA_015847255.1. NCBI lineage: Eukaryota > Viridiplantae > Streptophyta > Magnoliopsida > Poales > Poaceae > Hyparrhenia > Hyparrhenia diplandra. The sequence goes on along the minus strand of JADLZK010005218.1, from coordinate 71,077 downwards.
CACGCCATGGCAGACACATGATCGAGGATAAGGATAGGAGGGCCACAAACATCATCGGCGTCGGTGGAGTGGACGACAGGACTAACAAACGATACGACTCGAGCAGGTGTTCAGACTGCCGATATTTCGCCGAGTCGAGCCGAGGGCGAAATGATCTGGCCTGCCTGCCAGTCCGATTCACGCGGCGCGGATGATGTTCGCGTGATCGGCGGCCCCCTCGCCATCTGCACCCACCCCGCCCGCCACGCTGCACCTCCTAGCTGCCACCTCGCAGCTCTTACACGAAGAAGAGCAGGTGTCTCATATCCATCCTAGTCATCGGCTGCCTCCTAGTTGGTCTTATCCCGTCCCAATGTGTTCCATGTCAAATCGCACAAAGGGGCGCATACGCCACATCATTCTCACCCGTCCAGGTCACAACAGTTGCGCTCACAAAGGACCTATGCATGCACGTCGGCTGACCAAAAGCGTAGAAAGATAGGGGATGCATGCACGAGTGTACCCTCGGGAGTGGCGCGCATGAGGTTGACACCTGCATATGCATCGGGTGTTCGGTGGAATCCAGGTTATCCAAGAAACATTTTAGCATAGCGGTTTTTTTTTCTCGAACATGCATGGCACGAAATTAATTAAGACAAAGAGAATGTTTTTGAGTTACAACAGTAACAAACAAAATAAAAAATAAAACGGCAATAATCCAGGGATTACTGCACGACCGCCCAAGGGCAACAAACGATTTGATTACAATAAACTAATCGGCGACTCAAGTTAGAGGCAATCCAGGCGGGCTTTGGGCTCAGGTCTAGAGCAAATGCAGAAAATGGCGGAGGAAGAAGCGAGCAACATGGTTGTGAGAAAAGGACTAGCGGGAGACTCATGGGGGAGAAAAAAAGGAGTGACATGATGTAATTTCCAACGCCCTATTAATTTTTCAGTTAGACCACTCATTACTTAGTACTTCCTCTAGAAAAGCCAAAGTGAACTACAATTTGGAACGGAGGGAGTATATCCTAATGTACATATGAATGTGAAGTACTAATGTCATTTCACTACATAACAAATTAACTAAATAATTTTGGCACGGAGAAAACTGGACAGTGCAAACGATGATGCGTGGGACCACTTGTGAAGTGAACAAACTCGTGCGTGCGTGTGTGTGTGTTTTATAGGGAAAAAAAAACTCAAACTCGTGTGCCGATAGAACAAGGCTTCGGTGGGTCATCGCAAATTTATTACTTGGGCTTCAGCTAAACTCACAAATTTTGGGCCGCTTGGAATCTCGCAGTATAGGCTATTGTTGGGCCCAAGTTCAGAAAAGCTCGCGGTCCGGCCCCTTCGACTGAACCAGCAATCGCTTGCTTCTACTGGGCCGCAGAAGTCCCCGACCTGGGCCGCAGAAGTCCCCGACCTGAGGCACCCAATCAAAAAAAAAAAAAAAAAAAAAAATGATGCAAATCATTGCAGGGCTTATAGTTACACGCGTACACTTTTTTTTTCGTTGAGATTACACGCCTACACTAACAGATTAGCCAAACGGATTAAACAGAAACGTTAACCGATCGGGCCCATTGAGGATCGACAACGACCTCTGAAGCAACAACGGTCATGAGCATCTGGATCAGCAAGTAATTCAGCATCCTTTATTTACATTTGCACTGCATTATCTTTACCTGGTGGGACCACTCTACTGGCACAGCTACGCTACGCAAACACCACCATCACGTTCCTCTTCCTTGTTCTGTGCTCTGTTTCCCATCACGCTTGCTCTGCAGCATGGCCTCGCCTCGCCACGGCAGTTGGCCATTTTCGGCAACGCGGTCGATCACATGCATGCAATGCAGGCACGCGGCTTGTCCATCAGTGCTTGGTTGCTGGTTGATTGATGAGGTCTGACCACGCACGACACACCGCGGTCGGTGGCCACTGCGTTGCAGACTCGCATCAGTCGCAGTCTTGCAGTTGTAGATTTGCAGATCAGCGTGCATTTGCACCTTCGTCCGGGCGTTTCTTGGGCTGGCTCTCCTGTTTCCGCTGTGCTAGCCTTAGGTTTGTAGCTCGCGCATGTTGCCGTGGATCGGATGAGGAGACTTAGCTCTGTGATCAGTGGGCGATGTTACACATGTTCTACTACTTGCTTGCTGTTATTTTGGTTTAGACTTCATCAATTGGTTATATGTTAGTGTTGCTGGTGTCCAGATCTTCTCAGCACAAATACGACAGTATATTATATATACATAAGAGAGAAAGCTCCGATGATGTATTTGGTTTCATACCCCAATGCTCTTTTGACACTGAAATCAATCAATCTTTATTCTCTCGATCAGTAGAACACGCACAAGAAAAAAGTTAGGTCTCATCATCATTTCAGGCCCCTTTAGTCTTATCACTTGCTTGCCACGACGATCTTTAGCAGCAGCTAGCATCTCCGCAGTTTCACCATCACTTCCTCCGTGGCTATATATGGCAATGGCGCCCACACGGCACTGGCCGGCCACTGCTGGCTGCAGGTTACCATGTTTTAGCAACGCGCAATAGGGCCGGGTCACATACTCACATGTAGGGAGTATGATGCATCCGCGCCCCTGCACAAAACCACAGGGGTAGGGAAGGGAGGCACAGGCGCTCGCTGCCCAGCTCGACAGAAAAGCCGGCCGGTGCCGGTTTCCTTCCTTCCGAGCTCACTCGTCAGACACTTCACACTTGCACTCACTCCCACTCCCAGTTTCCACGCAGTTTCCACGCCTGGACCTCCTGCAGGTCTCTCCCCGTCCGCTGGTGCCTCTGCGCTAGCCATGCCGCGGGCCCTCGACGACGACCTCGCCTCCGGCGGCGGCATGTGGCCGCCGTGGTACTTCGTCACGCTCTGCGTGGCACTGGCCGTCTCGCTGCTCGTCTTCCTCTTCTGCTGTCACTGTCAGGGCCGCTCGGGGAGGCGGGCGACTTGGAGGCGCAGCCGCTGGACGACCTGGAGGCCGGGGTGGCGGTGGCGCCGTCCATCGGTGGGCTGCGGCGACGGCGCCGTGGACCCTGGTGGCGCTGAAACGCCGGCCGCGCTGCTTCCCGGCCCGTACGTACGTACATACTGCACGCGCCCTTGGACAGCTCCGATCCTTGGATCAAATGCAGTGGGCGTACGTACGTACGCGCTATGCAAGTATGCATGATCATCACAATGCTAGAATAGAGCTATGCTTCATCAACTTCAACTTGGCTGCAGGTGGCGTTAGTTTCTTCGATCTAAATGTCTAGTTGTTTACTCTAGTCTTGTACATCATAACTCTCTTTTGTTGCATCGGTGTTTCGTGGCAGATTAACATGACTTTTTACAGATGTGTGTGATTATTGTTAGTACTAGCTCGGTTAATTAGTCAATGGACGCAAGTTCTTGCAGCTCTCTGGTCCCTGAACAATGTGGTGTTTTAATTTGTATCAATCGCTTCTTGTTACTGAATTGAATTGCGAGCGCTTTTCCTTCTACATCATCACAGTATCTGGACGAAGTGTGTAAATTGTAATAAAACGATGCATGGGTAACAAAAGAATTAGATTTCGCGTTTTACCGGGCAGAAAATTCAAGTATTTGCAGCACTATGCGTCCATGCAACTTCCTCCGTGCCGTACGTGGTAGTGTCGCCACAAAGCACAGTATGGCGCCACTACTAGCTAGCTGCGACATGATTGCAACTAAGAGGTAGCAGTAGCATAGCACGACAGGGACCACAAAGAGCAAACTAGAACCAATCAAAAATCCTTGGTCACTGACATTTTACGTACATACAAGTTTCCACTCATCGCATCAAATTGTGGCGATTATCAAAACTAAAAGTTTTTGAAGGAAAACAGGAGGGGTTGCTACTGTGCATTTATTGAAAACATAAAAGTACAGACTTGTTTACAAAGTTTCCTCAAGAAACATGAAAGGAAACAAAAAAAATCAAAAAAAAAAATTACACAAAGGCTTCTATCCATTGTTGGAACCGTGTTGAAAAAGAAGGCTTGGCCCGTAGAACAGCCCAAGAAGGCTTATCAAAACTAAAAGGTGCAGCCTTAAGATCTAATAACATCGCTTAATACTTAATTAATATATATACACCATTATATATGTGGGTTATTAGTGGGTATACGACAGATGGACGAAATATACTTCTTCGTGTTGTTGACATTGTGTGCGACTGTGCAGTGTGTCCACACGCATACTACTCCGTGATCAGTAGTACATTGCACCACTTATTGTGGAAAGAGGTGCTATAGGCTGTGTTCAAATCCTGAAAAGTGAAGCTAAAAAGTAAGCACTTTTTGTTTGACCATGACCGAGCGGTGACCAGAGTGTGCTTTACAACTTCGGCAATGCAATTGTGCAACTACTGCACTCGATCTGAAAATGTTACTGGCGCAAGTTACACATGAGAGGCGAAAGCAGGTGCACAAAGTGGAAGGAGGTCCACTGACTATAGCTAGTAGTGCTCTCAAGTCTCAAGGGCAAGTCACATGTAAGGTGGTGGATGGACTGGAGCTGGACGCGCAATCGATGAGATGCTGTTGTCCTGTCCATGAACGCTGTGCGCAGCTAGCTAGCTTGGAGTACCGGCCACACCGACCGACCGGCCGTTACAGGAGATCATCCGCTCGAACGACTCGGTCCTGCTGGTGAGCCAGGGCGGTCGAGAGGCGACCTCCCAGACGCGTCGTCATCGTCCGCCCACCGGCGGTACTTCGAGCGCCCTACCAAACAGCCCGCTGGGTGGAAAGACGCGGCAAGGGGCGATAGGGTGGAAGACGAGCTCGGGGCAGGGGCCGACGGGTGGACGAGGAAGACGTCGAGGTAAGAGGTCATGCCGACTGCCCTTGCTGCCCGCGGCGAAGACGCCGAGCGCGCCCCGACAGGTGTAACCTCGCCGGAAGCTTCGAGTGACGCCGAGCGCGCCACGATGGAAGAATCCTCATTGGAAGCAACGAGCGGCATGTCGTCGAGGTCGTCATCGCCGTCGTCCAATGCGTCAACGATGTTGAGCAGCGAGCCGTCCGTGACGCCGGGGAATGCCGCGGAGGAGGGCAGCACATCGAGGATGTTGGCGGCAGCCGCTTCGACCCTGGCCGAGGTCTCCCTGACCTCAAGGCTAGGAGAGGCAGTCGCGTCGCCCACGCAGGCCCCGGTTGAGGTGCCCCCCACCTCCAGACCGAGGAAAGGTGCCGCCTTGGGGGCCGCATCGAGGCTGGCAGCCTTGGCCGCCGTCCTCAACTCCATGGCCGAAGCAGCGGCAGCAGCAATATCTTTGGCCGGCGAAGACAACGGCGCCCGCAAATCGCCCCCAGCACCAACTACCTCCACGAACAACAGGACGGTCGTCGAGGAGGAGCCATCGCACGGCAGTGCACAGGCCGAGGCGGCACTGCCCATGGCTAGGAGCGGTAGGACGACGCCCCCATCAGCGCCGGTAGCGCCCACGTGGCGCGCCGGCAGCGGCTGGCCGACCTTCCTCGAAGGCGGCGGCGCCGCCGGAGCGACCTTGGCGGAGAGTCCCGCACGCTGGGCGTCAGCACCAGATCTGGGCGAGCCCGTCCCGTGCGGCGGCTGACCGTCGCCGGAGGCCGCATCAGCACCGGCGGAAACCTCCAGGAAGTGGCCAGTAGTGGGGTCCGGGTGCCTAGGGTTATGGCGGCGGCGCTGAAGGGGCTGACATCTGCGGCGAAAGAGGAGGGGTTGGGGGCGGAAGGGGAGGTGGAAGGGGAGGGAAGGTGGGGGCGGCGGGGTGGGCGGCTTCACTGTCGGGACTCGGGATGGAGGAGTCGGGGTCGTGTGTTGGACGCTGAGAATGGGATGCTTATGGTGGCACCCAAACACAAAATGCTACTGGTTCTAATTTCTTGAGAAGCGCAGTCACATGTAGCTAGTACTCTGATGCTGTCCTGAACTGAAAATGTGGCCGTGATCTGAAAATGTGGTCGACTGGTACTACTCTCAAGTCTCAACGGCAGTCACATGTAGCTACGCTGTGCGCAGCAAGGGACGTGTAGGAGTACACGCCACACGCCCACGGCCGTCCCTGCACAGAAGATCATCAAGTCACCAGAGACAGGAGGGGAAAACCCTCTTTCTCTCTCTGCAGTGCCAGTGCAGCGGCAGCCGATCGACACACCAGGTTTGCCTCAGCCACCAGCAACAAAACCCCAGTCGATCTGCGACGGCGAGATCGTGCGCGTCCGATCTACGCGACTACGCCGCACACCACGTCAATGGCCGGTCTCCGCTTCGCCGTCCTCTTGGCAGCCTCCTCCTTCGGCGTCGTCCTCCTCCTCCTCGCCGCCTCCGCGTCGGCGTCACGGCCACCGGCAGTGTACGACGTCGGCGACGAGTGGCGGAAGGCACCGGCGAGCAACGACAGCACCCACCAGACGCTCAACAAGTGGGCCATGAGGCACCGCTTCTACGTCGGCGACGTCCTATGTAAGCTCGATCTGCCACTCCGACCAACGCAACGATCGAGCTAGCTCTGGTTCATTCTTGCCTGTTTGCCACTTCATTCTGACGCTGACGCACGCACGTACATACGGCCTTGATCCGCGTCCAGATTTCAGCCGCTCGAAGGACACGATCCTGCTGGTGAGCCAGGGCGACTACGAGCGATGCAGCACGGCAAGCCCGTGGGACCGGTTCCCGGACGGCGACGGGTGCAGGTTCGACGAGTCGGGGCTCTTCTACTTCATCAGCAGCACGCCGGCGCGCTGCGAGGCGGGCAGCGGATGGTCGTGCGCGTCGTGGACGCGCGCTCCTCTCGGTGGGGGGCGGCGCCCCGACCCCTGCCCCTGCCCCAGCGCCAGCGCCGGCGCCGGAGCCAGGGACGAAGGAGCACCCCAACGTCGATTCGCCGTCCGGCGACCGCCCGATACCTCTCTGGTTCAAGCTGTTCGTGCCGGCGGTGATAGGGTTTCTGGGCGGGTGTTCCTTGGCCGGGGTAATCATTTGGATGTGTATGAACTTGCGCCGCCGCCGCCGCCACCACCACGCTTGATAGGTAGAGCTTCGATTTTTCCTGTAGAAATGTCGCTATACTACGTATTCTGGTTGATCTCAATCACTGTTCGGCACTCCGTTGTCTTCTGTGCTTTATTTTTGGTATATAGCTATGTTCATGATCAAGGTCTATTTGCTGAATTATCCTCTGAAATTCATCTGTTTTAGTAACTGTTTCCTCCCTCAACAAATGAGTATGAACGCAGAACTGCACACCGTACCTTTGCCACCTTATCTTTATTAGAAAATGCTATATTTCTATATGGTGATATCACAACTTTTTTTTTTTGAAAGAAACCAAAAAGTACAGACGACGAGTAGCCATGTTATCTGTCCGAGAAGTCATGTCATACACACTTGAGTTCATTCCCTATCTGCTAGCACCAAGGGGCCGGGTGTCTAATTAAAGGAATGCACTTCAAGAGGAGACGCCAATTTATAATGTTTGCTCGGGAAATTCTCAAGTTAATTGGTGTTTTCTCAATAAAACTCATTTGGAGTTTGGTCCTGGCCTGGGTTTAAACATCCATGTCAAAAGTTAACACCCCAAAAGCAGCGAAAAACACATACGTCAGTTGCTGCTCCAAAATAATCAAGAAAAGATAAACAAATCACAACACTAGAAAACGATGTGTACACAGCACTTCCTTCATACCGTGCACTAGAAAACGATGTATGTATGTGTACGGCTAAATGGCTAATGGTCTCCGCGTCGCTACAAAGCAATGCATATCCCAAGTTTCCCAACAGGTGATAAGAACGGAGCAGAGCGAGAGGGCCCCAAGGCCTCGTGCCCCTGCCCTTCCAATTTCAGCTCTTTTGCTAGGCACGCCTCACAGCGCCAAAAACACAGCTGTAGATACAAGGTTGGTTGGTTGAGAGTACTTTATTGTTAACAGTCATGTGTCCTTTTCGTACGTACTCTATGCTACTACTCCGTTTATCGTGGAAAGAGCTGGTAGCTCGAATTCACACTGCCCATGCCCGATCAGCGAGCAGACGGACGGTGCCGAGAACTGCGATGCTAGTAAGCCTGCAACTACTGCTGCACAGGGGCTGCAGTCGATCTGGAAATTGAAGATGATTTTACTGCTGGAAATTTCGCGTGATCGAGCAGGAGCATCTATCGGTGGATCGGATCGAGGTGGGCTGACTGGTGGTACTGTACATAGGGGCGTGTTGGCGGTGCGTGGGACGCGCACTAGCTAGGATGCTTCCTGGTGTCCAGGACGACGTACCAGCCTAGTAGTACCCGTCACCTCACCTGCAGAAGCGAGGGAAGGGACGCCTCCAGCAAAACCCCAGTCTGCTGTCTGCCGCGGCGAGCTAAGATCGTGCACGCGCGCGCGCGGGCTCGATCTGCGCACGTCAACATGAGCCGCCTCCACCGCTTCTCCGTTCTCGTCGGCGTCCTCCTCCTCGCCGCTTCCGCGTCGCCGGCGTCACGGCCACCGGTGGTGTACAGCGTCGGCCACGAGACGGGGCGGGGCGCGACGCTGGGCAACGACGTCGTCGGCGCCCAGACGACGACGCTCAGCGAGTGGGCCACGAGACAGCGCTTCTACGTCGGCGACGTCCTGGGTAAGCTCTGCCACTCCGATCGAGGAGTGACAATGCTGGTTCTTGCCTGTGTGCCGCTTTTGACGCACGTATATACCTTACCCGTGCGCGTCCAGATTTCGAGCGCTCGAGCGACTCGGTCCTCCTGGTGCGCGAGGGCGACTACGAGCGGTGCAGCGCGGCGAGCCCGGCGCGGCGGTTCGCGGACGACGGCGACGACGACACCCGGTTCACGCTCGCCGAACCCGGCCTCTTCTACTTCATCAGCGGCACGCCGGGGCGCTGCGAGGCGGGCCATCGGATGGTCGTGCGCGTCGTGGATCCCCTCAACAACGACATCAGCGGCGCTCCGACGCCGGCGCCGGTGCCCCAGCCCGCCGACGACGACACCCTGTCCAAGCGGCGCCAACGCCGTCAGCTGACTGTCGCGGAGATGCAGATGGTGGCGGGGGCACTAGGGTTTGCCGCCGGATTTGTCACCACGTTTTTGATCGTTGGGTTCTGCATATGCTGTTGTCCCTAGTACGTAGTTCAGCTGTAGAACTAGACTAGAATGCCGGTGCTAGCTTGATGATTTTTTTTTTTTTTTGACCAAGTAGCTTGATGATTGGAACCAGTGTTTCATTCTGTCCTCGCCTATATTGTTCATGAGATGAGACCTTATTGGCTCAATTATGCTCACCAATTCGGCTGATAATTTTACTGTCGTTTCCTCCCTCAACAATTGAGTATGAACGAGATACTACATTTGCCATGCATTTTGTATGTAAAAAAACTATTATTTGTATAGAAATTAAAGTGGACGATTTCTTTTTGAAAAAGAGTAAAGTGAAGACGAGTTACGTACGAGTACCCATGTTCTCGGACGCGTTCAGTGGTCGACAAGTCATGTCATACACTTGAGCCAAATTCCTAGCTGCTATGACAATGGCGTCCAAAAGGATCCATACAGGATTTTTGGCTACGGGTTGCTTAGGAGGCACGCACAGCTGCAGAGAACTGTGACCAGAACCCGACCGGTGAAAACCACCGAGGAAAGGGCTAAAGCGAGCCTCTTGTTCTTCCAATTCAAGCTCTTGTGCCCTAGGCAGCGTAGAGCCGCCTAGCTATGAGCATTTCAGCTAGTAGGAACGGAGCAGGGGGCAACATAGACAACTAGTGCAGCAGAACCAAACTCGGCTGCCGATCTTATGACGGCAGCAATAGAGATATAAATAATGTTACATCTCTATTGAATTAAGCCTAGCTCTATATATGACTACCAGCCATAATATCATATATGGCTTAATAATGTATGTCATTACTAATGTTTGCGGCTAATGCATTCTCAATCTAATTAAATTACCTAACAATCTCTTACAAAACCTCAAACCTGATGAGGCGATCTCTAGATTCAGAGGAGCAGCAGCATATGCAGCACAGCAGCAGTGATTCGTTTCTGCAGTCACTCCGTGCATGCATATAGTTGAGGCACGACACGACAGCTACTTGATAAAGATGCAGCTCTTGACAGGGAAAGTAATAACCACACTGAATTCTCGATAAAGATGCTGTACGTCATCGAAGTGATGAAATTATACTGTACTAGTATATATCCTTGCTACGTACCTTGTAGAATTACAGAAAAGCTGAACTGGAATCGGCCACCGTTCAAAAAATATATATATATGGAAGCGTGAACAGTGATCTGCACATCCATGCTCGTCAGTCATCATCATGGGACGACACGGGTGGCATCCATGGCAGGCAACCTTATCTTTCATTGCTTTGCAGTTCATCACATGCAGGTTGAGGCCGGCATCAGGCATGCCCCCAGGCCACTCCACGGCAAGACTAAATGCTCTAGGGTGAAGTAAGGTGAATTTCCGTTTATAGGAACCTAAATTATTGCGTTCCGATCCGGCCTACCCATGTGTCAATCGACGTGCTACACAATCGCTTACACCGTGAAAGGATAGGTGATGCTGCATGTTCATTGATGCATTGGCATTATTTCCAGCACAAGGAAGGCATCTCTGCAAGTTTGGTGTCTGCTTTTGGATGCAAGGAGTATACTCAAGTTATTTCAGCAAGTGAAGCTTTTTTTTTTTTTTTTTTTTTTTTTTTTTTGAGGAAAGCAAGTGAAGCTCTTCATTCATCAATTTTTTTTTTTTTTTGAGGAAGTCTTCATTCATCAATTCTTTTGATGAAAAGTGACAGACCGGGCTTTTAGAATATGGGCTTCTTTGCTAATGCTTGAAAATGGGCCTGAAAGGTCAAGAGACCTACCCAAGTCAAAAGCCCAAACGGAGGGTCCGATTCCGATTCGAGGAGAAACAAGACAGAACAGGGTCTAATAAGAAGAGGCGAGCGCGCGTTGCGTCTGCTACAAGCCCAACCCCCACGAGCCCGAGGCCCAAAAAAACCGGGAAGGGAGCCGAAGCAAGTCGTGTCGTATCGTTGGCTCGGCAATGCCGACACGCGGCGGCGAGAACCGCAGCAAGGGCGGCGGCGGCGACGACGACGAGTTCTACCTGCGGTACTACGTAGGGCACAAGGGCAAGTACGGCCACGAGTTCCTCGAGTTCGAGTTCCGCCCCGATTGCAAGCTCCGCTACGCCAACAACTCCAACTACAAGAAGGACACCATGATCCGCAAGGAGGTGTTCGTCTCCCCCGCCGTCGTCCGCGAGGCGAGGAGGATCATCCAGAAGTCAGACGTGAGTTAATTTGACCCTCCTTGTTGTACTCATTCGTTGGTTCGGTTCTTAGTCGCTACGGAAAACCTAATTCGCTTAGGGTTTACAAGTAATGGCAGAGGCCTCTCGATTGGTTTGATTGATTGATTGATTGCTTGTCTGCTGGACACCCCATCATCGCAGATTATGAGGGAGGATGACAGGAACTGGCCCGAACCTAACTACATTGGCAGGCAGGAGCTCGAAATCGTTATGGGTAATGAGCACATCTCATTCACCACCTCCAAGATTGGATCCCTTGTCGATATTGAGGGGAGCAGAGACCCGGAGGGCCTACGCATCTTCTACTACTTGGTCCAGGTTTTTATCCTCAGCCCACGTAACCATTATATTATTTCTGATTTATTCCTTGCCGTGCATTGTAGTTTTAGGTGCCAACGATATTCAAATCATAATATATATATATATAGTTGAGATAACAGTGACAGATACTTGTTCATTTGATTTGTTAAACTGAACAGAGCAAGCAGGTCACCTGTATGGTTTTACTGGTCCCATGTTGTGATGTTACCCAGAATTATTATCTTGCAGTCAGAATTCTGAGATTTGTCATTTGATCTTCTTTGCGCTTCTTAGTTGCATATTGGTGGGCATTGGATAGATTGATTGAAATCTTAATCTCTTGTTGTTTAAATAGTGTTTAGTGCTGACTGTCGAGCAAGTACAACTGACTAATGTTTGAATCACAAGTGTTTTTGATATATATATGAATCACGGTTTTTGCCCGTGGGAATTTTGGGAATACCGTTCAGAAACATTTTATTTCTGTTCCTGTTGAGGAAGCATATCTGGCTCCACCTTTACAACTTGGCACTCTTAACCTTTAGTAGTATTGACATAATCATCATTATTAAGTGCAAACCAGATGCAGGGAAACATTGTTTTTATGTTTCTAGTACCAACTGGCAACTGCCCATCAGAAACTTAGCTGATGGATGATGCTATTTCTTTGAAATTAGCTAGTTGCTTTGATTTACACACTCTAGAATTAATTGATGTCTTATTACCTTTTTTTCGAAAGATCAATTGATGTCTTATTACCTGATGAAGCGTTATTGGCATGCCAATACTTGTTTCATGGAATAACTTCCGGCTAGATAAACCGGTAGTAAACTTGTTTGTTGTATCTGAAACTTGTAAAATATGTGAAAACTCTGAACTGCCACGTGCGCAGCAAAGACAAAAATGTCCATTGTGCTTGTGGCCATGAGGTTTCCTGCACTGTTTATGTATTTGTCAATTTGATGATGCTCCTTCCCTAAACATTGGCCAAATTCATCTAGTGTGTCTGTTTTTATGTTGAATTGATATATCCTCAAAATTTCTCAGCTTGCATTGCAGATCATTTCCATTTTGAGTACATTATAGAATCTGGATCATTGTCGTGGGGTTAATTTGAATGTAATCCAAAATCATGAAATGAGGTTAAATTAATCCATCCTGGAATGTGTGGTTTAAATTTTTGTGGAACTTTTTTGTCAAGTATTGTAAATGGGATCCACATTGCTAATGTTTCCTCCCTGGTGTTTTTTTCGCAGGATCTGAAGTGTTTTGTGTTTTCGCTTATCAGTCTCCACTTCAAGGTCAAGCCTATTCAGTCATGAGCTTCATTCCCTTGCCCAGGTTTGATACAGTAATATAAGTGTTAGGAAACCATGTATCATGTAAGACCCTGTGAGTTTCTCATGATGCTGATGCACTTGAGCAGTTTTCAGTCAGCCTAGCTGCCTGGGTATGGATATTTGTGCTTCTTGGTTTTTACTGTTTTTTAATATTTTTTGCGTCAGTGGGTACTGCATATAAGGTCCTACGCGCCAAACGCTGTTACTTGATTAGAGATGTACTACGGTGGTGGCACACCGTTTGACTTGTATCTGGCTTGTGGGCCCAGACATTCATTCCCACTTACAGCTGCGTGCAAAGAATGTAAGCTGAGAAGTTTGACAACCTACGTCTTCTTTTTCCTCTCTCGCTAGGAAGATATGTAGATTTGTTCTTCATAGCGAGGAAGACGGAGACGCAACCAGACACACCAAAGTTCATGCCTAAGGAAGCCACACGTAGGGCTCACTCACATGGGCACACAGCCGAACCAACCCATAAATAATTAAGGAGCCTAATGCTTGCTTTTGGGATAACAGGAAATATGCATGTGTATTACAGTGGGAGAAAAAATATTAATAGACTAATAAATACAAAAATATATATTATCTTTTTTTTTTTTGAAAATATAGATCGTATTTAGAAACATCAAACTTAGGGCATGTTCGAGTTTGGTCTAAAATTAATTGGCTAGAGTTGAGACCAAAACTTTAGGCTAATTTAGAACATTTATGTGGCCTAAAGTTTATGTAAGATTGGCTAAACTTTGGTGCTTTTCCCTAGCTCACCCCCTACATTAAGGCGTAGCACAAGTATTTTGAGATGGTGTTTAAAGAGTTGGACCATGGGAACTAAACCGGACCTTAGATGTGGAGTCATAAAAAAAAAATCTATCTACAATGTATGTCAAACTATAATTTTCTATCATCCACATGCCAACCCCCACCGTAGAGATAGTATTAGAACGTGTGTGGGATAAGTATTTAGCGGGTTGATTAGCTTGCTTAGGCCAGTTCCTAGTTACACAGCTGGCTCAATGATAAATAAAATAACTTCAAAAAAGAAGACAAATAAAATACTATGATTTTTGTTTGAACAGGTCGGCAGGGGGAGTCCCCTGCCTTTTTTTTTTTTTTTTTTTTTTTGATTTTCCGTTAAATGGAAGAATGAGAAAGGTACAAATATACAAGGCTTCGAGGCCCAAAACAAAAAGAGTAAAGATTTACAAACGGCTATATCTCCAGTTATTAATAGCAAGGGATATGCTTGGCTTGGCCTTGACACACACAAGTCCAAGTTCTTCGTTAAATTGTAATTTCCAAAGGTTGACATTCATTTGTCCATTGTCAAAGATGGCAGTGTTCCTGTTTTTTTTCTTCAGATTATCCAACAAGCAGTTATGATGATAGCTGAGCAGCGAGGGTTTAGGGTAATCCGAAAAACTGAACATCCAACTAGAGAGATGAAAAACATCAAAGTCCTTACCTATACCACCAAGGCAAGAGGATTAAACCAACATAATCATCATTTAGCTGAGAGGCCAAAACTTGTGGAAACCTGAACGAGAGAAGAGTGTGGAGGGACTCACGGTACTCCCAAAGCATTGACAAACCAATGCGGCAAAATTGATGCCCGGATCCGAAAGGCCTGCCATGGAGGGGCAAGGACTCCAACTCACTGCAGGGGAGGAGGCGCCATCAACGGCGATGGAGGAGGGGGGCGACGAGGAGGGTTGGGGGGGGAGAGGGTGTGGAGAGAGGGCCTACATGGCTAAGCATGATACATAAAATGGTATTACTTATGTGCCAAAATCAGAAATAGCATAATAGCTTCATATCTCTGAATTAAGGGTACACTTGGTAGGGATATAGATTCTCGTAGAAACATTTCATATCTAGATTCTTTCGACAAAACATTTCATATGCTGAATTAGAATCACTACAATACAGAATCATTGCGAACAATGTTTCACATTCGTAGGCACAAAAAGAGAATCACTTGGAACCATTTCTGCTAGAAATGCTTCACCTGTACGTTGTTTGACACGCTTTGTACTGATTCTCGAAAGAATGAGAACCGATTCTATGTGCCAAACACACTCTAAATATCAAAACACACGTTCTAATCCAAGTCTTTATATTTGATTTTTTAATTTACACCAACCACGTAGGTGGAAGGAAAAACTAAACAGGGAAAGTCAAGTGCGAAAATAAAACGAAAGAGCCCGTGGAGTAATCAAATAATAAAAATGTGGTTTGGTAGAAAAAAAATACATGACCGGTGTCCCTCTATTGCCGTTAGCCGGATGTATATGGCTTTTTTTAAGTCACGGAATCCGACTGGAGATTTATTGCTTCACCGTTGTCATGTTATGTCCACTTATTTATTTACTCACCTGAGAAGGAAACGTTTGCTACACATAACGTCTGCCGTTGAATGCATATATGGAAATAAAATTGGGCCTGTTGGCTGGCCGAAAAGAGAATTACACAAGACAACGCAGACACTCTCAATACACATGCACACTCACTTTCGTATAAATACACGTCGTAAACCCTACCCCTATGAAGCACCTCCGAAGAACTGAGCACCATTGGCGCCTCTTCGTCGACGGGAACGTCGCTTACCACTGAATGCACAACGTCGGTAAATCCTAGGAAAATCCTAGGAAAAGGTGCGAGCACCAAGATTTGAACCTGTTGGTAGCGTTAACTCGTTCCTCCACCCGTCAAAAAAAGTGGGCTCACCCTTAAAAGAAAGGTATGGGCCGGCCTAAAAATATTTTTTTGATTGGCCCAATTAAATTTATGTGCTGAAATCACTGCAATTGTTAAATGGGCTGAAAAACTGTAAAATATGAAATGGACCACGATGGGCTGAGCCTATTATAAGCCTTGTTGTTACGTGGGCTTTAACAAGCTGAATTTGATTTTATGACATTAGTTGAATCAGCAACATCAACATTTATTCCTACATGGCATTTGCTGACATGCCAAGGTGCAAAGAACCTATGACATAAAAATCAAAGGTCAAATCTTTATGACATCAAAATGAATGTCATACATACTATGACTTTAGCACATAATTGTCATAAGTTGTCATTATAAAAGCTCATCCATATGACATTTGGTTTTCGTCAACCTGGTATCACTGATGAAAACCTGTGACATATTTTTAAGGTATTATGACTATTATCAAACGTCATAGGATGATAGATTTCTTGCAGTGTTGCTGGCTGCCTTGACTTACTAATCAGTTCTGTATACGTTTTGTCATAGCAAAACACGAGCCTGATTGCGTGTGGCAGCTCCTAATAAACACATTTCCTAAAGTTAACTGCTGCTTAATACTAGTCGCCCCGCGACCACCGACCGACCGGATGACTGTGTGGTGGCTGGTGCTATATATTGCCATGCTAGCTCTGCTCGTCTCGTACGGCCCCAAGTGAAGCATTCTAGCAGTTTTGGCGTGTTTTGAGTGCTTACAATATTTTTTTAAAGGGGCGGCAAAAGCTTTGCCGCGATTTCTATTAGACGAATAAAGAAAAAGGTAAGTGCCGGCCCAGTTTTTTGACTGGAAACCGGGCCAGAAAAACCATACAATTGTGGAGGGTACCCTACTCCATCTGCACACCTAGGTACCAAATCAACTCAACTCGCGCCACCCCCTAGCGCCCACTCGACTCAACTTAGGGAGAATCTCCCCTACCACTTGATACAACAACACCACTTTCGGATGGGAGAAAATTAACAAGAAGTTCCGCTCGGTTGGATTGGGTCATCAACACGAGCCTCCATCCACAACGACCAGTCGGATTGGGACATCGACACAACACACACAATACAAACTACACCACCACCACCTGGGAGAGGAGATGAAAACAGGCCGTCGGAACCTGCGCCGTCGTTGCCATCCGCCCGCCGCAGCCCGCTGCAAGCCCGAGCTGCTACCAACACTCCTCCACCACGGGACCATCGTCCCCAAGCCGCAGACGCATGATCGTCGATCCCCCTGCTCCAGCGTTGCATCAGCAGAATAATCTCCTCACGGCACCATTGAAAACCACTGATCCTGGCTACTCAGTGTGGGGGCCTCGCCTCACCCACCGACTCACACTCCACTAAATCCACTGTCCAGGACTCAGATAACTGAAACCGCTCAGGGAACACCACCTCCGCCCAGCCATCACCGAGATCACCACTGCACCAAGCGCACCAGCCCAAGGCCTCCAGCACCCATGGGCCCTCTGCACCTTGCCGCCAACACCAAGACCAAGGCACACCTCATATGCCGCTGCGCACGGGCCAACCAGTCCAGCCTCCACACTGCCACAAGCTGAGATGAGTCCCGAGAAGCGGCGCCTCCAAGGAGGACGCGACGCCGAAGGCGCCGCCGTCGCTCGTCCAGAAAAACTGGACCGGGTTTTCACCCCGAGACTCCATGCTTCAGAACACGATGCCCCATAATGGTGTCCCCAACGGGAAGAGCGACGCTCCGATAGCGCCGCCACCATTACCACCGGCAAGAATGTCGGTGAAGGCTTTCGCCCGGATCAACATCGCCCCTTTCACACACTCACAGACAAGCAATAGCAACTCCCCACCCCTCCGCACTCCCCGGCCGAGGAGGAGGTTTGGTACATCACTACAATGCCGCCACGACACCGCAAGAACGTACCTGGCCCCCCAGCCCCGCCACCAAGGCGACGCCGAAACCGCAACCGACGAGGTAGAAGACGGGGAGCACCACCAACTCACCGCCGCCCCTTCGCCCGCACGCAGAAGACTGCCGACGTCGTCTCCCGACCACCATGGCCGAGAACGGTCACCAAAAGAAGCCCCACCCCAATACGGGCCTCCCGCGGCCAAAAGTCGCCGCGCAACACCTTGCGGGCCGCCAACCGCCCGCCCGCCGCCCCTCCGCGCAGCCGCGCCGGCACTCCCGCCATTGTGGTCGCCCATCTTGTCGCAGCCCAAGCGAGACCACAGCCACCACCACAGACACACCACCCACGGCCGCCGCCGCCACCACCACCGCCGCACATCCACCGCCATCGAAAGCAAGCCCGACCCGTAGCGTACGCCATTGCATTGCATCTCGGCTGCCCACTCCCCACACCAAGGCTCCTCCTCCGCTGCTCCAGCCGAAGCCTCGACTCCACCACTCCACCAGCCCTCCTCCAGTTGCCGTCGTCGAAGCAATCCACTTTGCCGGAGAAACGAGGACCTCCCCGACACCACCACAGCAGCACCGCTCGCCGCCCCCACCGTCTGCCCGGATTCGCGTGCGGAAGACCAAATCCAGGCGGAGGACACCGGATCTGGCCGGGCTCCGACGACGGCGAGTAGCAACCATCGGCAAGGCATACCGCAGCACCACCTCCACCATGGCACGCAGGCAAGGCTGAACCACCACAGCTACGCCCTCCACACCACCGCCGCTTTGTACAGCCAACATCGACGCCGCGCCGCCACCGCCGGCCGTCCGCAGCACGCCCCCGCACCACCAGCCCGGGAGAGCCGCCCTCAACACCACAAGCGCCACCACTCCACCTCCGCCCCAGCCCAAGCACGAGTAGATCCCGGGCGGGGCACCGGATCTGGGCAATCGAGGTTAGAGGAGCGCCACCGACCGCCGCCCCCGACCACCTGTCGCCGCCGACCGGAAGCCCCGGAAGAAACTCCTCCGCGCGCTGAGAGAGAGGAATCCCAGCCGCCACCTTCCTTGCTCGACGCCGGACCGTCGACGTTGAGCTCCGCGGCGGCCGGGCTTTGATGCGTGGGGGAGGGACCGGGCGGCGGCGGTGTTTGGCCGCCCGAGTCGCCCCCCTGGGGAGGAGAGCGACGCTGGGCCCTGGGGTGTTTTCCCCTCGTTACGAGTGCTTACAATATGACAAGAGTTTTCGCCTATGGTGGTGCTGGAGCAGCAGCGGCAGGTAGCTTCGGCCCGCCGTGGCTCGCGGTGCTCGGCATGGCCCTGCTCTCCGTCTGGGCCATCGATCACGCTCGCCCGTCCTCCTCTGTGGCGACGACGACAGCTCGACAAACCCAGACCAAGACACAACGGTTCCTTTGCTGCCCAAGCTGGAGGTTTTGCAGCTGGAGCATCAGCATATAGCGGCGCAGGTGGTGGCAGCGCTGCTAGAGGTCATCGCACATCGGATGCGTCAGATCAGCAGCAGCATCAGTTGCGGTGCGGAGGTAAGCAGAATACCAGAGGACATGCATATGGATATTTACTGGCTGTCAGTATAGTAATTGTCATGTGTGTGTATAGTAAAAAAAAAAAAGGACTGTCTGTATTATGGATGTGTGCTTATTAGTTTTTGCTTGTAATCAACTTCTCTGTAACTCTGTTGGTGCTATTAGCATGATGAAATAATAAATAATGCATGGAGATCGTCTTTGAAATCGAACTCTATCTATACGATTGCCACCTCTATGCCTCTTACCATGCATTGCCTATGTGAAAGGTTTTGAGTTTTGACTCGCTCGTTCTTCTCCTGGTTCATGTGGAAGGAGCACAACCGCCGTGTCTTCCAGGCTGTCACCAAGTTGCCGAACATCCCAGCAGCTAGGTTATAGATGAAGGGAAATGTTTTTTTAAAGCAGAAGATGAAGGAAATCGTTGGGCTCAACTCGTGATAGTTTTAGGTGGTTTTCGGCGTTCTACTCCGTCTAGTTGTCTCTCGCCTTGGCTACACTAGTGCGGTTATAACCCTGGTTAGAAAGCCCCTTAAGCCTCGATTTCACAGCCGGGATTTTCCATCCGAGACTAACAGGATTGAAAGTAGCCATTTAGTCCTGGTTTTTATTACCAACCGAGACTAAAAAGCTTCCCAAGCGTTGCCTCGGGCTAGACACACTTAGTTTGGTGTGTGTTCAACTGTCACTAAAGTGTTTCTTTTTTCCATTTATTTTCTTTTTTCTTTTATAGTTTCTTTTTTTGAATTCAATTCTTTTTTTATGAAAGCAATGACAAATTTCTCCACCGTTTTAACGCTATTGGTGCCTGTTCGTTTCAAACCGTTAGTAGAAAGAAAAAGGATCACACTAGCTGTCCTAGTGATTAGATTTTTTATTCAGTTTTCCTCTATCAAAGAACCCTACCAGAACCTTTGATTTATATGGTATTTTGTAATTATTTCCTTCTCTTGTTTAATTGTAAATGTGTCTCATTTTTTTAATAAAAAGTGTATCTTTTTTAATAAAAAGTTTATCAAGTAGACACCTACATTTATTGTATCCTTGAAATAAATATCTAAGTTGTAGTTTGTAATTATTTCCTTCTCTTGGTTAATTGTAAATATATCTCATTTTTTTTAAATCAAAAGTGTATCAAGCAGACACCTACATTTATTGCATCCTTGAAATATCTAAGTTGCAGCATGAGTGTAGCTTGAGTGAGCACATGTTCGGTTGGTAGCAAAATTGGAATTGTAACCACCACAATTAGATAAGTTCAACAATATATTTCAGATACTTTGGATCTCTCTTATTTGAAATTTTTCACGGGAAAGGGTTCCCTATATACAATAAAGGAAAAGATAACCGATTTACTACTATCATTTGCCTTACATTAAATTTAATTTTAAAAATAGTACCAAATTGATGTCCACCAAAAACTAATTTTCCAATCATTTTGATAGATTTAGGGCGTGTAAACTTAAAAATGACGAATTTAATTGTTTGAATATTAGTACGAAATAGATATGACATTTCATAATGTGTTAAAGAAATATATTTTTTTGTGTTTGTTTTATTTGCACTATTAACTATCACCATAGCGTTAGCACTACCTACTTTAAGCAATACGTTGTCGTATGAGCGAAACATTGAACTTTCCGTGCTCAATTCAATGCTATGGGAGTAGCTTTGACAAAGCACTTCTCGCAAAAAAAAAAAAAAAAAAAAAGAGCTTTGACGAAGCACAATTAGCTAAGTACTTCAATTTTTTTAAGAAAAAATCACACCGTTCGTACAAAGCAATATACCATTGTTTATAGTTGCCACTAGATGTTTCCAATCGACTTTCGAAGTCCTTGAGAACAACACGTATTGTCGTATTGACTATAACCACATCCAGAGCTACGCTCGATGTCACTTGCAGCGCAACTCCATCTGTGCTTGACCATACGTGTTGTCGGCCGGATGGAACCAAAGTACTACTACCAAACGAAGGCGTCTGGGAAGATAAGGAAGTGAGGAAAAGTAGACACATATCTGCACCGTACGTGTGTGATTTGATTTCCAACGGTACGTGTGTGATTTGATTTCCAACGGGGATAACGGTTTTCGCAAGCAAAAGATTCCCAGTCGCGATTGCGTGCAGTTGTACTTCTGTATAAGCATACTTTTCGCCGCGACCAACCGGCCGATCGATCCGCTGACTTATACTGTATATAGCTAGCTCTGCGCGTCTCGTCCGGCTGTAGATCGAGCCCTGCTGCCTACGCTTGAGTGTGTTGCGTTGTCACAGTATGGCAAGAGCCATCGCCTACGGTGGAGCAGCTGCCTTGGGCCCGCCGTGGCTCGCCATGCTCGGCGTGGCCATGCTCTCCGTGTGGGCCATCACACTCGCCGTCCTACTCTGTGGCGACAGCTCAGACAAGCCGAAACCACCAAGACGAAGATACTACAGCGGCGGCGACGCTGGAGCAGGTGACGGTGGAGGCGGAGGTGACGGTGGTGGTGGCTGTGGCGGTGGCGATGGTGGTGGTGGCGGTGGAGGGGGCTGTGGTGGTGGCGGCGGCGGTGGAGGCTGTGGTGGTGGCGGCGGTTCCTAGAGTCCGATGCTTCAGCGGCATCAGTTGCAGGTCTACAGGACGCGAGAGGACGTGCTCTTTTTTTTTTACTGTGGATATTTATTTATTTTACTGGTTGTCTAATCCTCATATGTATGTATGGTGAAAAGCACTGTTCGTATAAATAATATTATGATGTGTAATTATAAGTCGTTATTGTTGTCAACTTCTCTAGTGCTAATGGTGACTTCGAGAATCTCCAGATCTGCGCCTCGGTTTCCACCTTCGAGGAGGTGCTCATAAGGGGTAGGGTTTGCGACGTGTGTTCATAGGGGTGAGTGTGCGTGTATTGTGAGTGTCTGCGTTGTACTGTGTCATTCTCAAAAAAAAAAAAAAAAAAAAAAATAGCGCATGGAAAGTCGTCTTTCAATTTATATTAGAAGGCACGTGGTACTATATATAGTGGAGCCGGAGATACCCAAGACTCGAGCTGTTCGTTCGAATTTATAAGCTCCGCTTATTGGCCTCTGGACGATAATTTTTTTTCGCCAAAACATCAGGCTTATCAGGAGCATAAACCATAAGTCAAAAAACATAACTAAAGATTGATTGACTCGTTTCGTAGTTTCTTTTTTAGGTAAAGAACACTTTTCAAAGTCCAACTCGTATAGAAGCTCGATTTCCAACCATGAAATCGTGTAACAGACACCCGCGCCTCCAACTGTCAAAACCGAGTAACATGATGTAATTGATTGTGTCATGTTGCAAATTATTGATTCAAGATTTGATATTCTCGCTTTGGAGAACCTACAATTGTTTTGATCGATCTCTATCGGACAATGCTACGGTGCGCTCGTTACTTACTATGAGGTAATACCTCAAACAAATCTGAGCCGTTGATTTTTTTGTTCCTTAAAAAGTAATTAGTTAGCTTAAGAAAAGGGAAAATTTAATTATTTGGTTGTACCACAGTAAAAGCGTTCTCTATTACATTGCAGTAATTCACCATTGCATTGCAATAGTTTTTTTTCTCATGTTTTAATGCTGTAGCGACTAGCGGTCTCTCCCTTTTGTCAAGTGTCTTGATGCTGTAGCGACTAGCGATATCTTTCCCTCTGTCAAGTGCCTTAATGCTGTAGCGACCAGCGATATCTTCCTTCGTCAAGTGTCTGAATGTTGTAGCGACTAGCGATATCTCTCTCTCTGAAAAGTGTCTTAAAGCTGTAGCGACTAGCGATATCTCTCCTGTGTCGAGTGTCTTAATGCTGTAGTGACTAGCAATATCTCCCCTTCTCGACAAGTGTCTTAATGTTGTGTAGCGACTAGTGATATCTCTCCCTCTGTCAAGTGTCTTGATGATGTAGCGACTAGCGATATCTCCCTATACCAGGCAGTGTGCTTCTGCAAGTGTAGGGTGTTGCGAGGCGTGGGAGAGATATAGTGGGCTCATAATTTGATTAGGATGGATCCACACGCAGAAATGTCATTTTTCGTGTGACGGCTCTGGATATTTTTAGTTGCTGGTCATCCCATTTGATGGGTTTCGAAGTCCTTAAGAGCAACATGGATTGGCCCACAGGAACGTTAAAGTCCTAGAGAACTACACGTACCACATGTTTCCTCAAAAAAATCTACACATATCACATATTTCCACAAAAGAAGGCTATCATTGTCATGGATCCATGGCCACACGCGATTATTGGCAAGTGAGTCACTTCCAACGGTGCTTAACACAGCACCGCACCGAACCAACCGATCGAGAAGGCGCTTAATGCTTGCTGTAGGGGACACGGAAAAAAAGGAGCCAACCTGATGTCCAGCACGAATGGCGCTATATAGTCAGGTAGCTACCTCGCGCGTCGATCTCGCTCGTCCGGTTATAGTGGCCTGCAGTCTAACAAGCGCTTGCGTGTTGAGTGTTGACAATATGGCAAGAGCTCTCGCCTATGGTGGAGCAGCAGCCGCAGCTGGCTTCGCCTCGCCGTGGCTCGCGATGCTGGCCATCGCCCTGTTCTCCGTTGTGGCCATCACGCTCGCCATCTTCCTCTGTGGCAACTCCGACGATGACAAACCGAGCAGACGAACTAATAACCGTGCAGGACGTGCCGCAGCTTTGGCCGCAGCACAGGCCGCAGCAGCTAATGCCGGAGGCAGCTATGATGGTGGAGGCCACAGCCACGGCCACCATGGTGGTGGCGGACACGATGGCGGTGGTGGACACGATGGCGGTGGCGGCGGTGGACACGATGGCGGTGGTGGACACGATGGCGGTGGCGGACACCATGGCGGTGGTGGACACGATGGCGGTGGCGGCGGACACCATGGCGGTGGTGGACACGATGGCGGTGGCGGACACCATGGCGACGGCGGTTTCTAGAGTTCATCGCATCGGATGCGTCAGCGGCATCAGCTGCTGCGCAGGTCAGAATTAAGGATGCCACTGCTGGAGCCTAGAGTAACAGAGTTACCATTACAGTACTTGTCAATCAATTGGTATACTGTATGTATCATAATAAGAAATGACTGTCCGTAATATGCATTATGGATCTGCTTGAATCTGTTAGTTTTTGCTTGTTGCCAAACTTCTCTGGTGCAGCTTGATGTAATAACAATAAACAGTATAAAAAGATCCTCTTTAAATTATTCGTAAGCGTATAATTATCTATACACAAGCTCTTCAATTGATGGCTCTCTAGGTTTTGCAGGCGAGGCTGTTAATTAAGCGTCAGATTTGATTTTACTGTGTTTTATCAAATGTAAGCACTTAATTAACTGTAAGAATAATGCTCATGCGTGTCACTGTGTTTCCATCAACACCGAAAGTAAACTTATAGATGTTTCGGTCTAAATTGATGCTCTTCAGTTCAGACTATTAGCTGCACACCCTGTGTCCCTGTGTCAAATAAACAATGTAAACGACGGTGACCACACCAGCTCACTTGACAATTGAGCAGCCGAGCTCAGTCAGGGTGCAGGTTCCAACGTACAGTACCTCCCTCCATAAAGCCGAAGTATGGGTAGCCAAAATGAATGGTTTTGCTTGTGAGTTAACTTGACAGTGATTGCCAACGACTAAATGTACCGTGACCAAACAGCGTTTCTGTTGCTCCTGGCTCATGCCTGTAGTAACTCTAATTTTTCTATTAAATTCACCATTGCGTATTGCAATAGCCTTTCTCTCATGTTTCGTATGGCATCTTGAGATATTGCTATATGTTTTAATGATGTAGCTAGGTGTATGTATGTCTCCTCCCTCTGTCAAGTTCCAGCCAGCGTGATGCAGGGGAGGGCAGCCAATGCTTCTCCAATTTAAGTGCGTGTTGTTGCGAGGCAAGTGTGTAGTGCTTGACATAAGCGTGATACATAGGGTGTGGGAAACCAGATGGACCAATATATGATTTTTTGCCACAGGGCCCGCCGTTTGTTATAAGCATTTTAATCGGATATCCCGAATAGCTAAAGCAAGTCTAATAGAGTTATTATATAAGAGTATCTTATAAGGCTACTGTCATGCACCGGTTGGATTCCGGCGTGACACGTGGCTGCCGGGCAGCGTTAGGGCGGCGGCAGCAGGCTGAGGGAAGGCGTTCGCCGGTGTGACGGGTGGTGATGACGGCGATCGGGCGGCGTGGAAACGTAGATGACGCAGGCTGATGAAGAACGGCGAGGTAGAAGATGATGAAGATGACGTGTAGCAGCTCCGGGCGATGACGAGAGAGGTGGCGGCGGTACGGCAGGGCGCGCGCGCGGGCCAGCGGGGCTCTGGCGCTGGAGGGCGGCGGGCGGCGCTGTGAGGGTAGGGTTGGGAGAGCGAGAGAGCTGGAGAGATAAGAGCTGTTTGGGGAGCTACCCCTTTAATTTTTTCTGCTTGATTGCAACCGATTATGTCCCTTTGTATTTATAGTCCGGGAAGACTTGCATCTAAAGAAATCCCCGATTTTATTTCCTAATTTATTCCTTATCTTTATTCCCTAAATATCTATTACTTAATGACGAAGCTGATGACGACGGCGGGCGGCGGCGGCCGCCACGAGGCTACCCGCGCGTGCGCACGAGCCCTCTTGGACGGTGACGTTGCCCCCTTGGGGCCCATCTATTTTGGTTCATGACATCTCTTTCCCTTGCCGCAGGAGAACAAGTTAGAGATGCCCAAGGACATCCTCCTCCTTGGCCACCACCATGCAATAGCTATAAATATGAAAGCATGCGGAAGCTAAACTTGGAACATATCTCCTACGATGGCATCTTGTAGGAGGAGCGCAAACAAAGGAATAACATGAACGCTCTCTACCTCTGCATGGTCGAAGAGCACTTGGTAGAAGTTCAACGCAACGCTAGTGCCGTTGCATGGTGGTAGGAGCGCCCAGAGCCTTTGCATGGATGAAATAATTCCTCCACCACTAGATGAAACAATAATACCTCCTTAGATTACACTCCTGTGGTGCATGTCTAGAGGTGTTGCACGACCTATGTTCTTTTTTAAATAGCCCTTGTCACACCTTTAGAACTTGGGTTTTGCTTAGATTATTCTTCAAGAACAGTTAAGCCCGTTTATCGGTTTGTAAAACCCACTTGTGTTCTTAATCATATATCTGCAGTTTGTCCCAATTTTTGAGCCGCGTACTTTTGAGTTCTTGCTTGTGTTCTTCGATTCGCAGGCAGGATTAGCCTTCTTGGCGAGGTCAACCGGTTGGTGACACGCGGTTGATAACCCGAGAGACGTGGTGCTAAGATTGCGATTGGTTCGGTCTTTGTGATTTGAAGCCGGTCGGTGTGTCACTCTCCACAAAATTGATAGTTATCTTGAACCGACGGAAGATCGGGAACCTAGTCCCCCATCACCGTGGTTCTGCACGGCTGTCGTTGTTGATGGGGCGATTGTAGTAGCACGGCCTGAAGATTGTTGCATCCACTTGTGTCGGGGGAATGAGTTGGGCGAAGATGAAGACACTGACCTTTGTTGATTCTGGTTCAATGGATGGAATTCCATTGCTCTCTGGAGGTGGTTGCATCGGTGCCGAGTATGTCGAGGGGTGAAAGACAACCTCAAGTGTGTGCAAAATTATCCCACCTGGTTCGAGAACATCCCATAGTACCTTTGACAATTCTGAGGCGTAGTAGTGGTGGTTGTCGAGGAAGAAGATTGGCTCTGATGGCAAGAAGATATGTGGTGGCTCCTTCAACAGCCGGTTGCTTGTCGTGAAGCCTGGCACGAATGGCGAAGTCGTCAGAAGGTGGACGCCAATCACCGCAAGTGTCGCCCAAACTGGTGCTCCCGCCTGGAGCTTGTTGGTTCCGACTATGTCGTGTAGCTCGTGATCCCGTGATGTAGCAAGTTGAGGTGGAAGGAGAGCCTCCGAGATTGTGACGAGGTCGACGAGGTAGGGGGTTGATGTGGGTGGCATGTACCTTGTCGTCGTTGGTGAAGCTCACAAGTCGAGGCTTGCTAAAGATGGAAGCGTTAAACTCTTGGGCGGTGGATCGCCGTATTCCGCATCGGGCGCCGCCTAGTGCATTGCATCCCACGGTTTATTGGCGTAGTCGTATTGGACGTAGATGTCGTTGAGGAACATGGGAGCCAACTGATTTGACTCTGGAGTCGTTCCGGCTGCTATAGCCGAGTAGTCGATGGCACGATGGTTGTTGGTGTTGTCATTGATGGGCGACCCAAAACCGCAGAAAGTGAGACACCATGGTACGGTGTTTCCGCTTCTCCCGTGGAGCCATCGTGGTGATGCGTAGCATGCAAAGAAAAGAGGAGTGCCGCTTCGCCGGGCAGCGGTGTACATTCTCGTTCCGGCGTGGTGCCGATGGTGTCGCCTTGCCGGATCTGAAGCTTGCCTCGATGGTGTTCTCCACCATTGTTGATGTCGGGAGGATGTCTAGCGGGTGTAGTAGATTGTTGTCGTCCGATGTCGGCGATTGAATGACCGTCGCGTCGGTGACGCCTGGGGAGCGTCGGTGTTCTCATCTGAAGGCGCCCATGTGGGGAACGTCCCCGTTGCTAGTGTTGACGCTTGGCAAAATGCAGGGGCGGTGATGCAGAGCTGGTGTCGTGGCTCGAGAGAGACGGCAAAGGGCGCATTGAGGGGCATCATCACCGATTGGCGGCATCGGGCGTTTCCCTGACGCTGGCATAGGTGTCCGGATGTCGCCCTTGATGTTCGATGCTGGTGTTGAAGTCGTTGTCCTTGAGTCGACGCGTCGGTGGTCAGCATAGAGATGACGAGGACGTCAGGGTGACGCCGTTGGCGCCAATGGGAGGGTCATCATCCGGGCCGGCGTTTGAGGACGCCGCCGCTGACGATCATGGCGCCCATGGTAGCCGCGCC
Organism: Hyparrhenia diplandra; assembly: GCA_015847255.1. Lineage (NCBI taxonomy): Eukaryota > Viridiplantae > Streptophyta > Magnoliopsida > Poales > Poaceae > Hyparrhenia > Hyparrhenia diplandra. Next base: position 43,090 of record JADLZK010005218.1, on the reverse strand, counting down.
GCGCCGCCGATGTTGTTGGCGCCGGAGGTGTCTTTGTACCCCTCCTTTGGCGGGCGCCAGGTGGGCGACGCCGCTGTCGCCGATGGTAGGCATGGCGATGTCGAGGACGCCGCGGTGATGGTGGCGCCCTTGGGAGGGGCGCCGCTGCCGCTGTGTCCTTGCGCCGGCGTCGCCCAGATGTCGGCAAGCCAGCCGACGCCGATGTCGACGCTTAGCGACGCGCCGATGTCGACGCCAGGTGACGCTCTTGTCGCCCATGGTGACGCTGAAGTTCCCGATGCTCCGGCGTCGATGACATTGTTGGTGTTGTCGGAACTTATCTCGGGCCGTTGCTGAGTCTCACGACGTTGGCCTAGTTGGGTAGGCTTTTCGTCGAAAGCAACAGGTGAACGCCGATGATGGCCTCCTATTCTCGACCGATCCGACCACGATAGCGGCATCCCTGGGATAGGCGCATTCGCTGATTGTAGCATCATTGATCTTGAGGGTGACATAGACGCGCCTGTGCGGACGCCGCCGCCGGTGGCCCGGCGGGGCGGCGCCGATGGCGAGAGGACGCCGGAGGCGCTGCACGCCGGCAGCTTGGCGCGTGCTGCGGTGTTGCTTTGCGGCGTGGCTACCGGTTCGCTGTGGATGTGGTGGACGGCGTTATCGCGGACCGCGGTAGCTTGCAGTACAGCCGCCGTTTCTCCCAGCGTCTTTGTCATAGCTCGCCGAAGTCGTTGAAGATTCGTTGGAGTTCCTCCATGAACGCTGATGGTCCATCTTATTTGGGGTGGTGATCGTCGGAAGCCATCGGTGGTGGAATCGCCTTGGTCTCCGGATACCAGCGTCATGCACCGTTGGATTCCGGCGTGACACGCACGCCGGCCGTTAGAAAGCGGCGGCGCCAGTCGTGTGGAAGGCGTTCGGGCGGTGTGAGGCGGTGATGACGACCATTGGCGGCGTGAAGATGTAGATGACGCAGTCGGATGAAGAACGACGAGGTAGAAGATGATGAAGATGACGTGTAGCAGCTTCGAGCGATGACGAGAGAGGTGGCGGCGGTACGGCAGGGCGGTGGCGCCAGCGCAGGCGGAGGCGGCGGGCGCACGCCGGTAGGGTTGGGAGAGCGAGAGAGCGGAGAGATAAGAACAGTTTGGGGAGCTACCCCTTTAATTTTTCTCGCTTGATTGCAACTGATTACAAGTCCCTTCTATTTATAGTCCGGGAAGACTTGCATCTAAAGAAATCCCTGATTTTATTTTTCTAATTTATTCCTATCTTTATGCCCTAAATATCTACGACTTAATGACAAAGGTGGTGACAACGGCGTGCTGCAGCGGCGGCCGGCGTGCGCATGAGCCCTCTTGGACCGGTGACGTTACCCCCTTGGGGCCCATCTATTTTGGTTCATGACAGCTACTATATCCACATTAATTTACTCGTAATTGCAATGAAAAATAGAGACGCTGAGCGCTGAATAGGTCAGCTATTAAATAAACCAACACTTTCTTCCGTTTCGGTATATTTCTTTTGCATGGTTGTCCTTTTCATGGTTCCGTACTTGCTCTATTTTTGTTGGGATCGTACTTGGTCTATATAATATGTATGTAGTAATATCGCACAAAGATTTTTATCTTCATATAGGTTGAGTAAGGTTATTCACGATATTTTTCATACAAAAGGATGTAACAATCTTTCCCCGCGCAACTCTGTCCGCTCCCATGTTCCAATTGTATCCGGCCCCGGGGGCGGGCATATGGAAGCGAGTGGCGCGTCAAATGTCCAGATGCTACTGTTGCCAAAATCTATACGAGTGTCGAAGTCCTTGAGAACACGTACTCGCTATGGAAATATACCATGTGAAAAATTATAGGAAATTTTATATATCTAGAAGCCCTCAAGCCCATTTGCGTATCCACCCATATCCGACGCGCTATTTGCTTGATAACACTTCAACTCCATCGGTCGGCCATCGGCGCTTCGCAAATCACACGTCCGGACGACGTAACCAGTCAAGAAGGCGTCTGGGATAAGGAAGCTAGGAAATGAAAACACATCTTCCTTCTACCGCGTCCATGAGAGAGTTCGGGAGACGGCGGTTCGACCCAGACCACGCCTCGTCATAAGTCAAGTCAAGCGATTTTTGCATGCATGTGGCTGCAATGGTTAAACTCCCTCGGCCTCACACATTGCATTTTTGGTCATTAGTCAAGCGGTTTTTGTGTGTGCATGTGGCGGCAAGGGTTAAACTCCCTCGGCCTCACACACGTTGCATTTTTTTTTTTTGAACCTGGTTATATTCATTACTCATTGGCTAACATATCGTTAGCAAAAATTATGCCAGTCCATTACTCATTTATAGAGAGAATTACAAAAATTTATGGCATCAACTAGGTATGAAGTCCGTAGTCGAATGAGAATAACTTGTGACAAAGTATCTGGTACAATCCTTTGCATTCACTCTATAATAAATATTATAATGCGTGCTTGAGATTCGAAATGAATTTAAATGAAAATATTTTTAAACTAAAAGTCCTAGATCTCTTTGAGTAATACAACTTTGGTTTAAGTCATTTGAAAAATATTTAGAAAGATTGGATTTGAAATTTTAAAAACTTATAGCAGATTTTCCAAGCACTAAATGATTTCAAAATGAACAAATACCGAGTTATGGATCTCTTCAAGTACTACAATTTTGGTTTAAGTCATTTTTCTATAAGATCATTTGAAAAAATTCAATTAAAAAGAATTTCAATATCTAAAATCTTAAACAATACTTTAATTTTTTTGGGCATTAAATGGTTTGAAATGAAAAATTGTTAACTAGAAATATGTAAATCTTTTCAAGTACTATAACTTTGGTTTAGGTCATTTGTACATCCAAGGCCATTTGAAAATTTTAGTAAAATAATTTTCATATTACAAAAACATTAAAAAAAATATGCCTTAAAAGGATTTTAAATGAGAAGTTTTCAAATATATATAATAATATCGTAGATCTCTTGGAGTAATGCAACATTTCCAGCCATCACTAATTTTAAAACTAATTTCTATGGGTAGATTTGGCTCATAAACCTTTTTTAATGGAGGATTTTGACAAAACGCCCTTGTAAAAAAAAAACAGAGATGTTCCTAACAATATGTAGCAGCGGTGACTTCCAACACAATGCAAATAAAGGTTTTCTCGTGCAAAACACGAGCCTCCTCGTTGCTCCTAGTTTTTTTTTTCCGTAAGCGTGGCTTTTAGCGTTCTTCGGTTCCTCCTAGTTTTTGCTCTTCACGCGGCATTGCTCCGTCAGTCTTTCGCCCATTGTGGAAAATTCCAAAATGTTCAACCTCAGGTAATATTTTCTGTGGAAAGCAGCCAACATGCCCTTACTTTTCAATTGCGTGCAGAGCATTATTTTGTTTTCTTTTTCTCTCTCGATCGAGTACGTACGACCGTTATAATACAGAATTATTCTGTTTCCTAATTAGAAAGCGCGGCTTAATAATCGCCACGACCCAACGGGCCGATGAGATGACACCTAGTGGTGCTATATATAGTCTGCCCTCATCCGGCTGTTGGCTGAGCCCTGCTGCCTACGCTTGTGTGTTCGATCAGTTTCACAATTGACAAATATGGCAAGAGCTCTCGCCTACGGTGGAGCAGCTGCCGCAGCTGGCTTCGTCCCGCCATGGCTCACCGTGCTCGGTGTGGCCATGCTCTCCGTGTGGGCCATCACGCTCGCCGTCCTCCTCTGTGGCGACAGCTCAAACGGCCGGAGACGACCAAGATACAGCGGTGCTGCCGCTGGAGCAGCTGCAGCAGGAGCAGCTGCAGCTGGTAGCGGCACCGCCTGTGGTGCTAGCGGTGGCGGAGGAGGGGGCTGTGGTGGCGGCGGTGGTGGAGGGGGCTGTGGTGGTGGCGGCGGCGGTTGCTAGAGTTCATACGTCATCGCATCGGCATCGGCATCAGTTGCTGTGCAGGTCTCCGGGATGCCAGGGGCGTGCTTATATAGTAATATAGATATTTACTAGGAGTAGTTGTCAATTGTCATATGTATGGTAAAAAAAAAAGGGCTCTCTGTATTATTGATGTGCTTATTACTTTTCTGCCTGTTGTCAACTTCTCTGGTGCTGTATATTAGCATGATTGTAATAGTAAATAAAGCAAGGAAGATCTTCTTTGAATTCGTAATCTTTATCTATACGCAAGAGCTCTTCAATTGATGGCTCTCTAGGTTTGCACTTTGCAGGCGAGGCTCAACGGGTCAAACTTGTGCAGGTGCGGCCTGGCCTTGACGTTCAGCACAGGCCCTCAGCAGTCAGAGCTACCAATCTGTTAGCAACACGCTACTGATAGGAGAATTGGGGAATGATGCAGCAGGAGAACGCGGTACACAGGACAGCTTTCTTCAGAGTGGTCGTTTGTTCATCAAATGCTTGTTAACGATTACACATTTACACGGCGTTTTTTGGCGTTTTTAAACGTGCGCAGCGGTGGAATGGGAAGCAGCTGGGCTACGCCTTCTCCATGTACTGGACCCACGTTGGGCCGGATGTCTTCGGGTTAGGCTTCTTTGCTCGGCGGGGACGCGTAGCAGACGGCCCAACAGCCCACATGCCTAATTGAGTAGCCCAACGAGTTCTTAACATATCTCCCCTCCATAAAGCCGAAGACAATTGAGTAGCCTTCCTCCGGATGGTTTGTGTGTTTATTTAACTGGACAATAGTTTGGCCCTGTTCCTGCAGATGCAAACAGTTTTGGCTCTGAGGGGCTTCGCTTAAATGAAAATTCCCTTCACTTCTAAGTTTCTAGCCGGCCTGGCTCACCAGAAGCGATGGCACATCGCGAGGAGTGGGGAGGACACACAACACTCTGTATCTATCGTCTGTGACTGGCAACGCCTGAATTTTATGTAAATTAAATGGAACCAAACAGCGGCGTTCCTGCTGCACTTGGCTCAAGGAGTCAATAAAACAAACAATCAGAGTGTATGTGAAAAAAGTAAACACATCTACACCGTGATTTCCAGCAGGAATAACGGTTTTTACATAATTGCAAGACAAGCGAGCCTCGGAAAATTTGCAGAAAAGTTCATCAAATGAAGAAATGAGAACGGGAAGTCTCGTCTCATCGTGAGACGGCGGCTTACTGACTATTTGAGCGCTCGAGCTCGGAGGTGCAGTCGGATGGAACCAGTTCAGAGGTCAAAAGTAAACACACCTAGTTGCCGCTCCCAAAAAGACACGCGAGCCTCCGAAAAATTGCAAACGCTCGTCCCTGCGATGGAAAAATTGCAAAACTGTAGGTTCTTTTGAGAGGCTCACAACAATCAGAGTTTATGTGTGGCACTAGCCTGATTGGCTGATTCACCAGCCTGATTCCAACACATTTGCTATTCTTTACATGCTGCGTGCATATGCTGTTCTGTTTTTTTCTAGAGACTCTACTTGGCTTGTTCTTTCTTGAATATATGTGTTCTTGCTGATACTAATTGTACTACCTGTATGAGCATGTCCCTGAATTGGACATGTTGCCCGTAATGTGAGTTCGGTTCTTCTGTGACACGGCAAGATTTCTGACTTTGTGGTGCATGTTTTTATGTTTTGAATTTGAAGCAAACTAAACAAGAGAGTTGTTGATTATATTAAAAAAAAGAAGACGACTTTGGTCAGTCCGTTTGAGACATCGGTACGAAACGCACAAAGCCGAAGTAGAGCAAGACAAATGGACAACCAGTTTCTGTTTTTCACAACAAGACTGAGATGTGTAGCAATGCCATGTTCAGATATCAGCATTTGTAGAGCAAGACATGTTCTAAGAGGAAGCATCAATTGAAAAGTACAATAGCAATTACACAGGTCTGAAATCCATTTCAAGTACCATAAGCAGGTTCTGAAAATTGCAACATACATGATGGATTGAGTACACCCTAGAGTTAAGCAGTTCAACAGGAAGAAAAAAAGAAAACAACTCGGATATCCTGAAATGAGCGTACAGTCTAATGGCAGAAAAAAAATCCTGCCAAGCACATGCCTACAGTAGCTCATCATCTTTCACTTTGTTTCAACACATCAGCCCAGATGCACTCTTTTTTTCAGTTCAGAAATCACAAAAAATCCCTAGAAGAATTCAAACTCTAGATAATTATCTGGCCCTTTTTGGATTGCGACTGGCGCAACCTTTCCATTTGCTGATGGCACTTGCTTCGGGCGACACTCGAGCTCAACAGGCTTTGGTATGTCTGGAGGGCTCGCACACCTTATGAGAGCCCAGTTCACGCCCTCAAAGAAAGGATGCTGCTTTATCTCGGTAGCACCACGCTTATAGCCAAGTCGGTGTTGCGGGTCCTTGACTAGCAATCCCCTTATCATGTCCCTTGCAGAGAAGCTCACTATTGGGGACTCTGGGAACCTCAAGGGCTGGCCCACAACGTTGAAGAGTGTAGCCCGGTTGCCAGAACCTTTGAAAGGGGTCTTGCCAAACAACAGCTCGTACAAGAATATGCCAAAGGTCCACCAATCCACAGCACTTCCATGGCCCTCCCCTTTTATTATTTCTGGGGCCAAGTACTCATGGGTGCCAACAAAGGACATTGAGCGAGCATCAGTTGGCTCAGCAATGAGCTCTGGGAAGAGGTTCTCTTGGTTTGGAGCATCAGGCTTTGACTTCTCCTTCTTGGATTTGGACTTGGACTTGGACTTGGAGAAGAACCGGGGGCCAAAGCAAGTAGTTGGAGCTACACATGATGGCTGAATGCAGGATGGTTGGACGCAAGCAGGCTGGGCACAGTATGCTGCATTGTTCCTCTGCATTGCATCTAGCCCAGGATTTGCAGACTTGATCACCGTTAGGCTTACTGAACAGCGAAGAGAGAGATCAAAAGTCTGACAGCATGATGTGGCCATCTTCCCGAACAAGGACGTTTTCTGGTTTAAGATCACGGTATATAATCCCAAGCATATGCAGGTATTCCAATGCAAGGAGCACCTCTGCTACATAGAACCTGAAACATCAAGATACAGTTAGTGCCAAATAAGTTATGTCATTTTAATGAAGACAGAAAATAGCACAAATCTAGCACAGATGTATAAATAGGTCAGAATTTCAACATTAGCACCTAAAAAGAATTTCAAGGCACATGTCATCCAATGAGTATATAAATTATTGTAGAATTGTATCAACATAGGAATGCAACAAGAAAATTTTGAAAGGGCATACAACAGTATCCCACCATCTCAATTGACAGCAATAAACAGGTTTGAGTTAGCCATGAAAATGGATAAACATGTCATATGCACCTAACCATGTGAGTACAAACAAATTATTCCACACAAAATGATGATATAACAAAACTGCAATGCAAACATGTTGACATGAAGATAAGCATTGCACAGATCCTGATAAAAAATGTAACTGGCGAATTATGCTAGATATTAAACTTAACATTAGCAGAAATACATACTTTGCTGCTTGCTCTGAAAAATATTTTCCAGGTTGCCTTTGGCGAAGAGTATGAAGGTCCCCTCCAGGGCAGAATTCCATAACCAAGCATGAAAACTTATCTGTCTCAAAGTGAGTATACAGGGTTGGTAGAAATGGATGATCCAGGGACTGCAGGATCTCCCGCTCAGTCTGAGCTCGAAGCAGCTTCTTCCGACTCGCCAAAGAAGTCTTATCCATAACCTTCATTGCAAAGTAACTCCGTGTACCACTCAATTCGAGATACACACTTCCTATATCACCAGAACCCAACTTAAGCAGCCTAAAATGATTCAGACCAAGAACATTATCCCTGACTTAACCACATGGATCGCCTCCCACCTTGAATCATTCCCCTTGTGTGGCTTTGTGGTGGCACTGCTCATGCTGCTGCAGGAGCTCTCATCACTAATGTCACTGCCCGTGCTCGCCGCGGCACATGCTACTCTTCCCACTCTCAGTGAAATCAGCCCGTGTGCTCATCGTCGCACTACCACTGGTCTTTCTCAAACTACTTGTCCCATCACTCACTTTAGCAGAAGCAAAGCCGTCACTTGTACTGCTCTTCTGAGATGATTTCTTTTTCCTTATTCCCATTACCATCCAAGTTTTCCTCCACTTTCAACTCACCAGAATCCGCATCCAGGACCGGAGGCGTCTCATCGCCAGGGACTGAAGAGAGGCCTGAAGAATCCTTGTCCGCCACAGAAGCTGGAGACTCTTGCTTCTGGTGAGACGGCAGTACCTTCTCTTTCGTCGCCTCCAGCTCCAGGTTCTTGTCTGTCATCTTTTCCTGCTTCCTTTGCCTTTGCCGTTTGCCCAGCCATGCTTGGCGAAATAGATTGTGAAATCGCCTAGAAGCAGTTAACCAGGGTCACGGTAGTGCAGACTCTAACAGGCAGGAAACACCACAGCTTCTCCAAACTTTCAGCAGTGGCAGCGCAAGCCCCAACTCCTACTGATCTGAAAATCAATTCGCCACGTTAGCTACAGAAGTACAAAAGGACCTGCAAGAAAAACCAGGCTGCAGAGTGGAACAATCCAACAAAAACTAACGAAACAAACAAGAAAACACTAATCCACAACGAGCAAGACAGGCAGAAAACGAGCAGAAAAACGAGGAAAATGAGGGAAAACGGGGGAAAAGAAGAAGAGAGCCTTTTTCAGGATCGATCCATGGGCAAGAAATCACCTCGCAGGCTCCCCGACAGGCTAGTGCGATTGCGACGAACTCGCGTTTGACAACAGATCCATCGCCCCATAACGCCGCATCAAGACTCTCCCAAAAAGGCCAAGCACTAGAACGAGGGCTCAAAAATCACTCACAAGCCCCCACCCCGGCATTCCCCCACAAAAATAGGGTGGGAGGGGGGCGAAGTGGGCCAGAGCGCCAGAGAGATTAGCAAAGAAAGGGAATTTTTTTTTGAGATGTCCCCAACGAAAGCGAACTGGAAGAAAAAGTGGGGGGCAGACTAAACTAAAGCACGAGCAGCAGCGGAGGAGGCATCGCAACCTGGAACAGCTGCGAGCTCACAAGGCGCACAACTCGCTGCCCCCGCTTCGCTTTTTCTTCTCCTCCCCTCCCTCCCCGGAGAAAAAGAAGAAGAGAGAGAGGGGAAGCAGGTATGATGGAGCACACCGGAATCATATGAGTGAGGAGGGCAACAGCACAGCACATCCGCATGTGGTGTGCTCCGTCCGCCCCTCGTCCGTCCGCGTCAGGACATGGGGGCACTAATAACCCGGTGGCCAGTGAATGCGGCAGCGGGAGATTTATACAGACGCCGGGGTGAGAGAGAGGAGGAGGAGGAAGAAGAGGAGGTGGGTTGGATCTGGAAAGTGATGGGGGCAGGCATTAAAGCAACAGATCAGGAACGGTCATCCCCACCTGGGGAAAATGACACCCGAATCAATCAGTCTGTCAGCCGGCGCGCGGGGCGGAGGAGGAGGTACCTGACCGAGGAGCGGCCATGGCGCTGCCGGTGCTGACTGCGAGGTGGGGAGACGACGGCGCCTTCTGAACCTGTAGGAGACTCACTCACATGACCGAGCCATGGCGCGGCGCGACGCGGACTCTCCCTGTAGGCGGACAGAGACTCTGAGAGCGAGCCCTCCTCTCCTCCCTCCACCTCTAGTGAAGTGATTGGTGTGGGGATTCAGGCAGGCGGCGAGGCCCAAGTGCAAAGGAGGGAGAGAGACAAAGGTTGTGGGACGGACGGACGGGTCAAAGGCAAAGGTTGGTGGTAAAAGGATGCGCTCCCTTTTTCGGGTGGATCAACAAAGCGGGCGGTTACTCCGCCTCGCTAATCTAATGGCGACGCGCTTGGGGAACCGCCGCCCTGCCCTGGGGCCTGCGCGTGGGTGGGTCTCGCGTTGCCCGAGACTCGCGGCGCAAACAGCCCCTACGCTGGGAAAGACCCTGACAGGTGGGGCCCGATTCTAATAACACTAGGAGGAGACTAATTGATTTTTTTTTTACAGATCACGACTTCGCATTTCATTAAGGAGAAGAGCCTACAAAAGATTAAAGTAATCCAAACAATTACCAAATAAGTCCACAAAGACAAATGAAAAGCAAAAACATGAGGTACCCACCACACGACAACCCCACGTAACTAAAACCTAATAATACATTAAAACTCAACACAAAAGTAGCGCTAACGTGAAGCCATAGATGAAACGTAGCAGCCAAGCATCCAATAGAACTCCAAACGGTAAAGCATTGAGTCAATCCTCTGGCAAGAAAGCATCCGCTAGAAAGACGACGACCTCGACGTAAAGTGTCCACCTGAACCACCTCTGTAGGAAAGCATCCTCCTGAACACAACCCTCGTGGCAAAGCATCCACCGAAACCACTTCGACGGCAAAGAAAAACGCCGGAACACGACCTCCCCCCCCCCCTCCCCGATTGCTCCTTCAAGTCACCGAGGGCTAGGGACCACCTGACGAGGAGCACTAACAAGGGTCTCCTCCGAGTCACCGAGCGCTAGGACCACCGGCGAGGAGCTCCAACAAGGGGAGCAAGGTAACATCCATCCAAAACAAAGACTAGGGCAAAGCACCCGCCAAACAACGACTACGACTACAACAAACACCATTTGGACAAACCTAGTGAAGAGTAGCATGAGGCGCAATTAGGCACAACACGACAAACATGGTGACCTCACGGGAGAGCGATGGGTCAACGAGGTGCCCCAACGCTGCCTTCAGGAAGGCCATCGATATCCACGGACGACGCCATTGCCGGAAACTAGCATGCTGTGATGAAGGGACTCCCCGAGGAACTGGAGGCAGCCCCATGCCGATGCTCACCATGAGCCAAAGCAAGCGGAAGAGATGCCCGACATCGCCTTCAGGAAGGACACGACGCTAGAAGCGTCGTCGACGTCGCCCCAAGAGGGATGGGTTTTCACCTACATCTCTTCGGAGGTGAAAGAGACGATTATTGGCCACCCATCCTACCACCACGATGGTGTAGGTGCCACACCACATGGACGCAGCCAACAACGCCACCATGACGACGTTAGCGAGCACCCGAACAAGCTATCACGGCCACGCCACCTTGGCGGTCGAAAACACCGCCCAACCACAGGCTCAAGACCGCCGCGGGCGACGATGGGACTACTGTGCCACCGTGACCACTACCCTATAGAACCACAACATTCGCCGCCAACCATAGCCAGTAGGGTAGGAGCACGATATGGCGGTGGCACATGCCGGGGATGTAGGGGGCCCAAAGGGACCGCACTCTCACCACCGAGGCGTATCCCCAGGCGAGACCGAAGCCTACCCCACACCAAGGCCAGCCCCGCGCGCAAAGAAAGCCGCTCCAGCACCGCAGAGCAGCCCCCATGGCAAGCCCCCGCGCTACCAACCCCTCAACACCGCAGACCGCCACAACAAATAAATGGATCTAGAACGGGAGGTCGGATGCGTTCGCGGGTGACCGGAGTTTATTCCTCGCTTCTTCCTTCCCCCACCACCACGCCGTGGTGGTGGGAGGGTGGGAAGGAGAGGGGGGGGACTGAGGAGAGGGGGCGTGACGCGCCGCTTGTGCGGCGATTACCACTGGGCAAAGCGGCGCCGGTGAGGGTGTCCGCCGGGCCCACCCCCAAGTCGCCCGTTGGGAGCGCCGGGAGGAGAGGAAGGTTTGTTTTTTCCTTCAGAGTTGAGAGAGTAGGGATGTTATTTTGATTTTTCTTGACGGAACAACCTCTTTTGAGACTGCGTTCGGCCATTCGAATATCTATCTCGCCAAGATTGCAATTCTCGAATATCTATCTGCTTCAAGATTGCAATTTTGGGTTGGTGACTTGTTCACCTGTGCCGAGTAGCAAATACGCCGCAGATAATCACCACCATAATCGCGTGGTCTGGCGGTGGATGGCCGGCAGCGCTTCGTAATGGAGGAATAAGAAAATGGCCATCGCACTAGCGCCATCTCGGATGCACAAAAAGCAGCCTTTGGAGCCTTGAGGCAGTACACCTCGAAATATCGAGTCGAAGTGTTTAAACCGACGCCCCTTGATTTTGCGGTGCGGCTAATCTCGGTAGGCCGCGCCGGTCGTGAGTCGGGCTAGCAGCGAGGCTACAACCACGAGACCAAAATCATAGCCGCCGTGATCGAGGCTTTTCCTCTCGATCGATCCGATAAACTTCCATGTAAATCTCTCCGTTACAAATTACTCATTACAAGACATCTCCGAGAGAAAAAAAATTATGATTGGAGGTTGTAAACAAACCAAATTTTCTTAGGTTTGTGAAGTTTATAAAAAATAATATCGTTATTTGTGTCTTTAAATAGTTTATTGTTAAAATATATTTTATAATCAATCTAATAATAGTTATTCTATCATAAATGTTTGTATTTTTTTAATACAAATTTGGTCCAAGCTGAAGAACTATGAACAAAAAAAAAGTTGAAATTGTTTGATCTCTCTCTCTCTCTTTTTTTATCTCTAACCGAGAGATGTATGATTGTAAAATGTTTTGGGATGGAGGAGTATCAATCACTTTGGTTTTGCTCTAAATCAGAGTCTTTATTTTTGTTTGAGGGCTCCACTTTTAATTTGAGGACCTGATTTTTGCATTTGATCTAGCAAAAACTACTAAGTCAAAAGCCTCAAATTCATCCTAATAGGCATTGTTATACAAGACCCCACTCGTCATAGTTAGTTCTTTCCCATCCTTGCACTACAACATGAAACTTTTCCGATCGAGGCATCCATTTTGGACTAATCGGTAAAGTGTTTGCCTCCATCGAAAGGTTCAACGTTAATGCAAACCACCGTCAATTGATCGTAGCTTTGCGCCGCCGCCGGGAGATGTGCCCCTAGATCCCATGCTCGGTTGTCGGGAAAAAGCAAGCGTCACTAGATCCCAAGTGTCTCCAATCATTGTTAGGATGAGGTTGCCACCCGCCGGGAGGAACGCTCCAACTACCATCACAAGTCGGGAAGACGGTCATGTGGAGGCGCACCATACTCAAGCGAGCAAGTTCCGCATAAGGGCCAAGCAGGCAATAATGAGTACGATGACCCGATGCTAACGCAAGCAGGTTGCTAGTAGCACGGAGGTGGCCCCCGACGAGCGAAGCCGGTCTCGAGCTGTGGCTCCAACCGAAAGAATGGTGGGCAAGAGCGCGGTCTCGAGCTGTGGCTCCAACCGAAAGAATGGTAGGCATGAGTGGTTATTCCGTCTCTTTTCTTTTAATTTAACCCAGCTATGTGTCAAATATTCACATTTATATCCATAGATGTTGTAAACCCACATTTAAACCCTAAGCTCGGTGTCATGACCTACAACATCAAGGTAGCACGTCTCTACGCTATATGCCATGGCAATTTGGTTGGACCAGAGCTCGATGCCATCATTGACAATGCCAAGGCTTGGCGCTGTGAATAGGATTTTTCGAAGGATAGTAGAACCTCTATCTTTTTTTCTAAAAAATACGCACGAGTCTACATATTTATTACAAAGAACAAGAGTTTATATACAAGAATCCGGCGACCGGCCAAGCAAAAGCGAAAGGGCTAGCAACAACGAAGAAACATGAGGAACAAAGGCTACGCTTGAGCCAGCGCTCAAAGCCAGCTCGCTCCCGCTTCAATCCACCGGTCCGCCTCCGCTTCAAACAGTAGAAGGCCTATCACTTGAACAGGGGAAACAGATGGTTGCCTAGAAAACAAAATCATGTAGGATTTGGCACCTCAAAGGGGTCTAAGGAAACATGGCAAGCTGGGAAAAAAAATGATCCAGTAATCCAGCTGCAACGGATCGAGGATGGATCAAATGATCCGAAGACTGCACTGTATCAACGACGTCGCCCATAACTCCATCGCTGTCGTCCTTGGGAGCATGGCAGCCGATCATGGCGCCCGCGAGCAGACAGCAACCTGAAACCTGCCAATCGGCCAGCACTACGGCGACACTCCAGGACATACGCCATCTCTTTTCGTCCACCTTTCTCCCCGGTCTCTCTCCCTACCACTGTAGCCTGCCTAATCCTTTTCCGGCTACCAATTTTAATTCCACTCGACGTGGTCCATGCATGATTAGATAGATATATAGATACATATATATACATCTATGCGTGTCCCATGGAATCTTTCGAGTGTTAGGTCAGGCCATCAGTCGCTCAAAGACAAAAACGCCAGCCTTTACCGGTCACCTGCCGGTTATGCTATGCAGAGCACTTGACCGTTCCCCGGCGAATCGCCGGTCCGATTGCTGTGTGCCGGTGGCCTAGACATGTAGCAGGCAGCAGTAGCCAAGTGCGTCCCGTCCCGTTGTCCGAGTGAGCAGCCGCCGGTGAGACGGCATAGACAAATGGCCACGAGTTTGTTTAGTGGCAACACAACAAAGCCTATGTTTGGAGCCATGAGCAGCGGCACATGGAGCCCCTCATGGCCAAAAAAGCTCTGCACCCATTAAACTATCATCAGGCACTGTTTTGAACTCTGGAACTGGCATGTGCATCTGCAGTGTGTGTGTGTGTGTGTGTGTGTGGCACACACAGATTTCATTTGTTTATCCATTTATATTGTTTTTGCGAACGAGGCAGCGAGAGAGTGTATGATGGATGACCTGGAGTTTGGATCACAGAGGATTGGACAAACTAAGATCATATTAATGCAGGTTAACCTGTGATTGAGTGAGTCTGGACAGAGTGATTCTTGGCAAGGCAAAGATGATGCAGAGTCTGTGACGATGTTGAACAGCTAGCGCAGCGCCAATGGACGGAGGTGGCAACGGTTGCCGGTTGCCTGCTGAAGGTGATTATTTTGCTCCGAGAGAAAGCGATGATGGCGACAAGCATGGCAACGGGGGCGACTGGAGTGAAGTGATGATGGTGATTGTGTAGGTGTAAAAGACGCTCAAAGACAAAAACGCCAGCCTTTACCGGTCACCTGCCGGTAAAGCCAGTAAAGGGCGTAAAGACAGACGATTAGCAAAAGATTTGATAGCGAATGAAGAAGATAAACAAGTTTATCTTGCACGCGTAACACGCATCGGCAAAGTTCGCTAAGCTAATTCAGGCGGTTTCAGAGCCGGGACGCGATCAGGCCGGTCACTGGTGGCTGGCTGGCTCGGAGGCGCAGGCAGGCGGCAGCGTGGACTGGCAACCGACGGGCACGACACCCTGCCGGCGACACGGGTGTTCGGCGATGGCATGTCTCCGCTGTCGCTGCCCCCTTTCGCGATCTCGCACGGACCCCGGTTGGGTTCACGTCCACCTTTTCAGCCTCACGCGTTGATACGCATCACATGCTGTCGATGTGATGTGTAGCTGGTGGCGCTGTGGCAAAGGTGCTATCTCAGGTTTCCCGGGTGACGCTGGAGCAGGGAGATAGTACTGTATGCGGGATACGAATAAGGGCTTCCCAATGCACGAATAAAGGCTTCACCAACGTCATCTTTTGCTTGTAGCGCAAGTGACATGTAGGATCGATAAAAAAAAGTAGGTGCTTCTATTTTTATCATAGTGGCTTGCGTAAGCTACATATGCTTAAGGAGAGATAAGATGGTCCATCTTGAAAAAGTAGAGGGAGAGGAAATAAAGGTGTGGCATGATGAAAGCAAAAACGTTATGTGCAAGCCCACAAGCAATAATTTTTTGCATTGTGTAAATAGTAGTCTTAATATTTTCTCATCTATGTGGATCACTTTATTTGTACTAGAACCACTTGTAGCCCGATTGGCCTTGGCCTAAAAGAGAAGAGAAAGGGATGCCGGCAAAGCCCGATCTCAATCTCACTGGAAAAAAAAAGCACTTTCGTTCATTCACAAAGCGTGCTCGTTTAGTCGTCCAAGTGTATCCAAAAAGCACAAGCCTAACACCCGTGCGAGTGCCTAATTTGGGTAGGTTTTGAAAATCCTTGATCTCCTATAAGGACATTAGTAATCAAAAGTTTAACGATCGGACCTGGTTTCTTCTTAGTTTTTTTATTAGTGGTAAAAGTTAAGAATAAGCTAGACGTGTTGCGAAAATTGCACTACACGAAAGCGATTAAATAGTTTCTAGTTCTACCCCCCCAATCTCATAAAAAAATGTAATTCTAGTTTTGAAGTGTCCAGATTCAAGAATTGCGTTTTTTTATTCTATACAGAGTGAGTACACGCCTAGTAGACTTTATGTTTCTTTTTGGCAGCAGAAGCACCTTACCGAAGTTGAACCAAACAAGAGAGACAGTAGTAAACATCGAGTTTTGGAAATAAAAATTGCGGCGAGGAAATGAATTAAAGAAGCCCAGGTTCACAAATCAAACTACTAAAACGGGCTGAAATCCCATGGGGCATACATGGGCCACATTTGGTAACAAACAGCTTAGCCCATTTGGTTGACTCCAAAATGAAAAGGAAAAAACTGTAGACAATTTGGTATCCATTTTCTCCCCTCGAATCGCCGGTGAGCGTGGACGCGGCGGCGATGCTGCGTCGGCGCTGCGGCGGGGAGGGGGGCGGCCGCGAGGCAGGCAGCTTTGGCGGGAGAAGCCTCGCCGAGAGATTTCCTCCGGATGCGCGTGGCGGAGCGGGAGCGCCTGAGGCGGCGGCGGCGCGACCCGGGCCGCGACGAGTTCTTCGTGCCCACGCCGGAGTCGCTGGCGTGGCTCGACTCGGTCTCCCTCCCCATGGTGCTCACCGCCGCCGCCGTGGCCCTCTTCACCAAGCTCCTCATGATGGTATTGCTCCATGACCTAGGCTTTGTAGCTGTAGCTGGCTTCTCCTAGGTTTGTTTTCTGTTGCAATTGCATGTACTGTGTATTTCTTTGAATACCTGAACATTATGCGAATCTTTTGTTGAAACCCATGAAAGGTCATGTTGCGAAGTCTAGAATTTTCATATTGTTAGATTTGGGCATGTAGATATGTAACCTGTAGGAATTTGAAGGTAGTTGTGAGTCTTGTGATAAGTGGTCTTAGATGAGGAAGTGCGGCTTTATAGGTCTCTAGTTGTCCATTTGCTTCATAGGTATATAAAATATTTTCTCCATGGGTCTGATAGATTTCTGTTAAACTAAACTAAGTATGATTTTGCACTTTTGAATTTGTTTGATTATTACATTCAATCAGCTTTTCTTCCCTTTCATATGGATGAATTCTACAATGTTTTGCACTTTTTACTATCAGCTGCCTAATGCTTCGTGACAATATCTGTACACCCTTCTTGTTAACTACTAAATCATCAAGATTACTATTTTTTTAAGGCAGGGTTAATTTTGAACTAATTTTCATGACATTTTGTGTACACCCTTCTGGTTAACTAAATCATCAACTTTTGTACTTTGTTTTAAGGCAGGGTTAATATTGAGCTTCTGGTTAACTAAATTCAATAGTGTTCTTTTTTATGTTTATTAGGATATCAAAATCATGTCCTGAATCTTATTTTCTGTTTCTGTTGAAAGGAACATGATGCTACGGATCAAGAAAGGAGAGAGCGCAAGATAAAGAATAGCCACCCTGATCAAGGAAAAGTAAGGATGCTGACTCGTGAAGAATGGGAGGAGGTCCAAGAAGTCAGGCCAAGGACCCCTTTTGAGTCGAAGTTAGCTCGTCCACATGCCCGTATAAGAACTGGGGAACCAGTCCGACTGGTTAGTAGACGTTTCTTAACGTTGGTTTCTGAAATGAAGTGTTGCATGGTACCCTTTAATGATTCATGGCATTGTCACCTTTGATACGTTCCACTATTTTGTTCACCATTTATCCCAGTGCTGAAATTTTATGGTTTGCATGTTCTGTTATTCAACAGCTTGTTGCCATAGTACTTCCCACATTTAAGTTTATATATTTCATGGGATCCTTTAGGTTTAGATATTTGGGTCGCTGTACCTGGTACACAGTTCGCGGCTTCGACCCTGAACCCTGTGACTATGGTTATGTCTTGAAGAACCTCTTACTCTTAGCACGTTTTATTACTGATATTTATATCTTTTACCTGTAGGAGGATGTCAAGGATTGGGCTACTGATGTAATCGCAGATTCTTTTACCAGAGCAGAAGAAACTACCAAGCGAAAATGATTCAGAAGAATCTAAAACACCGGTGTATCTGCTTTATGGTTTCTCTAAATCTGAATGCGTTACAGATCGATGACCCTATGGATATAACGACCACTGTGACAGCAGTCTGAGAATGAAGCTCTGAAGTCCATGGTCAGAATTTCGGTTCACCATGGTAAACATCGGCTTCATCCGGTCTCTTGGAGAAAGACCGAGAGAATAAATAATGTAGATACATTGATCAGGCAAAATGCAAAAATGTACTCTTCCAGTCAGAAGTACTCAGTTTTGGACACTATTATTGTACTCTTCCAGTCAGAAGTACTCGGTTTTGGACATTATTATTCTCCAATGTCTCCATCTCCATAAGTTTATGATGTTGTGGAAGTATTTTTCAGAGTATAGTTTATGCACATGGATTTGGCATGTGTCTGAACATTGGAAGTATCATTGAATAACCAGAGAATGTCCAAACTGTACGCAGCATGTTGCTTAGAACACCTAGCATGCATAGGAAAAAGAATGCAAGCAGTATCTACCCTGAAGTACGAATTAGTGCTTCTTAAAAGTATCGCTTGGCAGCAAAGGAAAATTGACAAGGCTGGCCACCGATTGAAGAAACTATTCACAAAATTATGCACCAATTATACTGAAAATTGACAAGGCTGGCCACCGATTGAAGAAACTATTCAGCAAAGGAAAATTGACAAGGCTGGCCACCGATTGAAGAAACTATTCAGCAAAGGAAAATTGACAAGTCTGGACAATTTTTGCCCGCGAACGATTGATTGATCATATATTCCTGTGGCGTGACGTGATGACATATATTTTACAGACCCAGCAAGCCATCCGGTTCAGGCGCGACAGATGCACCAACAATCATCATCTGGTAGCCTGGTACATGGTGCAGAGCAGAGCAGGGTGTAAGAATCCGAGGGGTCTGTGAACCCAACACAGGGCAGCAGGTGAGCGTGCTCGTGTCGCGTCCAAGGACGTCCTCTCCCAACCGGTCCAGGCGTACGCCGGACGTATCCGTTTGGAGAATCGACTCGCAGCCTCTGCTGGCAGGGGACCCGTCTGGACCGCGTCCGATCCATCTCCTGGCCCGCGAACAATTTTTAGCTAATACCATGGCATGTTTGAAACAGCTCTTAATTAACAATTGTGAGTGAAGAAGTCGATCCAAAGGTGTATTGAATCGCGTTTTAACATATGAGCACGTTTGCTAGTAAGGCTAAGACTGTTTGGATTTTATTTATAGTCTAAGTTTAGTTGACAAAAGTTTAAGAGCTAAACTTTAGACCACTTAAGCTTACTTTTTGGTCTAATAAACTAATCTCGTTTTCGTGAGGTTAGCTAAACTTTACATAACTTTGTGTCACTTGCTCCAAGCCTTAAGAACCAAAGTGGTTTAAATTTATAGGTTTTTTTACAACAAAAAGATTCAAATTAAATAGGCCCTCAAACACCACAATGCCTGGCCACCGGACTGAGTAAATTAATGGGGTCGTACGCTACCGTCCGTACGGACCCTTACGTGGCTGCTGCTGATTCGCCCGGAAACCAAGTCACGATCAGATGGACGGAGCCTGGCCGCGCGCGATGCCGTACTGAGCCGAGCGGGCAACGCACGACGGAAGGGTCCGTTCGGACTGTTCCCCGGCACTCGCGCTCCAATGAGAAGTAGCCACGTAGGGTTCGTACGGGAGCCTACGGCCCTGCCGTACCCCATCGCGGAACAAGTGACACAAAGTTATGTAAAGTGGTGGCGACGGAGCCGAGAGCGGTGCCGGCTCGCTGTTGTCCACAGGTGCGACGGGCATGGAGATGGAGGGATCAGTGGCGAATCTCGGCGCCGTGGTCGACGGCGGCATGGTCGGCAAAAGAAGAAGAAAAAAAAAGAGGCGCACAAATAGGCCGTCTCTTCATGGGCCGAGGACCAAATAGCTGCAAGCCTTCTGCGTCTGCTATAGCCGTAGGATGGGAGTGGACGGTTTGATTTTCCCTGACTGCAGCCACACGTCAGTCGCGGTGAAGTCAGCCGATCTAAATCCGACTGAAGGAGCTGATCTGTTTTTTCAATTCATAAAGAAAAAAAATACGGGTCCACATCATTTGGTTTCGCGACACCATAGTCATCGCGGGGGTGGTGTATGGCGTATTATTTATTGGCATGGATCAATGGATGCGTCGAGTCATAAGCTCATCATACCAGCCTAGAACTATACCAATGGTCAATCGATCAAAGCTCATAGCAGCCTAGAACCAACAGAGTCACGGACTCGTGAGACATGGCGAGGCTGTTCGCCACCGAGAGGTTCGGGGGCAGGGCGAGGGCCTTGAACGGGGTCTACGCCGTCACGGTGTCCGTGGGGATATGCCTGGTGCTCTACTGCCGGGCGGCCGGCGTGCTGACTAGGGCCGCCGGCGCCGGCGGCAGCTCATCCTCCACCGGCCACGCAGTCAGCGAGGCGTGGCTGTGGCTGGGGATGCTCGCGGCGGAGCTGTGGTTCGGCCTCTGCTGGGTCGTCGCGCAGTCCGTGCGGTGGCGCCCCGTCCGCCGCCGCGCCTTCCGGGACAGGCTCGCCGCCAGGTTTGACCGTCTTGCGCTTCTTCCCCTCGCACTTGATCATCCCAGTGATCATCAACATGTGTTGTCCTACCGTGTGCACCGTGCATCGGCAAAAGCTAGCTAGGCTGGCATGTCGGATGAGCCTAGAACGGGGTAGTTTGGTTACATGAGGCGCGGCGTACGTCGAAGGAACACTGCAAGATCGAGCTAGTGTCGTTGTGCATCGCGGTTGCGGATTAGGTAGGCCGCGGGAATAATTAATCCCATCGAAAATATTACCCCAAAGTTCTGGCAGTCGCAATGCAAATCGCGATGAGATCGAGTTGGAGGTGGGCTGGGCAAAGCAAAACTTCGATCATGCGTGTCGGATGATGTAACACGCGCTGGATCGGTCAGAAAATTTAGCAATACAAAACACTGCATCCGGGCCTGGGTTTTTCACCTCTTTTTCTTTTATTTTACATTTTTGTTGGTTCTTGTTATACTTAATTCACAAGATTGCATTCTTAACTTAAAGCTAATTCAATTGAGACCCACGTACATAATGCCTTGGTCTTGACTGAACTTAGTAGACTCTTGTGCATTCAAAATGCTCTCGCTCGTACTAACTCAAGATAAATGAATGCTTTGGAACTCACCTAATATATACGAATGTCTCCAACCACCAAGTCTACTAATGTGTCCTTGGCCTTCACAAACATCCTTTGTGCCATTCGATATCCATCGACCAAGCCTTAGAGGCCAGGGAACTTGTGGGCCTTGTGGCAATTCAGTTCGGGCGCACGCCCCCGCCTCCCTTTCCTGGCCCACTGGATCTGCCACACCTGCCCCCTCGCCTGCCTGCTTGCACATCTGGCTCCCCTGCCCCGTCTGCCCACGGACCCCCGGCGGCCGGCCCAGCCATGAGGTGGCTCCAGCTCGAGCTCCTCTCTACCATGGTAGCAGCATGTAGCAGGAAAAAAGTGGAAGAAGAAGAAACACCCGATCTACTTTTGATGAAACATGTACACAAAGATAGTTTTTTTTTTTGCGGAACCACACGAAATTGTTGAAACACTTGAAACTTCAATCTGATAACACTATGAAAATGTCCTTTCTAAAAAATAACACTATGAAAACACACGACCGAAACCAGGTTGAAACACTTAAACATCCCTTCAAAACATCGATGAAACGTATTGTCGGGTCTCATAATTAAGGGTACCAAATTAACGTGATAAAAGCCCGCCTAATCCTCAGCGGGGGATAGGTGGAGAATATTAACCAAACAAACCCCAACGCAAAACCACGCCAAGGCTGCTCGCACGATGCTCGCCGAGGCCCCTCGATGTCGCACGCCTTGCCGAGCAGCAGCAACGCCGAGCCCGCCGCACACTCGCTCGCATGGGCACCGACCGCACTCGCCTGTCAAGGCCGCCGCACGCTCAGCTACTCCACCAGAAGACGTGCCGCTCGCCGAGATCGCCCATGCCACGCCGCGCGCCCGCCGAGCTCTACGAACTTGCCCATGGCTGCCCCATGCCCGAGGACGACCAAGGCATGTATATGTATATATAGATATATGCATGCATGAAGATGTACGAGGCTAAGCAAGCAAGCAAGGAGTCCACGTCAATGACACAGGGAGGCAAGCAAAGCCAGCCTATACACGTATACGTGTACGTGTATGAACACATGTATCCGACGTCTAGCCAGCCCAATCTCGCCTCGATGACTGGGTTCGTCTCCGACCCCGCTGTTTGAACTGACTCTCACCGTGACGTTCACCACACAAGAGGAGCCAGCAGCATGTCAGAGAATGACCGGACGCCGGCCACGTTCGATGGCAGGAAAAAGGAATATATTCTCTACAGCACCTATAAACAGCCCCCACGGCATGGAGGACAACCGGCCACGACGCCACCACATGGTTCCCATGCAGATCAACGGGGAAGAGGAAGGACAGCCCATGCTCATGATTGCCGGCCGTCGATCGATATGCAGGCAGGGCCTAGAAACTAGATCAGCATCGGCGTACAAAGGTAGGCAGGGTGCCAGAGTTGCGGCGGCGACAGGAAACGAAATGAAAACATCGAATCATGCCTGCGCTAGGTGCTAGCTTTACTCGGTGATGGGTTCCTGAAAGGCTTTCCTACGACAGTTTTGTACATTGTCATGGGCTTTCGAAGGCTTATTATGCCAAATAGGAAATTATATGTACTAATTACGTACATGTTCTTGGGCCCCCAGCTCCATGGGCCCCCGGCCGCCCCTGCCTGCCCTCCCTGCCCGGCCCTGCTCATGAACAAGGCCATCTCCATCTCATGTTTTGCCTTTTATCCTTTACCTCTTACCACGGTAATTGTAACCTGCCTTCAGGGGCGAAGCTATGTGTTGATTGGGGGTTGCAAATACACCCTCCAAAAATTTTAAAAACAGTGTTTATGTCTGAAATTTCACCATATATATGCCCTTGGAAAACTTCTATGCACCCACAAGTTAAACGCACCCCCTCTAAAGTCCGCTTCTAGCCAGCCACTGCCGCCTTCACCCTTTGGTTATAAAAGGGCAGGCCAGGTCCCTATCAGGGGCAGAGCACACGCTCCAGTCTCCCCGACCCTCTCATTCTTTGCTTTTAGCCTCAATTACTCTCTCGAGACTTGGGAAATATCTCTCTCTCACCGCTTGTAACCCTTGCTACGAGCAGCGGCGGACCCAACTTTTGAGCACAGGCGGTGCACCGATTTTTTAATACATATCAGTAAAACCATATTATAATTCGGTAGAACGACGTTAAATCTTAATATAAGTTGTTCAAGTGGGAAAAAATACCTCAAAATATAGTGATATGAGAGACTTACAATACTATTTAAATTAAAAACTAATGAACTGGAGATGCGGGAGGATCACCTTCACCTATCACGTGATCGCCGATCGTCTGCTTGGTGCCGCAATGCCGATCCGCCGAGGCATACGTCGACGACTTGACGGCGTCCAGCCGTACACGATTGGCGCGTCGACGCGAGCTTGGCGAATTGGCGATAGGCGATAGCGGCGTCCAACTCCCAGTCTGGGCCTATTTGCATGGTGCGGAACGGAGAATGGAGTCCTGGGCTGGGCCTTTGCTTGGTGCGGGACTGCGGGAAGCCGACAGCCTGGCGACGTCCACGATCGACTCCCTGCTGCCTGCTCGTACCTTGTATGACACACGGGCCACAGGGGCTGGTGGACCCCCTTGCCCCCCCCTTGGGTCCGCCATCTGGCTATGAGCACCCCGGTGCAAGATAATGCAATCTCCGCAAAGACACCGGGCGTAGGGTATTCCTTGGCCTAAACCAAGATAAATATCTTGTGTTCTTCTTGCATCACCATCCGGTTTAGAGAGCACGCAACACAAATTCACTAGTTGGTAGTTTGATACACCCCGTTTTGAACACCGCAACATATCTCTCAAACATGTGAAATACTCGATCTACTTTTTGCAACATACATATGGTTCGGGCTTGAAACATGCCGCTCAAACAACTGAAACAATTGAAATAAACAATTGAAACATTGAGGGAAAGTAAGAAAAAGGATGTCGCCGGCGCTGCCGGCGGGTGTGGGAAGGGCGCGACCGGCGGGCACTTGGGACCGTGACCTCTCGTAGATGGGAGCAGACGACGAGGGAGCCGACTATCCCCTCCGCCTCAACAACATGTAGCTCGGGCCCGCCGTGCCCGCCCGTGAGACTCCCGAGACAAGGCGCCGCAATCCATACCGCCTTGCCGGCTTGCAGCCGTCCCCCGCCACGCGAGGGATGCATGAGAATCTTCGGCAAGGACCTCTCCCCAACAAGACGTATTCCGCGGCGGCGACTCCATGACCACGTACCGATGCGCAGCCACGACGTCCGCTGAAGGCCGCCCGCGACCGCGAGACCCAAGGCTCCGTAGCCGGCCCCTAGGAGCATAGACTTCACCAAGTCGGTAAAGCTCGAGCAGCAGGTCGGCGGCGAAGACCGGAGGCCATAGAAGCGCGGGCGGAATCCGGCGAATTGGCGATGGGATGAGGATGAGAGAGCACAAGGGAGCAGATGAGGACAAGTGCGTTGGTTGAGTAATTTCTTTCCACCGCGTGCCGCGCGAAGTCGATTCGGTGGGCCGGATTGCGCGTGGGACACGAATGGTGCGTCCGTCCGTCCGACGCCCGTGAGTGACGGTTTCCGAATTCAGTTGCGACTAACTAAAATGCAATTGTTTGCAGCAAAAATCCCGTTAGTCACAACCACTTGTAACCAACAAACACCGGCAGAGCCCACATAGCTCCGATCCTAAAATCCAAATTACCGCTCGAAGAGTTTTTCCGCCAAACGGTCTTAGCAACCCCGCCGTGGATCTGCTCTAAAAAATGATGAAGCAAGGCTAAATCCATGGATTTCGTGGAGTGCCTCGGGGGTGCTCCACCAACTCCATGTTTTGTGGACTCGGAGAAATTTCCCACCACTGCAAGTCTGCTGTTAGGTGGAAAAATGCACGGTTCGATTTGTTTCATTCGCGTTTATCCACGTCGCGTTCCTTCTTGACCCGCCCCATCGCCGCGTGCCATGGCCGCAAAAGGTCATGCCCGGCCGGCCCTGGCGAGGCTGGCGCGCCATCTCGGCAATGAGGCCACGTGCCCACCTACCACAGGGCGTTCTGCGCGTTGGAGGGAGAAGAAGAGGGTTTTTTTTTTTTTTTTTTCGTTTTTGTTCTTCTGACATGTGGGCCTTAGATGAAGAACTTAACTATGAAGAAGATACCCGAAGAATTTATACCTTATAATTAAGTTCTCGAAGAAGAAGAAGAAGAGTATAAAGATGATATCCCCATATAAATGAAATGAACTGTCTTGTGTTTTGACATGAACAGTCTTTTGTTTTTGACTGAAAGCATCAGAGATACATCCGAAGAATACGTATTACCTTGCGGCTAGCTGCTCAAGGAGTTCATATTAAATGGCATCTGTTCTGCATGTTCAGGTTCTCTCTAATTAACGTAATTAATGTAGCTTCCATGCATGATGCATATGGAATGGTTTACAGGTACGGCGACAAGCAGCTCCCTTGCGTGGACATCTTCGTCTGCACCGCGGACCCGCGGTCGGAGCCACCAATCATGGTGGCCTCCGCGGTGCTGTCGGTCATGGCGTACAACTACCCGGCTGACAAGCTGAGCGTCTACCTCTCCGACGACGGGTGCTCGGCCGTCACGTTCTACGCTCTGTGGGAGGCGTCCCGGTTCGCCAAGCTCTGGCTGCCCTTCTGCAGGAGACACAGCATCGAGCCGAGGTCACCGGCCGCTTACTTCTCGGAGACCGATGGTAATGAGCTTCGTGCTGCAGGTGCGTTGTTGTGCAGCGACGAAGAATGGTCACTAGTCAAGGTAAATAAAAATACGCATGCCTTGTTTTCATTTCATCTGGATGTTGTTCTTGTTCCTTGGGAGCTGGCCGAGGCCGGTTTGAAGCAACAGTGAATGCCGCTGGCTACGTACGTACAGCGTGTTTTTGCTGGAGCCCAGAGCCCATACTTCTACTGTAGCAATTGATGGTGCTAATAACTATAGAGATAGCTGCATGTGCAGGCATCGATCGACATCAACACTGTACTGATCCATGTGTGTTCTTGGTCGATGCATGAGCAGGAGTCGTACAAGGAAATGACCGAGCGCGTCAATTCTGCGGTCATGCTGGCCAAGGTTCCTGAAGAAATCAAGGCAATGCATAAGGGTTTTTCACGAGTGGGATTCTTCACAAGTTACCTCGCAAAATCACCAGCCCATTGTTCAGGTGGTTTATGTTTGTCAAACACTCAAAGCTGGTAGTACGTATAGTTCTTGGTTGTGTTCTTTAATTCTGTTCCGAAAAAAATAAAATAAAAACAAAGACGCTAAATACTTTCGATGATCATCAACATATATAATATACAATACCTTTTTTTGTGTGTGTGTGTCATGAGATTCACACCACCCAGATTAACATTTGAATCCCCTGCATGATAGGTTTTGATCGACGGGAAGGATGGGAGCGTAGTTGACAACGGAGGAAGCAGGCTACCAACATTGGTGTACGTGGCGCGCGAGAAGAGGCCTCACCATCACCATAACTTCAAGGCCGGGGCGATGAACGCTCTGGTGAACTCATCGCGTCATCAGCCTTTTACTCTGGAATGCATGCGTGCGCTTCACATTTTTATCATCAACATGCTTATATGTTTCGTATCGTCTATAGTACCAAGATATAGCTAGCAACAAAAATATCCTAATCCTAAAAATAAGTACTACTACTGTCATCTTAATAACAATATTAAGGCTAATAGATCGACATCAATATATTTACCAATCCAGGCGCGAAACGTGACGAAGTTTGTACGTGTTGTGTCAAAACAAATTGAATGTGTCGTCCTGATCTTGGTACCACTGAACGTACATTTCTTTATGGCATTGTATGTTGTACTGAAATTCAGATAAGGGTGTCGTCGGTGATAAGCAACAGCCCTGTCATCCTGAACGTGGACTGCGACGTCTACTCCAACAACAGCGATTCCATCAGAGATGCGCTGTGTTTCTTCATGGATGAAGAAATGGGCCACAAGGTTGGGTTTGTGCAGTACCCCAGAACTACACCAACTTGACCAAGAACGACGTATATGGTAACTCCCTCAATGTCATCAACGAGGTCGGTTCAGTTTCAGTGCAACCAAACAAGTTACATACAATTTTTAAGTTACCTACTACTACGATATGACTTGTGAACCTTGACATGTATACAAGATGAAGTACATTATTTATTTCATAGATCTATATATCTGTCAAATTAAAATATGTAGGTAGAGCTATGTGGAATGGACGGTGTGGGTGGCCCCGCGTATATCGGTACCGGATGCTTCCATAGAAGGGAAGTCCTCTGTGGAAGAAGCTTCACTGAAGACTACAAGCAAGATTGGGATGCCACAGAGATTGTCACAGCAGCAAAACCTCAAAACACATCGACGACGAGATCGAAGAGGAAGCCAAGTATGTAGCGACCTGCGCCTACGAGGCAGGCAAGACGCAGTGGGGGCGTGAGATGGGCGTAAAATACGGTTGCCCGGTGGAGGACGTCATCACCGGGTTGGCGATCCAGTGCAGAGGGTGGGCGTCGGTCTACTTCAACCCGCCGAGGAAGGCGTTCCTGGGCCTCGCTCCGACGACGCTTGCTCAGACGCTGCTGCAGCACAGGAGGTTCGGCGAGGGCAACTTGTCCATTCTGCTGTCGAGGTACTGTCCGGTGTTGTTTGGGCATGGAAAGATCAAGCTGCCGCTGCAGCTGGGGTACTGTATCTACGGTCTGTGGGCTCCAAGCTCGTTGCCTACGCTGTACTACGTCATCGTCCCATCACTTGGTCTCCTCAAGGGCATCCCTTTGTTCCCAGAGGTGATGATTCTGATGCTCTGTTGTTTTGCCTACTCCTATCTATCGATCGCATTCTGATAATGTGTCATTCAGATCTCAAGTCCATGGTGCATCCCGTTCGTCTACGTGTCAGCCGCGACGTACATGTACAGCCTCTTCGAGGCACTGAGCTCCGGGGTCACGCTGAGAGGGTGGTGGAACGGGCAGAGGATGTGGATCATCAAACGAACGACGTCCTACCTCTTCGCCATGACCGACACCGTCTCGAGGCTGCTCGGACTATCGGCCATGGCGTTCGCCATCACCCCAAAAAGTAACCGACGAAGACCAGTCCAGGAGATACGAGCAGGAACTCATGGAGTTCGGGGACTCGTCGGCTTCCCCGAGCTCGTGATCGTCGCGGCCACCGCGTTGCTCATCGTCGTGTGCCTGGCCGGCGGGCTGAGCCGGGTTCTGGCGAGTGGCTGCGGGGGCACGAGCTGCCTGGAGCGTGTATTGTCTTCAGATTGTGCTCTGTGGAGCGCTGGCGGCCGTCAACTTGCCAGTATACGAGGCAATGCTGTTGAGGAAGGACAGAGGGAGAATGGCGTTCAGAGTCGAGGTGCGGCTGCCTCCTTTGGGCTCTGTGGAGCGCTGGCGGCCGTCAACTTCCCAGTGAGTCTGATTTGGGCGAACGCATTTTGAGCGGGCACGCATATGTAATAAATCAAATTACTCTTCCCAAAGAAAAAAAAAAGAAAAATAATAATTATATCATGTTCCTATTGTTTTTTTTACACAAAAAGTACATTTTTGAGAATCTGAGAGCTATCTATCCTTTCATTTGATAATGCAGGTTACTTCAATCTTACCATAAATCAAACTTTTCTAATAATCAAATGTTGCAAACGCCATGAAGCAACGGGAAGGAGGTTTGGAACAGGAGCATCCTCTAAGCCCTGGATGGATCCATCGTATTAGGCAAAAAAAAAAAAAAAAAAAAAAAAATGTCTGGGTTGGGCTCTTTCTTCGACAACTTTGGTCAGTTGCCTATATATATTAGGCTATTCTCCAGGCAGTGAGGTGGTTGGGCCCATAACACTAAGTCACTAACAGTATCCATCAATTACTACCCTAAAGAGAGTCGATTGCTTTACCCATTAATTACTACCCTAAAGAGATGATGGTCTTCAGCTATTCAGTATTGCACTCCATCGTGTCCTGTTTTTAGATGACGTGTCCTGTTTTAGATGAGGCTAAAGAAAGCTAGGGGATCTGAGGCGCCCATCTTTCTCACCCTTTGTGTTATGCTCATGATGCCATGGATATTCGATCTTGATCGCTAAATCCACCTACCCTGCCTTGTGGCTTTGCCTATAAAATGGACATGGTTGTTGTGCCTTCACAGAACACATCACATCTTCTTCCTCGAAATTTCTGAATCAAGTTATACATTGAGTGTCCGCCATGTTTGCTCCTCTCAACACACCGACATAGCTCGAACGGAGCTAGGAGAAAGCCTTCCAGATAAGCCTTGTTCTACACCTTGATGTACGTAGTGGCGTCTGCTCAACCTTGGAACTAGAACAAGGCTCATAAAGCAGGGATGGAACCAGGGGATGGAGACCCAGGGCAACCTCCTATAGATGTTAATGTTACCATTGAAGCACCTGAGATCAACCATTGATAGCCAAGATTGTCCTCATCGTAAGCACTTAAACTCATCTTTCCAATAGATGTCTAAAGTTCTGATCGATGTACATCACCTATGCTTTGTCAAAAGGCACAAAGGGACTCCACCATTCTATTTCTCTCACTGAAGGATAAAAACATAAATATATGGATAAATCTTTGTTTGGAGTCTGTACGAAGAAAAAACGGGTATTCGTGGGCTGACCCAACAAAACCGATTTAGTTGGTTTCCAAAACTAGCTATGCCGTATTTTCCATCTCCAAATTGAGGAATGGACATTTGTGCTCCTCTAGTTGAGCTGATCAAAAACGTATATAGATCACACCTCATCTGGAGTTTGTCTGAATTAGTTATGATTTTTGAAAGGTTTTGTGCATTAGTCCCGTAAAAATTGGGCAGGTTGGTTTTGAAACCTGCTAGGCCAATCTTTCTAGTCTAGACTGAGTTTTACTGTTTCTACACTTGCCATTGTTGTGGGGAACTCTTAGGTTTCATTTGAGAAAGGTTTCCTACTAGGATAAGACCACTCCTCTGTATAAATGAGAATATCACACCGACTGAGGTAATCCAACTTCACACAATCTACAAAATCAATCTACAATGATGAAGCTCTAGGCCGATCAGGTCGACTAGAGCAGCCCATAGCGGCTGCATGCCCCGATGGATCCCTCTCTCGAGCGTGTGGGGTTGTGGGTTTCAAACAGACTTTGTTGACGTGTCTCCTCATTTGTGCTCTTGGCGAGGCTCCTCCGGTGGCGTGTCTTGTGTATGAGAAGAAAAATGACAATTTTTCCATTATCAAAGATGGGCTTCACACTTTTGCCATCCTACAAATAGGATTCACGTGTTTTGCCATTATCAAGCTTGACACGACAGCTAGAATGCCCTATGCCTAAATTCCATAATTCCATTCTGTTATGCCCTTGTTCCTTTCTTCCTCATTCATGCGGTCTTCACGAAAGATCGATGTCGCCGATGCTTGGACCGCCGGTCGCATCTTTGTGGGTGGATACGCTCCGCGATTGGCGGCGGCATACTAGAGCCGCGACGGGCGGTGGCCGTGGGTAGAACCCTAAAGTTGCACCGGCGGAGCTTCGTCTCCGCCTCGCCCCCGCCGCCAACAGCACAAGGCGCAACCTTGGTGGCCTCACGTGCAAATGGGGTTCGAACAAGCTTGACGAGAGCGTCACACATGCCTAGGGGGCTGTGGATGGTAGCTTTATCCATGCCCGTCTCGCCTTTGCGACCATGCATGTCGGGACAACGGCGGGATCATCAAATACAACCCCCTACCCTTGGTCATTCATTGCTATAAAGTAATCGAAACAAGATGGCTCGGAGAATTTTGGTAAGATGTAGAGGGTGGCCAGTGGCGCGCATTGTAGCTTTATAGCCGTGCATCGCAAGGTAGGGTAGACACGGCTCAACCGTGCTTGCGGTGGCTTCCAAAGCATGACGAGGCGTGTCCCCTTGCGGAGGTAGCAGCGTCCGCGGGACACGGGTGGCAAGTGCCGAGGCGTGCGCCTGAAGCTTGTCTCCTCCATGGATAAGGCCCGTGTTGCCATGCGACGACGAAGTCCCGCGCTGCCCTCGCCTATGGCTCTAGTCCCCGGGGACAAGGGGACGACGCGTAGACCGAGTGCAGCTACAACGGCACCGGCACCTTGTGCGGGAAAGGAGGAGGCATCGACAATCGGGCGATATCGTGGCTGGCGGCGTCCGTCTCCCCGCCCATGGTGGATAAGGCCGAGGGGCAAAGTGGGAAGGAATGGCAACAAATTTGTCCTAGGCATTTTAGTGTGTGTAGCTCGCTTGATAATGGCAAAATGTAGACAAATCCATATTGTGAGATGGCAAAATTGTGAAGCTCGCCATAATGGCATAATTTCCATTGTCTCGTGTATCCACGGTCATCGTTGGAGGCACTTCATTTGTAGAGCACACTATAGCCATCAACCAACTTGAGGGTCGCCTTGGCTAATCTTTGGCCCACCTATATCCACCAATCTAGCTCTTTACCCGATTAGCGGTGACTTAATTCGCATCAACACACTTTTTGGGCCACTCATATAGGGAACATTGGTTTAGTGATATCCCATGTCCCGGATGATCTTTCTAATTGAACTTTTTTTTTGGGTTCAAATATATCTTTCTTGTATTTGAAGGGTCAAGATGGGGACTAGAGGGGGGGGAATATTCCTTTCTAAAAACTAATTACGATGGATAACCGAATATAATGCGGAAATAAAACTATTTGCTTAGCCAAGACTTCATCTTCTAACTATGACTCTAAATCACCCCACAAAAGAACCTACACAAGATAAATGAGGTGACAAGCCTAGCTTGAGCTCCTAATCAATTCTAATGCAAGGTCACATAAACCTAAGCACTAGTACTTCAAGCAATGGTGAGCTCATACACAATTTTGATGAGCAAAAAGCACAAAGCCTACCTAAGCTCACTAGATGCACAATGGACAAGGCGACACACGCCTAACCCAAAGGCTCAAATTACTTAGCTACACAAACTAAGAAAGTAACTAAATAAGCTACACAAGCTAGATAGTTACAACAACACAACTTCAAGCTACAAAGCAAGAAGACAAGCGGAGAGCTACACAAGCTACTAATTACAAGAGCTACTTCACAAATACAAGCACAATATAAATATGAATATAAGAACAAAGCTTGTGGTCAAGAAAATACAAACCACCGCGAAGTGTGGACACAACATGACACCTATGATTTTTTTTTTTACGAGGTCTCGAGAGAAAAGCTTGCCAACTTCCCCTACACCTCGTTGTGTCTAACCAACACCTCGATGGTTCTTGGACTAGGTGGTTGTCCTCTAGTTGGCCCCTCAAGGCTCTCAAGACACCACTCACAAGGGTGGTACTCAACGGTGTCCTAGTAGTGTTGCTCTTCACGATCCCCCGCGAGGTGAGCACGAACCTCTCACAAATCCTCCTTCGGAACACCGCACAATCTCCCTTGCGTTAGCCCCGACAGAGTCTCTTGCCACCAAGCCATCTAGGAGGTGGCAACCTCCAAGAGAAATAAGCACATCGGCTTATAACACGATCACCTAGTGCCACGACGCGATCTCTCAACGCAACACACTGAAATCGATCTCTCACACAATCGGATGATCACTACCAAACATATGTGAGTAGGAGGTCTCGAACACTCTCAAACGTGGACACAAAGTCCCCAAGGTGCTCAACCTGATCAAGGCCGACACTTCCTCAATTTATAACCCAAGAGCCAAGAGCCGTTGCCAAGCAACCAGCCGGGAGAGGCGTGGACTCACAAGCGGGACAAGCGAACGTGTTAGGTGCTCGTCCACCGCCGAGCCATCCATGTGCCACCTTCTTCAAACTCGACCGCTCATCTCCAACGGTTAGACAACATGCACGCGCCCGGGGAACCGAGACCACGCCCATGCTTAACAGCAAACACGCCACCTGCTCACATTGGCACCTTGAAGATCTCTAGATTTGTTTTGGCTAATTAGTGACATCCTAGGACTAATCTCTCTATGCTAAGTGTTTGATTTAGTTGGAGATTGGTCAAGCCAAGGTTGGTGCATGGTGGTCATGGTGGATGGGTCGAGGTGATCCAAATGATGATCAAGTGCGCAACTTGGGTGGTTTGTGGATCAAAATGGGCTCAAGGCAAAGGTATATCCATAGGGCCATTTTGATTTTGCACTCAAGACACCATAGAGGGTGTGAGTGATTTAGGATCGATAAGCCGTACTATAAAGAGGGGAAAACTTTCGTACATATCGGTCCTCATGTGCCTCTAGGTTCAAAATCATTTGCATGCATTCTAACCTAGAGAGCTAACCCAACCTTCGAAATTGATTGTGAAAATGCTAACACACGAGCACTTGGTGATGTACATGTGGTGGTGTTGGCACATTCTGGCGGTGATGGTTTGAGAAAATGAAACGTCTATTTTCTATTGCGCCGATGCATCGTGGTGGTGAAAACATGCTATTCCTCATGCTCAAGTTGGTATACTTGTTGGATAGCATGTCGAAGCAAAAGCGACGGAGAAACGACGAAGTTTTCACGGCTCAAGCCTCGACCGGACCCTCTACGACGGGCGGCTTGACGGGCCTTATGGCTCGACCGGAGGCGTCCGGTCGGAGGCGAGTATCGGTTGGGTTCTGAGAGCATGTTTTTCGGGGTCAAGTTTCAGGGTTCGACCGGGATGGCTGGATTTTGTGAGTCGGTCATGACCGGACTCGTTGAACGGACGCATCCCCCGGGTGTCGGCGGGGGCAGCCGGGCTTGGCGCTTCTGACCTAAGCTTCGACCGGACTCATGGACTCATGGGGCCGGTCAGCCAGCGAAAACGTGGTTTTCCTCCCAACGGCTCCGTTTAAGTGATGGGGGCAATATATATGTGTTTGGCCGGCTTTGTGAGGTCTCTTGGTCATTTGAAATCATTCCTAACACCTCTAGAGCTGAGCAAAGTCCCTCCGCCTCACTCTCTTTGCTTGTGAGCATCATTCTAGTGAGTTGAGGTGATTCAAGTGCACTTTTGCTTTGATCTTTGCATCTAGTGGCACTTGGGGATCGTTGTGAGCCGATGGATTTCCTATTGCTCTTGGAGAGCACCACTCCTAGCCGGGCTTGGTGATTGGTGGAGGCGTTGGTAAGAGAAGGAGATTGTTCTTGGCCACCTCCGGGTTGATTTGTGAGAGGACCGTGCATCCCTCGTCGGGACGACAAATTGCAAGTAATATATTGCTCGTGTCTTGGGTACCTCTCATTTGCTTTGGGTGCAAGTAGCCTAAAGGCACTTGGCTAGGAGTGAGCTCCACCTTGCCCCTCACGCATTGAGAAGGTTGGCACAACAGAGACGTAGCTTGAGGGTGCTCAAGTGAACTTGAGGGGTAACCATTGTGTCTCCATTTGTCTCTTGTCATACTTTGGTGATTGGCTTCATTGTTCATATTGATATTCATCCTACGGTGATTGGTTGACTTGCCTCGACACATTGGTATAAAACCTCCTCTCTATCTTGCATTTACTTTGATATACACTAGGAGGAATTACGTAGCGTTACATGGTATGCAGGAGAAATATATAACTACTAAGGATTAGAAGATGAATGAATGGCTAGTATCTTGCTGCGAGATTTATTTTCTTAAGATGAAATTTGTTATAGCGTAGCATTACTATATTATATTCTATATATACTGTATAAAAAAAAAAAAAAAACTCTCTTCAATCACCTTGAACCACTCAATTTTTGTGTAAAAAAGGAGAATATTCATACAATCCTATCCTATCCTAACCCAATTTACCATCGGCTGTAATTCACATGCTGGCCTGGAGATTAAAAAAAAAAGGAGTGGGGATGTCGGGCTACCGATGGCTAGATAAAAAAAAACAATATGTACTGATGGTCCAACAATTACTTTCCGCAAACCGTACTACGTGAACTAAAATCAAATAATCATATAATTTGAGTAGTAATATCACAAATTATCAACATTTCTACTGATATGAAACCATTTGGTCTGGCAGTAATATCACAGGATTAAAAAACACCTTACAGAGCTGTGCATTCGGCTTACAAAATTCACACGAACAAATTTTCAACATACACAAAAATCGATCAAAAAATTTGCCTTCCGAATTCTGAAACTGCCAGTGCGATCCGTCTCCATCAACGCAACCATGCAGAGAGGTGTCAGCCCAGACACCGTTGCCGCCGGGAGCCACCACAGCTAGCCTACCCTGAGTGACGCTAGGTCAGGAGTTGATGGCGTCGGTGCCGACGGGTAGAGGACAGGGACGCCACGAACCCTGCGTCGCCGGCGGTGGACAGGACTGCACCGCTCGCCGCAGCGTCTTGATCCTTCCTGCTGATCGGAACCGGAAATGAGGGCGTAGTAGAAGACGGCGGATGTTGGGTAGTTCATCTTCACCAGGGAGCGAGCTGAGGCTTATAAATAGCAGCTGACATGGGATCGGCGCCGCTGCAATTGATGATCATGCATGCATTCAAGTATAGTGGAGTTGGAGTTGTGAGTGGGCGGAAGACCAAAGGGAGGCGGACGGTGAGAGAAGCGACGCTGGAGTACGGGTGGGCGACGGAGCTGTTTTCCACGGAACCGAACGGATGCATGACAGTCATTATTACTCCCTCCAGTCCGTTATAAGTGGCGTACATGCCTTTTCCATTCGGCCGAGATATGTGGTGTACCGCGTACGCAGGATACCGAGGCAATTAACTACTGAAAATCAAAACCTTACATGCATGCATGGTCCATCCACTAGTATTCTGGCGTGAATGCCAATCCAAGACGTTGCATGCACATGTTTCGGCTGTGTTTGGATTGCAGTTACCAATTAAACTGGCCAATCAGGAACTCGAAAAAACTCCCTAGTGGGGGCTCTCTTATAGGAGATTTAGATTTAGATATTGTGCTTGTGTAGACTTGTATAGATTGTTTAGCCTCTTAGCCTTGTTTAGAACAATCTAGCTTGATCACCTAGGTAGAGAAGTAGAGACATAGCTTTTTTGAGTGACATAGAGACATAAATGACTAGAATTGTTATTAGAGGCTTGTAATAGTAGAGCTAGTGCAACCGCTATTATCGCTTTGTTATTGTCTAACAAGTTGCTCTAGTGTTTTGTAGAAATTTTATGAGGGCTATTCACCCCCTCTAGCCATTTAGGACCTTTCACACACCTTACGCTTGATAGGCACCGGGCAGTAGCTAGAAACCAGCTGGGCCAATCCCACTGCGATTAATCTGCTGCCCCTTTAGCGGAACCAGCGCCCGATGAAACGACCATAACTCTTTGGTCGAACTCCATTTTCGATGATCTAAGACTCTATGGAAAGCTTAATCGATGAATACATAACCCACATGGTTACTTGATCCGAGCACAATTGGATCAAAGTAGTATTCTACTCCAAGGGCAGTCCTAGTGTGCGAGTAACATCGAAACAACTTCTCCTTGCAAATGTGCTAACACCACAAAGTGTACATCACCATGTGCATGTGGGTTAACAATTTCAAAATCATTTTCATAGGATTTTCTGTTGAACTCACCATGCCACTTTCGATCTAACACATCGCAAAGTTAGATCACTCAAATGGCACTAGATGACCTATATGCAAACAAGATAAGCCCCTCTTGATAGTACGACCATCTATCCTAAACCCGGTCATAAACTTCTCTAAGCTTCCATGACCAGTGAAATGAAATGCCCTAGGTTATACCTTTGCCTTGCGTATTTCCATTCCGCTCCATCTCCTCCAAGTGCCCGATTTTAACATGCGTCAAACACGATCAAGAATGATTTTATCCACTCCATGTCATCACATGACCCTCTTGGTCTATTGTTCTTGACCTCACTTGCTCTTCACCGTTATGGCGGTCCGTCGGCGCCAAGTCTTGCCCTAGCTTCACCACCGCCATGATCGATGACTTTAAAAGCCTCGGTAGCCCTTCACACTTGCAAGCGGGGTCCATCAAGCCTAGCCTCATCTTGATCTTCACCACCACGGTCACATGAATCATGTCTCATATGCAATAAGCTCCTGTGCCATTATCTCAATCACACATTATTAGTTCACCCAATGTTGTCACTCAATTACCAAAACCACAAGGGACCTTCGGTATCTCCCATTACTTTTGCATTTTGGCTCAAAATCAATTGCATCGATATTGATCCCCATCCCCATCGGGATGTGGACCACGATGCGATTTCACTAATCCAATGGTTTAGGGGCATCATCATGTCTACACCCAAACTTGGGTAAAGGCAAGTAGTGATGGGTGTCGACTAACTCCTATCACTATGCATCACCATCTAATCGGCCATCTCGATCTTGCTAAGGTGACCGACTCAAAGTGTTGAGTTAATTGCCAATCACATGTTAACGTAGTAGTGATGGGCATCAACTAATTCCTTTCACTATGCAGCTTTACCTATGGCATGGTAAGTCTTATAAGTTATAACCTGCCACTAATTTCTAAAAACGTGATGCTCCTTATTTGAGGTTTGAGTTGCATTTTTTCATGTTTGTCTCAATCGAATCTTACTTGTTGAGACTTATGTTTATTTTAGCTTTGGATCTAGATTTACCCCATCTACATCAAGATGCTAAAGATCTAGAGTCTATTTGGTTTTGCTCTCAATGGTCATGCACCACAACTTTTCGTCATGCATTTTGTTTAGCACACCAGACACAACCTGCCATTGGCTAGTTCCTTTTGTTTCCATAACTTTATAAGGTTTGGCCCGGATGAATTGTTTGTCAAACCTTGATGTAGACCATACATTCTTCTAGTTATTTTTCTATTTACACTAAATCTCATTATGCCGACCATAGTCTAGACATATCTGGTGGTGTATAGATTTGGACTTGTAGTGGTGTTGGCATGAGTAGTGTGTTCAGGTGGTTCACACTCAGAGGGATGCATGTAGATTGGCATTTCGCCAATGTTAGCTCTGAATAGAACATTAGTGTTTTGTTGATTTTAGTGCCAAGGGCTTGTATTGATACGGAATATCCTAGGACTATCATAGAGGGTAAAAGAGTTAGAGTTTGGTTTTGAAATTCTATTTTGTTCTAGTTTGTAACTGAACTATGAATGAAAATCAATTTCTATATATGGATTATTTTGTTTCTTAAAGCTATCCATTTCCACAAGTCATGGGTACAGTCACATGGTGCCTAGGGGTTATTTTGGTGTGTGATTGTGAAATGAGGTAGTCCATTATAATTCCACCTTATTTTTTTTTTTTGTTTTTACGGAATGAGTTGATCTATATTGCCTCATTCTTCATAAAAAGATAACTAGTGCTAGTACGAGGAACAATGTCATTTCATTAAATTTAATCGATATACTCATCATGATGCATTGTTTCATATAGAATGGCTTTCCATAAAACCAAACACTCCATAAAAAACTCTAGAAATTTGTCACCAATAATTCAAAGAAATAAGTGTTTTGAAACCTAAAGAATGGAAGCATACACGTGCTCATTACATTAGAAAACAGAAGGTTGTCCAGTTTTATAGAAAAACAGGATAACAAAGTATAGACCGCTAAAGTGCCCTATCTCACATGCATAGGGCACAATCATTGTGCGTAGTACTCTTTGTCACATCATTAACAAAACCGAAAATCCATGTTTACTAAGGAAAACATGAAGTTTTAATTATAATAACCAAATACAATACAATATAAAGCAAACTTGAATCAAACTTATACTAAATGAGAAGTACAACATTGTG
Organism: Hyparrhenia diplandra; assembly: GCA_015847255.1. NCBI lineage: Eukaryota > Viridiplantae > Streptophyta > Magnoliopsida > Poales > Poaceae > Hyparrhenia > Hyparrhenia diplandra. The sequence goes on along the minus strand of JADLZK010005218.1, from coordinate 4,221 downwards.
AGTTTTGCTCATGTTTATTGAGTTTGCCATTGATCCTTATATTCCATTAGGGCTTGGTTGGATAACCATGTATTTTACCTCAATTCATGTGGGTTGGTGTGAAATTTTAAATTCCACACCCAATCCACATGGTTTGAAGTGGAAAAAATAGGCATCAAACAAGGCCCTAAGGAATTACTACTCCACATGTATGGTGGAGAACCCCTTGAGAAAGGAGTCCAATAATACTAATGCTCTCTCAAAAAGGCTAATCTCCACTGGAACCATATGACCAGATCCTCTCACCCCAGGCAAATGTGAATCCTCCTTGTATTGCTGAACATATCCTCCAACCTGCAAGAACAATCATCAAAATTCATGAGCCAAGCTTATTGCAGACGTGTATATATGTAAGGTTTTATTCTTAAATATGAGATGTGCAAAAAAAAAAAAAAAAAAAAAAAAAAAAAAAAAGCAAAGAGTTCCATAGGAAAAACATGTATCTTAGTAGTCCATCAACCCATGCCTCACACATGGGCTAGAACCTTGGAAGACATATGTATTAGATGTTTATGTTTAATACCTACAACTTGTACTATTTTTGTATGCTTTTTTGTCATTTTTTTTACGATGCAATATATACATATATAGACATTTAGTAATCTCTATTCATTTGTTTAACTAATTATCTATATATCTTTTCATTGGATATACATACTTTCCCCTCTGCATGGACACCTTCACGTACCTTTAATATGCATTTATTTAAAACCCTAGCTTAAGTTATGGTGGGTGTTGTTGCAGCCCATGCCTCATGGCACAATGAATCTTTTGATTTAAAAATTTTGAATCTATTAGTTTGCTATAATTTTTTATCCTCAATTTAGGTTTGAAACTTTTTGTTTTATCTGTATCGATCTTTTAACTCTCATTTTGTATTTTATTGAAACTAAATTTTTAATATTGTAGATTGCATTCTTAAATACTACAAAGTGCACATCCATTTAAACTTGCATGAATGTCAAAATCGGTTTGAGATATATTTTTGCTTTATTTTTTTAAATGATGGAAGTTGGTAATTTAGGTACAAACTAAAGGTGCTACTTTTTAGTATTTTCATTATGACAGATATGAGTGATTTAGATATAAATCTTAGGTTTACTTTGAATTGACTTTGGTAATTTCTAACAATAGATGTAGATAATTTAGATACAAAATTGAAAAGATTTTAAATTATCAAAATGCTTCATTTTGATGTAAATTCAGTTATATATATATGCATGATGTGGATAAATTAGATAAATCCAGCCGTTTTACCTTATGAATTTGTTGTACTGTATAATTGGGTAATTTATTAGAAAACATAATTCATCCAATAGCCCATTTAGTGATGTGGTGATAATTAGAACCTGCAAAACTAAGAAGGTGTTTTTTTTATTTTTAATATTTTCTAGGATTTATTAATTTTCCTAGCATGTCTTGTAAAAAATAAAATTTAACTTGGAGACTTTTTCGAAGCTTCAAATTTGTAATAGTAACTCTCTTTGTTCTTAGTGTACTTACACGTTATTCTAAGTCAAACTCCTCTAATGTTAACTAAGTTTATAGAAACAAACCTACAATGTCAAATTACTTTCATTAAATTTTCTAAGAAATATGCCTTGTACTTTGTTTGAGCTTATAAATGATATTATCTACATTTCGAATTATAAAATCATTTTGAGTTTTATAGATATAGGTGGATACCAAAAGAATAACCTAGAAAAGGCAAATTGACTTGTACAAATTTGGAAAAAAGAGAGTAACATGTTTTTCTTTCTAAAACCTTAGTAACAATTTAAAGTAAATTATAATTATTTTGAACATAAGGAACACAAACTATTTGCAAAGCAACGGAGGATGGTATAAACATTACTTTGGCATGTATAGAACTTACCTCCTTGTTCACCGTCCACGGACGCCATGGAGTTGTGATGCGAAGGTTAAGATCATGGATGGAATACCCTCGTTGCGAGAAGGCTGCTTGTGCTATCAAATCTCCACTGAAATTTTTTCATAATGACACATTATATTCATTTGTATGATAAATATTACTACTATATGTGCTTTGGATAATTTAATTTTAGTTTCCACTAAAAGTCGCCACTAAATTACCTATAAAACCAGACAGGTAACTTCTTCTTCTCAACTAACCATGATTGTTGGGACCATGGAAATCGGTGCATCTTTCCAGTGCAAGTTTCTGAAAAACCGCATGATTTGGAGGTGAAACATGATTATACTTTTACTTATAGCTAGCATATATAAATGTAGTATTAGCCTGATGGGCCAATCAAAAGATCTTACGTGCATCCTGACCCTTCAACTTGTCATTCTAGCATGGAAAGCATTCTGTACTGCTGGGTCATTGAGGTACGCATAGGTGTAATAATTGCTGCATGGATCATATCCAGGTAACTGCAATATGTGAAAATGTTATATATAAACGTCAATTTTAGCAGAACCAAATATATGAAGTGAAACATTATGAAGCGCTTTTAGCATAGCCACTGGGGTAATATGTTCCGTTGGCCGCATCAACACAGATTGGAGCATATATGTTGAAAAACACCAATTGGTCCAGGATCGATCGAAGCCGTAGCGTCATAGCATACCTCACCATCTGAATCGTCAAAATTGCAGTGCCTGGTTATGTTGTCAAAGACCTCGTCTGACATCAATCCATGGCTCCAGTAGTAGTCAATTGCGCCCTTGAAGTTCCTATTGTTGTCGAGATAAGGGTTTCCAACCTTTGAAGCACAAGGACGACACAAACACCCATGCATTAATTAAGGATATTATAATAAATCAAGTTAATTGTAACCGGTCAGCTTTAATAATGAACTAAGAAAAAGATCAATTAGGTACCAAGATGCCCTGTAGGTTTATGGCTGTCTTGCTGTTGTAGGAGTTCTGCATTAGGATGGTGGCGGCAAGTTGAGGCACATAGTGTCCGGCGAAGCTCTCCCGGAGATGTAGAATGGACGGCTTTTGTATTCAGGGGAAAGGTTGCAGCCAGTTGACCAAAACAAATACGCGTCATCAGCTGTCAATTGGTCTCCAATGATGTCGTAGTCGGAGGATGTGTTTGAGTAGGGAGAACTGGACACCCACGGCGATTCCAAGAAGATCACATTAGCCACTACATACATATATACGCCGTTTTTATCCCATTAGAGTTTCATACACATTAATTTATCAGTGACTTCCAAACTTAAATGAAAGAGAAGAATGCATACGGTTATTCCAAGCATCAGCTTGTTTCTGCTCAGCGTTTTGTTGTCGCTGTTACACGGAACGGGCCGAGTTCTGCATTGCTCCGTGGCCAAAGCGAAGAGCATCCTGGCCCTGTGGACGGTAATTAATAATTACAGGTTAGACTGATGCGAACACACGCATGCATACTGACATACATGAACTCTAGAACTAGTACATGTATGTCAATATGCACACTGAGTTGTTCGGTTCAAACAACTCAGTGTGTGCGCCTAACAGCTCTACCACAATTCAGAGAAGAGATATGTGTATACAGCTTCGTACCTCCGTTGAGCCATAGGAGGAGCGGCTTTGTTGAGGCATCCTGCGGCGCCTCCACGAAGTAGTAGAAGAGTGCCAGGCCGTTCTCCCTTGTCGACGGTCATGTACCCGCTGTACTTTAGAAGTCGACGCCGTCTAGTTTGCAGGCAGCACAGTGATCTTGTCAGCTGCCTTCAGGGTGATCTGTTCACTTTCGGAGATGGCTTGCTCAGGAGGCCACTGGCAACCTCAGGCCTATGTTACTCACTCTAAACGTGCTCTTATCGCTACGACTATCCCTCCAGACCTGATGAAGTTTTTCAATTGTTCCTCTGAGACGCATCCGCGTGCACCAGCGGCCACGCAGATGGTGAGCAAAAATGCACAAGAGAGGAAGAACATTGCTCCTCATCTTTACGTACGGTGAAATGCACTGTGTGAGGTTTACAATTCGCTTTCTATGGGTTTATATAAAGCCCTGGATGAAGGACCTGGAGAAGCTTGAAATAGCAGTTTTGGATTTTCAATGGCTATGTTTCGAGTCCAAACGAACAGTGTTATGCTTCGTGCAGCTAGCTGTACGCCTGGTACATTCTGCCATTCTATGATCATTTATTTCCTCAGGTATATTCTTGCGACGGAGCTAAGGTATTGCCGGCGTTTTTTCTTTTCTTCTTTTTGATAGGA